>OY735248.1:5402966-6002966 GCA_963457695.1 Neria commutata
GCGTAAAGAGATTGAAGAAAAAATACAGAAACTGAAAATGGTGACGGGAAACGACGAAATCGGTTTCCGGGATGAAGAATTGGAGGATGATTTCGATCCAGAAGCACACGACCGCCGCATGCAGGAGATCTTTAACGAAGATTATTATGGAGTGGACGAGGGCGAAGAGAAACCTGAGTGCCCTTCTGATATTGATGAACTCAGAATGGAGGACTGGGACAACTATGACCCGCAACGAGGTGGAGGAGATTTCGAGGACTACGAGCCGCACTGCGAAGATGGGGATTTCAATATGGACTGCGAATATGATCCCGCAGCAGAAAAACAAAAATTACAAAAGGAGCTCATTGACAATACAAAGGGCCGACGAGGTCGCAAGGGACGAAAGAATCCTTTTATGGAAATGATCCAGGCAGAGAAGCCACCATTTAATCCAGAAGATGAGAAGACGTATGCGGAGTACATCGATGAGTATTATGAGATGGATTACGAAGACGTTATTGGTGATACGCCTTGCCGATTTAGATATGTAGAGACGATTCCGAATGACTTTGGGCTAACAATCGAAGAGGTGGGCGCTATATTAAAATATGAGAATATTAATGTGATTACCTATAAAAACAATTTGTTACGTTGCAGATTCTTTTGGCTAAAAACAAGGAACTGAACCAATGGGCCAGTTTAAAGAAAGCTGTACAAATACGACCCGATCATCTAGAAAAGAAGGAGCAGAGGCTTTACAAAATGAAAGCGAAAAATGAGGAACTTAAGCGTAAAATCTTTAAGAGTCTTTATGGCGAAGGGTGAGCATTAAGCAAGATTTGTTTTATAATATGAAATAATAATTTATTAAATATTGTAGCTCGGACGACGAGGATCAGACGGAAGACAATCCAATAACAACTAACCCACAATTAAATGGAGAGCCTTCAACTGCAAGCTTGTCCGAGAATACAGTTGAAACTACAGGAACCTTGTCGAAGAAGAAAAAACGAACAGCTCAGATGACAGCGACAGTGACAGCAGCACCGATTAGCAGTAGTATAGAACAAGCGGAAGAGTCCACAAATAAGTCAGAAGTGGATGAATTTTGTGTTCCCTTTGTAGTGAAAAGATCAGAAGTGACGGGTAAAGTAGCAACACCCGTGAATACAGATGCCACTGTAGCTAGTAAAAAGAAGAAGAAGAGAAAGAAGAACAAAATCAGTACAAATCAAATAACGCCTAACGTTAAGAAGATACAGAAATCAGCAACGATCACTGTGAATAGTGGTAAAACTCTTACTACGGAAGCAAAACCCGTTAAACAGACGAACCCCTTCGCTGTGCCAAACAAACAGAAATTGTTAAATGGAGTTGAAAAATCAAGCGGCGTGAAAGGTTCTGGCGGAAACAAGTTCAGTTCAAAACCCAATAAGTTTAGCATAAGGAAGACAAAGGTTCAAACTATCAATGCAAATGGAAATGAAGTCCGTATCAGTGATGAACGCTTGAAAGCATACGGTATCAATCCAAGGAAATTCCATAAAACGAAAAAATATGGCAAGAATCAAAATTAATTCTTCCCAAAAATTTGTAAACGTTTCGTTTTTACTTTTCTTTGTAAATAATATTTTCAGTTAAATAAATTGGGAATAAATAAGTAGTTAAATTTTGTGGATTAAACAAATATAACTTGTTTAACACTTTACTCAAAAACAAAAAAAGGTAAAAAGGTCGTAAAGGTAAAATAAAAACTTCTGAAGGTGATGATGCAACTAATGAAAATTGACGTCCAGCGGTATTTAAGATTGGTAGACATCACATTGTGATAATTTGTCAAGTATAAACAGCTGTTTAATTTGTTTTGTTTTCTTTGTCACGAAAAATTAGCTACAATAGAAAGAAGAATGGAAAGGTTGCAAACATATTGCAAATTATAATAAACTAGCCTTCCCGTTGTTCGTTGTTCTGCCTAAAATAATTATTTTATTAAAAGATTTGTTTTGTCAATGATTTTCTGTCAACTTTAGTAAAAAAACCATTGTTGTGAATATATATATACATATATACGTTTTTATATATTTAGATAATTGTCTGATAATGGAATCACTACGGGAGAGTCTTACCAGCATTCCTGGAGCACTGACCAGCATTCCCGGAGTTCTGACCAATTTCATTAGCGAAAGCGCTAGTTATATGCGAAGTGGGGCGACTTCGAGCGACGAGGCGAGTTCCGATTTACCACGATCGCTGCCCATACCCGCGTCCCTGGTGAAGGAGCAGTGGCGTCTTATTTTCACCGCCGATGCCAACGTGCAAGACTTGGATGCGGCGATAGCGCACTGTAGGGATTTAGTGCTGCTATCGGACGAGTGCTCTGATGAGCGGCGTTGGCTAGTGCGGCATTTGGTCGATTTGCGTTACGCGCTGAAGGAGTTACAGGAGGCAGAGGCGAATCCGCTGGAGAGTGGACCCTCAACAGCCCTTAAGACAGTAGTGGGTCATCACTTTGTGGTGCACCAACGCGGCGGCCGTTTACAGATGAGTTCAACGCCACATCATTGCGACCATTGCACTGGCATTATTTGGAGCGTGGTGCAAGCTGCCTACATTTGTACGGACTGCCACTATTTGGCGCATCAGAAGTGTGTGGACAATGTTTTGCGCGTGTGCGCACATGTGGTCGCATCGGAGCGGCAATATCCCATTGAGGAGATCTGCCCGGAAGTGGGGCTGGCGGCGCAGGGTTATCAATGCGCTGAATGTGGCACTTTGTTAAATTTCAGTGAGTGGTTAAGTGTTTCTGCATGCGTTACAAGTGGTCGTTTTTATTGGTTTATTTTTTGTCCTTTTGTTCTCTTTCATCCCCAAGCTTTTCCAGCGTCCGTAAAGTGCTTTGGCGTTGCCAAATCCAAAAATGGTACTTGTTGCATGCTATATAAAGTTTTAAGCTATTAATCAAATATTATGAACTCGCTGCCATACATTTCACACATACACATATTCATAGTATTATTTCAGTAAAATGACTATCTATTTTTGCAGAAAGCCATTGGGTAGAGCCTCGCCTTTGTGACTATAGCGGGTTGTATTACTGTCCCTCTTGTCATTGGAACGACAGCAGCATCACACCGGCGCGTGTAATACACAACTGGGACTTTGGTCCACGAAAGGTATCACGTGCTTCCTTGCAGGAAATCAATATTTTTCTGGATAAACCACTCATCAAGCTGGAGGAATCGAATCCCAAGCTGTTTGTGTTCCTTACGAAATTAGGTGCACTCAAGAAACTACGCCAGAATTTAGTATACATGCGTAAATACCTTACGGAATGCCGAGAGGCCGCCACAGAGAAGCTGCTTGATATGCAAATAGGTGTCACTCGATATAAATTGCGAAGAGAAGCGAATAACTGATATGCCACATTTTCTTCGCAGGCTCCTACCGCCACTTGATACAATCAAATGAGTTCTACTCCCTAAACGATTTGACGCAAGCTGAGGGCGGTACATTATCCGAGTTTCTGCAAAAGGTGTACAACGAATTCGATTCCCACATCCGTGGCTGCTCTATGTGCACCGCGCGCGCCTACATCTGTGAGATATGCAGCAACCTCGAGGTAATCTTCCCCTTCGACGATGGCTGCATCATCTGCGACAAATGCAATTCTATTTTTCATCGCGTCTGCTTGACACGCAAGAACATGATTTGCCCGAAATGTGTGCGTCTGCAGGAGCGGCGGCAACAGCTGGCATTGACGGATCAAAATAAAGCGGACGACGAAGAGGATTAAATGTAGTAGTTTTTTTTAAATGGATGTCAAGTTTTTTGTTTTTAATGTGTATAATTTTTTACATACTAACGCTTATTTACGGTACAGTTTGCCATAAAGTCTATATTAACCACTATGTTTTAGTTTTTAACACAAAATAATACATGTACATTTTATAAATATTGTAACTGCAGCATTTCTTTTATAAACTTCCGTTTTCGATAATATTGGGAATTTCATGAAAGTTGTGTTCGAAATTTGATACTAGAAGTTCATTTATAAATTGAATGAATTTCGAAGTCGAATTGAAGTGAGTCTTTGCTAGAGAACGTCGTATATTTACATAATATGCGTAAATATGTAAATGTAAATATTTATCCTAGAGCTTCTTCTTCTTCTTTATTGTGAACGTAAATTATCTGGTCCGAAAAGAATAACGTAACGCGTACGCAAAACGTAAGCGGAAAACGGAAAAACCGCAATTTTTGCCGCAAATCGTGAAAATTTCTGCATTTTTTTTGCTCCACGCGACGGCGACGGGGTTAAGGAATGCAGCGGAACGCATTCCGGGCAATTTTCACGCCGCATTGTGGACGCAAAAACTACTTTTCACGCATGCGATAAATTTATCCCATGCAACATCGTCCTTACGTAGTTTGGCAAAATCCGAAATCGCATGCGATTTTTGCCGATTTTGTATGGAAAAATTTTTCCGTTATAATTTGCGATTTTTCGCGTTTTTCGTTACGTCATTTCATCTGCATTACGTAAGAAACTTGTTTTTTTATGTAATTTTTTGTTTTAATTTGTTTTCCGGCATTGTTTTCGACTGCGTGAAAGTTCTTTTCGTTTTTGAAGGTAAAACTTGCGGAGGTAACCGAAAAAAATGTAAATCATGTATGAAAAATGTTTGAACAAACCATAATTCAGGAAAATTATATTGTGTGATCAAGTTTAAAGACAAGCATATTTTTCAGTAATAGCAATAAGGACTGAAATTCATCAAAAATAATTCAAAAATTAATAACTACTCCGCACACGACGCGGACGTCATGACAAATTTAACGTTGACTTTTCATTCAAATTAAGAATGATGAACAAATTACTAAAAATTTTGGTAGGAAATAAGCAAATTAAAAATTACAGAAAAGTTGATAGGCGTAAAGAAGCAATAAATAGTAAATCCTGAAAAACAAGGGGAAAATTGTCAAATTTGCTACAAGCTACGAGCCTGCAAATGTGTGAAAATGTTCAAAAAAGGATATTTCTACGCAGCTTAACTTGAATACCAAAGTAAGTATTATTCTTTTCAATGGGTAGTTAGACAAATTATAGCCATTTTACGGAAAGAAATCTGAGGTAGTTAAACTGACAGGATAACCGGAAATCAAAACAAAGTGATTCTGATCATTCTGATCACACATACAAAAGATTATTACATACATATATGCGCGCCCTTTTGTATTATGCAAAAATTCAGAAATCTTTGGCATCAAATCAAAATCGCAGATGTATGTACTTTTTTGAAGCACTGCAGATCGCTTTTGTGGTAAAAGATTAGATGTTGATGTCGACGTTTTTTCATCATGCTTAGGTGCTTAAATTTAGTTGTCTCACTTTTTAACATTTCTGTGACCGCCTCTGCTACGCATGCGGCCCTGCCGTCTGCCGCTTTTACTACGCTCCAGACTTAAGCACTGAAAAAGGCGCCTTTATTGGAACCTGTTTTTCGCCGCTGTTTTCTTGCTGTTTGGCGCCAAAGTTATTTTGATTTTAGGCTCGATATATTTTTTAATTTTGTATTTTACGCGCAACTTTTTAAACAAGTCATGTCCAAATGACGCTGAATAATTAATGCAGATTAAATAGTTTTTGCATTCAAATTTACAATGCCTGAAATTAAAATTTTACAAGCAAACGCAGGGCCGATATAGCGTCACACATGTATATGGACACACACGCAAACACACATGTACACAGTCATCTCTTTATACACGTGTGTGTGATTATGCATGTTGACTTTGTGCAACACGAACGCATTTCACATTTTCTGTTTAATTAACAATTCCAGTCAATAAATTTGTTAAAAGTGCAATCAAATTACTTATACTACATTAACGTAAAATAACAGTACATTGCAAATGCAATTTCACTCGAATTTGCTGCGTGTTTTAATTTGCGTAAATTAATGCTGCAATAATTGACTCCTCAATGTTGTCACAGGGTTGGCATTTATTTTGGAAACTTAAAGATTGATGCGCTCAGCAAAATCAATCAAATTAAGTTGAGGCCTGATTTCATGAACGCAGTAAACTGTTGTTATAGTTCCGATTTACATATTTTATGATTAAAATTTACATTAAAAAAATTCTGCTTATTGAAAAGTTGAGATCTAAGAATTAAAAAAATCACGCTTAGAAAAAGTCATGAACAACGGTTTTGTGAAAGCGGTCATGTCCTTGAAAGCGATAGCTTTGCAATCATTCTATGTATGTAAGTATGTTAATAATGCGGCCCCAGGCTAGTTTCATTCAAGTGCCTTCCATTCTTCGTTTAGAAGGTGTGGATGAGCTAAAACGGTAAGGTAACACACGTTTCAACCTCCCGCTCAGCACCACAGCTCATGCATTAGGCCTGTTGGTCAGTTGCTGGAATTGTTGACATTAAGTTTTTAGACTTGTACAAGGTCTACAATTAGTACAACCTTTTTTATAAAACTTTAAAAATGGACTTTAAAATGGTTTATAAAGCAATAAACTTTTGCATTTTGTAATATCAAGCTGTTTGAATCTTTTGTTACCTTTTGGAATTAGAGCATTGCCTGAAATTATTGCTGTGAAATTTATTAACCGAAAAAGCCGTTTGTAGATAGTTTGATAAATTATATCAAGTTGTCACACATCACATTTTTTTTCAACGAATATATTAGCTAAATAATCATATTATGGTCACGTCATCACTTGAAAGTTTATAGAAGAATCTCTTGAATTTATTTCTGCCATCGAAATTTTCTAAAAAAATATGGAAACGTTTTCTTCGATTTTTTTTTACTGATTGGTTTTCAATAACTTAGCAAATGGTTATTTGAACATTTGCGACTTAATCTTTGATCAATGTTTCAAATAAATTGAATGCAACTTTTTATTTTCTTTCAACTTCTTTGCTTTTTGAAGGGCTTTATTTTTACAAAGAGAATTTCTCAAATAAATTGAATGCATCTTTTTATTTTCTTTCAACTTATTTGCTTTTTGAAGGGCTTTATTTTTACAAAGAGAATTTCTCAATTCAGGCCAGGCTTCATAAAATCAGCGACAGTAGCACAAAAACATTTTTGTAATGGCATATTTCTGCATCCTTTGTTTCAAGTTTAATTTCAATAAAAATACAGAAATGCTCGCACATTTTTGTTCATTTTATTAATTTTTTTCATATTGCATGGAGCAGTGAAATTTATAGTTCGCATTTTTTTGCTCATAAAGCAAAACAAATATGCATATATGTATGTATGCTTGCAGAAGCATGCCTTAAATGCCATTCAAATTAATCACTATGCAACCCTTCGGAGCTCAGCAGCGACGCTGCAACGCCTACAAAGCCGACTTTGCATGCACGCCCAAATTGACGTGCCCAGCCGCACTCTGGGGCGGCACTCCGTTGTACAGCTCCTGCCACACTCGCAGTTTCGGCATTTCGGGCAAGTCCATAAATTTCAATTCATCACCAATATTCAAACACTTCCAGGCAGCGGCGGAGGCATTGGCATCGGCATTGGGCTGCAGCGGCTGCCACTTGATGCCTTTCATGCCATTAATTTTTGCTGCATTTGGATTTCCCGTCTGGGCAAAAGTTGTCCACAAGCCAATCATGCGTTCGATGGTGCGATACTCACGACTCTGCGGCTCCATGCGGCACCCCATCGCGGTATGGAAGAGATAGGAGAGATCGTCGGCATGTCCGACTCCACTCACATCGTAATCTCCGCGTAGTTGATGGAAGAGTTGTGTTAGTTTCTCCGAATCGAAATCGAAGCGATACAAATAGGTGGGTGCCTTCTTTGTGCGCTTTTTCAGACGTGAATCGATGGCCTTCTGCAGTGGATGCCAGAAGTAGGAAAATGATAAGATCTGAAATTCAAAAAAAAGCTATAGTCATTGAATATTTCTCACAGTTTTTCATAGAAAAACTCACATCGCAAAACTCAGCAGCGGTGGCAGTTTCGCCGCTCACATGCAATTTACGCAACTTTAAGCCCCTCTCCTTGCCTTCCGGCCCGTCGCGATCAGCAATTGCATCTTTGGGCACAAACGTCTCACAGGTTTCCATCAACCCCTCCAAATATTTGAAAACTGTTTGTGAAGTTATAAGATGAATGGGTTAGTTAGGAAGGAATTTAGTAGAAGCATGTATTTGTGTTTTTTGTAAAGCTTGCCTATGGTAACAGTGAACTATATAAAGATTTTTCTAAAAATGTAATGCCTTTAAAGGAGTCATCCGGAAAAGATTTAAGAAAATTCGTATCTTGACGCATGGCATCACCGCTTATGACTTACGGTACACAAAGAATACGCCTTCACTCGAGGTGGCACCAATAATCAGTGGAATATCATTGCCCCAGGCACTTCCTAGCAAATCCGCGAATGGCTTGGCCAATAGAGTGTGCTGTGTGACATATGGCTCGACGGCAGGTACAAATGTCAGATGAGACTTTTTTTCTGCATCGATAAGTTGCTCTGCAGTACAATTGAGCAAATATTTGTGCACAAGTTGTTCCTTTGGCTCGCCGGTGTACCCGGCAGCCTGAGCCAATGTAACGGCGTATTCACTGATGGTGGGAACTAACCAGCCACAAGTTAAAGCGCCCGATTGAAGAATAGCGCGCTGAAAGAGTCCCCGCGCCTGCTCACTCAGCATTAAGGCGTGCACCGAAACAGCGCCAGCACTTTCACCAAAAAGTGTAATGCATTCGGTATCGCCACCAAAACTGGCACAATTTTGCTTCACCCACTTGAGTGCCAATAGTTGGTCCTTGAGCCCCGCATTGCCGGGCGTGTCCAGAGTTGGGTCGTTCAAGCTGAGGAAACCTGCGGATGCAATGAGCCGTTTGGTGGTGCTGATGAAACAGGTTTGTATGTAAACTCACCTAAAGAGCCCAAACGATATTGCACTGTCACCAAAACAACATCCTTCTTCATGAAGAAGTCTGGAGCATACCATTCGCGAGTAGCTTCGCCTACTGAGAAACCGCCGCCATATATAAATACCATTACGGGCCGTGGTTTGGTGGAATTTAACTGCAACAATAGACGAATGCCATAAGTTTTCAGATTGTGACATGGAACCGCTCCGAACCAGCCCTCAGTCCCCACTCAACCACTACTTACACTATTCGTATAGACATTCACGAAGAGACAGTCCTCTGCGCCGACCATATTGCCGCTGATGATGTCAGCTTGAACCGGCTTGGGACCATTGTTAGTACAGTCGAGTACTCCCTTCCAGGGCGACAACCGCTTGGGTGCACGAAATCTCAGCTCACCCACAGGCGGAAGGGCGTATGGAATGCGCTCGAAGCTGTAGTAAATATCATCGTAGATGGTGCGTCGCTTAACGCCTTTGACCTTGCCATCATTGGTCTTGATGGTGGGTGTCTCATCCAACTGCAAATGCAGCTGCTCAATTTGGTGCTCCAAATTTCTGTAGATTGAATTTTTGTTTGCTGATTGTAAATCGTTATTGACTCAAGAAATGTTATCAATAATTATTTGTGGTATTTTTAACCGCCATTATCAATAAGATAAGATTTTGTGTATGGTCAAGATTATAATACAAGCTGGTTTTTGTGTAGATAGATTTGTTGGTGCACGACATAATATATACATTCTATATAATATATTTGGCTATTTAAAACAAATTTTCTTACTATTTTCTGCAATATTTGAACGTTTTTTGTAATTGATTAGATATTATACAATCGAGTATGTATACGACGTCAAATACTTCAAATTACTCTGGGTATCAATTTAGATGTATCTCTTGCCTTATTCAAAGACTTCGATTCTTATACATGCATACTATTATATTTTAGTTTTATTCCAGAGAATGTTCTGATTTTATTTGTTTGTGAAGTGAAAAATGGAATTTGTCAGTACATATGTATGTACATTTTAAATTTAAATTTAAAAAACAACAACACTTAAGAACATTGAAGTTTGTATATACATATGTAAGTTCATTCAGTGGTGGAGTATATATTTTGCCGTTTTAAAAGCGAAAGTCAGATAAACTGAGAATAGACCGGTAGCGAAGTAGATACAATTATTAAGCTGCGTCTTAGATACTTGTCAATTGTGAGCTTATTTACACGCTACTTTTTATTACTTGATTTTGTATTTCAGCTTATTTGCTTCACTAAATTCGAAACTCATTTTGACTTTTCGGTTGGTTGGAAATATTTTTTGTATGCCACTTGAAAGGAATGTTTTTCAATGAACCGCACGGACCGGCAACAGAAAGGTAACTAAATTACTTATACCCACATCGTTTATTTTTCAATGAGCAAACACTTTATGGCTCACTTAGAAAATATATTGGGTGCAAAGAGGCATGCATGATAACGCCAATAAATAGTAAAAATCTACGAAAGCGCTTGAAATCGTTTTTAATAAAATAAGACAAGGGAGCAAAATAAACGAATATTACATATTTGAAATTTGAATGTGAGTATAGGTAAAATGCGTATATGGTTCCGCATGGTTTATTGCATATAAGCTCGAACTCTGATACTGAAAGTTCCAAGTTCAACGCCTGGCCAAGCTAAGTAAAATACATTAAAAAAACGCGAGTAAATTATACTTTTGTGATGGCAATTTTCGTGTTGAAAAACGATTTATCAGAGACGGCCCTTAGACGAGTTTTGTACTGTGGAAAAGGCTTATAATCAACAACATATATATACATATATTTTATTTGTTCTACTTATTAGTTCAAGTGAAATGGTTTGTTTTCGTTTGCAAAGAAGTTTATGAACTTGAACTTTATGTTCAAGATTAAATATTAATTTCAGTTATCCAGTGCAAGATTATTTTATGCAATTTCAAACGGTTATCAAAATTATTTTCAATTCTTTACGCGTTCCAATTAGATACAGTTAAAAAGCGTGCAATACTCTTTTTATAAGTGCTATGGTGAAGAGAATATGTAGCGTTTATCTACATTTTGATGCCGACGCTTTGTTAGCCTCTGATTTTAAGTCAGTTTGTATCAAGTTGTAAAAAGTGTATACAACATGCCCCGCTCCGATTTCTCAGTAATTACCCAAAAAGTCGTGCAATATTTAAGTTTAATTTACCGAGGATTACTGTAACTACTTAAAGTGCAGCACAGAATCCGAGCAAGCTGTCACCCGATAACCAATCTCAAAGCAGCTGCAGCTCAAAGGTTTACAGTGTATATAACATTTTCATTATGTCTCTGCGTCGTTTTTCTGAATTATAATTTCAAAAATAAAAACATTTCATTTTATTTTATTTAAAACGTCTTTATTTCTTTACAAACTAAGCAAGAAAAATATGTAGACTCAAATACCACACAAATCAATCAACTTGAACCCATTCAGATCCCGCCACCGCAGCTAAAATGCCAATGAGGTCGACTTCTTTTCGCACACTCAAATTGACCAGCAGTGCTCTGAAGCAATTCTCAATGCTCGTCGTACAACTCTTGCCATACTAGCAATTTCGACCTCTCGGGCAAATCCCTGAATTTCAATTCGTCACCAATATTCAGACACTTCCAGGCAGCAGTGTCGACGGACTGCAGCGGCTGCCAATCGATGCCTTTCATATAATCAACATTTGCAGCATTTGGATTTCCAGTCTCGGCGAAAGTTGTCCACAAGCCAATCATGCGTTCGATGGTGCGATATTCGCGACTCTGACAAACCATGCGACTACCCATTAGACCATGGAAGAGATAGGGTAGCTCGTCAGCGTGTCCGACGCCGCTAACCCTGTAGCCGTCGCGAGCAAGGCGGAATGGTTGAATCAGAAGTTCTGAATCAAAATCGAAACGATATAAATACGTGGGCGCTTTTCCCGCTTTTAGGCGTGGCGTGATGGCCTTCTGCAGTGGATGCCAGAAGTAGGCAAAGGACACCATCTACAATTTTTAAAATCATAGCATTCATCAGAATTTCTCAACGGTTTATGGGCAACTTACATCGCAAAACTCATTTTGGGTGGCAGTTTCACCGCTCACATGCAATTTACGCAATTTCAGTCCCTTCTCCTTAACTTCCGAGCTGTTGTGATCTCTAACTGCATCTTTGGGCACGTAAGACTCACAAGTCTCCATCAACCCTTTCAAATATTTGAAAACTGCAAAAGAAGTTTAAATATTAACAGTTAGGTTTGAAAAATGTTTTGCGCAGCTGAAAATACATGGCTTGTTTCATTGCAATGCTTCGTAACCGAAGAATATGCTTGGATTATAAGTTACCTGATACAAAGAATATGCCCTCATTTGAAGTACCGCCTATTATAACTGGAATATCATTGCCCCAGGCACTTTCCAGCAAATCCGCGAATGGCTTGGCCAATAGAGTGTGCTCTGTGACATATGGCTCGACGGCAGGTACAAATGTCAGATGAGACTTTTTTTCTGCATCGATAAGTTGCTCTGCAGTACAATTGAGCAAATATTTGTGCACAAGTTGTTCCTTTGGCTCGCCGGTGTACCCGGCAGCCTGAGCCAATGTAACGGCGTATTCACTGATGGTGGGAACTAACCAGCCACCGGTTAAAGCGCCCGATTGAAGAATAGCGCGCTGAAAGAGTCCCCGCGCCTGCTCACTCAGCATTAAGGCGTGCACCGAAACAGCGCCAGCACTTTCACCAAAGAGCGTAATGCATTCGGGATCGCCACCAAAACTGGCACAATTTTGCTTCACCCACTTGAGTGCCAATAGTTGGTCCTTGAGCCCCGCATTGCCGGGCGTGTCCAGAGTTGGGTCGTTCAAGCTGAGGAAACCTGCGGATGCAATGAGCCGTTTGGTGGTGCTGATGAAAGAGCTTTATATGTAAACTCACCTAAAGAGCCCAAACGATATTGCACTGTCACCAACACAACATCCTTCATTATAAAGTAGTCCGGAGCGTACCATTCGCGTGTGGCTTCGCCTGCTGTAAAGCCGCCGCCATGAATCCAAAACATAACAGGCCGCAATGTTTCAGAGCTCACCTGCAAACACAGAAAAAGTTTACACCACTCTCACTGCATCGTCGAACCTGTACACCGCTCTCTAAGACCAAAAAAAAAATACTCACACTATTTGTGTACACATTCAGATAAAGACAATTCTCTGAGCCCAGTAAATCGCCGGTAATGAAATCCCGTTGCACCGACTTCGGTCCGTAATGTGTGCAATCGCGAACTTCATTCCAGGGGATCACCGGCTTGGGTGCGCGAAACCTCAGCTCTCCCACTGGCGGCTGGGCATAGGGAATGCGCTCGAAGCTGTAGTAGGCATCGGCGTAGATGCTGCGTCGCATGTCGCCTTTGACTTCGCCATCATTGGTTTTGATAATCACGGTCGAGCCCAACGGACCGTGCAACTGCTCGAGTTGGTGTTCCAAGCTTCTGTGAATTTTGATCGATGTCAGTTATTCGGTAAAGATAACAGCCTTTAAAACATTTTATAATATATATTTTGCGATAACTATGCGATAGCAAATACATGCAGAATTGGTTTATTATCTTTAGAAAAAATAAAACGATTTGTTTTTAATCAAACACATATCGACGGTTCCATTTCAAAGAAGGCTAAGTCCGCTTGCGTCATTTTTATGTTCTTTACGCAGTCGACTGCGCCATGTCGAAGTAGCTATGAAAGTGCAAATTGATCACTGAGAGCCTAGGGCTATTTCTCTTTCCATTTCCTCTTGTATGATCATTGTTTTTTCCACTTATAAAACACGTAAAAAACGTAGTTATTAATATTTTTTCTATTTTCTGTTTTTTTTAAATATAGCAATACCAAACGTCAGTTGAAAACGTCACTTTTATAAGCTGTCAAACAGCAAGCCGGTTAAGCTAACTTTAACTTTCCGTTAACTTTACCGACAGAGCAATTTTGACCAAATACTGTGAAACCGTAAACTTTAAAAGTTTCCGGTAAAAGTGCTGGTTATCACTTAACCAGACATTGAGAGAACGGCCCTTAGACAGCTAACTGCCAAATACATTTATATAAAATCTCATATAAAGTGAACAAATTTATTTGTCATATGTAAATATGTTATCAGAATCTGTTTCGACTGTTGAAAAGACGACTATTCTAAAACGTAACTGTGTTTTTAAGTATGAATGTTAGTGTTTGTCTCGCTGGCAAAAAATAATTTTATAACATTTTTAAGTGTAAGCAATTTCTGAATTTTTTACGTTATTCCTGCTCTTCAATTAATTGAGCGCCGTACTACGAATAAAACTAGATTTTACGCTCATTTCGAAGCAGTTTCTCATTATATTAATTGAAAGAAAACGAGTTTTTTCTGAAACCGTCATGCAAAAATCAAAGCAGACATTTCTTGCCATATGCAATCAGCTGTAGTGTTCGGCTCTGACTCACAACAGAAAACGAAAGTAAAATGCTACTTTTACATGCTACATGTAGATAAGCCGACATAAGGCAGACGCGAAAAAATACATTTATTACACAGCGCCAGAGATAATGGCAATTGGGCGTTTGTTGACACGCTCCGAAGAAAAGCGAACTTTTATTACTTGATTCTGTATTTCTGCTTATTTGCCTCACTAAATCCGAAATCCATATTGACTTGCTCGTTTGTCTTCCAAAATCGTAGATAGTCACCACAGCACTTGCGCAGGCACTGTTTTGCAATGAACCGCGCTGACCGGCAGCAGAAGCACAACTAAATTATTGTTACGCACAGAGAGCGAAAAGTATCCACTATCTTCTTTGATTTACTTGAAGAATATGTTGGGTACAAAGTTTTTTTACGCTCATGACTCGGCACATTATTAATATTAGAGTCATTAATGGAATCGGAAAAATTCGATAAGGAAATTGAAATATACATACTTTATAGCAGACCATCGCTCTCTTCTGGAGCTGGAGGCCAACAAATTCGGTGGAAAGCTATTAGATCTCTCACGAGTATAGTGAGTCTCTGAGTGAGCGAGCAAACACAAACACAATGAGTAACCGCACTACCATACAACATTGCTTAAATTTTCTTATTCATATTTGATTACACAAAATTGTGAAATCATAGCGCCATAATTGATATGAACACACGCACAGAAATGTAGGCAATTTCTATTAGGCGTTAATTTTGGCCTGAAGATTAAACTTTCATGGATTCTTTGCAAGACTTTTTTTGGCAATCCAAACTAAATCACTTGCTATCGAATGTTAGGGGAACCACAGTCAGTGCAACTGAATTTGAGATATGATGTAATATTTGCTATAACAACAAAGCCATTGCTATACAAATTGTTGACAATAAATGAGCAAAATCATTGCCAGAAATTTAAACAATTAATTGCCGAAGAGATTTGCAAATATTTTGGCGTAATTTACAAAATGTTTGTACAATGCATACGTATGCATGTATGTGCGTACATGTATGTGTTTATGGATGTATGAGTGTGTTTAATCAGCTTTTGCAGGCGTTTAACATTGCTTAATATTCTGCATACTATTAATTGCATGTAATAAAAACAATGGCCAAGCAGCCACAAACACAAACACATGCATAAATACAGAACCAAAGCTTTGTGTGAACCTTCATATGTATAGAGCAACAAATTCACGAACAATTAAAACGGCAATAATAACAACAATATCAATTATAGCAACAAAAGGTTTTAATTTAATCGTAAGCACTGCCTGCTCGCAGTTCAACACTCAGCAACAACAGCAACGACAACAACAAAAGCTGCAACAGGACATACTGAGCATTGTCCACTTGGCCAGACAGCTGCAGCAGGAAGTGTAAATAACATTAGCACACACACACAGCCACAAACAAAAGTGCCGACTGAAGTCGAGAATTTGATATATGAGTTATATATACGTTATACGCTCGTGCGACGGTAGGCGAGAGCCGAAATGTCTGCCGGCTTTGTCAGCAACAAAAGTGTCCTTTTGTGGCTTGTCTAGCTGCCGAGTCCTAGCCACAGAGTTATTTGCTCCTGTGGGGCGGCAGCGACACTTGGCAACTGGCAAGCACTTAGTGCACCCCAGACATGCGTGTAAATAAGTTAATATGGACAGTGCATTGCAAAAGTGAGCACTTGAAGACATGAAATAAATGTTTGGCATTATTCGAGATTCGATATAGTTTTTACTAAAATATGTTTAAAGTTATTGAAAAGAGATTCTGGCACTTTTTTCACCAAAATAAAATGCAGCAATATTTACCAAGAAATTTTCTTTATAAGCATGTAGATGTTCTTAATATGGAATATGGATCTAATAAATAATTTGACAAGATTTATAAGTAGATAGCTTACATGCAAGCTGAAAGAGCTCGCAGAATTATTATAGCTCAGCACGAGTAAGGATAACTGAGATTCTCACTTGCCTGGAAGAACTTCGAATTATATTGTATAAAAGTCATCGACCGATTATAGTAGAAGATTTTGGTTTTATAGTTTATTTTGGTTCTTCTTTATGACTGAAATTTTCATAGATTGTTGGTAATTCTCTAAGCAAATATTGAGAATCTTTTTAGTACGCATAACCATGCTTTTGCTAATAGAATCAAAATGGAATTTATCAAAAGTGTTTAGAAAATACTTCTAAAAAAATTAACATATTATTTAACAGTAATTTTGCTATATTTACTATTAAGGATCACTTTTTCACCCTACTGTAGGCACGCATCATCGCTCAAATGTACCAAACATATATTCTCGAAATGTATTTAGCATCCGTAATAATAATAATAATTTAATTAAAGGCAACAACAAAATTTATGCAACAATTGCTGCCATAAATTATGCCGTTCTGGTCTATCTGCCAAAAAGAACAATGCAAAGTGTACTTGCCCTACGTGGCGATAACAATCGTTGTGTTGTGTTTACGAAAGACCTGCTTTCGATGGGATTATCTGCATTGGTGCAGTTGTGGTTGTTGTCGTTGCTGTTGTTGCCGATATTTTGATATGAGCACGCAGCATTGTCAACAGCAACGTAATTAATTACAAATTTAATTTAATTTCAGTTGAGACACTGCAGAAAAGTTGTCATTGTGTGTGTGTGTGCAGAAGTTTCATGCTTTCATGTTGCATGCAACCTTTCGCCACCTACTGCCTCATTTATCAACACAACACAACACTCAAGACAACAGAAGTGTTGCATGCCGGGCAAAAACTGCACACTCATCAAATTGAAAAACTTTTTGAGCAACACAAAAACAAATAAATAAACCAAGAATAGAACCAAATAAAGTAAAAGACAAAAACAAAAACAAAAAATTGCAGCAGCAACCTGAAATTGTTGCTGCTGGTAGTGTGTGTATTTTGCTAACTGCAGCTTGGAAATTTGTGCCATTAAAAAGTTGCACTTGGCAACACACACACACACATACATAAATACAGTGAGTGCCTCAAATTGCTGCTACTAAATTCCAGCAGAGTCACTTCACTTATGCTTGGCTGTGGCAGCGCACTTGAGTCAAGCATAATGTGGAAATGAAGACACTCCATGTTGCAAGTTCTGCAACTGCAACGGAATTGCGCTCATTTAGTGAAGCTCAAGCTGATGAGCCCACTGCCAATATGACAAGTTTTCCACACTGGCAACACTGAGAGCGCAGCCTTAAAGCGCGCAATTAACCAAATTGCACTTTTACGTCTAAGCCTACAAAGTCGCAGCTCGAAGTTTAGCACTTCCGCTTAATTGCTAAGCCTTTACGGTTACCCCCCTCTATGTGTTTGCCCCAATCATGCTGTTTTAATTCAATTAATTGAAAGCTGTTTTGTGCTTTAGGCTAAAAATATAGAACTGGAATAGTTCTTCGATCTGCAAACATTTCTTAAAAAAAAAAATGGTATTCGTGTAGCCGACACGAATTCATGAATCGGTATGAAGTAGAAGTAACGTGTCGTAAGATAAATATGAAGTAAAAAATTGTATTTTCTGGAGCCATTTCGATGAGACTCACAAAAGTCACAATTAAATACATATTTTGTAGCAATAAATTTTGTTTCCTAAAGAAATAACAAATTGATTGACAATCATTTGTGACAGTAATGTCATTCAAGCCAATGTTAATAATCTACGTTTTTTGGGTGACAATTCCGCAGCTGAATTTATTAACACCATTATAAGAACTTGTTGTTGTAATATTGGCTCTGTTCGGTAATGCCATAATTTTGCCGCAATTGCAGATCGAGTTCTCAAGCTGAAACTCTGATTACGCTAACATTTTATCGCGTCAATTTTGAATTAATTGCTATTTAGAATTTTTCACTGTGATCGCACATTAATTATAGACACTCTAATTGCCAGCAATCCACCAATCCACCCATGCTTTTTCCTGTAATAAATGCGCTGCCACTTGATATTGAATTGCTGATTAATGCGATTAAAATGCAAGAACAATTATTATTAACAAAGCGCACGATCTTTCAGTGCCAGCCAAGTCTGTACAATACGGCCGTATGCTGAGCTTGGCGCCATGGCATGGCACACTTAGTCACTAAACGATTTGCATTTGCAATAATAGCGTCTAGATATTTGGCTTTTTAGCGACAACTCGAAACACACCTGTTTGCACTTTTGTTTGCAATTTTTTGAACTTTTTTTTGTTGTTTTTGAAATTTTGCAAGATTTTTTTTGTCATAGTCAGCGACGGCTGAAGGCAATGGCCTTTGGGCTTTTGGCTCTCTTGCAACACTGCATGCAACAGACAGCTGCGGCTGCTGCAGTAGCTGCTATAATATGCAAATGTGGGAAATATCTCTGGGGATACCTGCTTCGATTGCGGAATGTGCGCAGCCAAAACCGATTTCACAACGGGCCTGATTAAGAACGTGTTCGATTTGAATGCAGACATTTGAGGCAAAGTCTCAGAATCGATAATCGCAATAAATTTATTTAGAATAATGTCTCTGCATGCAAATGCGTTCGGCAGCAGTTGGCTATTGTTCTTTTGTTGTTGTTCTATGCATTGTGCAATATTTACTCGTAAATAATTGAAAAGCAATAAAATGTTGAAAGGTGTGTCTCGTCGCATAAAATCGAAACTTTCCTTTCTTTATGGCTATTAAAAAATTAATATTGATTTGTTTACAGCAAACTGAACTAAAAATGCAGCCGTCATGCACCCGCACACTCACTTTGCAATCTCAAGCTCAAATGCCAACGAAATTTTAGTTTGTTAGCTTGATATTGTTAGGCTTGTTGCTTTTGTGCTTGTGATGGATTTCGTTTTGAATATGGCATTGGGTCAGGAGTTTCACTAACAATGGCTCGATCGATAGGCAATTGAAATCATTTGTTTATTGTGCTATTTTTGTTGCACTTTAATGAACTTTATTGTTTAGAAATTATAGATTTCATTTAAGTAATTGCATTGCTGGCATTTTGTTTGTTGATTTCTTCTAAATGATTTTACTTTAGTTTGCTTGGAAAAGCACATTAAACGTTTGTTTTTTTTCATTCATAAAATTGAGCTAATATAATTACTCGGTGATACCATATAGGAATATATCATCCTTTAGCTCTTTGAATATTCAATTCAAAAATCTACCTTATTATTTGTTTCTGATATAAAATATTTTAGATATTTTGCCTTTTTTGCCAAAATAAGACAAAACCAAAAAGGAAAGAATATTGATAGTTTATTTTGAGTCATTATAAAGGATACCAAAGCATGTAGTACGGATCAGCCAATCGGAAATTGAAATCAGCTACATATTTGTTTGTGAAACATCGACTTAATTTTGGGAATTTACTTAAAGTGATCTCGGCCGGTGTTTTTCCTCAAGCTGAACCAAAAAGAGGTACTAGAGCCTGCAGTACACGGCATGCCAAAATGGCATGAGCATTCTAATTCTAACCTCACTCGATACAAAAAAAATTTTTTTCTGAGGGGGTCATCTTAAATAAAAAAAAAATAAACAAATTTAAAAATCGAAAAAAGCTGCACCCTTACGGTAATGCGTGATAAAATACCTAGTAACTCCGATTTGATCAAAATTTTAGCTTGAGAAATGTCCTGAGCGTGTTGGATCATGTGGCGACAGGTCCGTTTTTTTAACTATATCTTTTTAACTCGTTTACATAATAATTTAAAGAAAATGTATTTGGAATACATGGATGTAGCCCTTTCTATCGATACCCCACACGATACGATTTAAAAATATTTTAATTTTTTTTTGCCCCACCCCAAAACTTTTAAAAATTATAAAAAAATATTTCTAAAAATATTTCTTAACTTTTTATAGTGAAAATGTGTTAAGGTTATTAAGACCTAATATCGTGCCAAATTTCAGGTTTCTACGATTAAAAAAAGGTCGTTTTATATACACACACCCAAAACAAAAGTGACCTTTTATAAGTGTTCCCGTTTTTTCCCTTTTATGGGAACGGAACCCAAAAAAAGATGCATTTCAAATTGATCTTTTAAATAAGTTAAAGTGCGTTCTCCGGCTTAACAAAATATTTTCGCCTCAATTTGATGTTCTTAGCCAGCGGCAGTGAGCAGCTTTACGCCTGAGCTGGCTCAGAAAACCCAACTTAATTTATTCTAATTAAATTAAATAAATTTGGAATTAAATGTGTTAAACAATACATATGTATATGCCGCAGCAGGATGGACCTGCTGTTGATCTGTCGAATTGATTGGCGCCTGATAACAACAGATATAATTTAATTAACCCATGCCGTTAGTTGTTGGTTCTAAATAGAGCAATTTAAAATCAAAAAGACATTTCTCTAACTTAATATTAACATTTCACCGGCCAACAAAGACGTAGGAAATAAATTTTGAAATTTCTTAAAAGTAAATTTCGTGAGCGAATAAATGAAAAAGCTATGCAGAATAAAAGGAGAAGAAGTGTTGCTTTTACTGTCATTACTGTTTTAATCTTTTGAGAACGCCGATTTTAATGGATAGTTTTTTCAGCACATCATTGTTTCGAGAAATATTCAATTGAATTTTCATGCAATGAGAAAATATAACTGAAAAATATTATTGCATAAAATTATCTGTAAACGGTAAGAAATTAATGGCAATTTCGTTCAAAGTAACAGAAGAACATACAGACAGACAGACAGACAGACAGACAGACAGACAGACAGACAGACAGACAGACAGACAGACACCTAAATCGTTTCAGAAAAATATGCTTTCAATGACTAAATTCGAACAAAATTCAGATTTTTACTATCATCAAAAATTAAAGTAGAATGAATAAGCAACTGCATATTAAGTACGATGAAGATCTGATCGAAGTATTCATGAAAGTTTCATGGTCAAGATGTGATTGGAAACATTGAGCAAAAGATCATTGAAATTCATTTTGTAGGCTTAACTTTTTTTTACATTCTACCGAAAATAACATATGTATATTTTTACTGGGTGCATGTATTTTCTCATTAGCTCACTGAATCCAACGGTGCAGCGTACCGAAAAGCAAGCAACGAAATGGGGTATGACAGCGATTTTTCATTTTCGGTTGTGAATTAATATTAAGAACGCATGTCGACGATTTTAATCTCTGCTCTGCGCTTAATAATAATGCATTTTCTTCGCAGGCAATAACTTCAGATGGCTTGTTGCTGCAGCGAATGTTGTTGTTGTTGTTGTTGCTGTTGCCATCATCGTTGCGGTTGTGGCAACAGCGAAAAATTTTAAATTGCGCCCGAAATGCGTAAATTTCGCAACCAAAATTAAAATAATTAAAATGATTTAAGAATTGTGTGGCTGCCGCGACCGCCGCGAAATAATGACATTTCTGCTTTGCATATCATTAAGCACAAACAGACAAAAAGACAGTGTGCGGCATGCAACATGCTGCTTGTTGCAGATTGCATATTGCAGGCGCATATCAATTTCATTTTCCACTTGTCCGCGCTTTATTCTGCTGCCGACAGTTGAATGTGGCCCATTGTTGTTGCTGGCGACGATGTCACGGCTGGCTCTGAACCTGCCTCCAGCTTCAAATTATGGCGGCATGCAGTGCCGACCCAACTGCGAAAATGACTGCGCATTCAGCGAATTAAGCATTTTTGAAAACATCTTGTTTCGCTTCAATTGTTATGTCTTTAATGCTTTCGTATCTTTTTTCCTTTTAATGAACGCAGCAGGCAGTCTCTGATTTCGAAGAAGCACGTGCTTTCTTGATTGAAGCCATGAAATTTGTTACATTGTATAATACGCTAAAAATTGTGGCAAGTTCTTGGCTGCCTCACTGGGTTCTCTGTTGCCGGCATATCTTAAAGTTTTATTAAGAAACATAAAAATTGCCAAGCAATTTTTTTTAAACATTAAGAAAATACCAACTGACTGAAGCGAGCAATGTGTAATTTACTACTGACAACAATAACAACAAAAACGCCAACGCAATCACTCGAAATGAAACGTGAACTCCTTGAAATGCAGACCGTAAAGAATTGTTGTTGGCAATAACACAGACGCTGGTCATTAAGGAACATAACAAATGACATAACTTGGCAGAACGGCAGCTCGAACTCCGGTTTCAGCTTCGGCTGCAGACATCAATAAAAGCGGCCACACCAGAAATGGCTCACATGGCAATACCAATTTGGTTTACTCTTATCAGCTGCAGCTACTCCACATGCCACGGCAGCATGTGTACTGCGAGTGTAAACTGTGCGAAGGTGTGTGCAACCACACATACAGCAATAAAATTTGCATTATTCAGCCATTGGCTACAGTTGAATGAATGCATTCACATTCACATACACATAATTCCAATTTGAGGCTCGCTGGACAGTCTGCCGCTTTCGAGAGAGGTCGTCTGCATGAGCAGTTGTTAAAGGTGTTGAGGACTGGTCCCACTTGTTTTAGCGAAGCTTGTCTTCTGCCTCGCAAGCCACTTAGTACCGTAACCTGCTGTCTGTCCAACGGACTTGTTTTGTATCCATAAGATTAATGCGGTTGAATAATACATTTAATTACTTTGATTATTCTTGCACACTAACGGCATGATTTGAGTGCAATTGTATGAATGCTGAGTCTGTGGATTGATTCTTGGTTAATGCTTAAAGTGTCTAAGCCGTGGATTTTTCTGCGCTGACTAGAATATAATTTCCTTTTGTTGGAAAAAGAAAATGGAATTGTTGCGAATATGAATATGTATTTGATTTATTTGCTTGAGAATAAAAACTGTTCATCGCTTCTATACAAAATCAGCTCTTTTCTAGTTTTGTAGCTTTTTGCGTAAAAATGAGAAAAATTGCAGAATTTGGTGAACTGCTTTTAACAAAATTACTGAAAATTAAAGATACCTTAGCTTTTAACTCAAGCCTAAAAAATGGTCAGAGTGTAAAAAATGTCGCAATTTACAGCTAGTTAAAAACTGTATTTATCATTAAGTAAGCTCAAGATTAATCGCGGCTTTTGAAAGTAAATTTTACAAGATTTTATGATAAACTTTATATGCATGCAATTAAATTTAAAAAATGTGGTCGAAAAGTTACTTGAGCTGGGGGCAGGTGCTTTGCCTAGCTGGATATACGAGTACAACATTAAAGTCGCTGCCATGCTGAGGATCTTGCATGGAAGATTGTTGTCAACGCAGATAAAAACACACTCATATAAGTATAAGTGTATGAGTATGTGTATGTGTATGTGATGTGCACACGCATACAACGGCGTCGGCAGGAGACAACTTTGACAAACCAACCAACCAAACCAACGAAACCGCAAGTGTAAAAAACAAGTAGCATAATTTGTGATTGGTTGTTGTTGTTGTTGTTGTTGTTATTGTGGTGGTTGTTTTGTTTTATCTTGACACAGTAGCAATTTTAATGGCAAAAAGGAAAACAAAAGCAATGTTGGCTCAAACAACAAGCATTTCTGGTTTGACTGATGACGTTGATGTGGTAACTTGCATACGATATGTCTATGCATGTGCATGTGCTTGTGTGTGTGCGTGCATGTGCGCGTAGTTGGTAGATAGCTCTGGAGCACGCTTGGTTAAGTGCCTTTAGGCCGCACAAAGCCACTTTTGCCTATATTTTAAAATTTTCTGCTGCCTTGTTTTTGTGCTCTATTACTTTTTATGCCTTTGTTGCTGTCACTTATTGGCTCTGACAGCACGTGCTACTGTTGTCTATTGTCAGCGACTTCTTTCATTCAAATATGCATATTTACATTTTGTCGCATGTTTTTTGAGCTACACGTCTTTGTCTTGCTTGCATTAATCATTTAAATAGCTTTGAGTTTGTTTATTTGCTGTAATTTTCTTTGATATGGCAACAACATACTAATTTCTAACAAGACTTTTTATAACTTTTTTTCAGAGCACGAGTCTTTACTACAGAAAAGGAATTTTTTGTAACCTTGAAGTGTCACTGAACTCTCAATACATTCCTTTTGATTAACACATTGCAAACTTGCATGCATCTGCTAAAAGTTTTGATAAAATAAATTAAAGAAATAAATAAACAAGTTTTGATAAATTTTTTTAAGAAAGTTCTATTGCAGCGCGTTTAAACTTTGGCCATGTTCGTCACCCTTCAAGCTGTTGGCTGTTACGCTAGGATCTCTGACAAAATAACTTCAATTATTGAAAGAAGAAATGCACCATATAAATACAGAATTACAAGCGATAAACTTCAACTGACGCATCTTTTTGTTTTAGAAAAGACCAAATAATATGCTGCTATGCAAGCTCTGAGAGGTCCCTTATTAGATACATCCATATCAATTCCAGCTTATATATTCAGGTAGCCTTTTGGAAACTATTGAAAGTATTGCTCTTGTTCTTTGGATTTTAACATTATTCGAAGCATATCCAATTATTAAAAGAACTAATATCTTGACAAGATAAGCTGCAAACTGAACAAAGAAAGTTTTTTTATGAACATAATTTCACTATCTTTTTATAGCACATTTTCCATTAACTGCTCTCATCACTTTAACTGCTGGCAGTTTTACATCTTGTAAACTTTGTTTACAACAAGCTGCTTTGTTTTGCAAAATACATACATACATTCATACATCTACACATACACACACACGGTCTACAGCCGTGTGAATTTATGCGCATCAGGTTGCATTTCTTTTTGTATTCCGCACTCTCTTACCTCCATTTAGCTTACACCAACCGCGCTGCCACATTTTCCCCACCGTTTCCACACTTTTCCCAGTTATACCCTTGCAACATCAATTTGAATATGTTTCCGCTGCAATTGTTGCTCCGTTTTGTTGCAAACGCTACTTCCTCCTCGTTAGTTTTTATTTAGCTGTTTTTTATTGTGTTTTTCTGCTTGTCGGCAATTCGAATTTTTCAAAATGCAATAAAATGCAAATCCACTTCATTGCATTCGCTTTAGTGCCATAAAACCGAGCTCGCAGCGCTGGGACGCACATAAACTGGCCATGGTCATATGGTCATGGCCCTTATAAGCAGACGGTAGCACACATTGGGTTCGATCATCTCGATGTGTGCATAAGGGGTCATATAGATTTAACTGTCGGGGTAGAATATTCCTCTAAGGTTTTTGTAGTTTTTATATAAAACCGAAATAATGATTCATTTTCCATTGACAACATTGCCCGTTAGAAAGCAGATAGGGCCTTGAGCTACAAGCGTCATTTTGGGATATCATAAAAACTGTTTTGAAGATGGAATAGATAGCCTAAATAAATGAAAATTAATAAGTTAACAAGCTTCTCGGAAAAGTGAAATTTTACCTCAAGATATGGCGCTGATAGAAGAACTACTTATAAGTAACTTTAGTTGTGATCCAGTCTGCCAGTCATTGCGGCCTGAGAGGCATGTATTCACAAATTCTAATGGATGCATATCTTTGAGTTTTGTTGGCAATATTCGTGTATCTGTTGGCAATATTCAGCGCTTGTAGATATATACGACTATATGGCATCTTCCAAGAAATAAAATATCATTTCATTAAATATATTTTTCATAAAACAGCATGTAAAGATAAGCAAAAGAGCTGACACAAACAAACTGAAAGGCATATGGAAACATTACAAAATGGTGGCTTTTTGCGACACCTTGATGATGTGGCAAACAAATTTTCAAACAAGTCGTTTTATTTAAATTTTTTTTAATCTTCCAGCTACTTTTTGTTTTCGTGTTGTAGCAAAAAAAAGAAACCTACAACTTTTACCAGCAATTTGCTTTTATTCGGGTGGCAAGCACAAGCGGCAAATCACACCACACCGTGCCGTCTAAACGGAGGCACTATGTAACGACAAAGTCGAAGTGCAACTGTAGCTTGTTGACCAAGCGAACGGAAGGAAGCGCCAGTTAAGCGCGCTCCAGACACGCCAAAGCAGATGTGCAAACAGCATGAGGGACAGACAAATAGATGCAAAAAAGAAGAAGAAGAAAAAAGCAGCTGCAAAAACTGCTGAAGTGCTGGCGTTAACATCATGCAAAAAAGCAATGAGGATGCTGCTGGAGCTGAGGGGAGGCGGCATTGTTGGCGACGGTAGTTTTCATTAAAACTGACAAGTTTTCGGGAAACACTCTTTTCGTTAGCCTGCCGGCTGTTGCGCCTTCTGCTCCCACTGCGCCTGCAGCTTCTCTCAGCGAATTCGCGTTTGCCTAACTGCTTGCCACATGAAATAGGTCTTTGCCAATATCACGGTTATTGCCCGCCGTCAGACAAGTTGCGCCACACGCTTCTGTAATTGTGTGCAAGTGGTGCAGGGGGCGGCACGAAGCTGGGAAGGGTAGTAAGCACGTTTATGCCAACAGACAGCTTTGATGATTGGTATTGCTTTTGTATAGGGTGCTGTTAGGCCATGTTGCATGTTCGCTTTTGCTGCTAGTTTGTTGCCACAAGCTTTCCAATTTTGCATAGCTAAACTTTCAACTGTTTTGGGCGTTGTTTTTGCGGCTCAGAGAAGGCCAGAGAAATGCAGGCACTGCTCGTTCGATTGCAAGTGGCTGGCAGCAACATGCAAAAAGTTCTCGAAAGAATTGACTAAATTTTTTGCTTATAGAAAATATTGTCATGCATACTTTTTGGAAGAATTTATTTCCGGAATTCCTTCATGTTTGATTTTGAGCATCAATCAATGTCAATCAAAATCAAAGAATGCTAGAAGTTAGAGTCCGAGAATTTTAATTCGATTTAAATGTTTTTATATGTAACGCCGATCATTAGAAGCATACTATCGAATAAAGGATATCGAGTAAATAGCAGATAATTTTGATATACCCATTGTAAACATACTAGTTATATATATATAATTTTTTATATATAAAAATTTTTTTTTTTTTATATAAATAAATTTATGTAAGCATTTAAGGTATTATTGCAAAATACAACTAACAAAAAAGTAGATAGATGAAGATAAAATAAAAAATTTCACATTTTACAATAATCACTTTACCGCGGGCTTATAGCGTCAACGGCTTACTGTAGATGCAACAGGTTGCATGCAACGTACATGGCAAGTGGCAGACAGGATTATTGTGAAAATTTAATTGCTGCCGCGCGGCGGATTTAAATGCGCGAGTTTAATTAAAAAGCCAGCTCACACACTCAACGCAACCGTGAGCACGGACAATCGTTTGTGCTTTAATGAAAGCCGCAGCTCATCGACAAACACACACATAAATTTGCACAAACTGTAGGTGTGTGTGCGTATGCGTGTGTGTATTGGCATTTCCGTTGCCAGCAATTTGGTGGTGTGCGACACAATTGCCGCGCGCCTAACAAATATGCAGCCATAAATATTGTGCCAATGCAGATACTCACTGCCGCTACTGTGTGAGTGTGTGCGTAAATAGGGTTCAATGTGTGAGTGTGTGCATGATCGGTGCTGGCTGAAAATGCACCAAATGCAATATTCAGCATCCATTAACCAAATTACACGTCCTTGCGGTGATTGAGCGGCGCGAAAGCCTTTAACGCGGCAAAAATACACACACACACACGCACACACATTCTAGCATTGCGGCGTGAAAAACTGCAATAGGCGGCAGTCACTGCCTGTGGCAACGCAACGTAAAATCGTTGGCCCAGGCGTTGAAGCAGACAGGCAGAGAGGATGGCAGTGAAAATGGTATAAAAAAGCAAATACTCGCAGTTCCCGACTTAATAAAAAAACCGATTTCGAAAATACTGAATAATTAATAATTTCAAAACTAGTTTTCGAATAGCATATTTCGTAGGAAATGAAACTACTTACTTGCTAAAACGGCTTAACACGCTTAAGTGGATTCGGTTCTAACCTCAAAATGTTTTTAACTGCTCAAACGGTTTTCTTATTATAAAAATGCTAAGCTTATTTTGAGAAATTTAAGCAATGCCATCTACACAGAAGCCGAAACTCGAATGAGAATAGATTTTTTGAGAATAGAGAATTTGTAGTAGATTGCAAAATTTCTAAACAATAACTAATAAAAGTTGTTTCTTAATATTAGACTTTTTCAGTTTTTTCTCAGAAAATTCCAAACGAATTAAGCAAAATTTAAATGTACTTTAGAATTTTAAAATATACTAAAGAAAATATTAAATGCTTTTCAAAAAATTTCAATAAAATTACATTTTAAAGTTCATTTAAAAATATCTTAGGGACATTAGAAATATTCTGTTAAGCATTTGGAATTCATTAAAATAAATATGGAAATTCTGAAGCACGTGTGAAAAAGGTGTAAACGGGTTAATACATTTTTGCTACCGGTTAACCAGATTATTTGCACGGCAATTACAACAATAGTGGTCAAGCAGAGCGCAACAATTGTGCTCGCCTTGCCAGCCGCAACCCAAACATCCAACAACCCGACGCAGCAGCAACACAAGCTCAGCCACAGATTGCAACGTGTGCTCCCTCACTAGTGCTACACATTCCACACACTCGCAATCAGCGGCAGCGGCACTGGCCTCATTCAGTCATGCTTGATGAGACAATGAAAAATCTCGCCAACACTAACGCCTCTCCCCCAGCTGCTTAGCAGAGATGCCAGCCACCAGCCAGCTCCACCAACATTATTATCAGCAACTCACCTACAAGAAGCGCAACAGTAGCAGCAACAATCTGCGCTAATGGCAGCAACAACATTGAAATGACCAGCAATAGTTGCTCTTCCGATGCCACCCGTTGCAGCGGCGAAACGTGCTTCCACTACTACATACTCCCATTGGGAGACATGCAGCGGCAGAGAGAGCTTCACTCCGCCGTCCATCATCGGCATCGTCGGCAAGTGATAACTTGAGTCTAATCAATGAACGCGCGCTTGTGTGTGTGTGCGTGTTTTTGTAGCATCGACGTCGACAGCGCCGCTGTTGGCTGCGTCACCGCCACCGTTTCCGTCGGCGTCAGTCGCTCTGCCGTAGTTGTCGCACTGACGATTCGCTGCTCTTGTCGCTTTTCACTTGCGAGTACTTCACATATTCTCCTTTACGCACAACAACTTGTGTGAATGCCATCGACAGGGCCGCATTCACATTCACCTCAGGGCCTGCAGCTTAGATATTTAGGTAAAAACCTTTATACATTGCTACTAAAGTAATTTTTGGGAAATTTTATGTTAATTTTCGAAATTTTGTGAACAATTTAAAAAATTCCTTGTTGTTTAATAGCTCGAATTGGAAGTACTGAAGAGCAGTTTTTATGAAAGGAATAATTTTATTTGTAACAAAACTATTGATCACTTATGATATACTTTTGATGTTATGTGATTGTGGAATATACAGAGAACCTCAATTATCTCAAGCCTCGAAAGCTACGAGTAATGTCTCGAGAAAAAAATTTATTAATTAAAGATTATAGAGGCTATACTATACTCAAATTAGTTAGCTTGCTCTATATGAAATAACTTCTATGTATAATTTGACCGATTCTTTTGGTGAGCAAGTCGAAAAACTTCAACAAAGATAAAGCATAAATATTGGCAATTTAAAAAAAGTGAAATCTCCTTTCGTTTAGTTCACAATGTTACATTACAGAGGCATAAAGTTGTAATGCAAGCAACTTTCTGAAATGCAATTTTAGTAAGTATGTAATAAAATGACAATAAAATACGTAAGAAAAACTTTCCGCTTACAAATGGCAACAAGAAATAAACTTGCTAGCGGCACAGCCAACTCAGCAGCGAACACACTTGCCAACACACACCCACACATCATATGGGCAGACTCGTTAATGCTTGAAGTAGCAGCCACCCTCCTTAAAAACGTGTGAAATACAAGTGAGCATGTTTGTGTGTGTGTGTGTGACAGATAGACAAACGGAAAGGCCGTTGCATGGCTGAAAGAATGGATGGACGTCTAAAAAGACCAGTCATGAGAGCTGCCGGCAATTTTGCGGCATTCGCATTCGAGCCAAAAGCCGGTCGATGCTTGTCATGGTTTTATAGTTGTGTCTGTGAAATGCAACGCCAGCGTAACAGTCGACGTCTACGCTAACATCGATGCAAGCGCTGATGCCAAAGTCAACAGTGTTAGTACTTCAACAACGCCACCGACGACTGTGATTGTGACTGTTGACAGCAGTGTTGTCACTTCTTCGAAATTGCAAATATTGGAAGATCGCACTTAAAAAGAATGCTCGATTCAGAAAAGCGAATCAATTGTATACATTTAATAGTAAAAAACTAAGAAAATATGGCAGATAGCAAAAACTTCAATAAGAAATTTCAACAAAGAGATGCTTTGGAATTCGATATTGAACAGTATATGTAATTACTTTCGTTTCTTATATGAACATTATCACAATCAGTTGCAGATCTCGGCTTCACTCAACCGCTTGCTCCAGATGCCTTGCATGCGTCTTCTCTGACCACTGGATTCCCAGCTTAGCTAAGGCTACTTCCACTTGGTTCCGAGTATTCGTTGAAACACGTTTAGTAATGTTCATGTCGACGTACAGCGCATACAGCTCGTGGTTCGTTCTAATACGATAGTCGTCATAAACATTTGATTATTTTTTTAAAATCGAGAACTATAATTTCTCTTTAATACAATTTCCTGTTTATTCGTATAGGTTCCTCTATGGAAACTACAATAGCAGCTAATCATTTCACTTTTATTAAATGCAAGTCGATAAATGGATCATCATTTCTGCTTAATCTGCTCAAGGAATATTCGATAATTAAATAAAAGAAAATGTAGAACGCTGCTTTTTTAAAACAAAGTTAATTTTTTCTATCAGATACAAGTAAAATCATTTTATTTATAATATTTCAATAATAAGACAATTTTATGAGAAGTAGAAGGCTTCAAAAAATATATTTTCAACGCACATCTATAAACACTGTCCATATATGCAAATCTTAGCACTTGATATATATCCTCGCTATTTAGAAGTCAAAGTTGTATGTATATATCAACAAAAATTGTAATTATGAAACTGAATAATAAAAATGTTAGAAATTTAACAATGTGAGAGATCTACATTCAAATGGTAAAGTGACAACACTGCTTGAGAGGCTGGTTGCCTGGTTTTGTTGTTGGCATGGCAAGCGCAAGCTGCTGATCGGCTACTGTGCAACCGGCAAGCAAATGTAAGACGAGCGTGTTAACATTGACGACGCTCGCTGTCGCCGTAGTCGTTGTGGAAGCTGTTACGCCGCTTTGCTTTCGGGAGGCAGAGCCGGCTAGGCCGGAGAAGGCAGAGCAGCCAGCCAAACACACACAAATAAAATGAGCATAACTGTAGCGCAGCGCCGGCCGACTTGGAGCATGACTGCCTACAATGCTGAGGCAGTCAGGCAGACCGGCAGCCGTCGTCGGCAGAGCGTAGGCTGCTGCTGTTCAGCTCGACGACGACGACGACACGACACTTCTCTGTTGGTGACTGCGACTGTGACGGCGCTTTTGTTTGTGTTTGTATTTGTGTGCACGTACGTGCGTGTGTGTGCACATTTGTATATTTGTGTGCTTGGCGCTTGTGTGCGGTGGCGGCAGTTGGCAATTCTCGCTTTGTTGCTTGCCTGTTGTTTTGGGGGTATCATCGTTCCCAAAGCAAACAGCCTGCCTCAGTCTGTCTTTTGACGTGCTCAGAGCCATACAGCGTACAGGCGTGGATATACGCGAAATTTCGAAATCGTTTTGAACGGCGTGCAGACGTTTTTCGTGCGTTCTTCGACGGTGTTGTTGTTATTAATTTTCGTTTGTTTATAGTGCTATATTAGCTGCTTTTATGTTAAAAATGCTTTTTATTTTACAGTGAATTCTTTCCATTTTTGTTGTTGTATTGTGTCGTGTGTCCAGCGTATGACTGACAATAAATTCAATAAAAAATTTGACTAAAAATTAATGCCAGAAAATGCAAAAAAGAATATATTTTTAAAAACTACATCTATTTCTAATTTAAATTAATTAATTTTTCTTGAAATTTATGCTTTTTGCGTCAAAAGGAATGAAAGTTATAATTTATGCTTTTTTCACTTTACAAGAACAACAACAAAAAAAGTGCACTCGCCCATAGAAACTGCATAAATAAATAAAAATATTTTTTTGAAATTTTTCGCAATTTTATGGCATTTCTGCTTTAGCGGTTGGTCGTCGCAGCCCTACAAGTGCCACACCGTGTCGGCCTTATTTGTCGGCTTTTAAGTTTGCTTCTTCGTTTTGCCACTTGTTTGTGTTGTTGTTGTTATTATAACTTTTATTTATGTGGCCATATTTCCAGTCGAGTGCCAGTGCAAAAAGAAAACCAAACAAAATATTTGATATTTTTTATGAAATTTTGCAGCAATGTCAGACAGTTTTTAAAAAATATACCAAATAAAGGTGCAGTGCCCCGTGCCCCGTGCAGCTTGTTGCAAGTTCCAAGTTGCATTTAAATTGAAAATCGCAACGTTTGCCAAGTGTTGTCAACTCTTGTGCCAATTCAATTGGCAACACTGCTTGCCAGATTTTGTGCGCTTGCACTTGTGTGTGTGTGTGTGTGTGCGCATGCCACTGCGTTGCACAGTGGCTGCGCTTCAAATGCGTTGCGTTGCATTTAAATTTTGAGCCGCATCTTAAATTGCAGCTATAATCGCTTACGGTAAGTATTTATATTGTTCTCTTTTGTGACTTGAGACCCTTAATCCATGCAATGACAAACATTAAAAGAATCGAATTTTAAAAATAGTAGGCTTGAGCATTTTGAATTAAAATATTTCATTGCGTAAGCATTTCGTCTGCTTTGCCTTTCATACTGCCCGATTTCTATACTATTTATAGTAAAACCGAGTTACAGAAAACATATAAAAATTCTTTTAAGCTATTAACAAAATATAAGTGGGAAAAAAAATTAAATTAGTAGAAGCTTCAAATTATCTTTAAAAGTATAATCGATAGAAGAGCTCATTTAAAAATTCCTAACATTTCTTCAATTATATGTTCTGTTTATCTATGTTCAATATTTTGAAAATTAGAGAAAAATATGTTCTTAAGGTATAGAATAGATTTGAGTAGGAATAGCACAGAATACTTTTGAAGAGACTCCATTTGATCATGTAAGATTGCGCTTATTTGGAACTCATTTAAAATAAATCTTTAATAAATAATCAGCTGAGAGCACATATTCACTAAGCCACTACAACACAACAAGTCTTTCAGGCCTCTGAGTTCCTACTTCAAATACAAACTATTTTAGCCACTACGACGGACTTATTCTTATAAAAAACTCTAAATCTATCAAATTTGACTTAGCCTACTATTGAACATCTCTTAGCATTGAATTTAACCTCAGAGCGAAATATATTAAAAAAAATTTGAATCGTAAAAAAATTACACTTCCTCTTTTAAAGTAGTTATAGTAGACTATCAAAAGGTTGCACTGTAAAGTTAAATCTACATATTTTGCTTCTGTTTATAGTGATTGAATCCACATGCTGCCAGTAATTTTGGAATGATATACAAAAGTTTTTTGGTCTCTCATTCCATATCTGGTTTTATGTTTTCATGTTTTCATTTTCGTTGTTATTGTTTTTGTGATTATCATATCTAGATATAGACGCTGAACCGTTAGTAGCTAGCATCAGCAAATAAATTATATTACAAAAGAGACGGCAAGTGAGAGAATCAGTTTAAAAAACACATAAAAACGTTATCAACTTTAATAGGAATGTGCATTTCAAATAAGCCAATTAGTTGGCTGCACTAAATTATTTTGGTGGCAGCATTTCACCTCAGCTTCATTAATGTCAACACATGCGTAAATACACGCAAACACACACACACACAGATATATATAGCTACATAAAAAATTTTTTTTCAACCAAACTGTGCCTTTTGGTTTGACGGAGACAAATTAAAATATTCTGTTTGTTTTATATTATCTACAGTAAAGAATATCTAACAATTGTTGACAACTTCTAACTTTTCAGTGTCGAAGTAGAGCTCAATTTATGTTAAATTCAACATTCTAAGTTAAGAAAATTCATATTGACACATGAATTCATCAAAATTAGACTTGACATTGTAAAAGTTACCGATGTCTGGTTGCAGTATAAGGCTTCCTTCCCTCACTCTCAAAACTCAGCTTTCGAGTCGTCATTGTTCTCTTTTACGTCACAAAGTGCATAGTATTTCAAATTTCTTGAAAAAAATCGTAATGAGGTACAATGAAGTCATATTCTGTGACAAGATCGATTGGCATAATTTTCTTTTATCTCAATGAAAAATGTTAAGTATGGTTAAAATAAAATCAATAATAATGAATTACTTTGCATAAAATTAGAACGAGCAAACTAAAAGGTGGAAGATACAATGTGGAAATTTACATGTTTTCCATGTTTGAAATTGTTCCAGAAACTTGTGCACTTTTGTTTTAGTTTGTTTTCAAGTGGCAGCCCAAGCTGTAGGCATGAATTGATAAGCATGTAAGCAATTCCGCTGATATCAGTTCGTTGCTGCAAATGACTCTTCCGGAAAAAAATGTGGCGCTGCTGAAATATTCGAGCCTACCCGCCAAAGTAGCAGCGGAAAACCGCGAATGTGTGGGAATAGCAATTATGTACAATCATTTTTCATGCCAAACACACTCGCCGTACTCCCGGCACTGTAAATTGCGCTGAGTTGCGGTTGAGGTGGGGGCAAGTAGCAAGTGCCCGTACAAACACACACATACGTTAGCATATTCCCACAATCGAGAAGAAAATTGCTATACTTTCTTGAAAGTTCATGTATTTATTAAAATTTTTGAAGCACCTCTCAAATGGTTGCGCCAAACATTGTTTGCCAGAAATTGATAATTTGCAGTTGTGTGTGTATGTGTGTGCAAGTTCTTTGTGCATGTGTGCAGTTCTAAAGAATGTGCAGTGTTTAGCTCTAACCAATTAACGTTCTTTTTTAAATTACCAGCTACACACAAGCACAGTTACGTGTAAATAAATAGCATTTATTATATTGTATATTTAATATGTGTGAAAGTGTGTGTGTGGTTTCCCAAACATGTGTACCAAACATAAATAAATATGTATTAATATGTAAACATTTTCAGCACTGCCGCTTCCGCTTAAAATTTGTTTAATTTTCTAATTTTATGGCGCCTTGAAAAGCAATTTTGGTTGTTTTTTGTATTTTTCTTTTTTAATAAAAAACTTTTTGATATGCTGCAATGAAGCAAAAATAGCTGAATTTTCACTGGAATTTTTTAATGCAGATTTAATGAATTTCCGCGATGGATTTATAGCATGTTTGGATAAATTTTTCATTTGCTTATAATTAAGAACACAAAAAAAACGTGCGAATAAGTTTGCTTTTAAAAAGAACGTGGGAAGATTCCGTGAGATCTGTGAGATCTGAGAGATCTCAAAATAAAAGATAGCACACTGAAAAATCAGCTTTAGCTCTTGCTGGCATTTCTTTTTTAAGTTGCTTTTGATTCTTCAATCTTTAAAGAGGGAGATAATTTTTCAAATTTAAAGAATCAATAACATACCAAATGAGCTGGCGAAATAAGTGGAATAGTGTATTGTGAAAAATGGGTTTAAATAAATATGTTTGAGTTTATCTCAATTCGAACATATGTATGCTGCATCGGATTTATTACTTGATTTGATCTATTTCTATTTAATTAGTTGCTTTGTAATTGAAAGATTGCTGGGCTTTCATATTATTGAAGGTTAGTTTCGGGAACGGAAGATGTTAGAATTTAAGTTAGGAATAAAAGATAGTCATATGGATAAAGACTAACTCATAACTATTATTGAAAATAATTGTTGGATTTTGGAAAGGAAGAACTTTGATTTACTAACTTATGATCATCTAAGATTTATAAAGATAATCTGAATACTACCCACATGTTGATACAAAAGCCTATAATTGAAGAGAAGTGTTTTGCATGATTTTTAGACAGCACAACATTTTGTTATATTCATACATAATACATAAATATATATACATAATGTACATATACATGTGTACCTACCGGGTTGCATACATAAATATTTCTACATATTGTATGCATCAAGAACTGTTTCTGTCACAATCTTTAGCAAGGCTATGCAAATTTCAGCATGTTGCCACGTAGTGTGCGGGACCTCAAGGGATAATGTGCATATTTTACGTATTAAATCTGCATAAGTAGAAAATATATTAAAATGCAAACTTACAATCAACTGGCTGGCATTTCGCCACAAAGCATGTTGCAACATGCCATTGCCACAAAAAGGTACCATTTCAAAGAAAAACCGTATGCAGCCTCGTCAGGGCATTGCTCATGGCGGCTAATAGACTTAACATAAATTATAGATTTTGTTGGTTGACTGTGCATTTTGCTTCGTATGCGGGCGGGCAGGCGGTGCAGGCAGGGCAGGGCAGGGCACATTGAGCTTTTGATAACCAAAATGTGCTAAATGTCATGTTGTTGACAGGCAGTTACAACAATGCACACGAGGAGCAAGCATAACAGTGATAGTCTACATAATATAACAGCAACAATGACAACAGCATCAATAATTACAAAACAACAATAACAACAACCAACAACAACACGTGATAATGCACATGGGATATGTGTGTCAGGTCTCTGATGAGTTGTCATCACAGCAACAGAATCAAAGCTGCACATACACACTTACATATGTACATATTCACAAACACATGTCAAAATGCAAAATAGTAGCTCTTTGATAGTTTGTTCAAAAAAACTATAGCAAAAAAAAGCTTATAATTATTGTTTGGCGCTATGGCACATTTATGAGTAGGGGAGGGGGATCAGCAAACCATAATTTATTTTGTGTGGCCTGGCCTAATATACATGCAGTGTGTTCCAGATTAAGATGGCAAGGACTTCATAAAACGATTCTTTGCTTTAATTCTTGAAGGAAATTCAATCTTGAAATAGTGCTAAATTTTGAAACTAGTTATCAAGCCTCCTTGGAAATTTGTGAAACACACACAAATTCGGACAGATCATTACTTCGACCATTCCCAAACGGAACTCTACATGTCATCGCTAAGGATCCAAAAGGGTCTGTGAGTGGCCTTTTAGGCAGTCAGTTTAACCTAACCTAACTATAGAAGCATTGCATGTTTTTTTACCAACCGGAAATTCCCACTTCCGCACTTTCTAAGGATCGACAACATTGCTTTGCGGCTCTTAAGTCTTTTCATAATACAACAGATTTCTGCCTTCCATGCTAGCTTTTCTTGCTCTCCCAACCGTCTTCTTGTTCAATCCAGCGACTTTGTTCAGTTTTTAATACGTTAATTATTGCAACAATATATATCTGTGCACCAAACTCCAACGGTAAAATGATTAATGCTGCACAACTGACTGGCACAGGGATGGGGTGGCGGCGGCGGTGGCGGAAATTCGCATTGTTTGCTAATTTATTTATGCGAGTCAATGAAACGCCAACGAGCAATTTACAATTTATTTAGCCGCCTTGGGGGCTGTGCAGCAGCACATCCTTCACCGTTAAATATGGCATAGCAATGAACAGCGTACGACGCACAGCTGGCCAAGGTGCTTAGCCGCAATAAATGACAAGTGATCTATTATTAAATAAAAAAAGCGCATTTATTTTATAAATATTTTTGCTTTTGTTGTGTATTTCATTTTATTGCTTTTGAGTCGTTTCGAAACAAAGCGCATTGTTTCGTCTTATACAGGCACATTTTGTAGCACTTTGTCGTTATAGTATATTTATTTATTTATGATGCAGAGCGAGCTAAAAAGCATCCCGTCAACAGTGACAGTTCAATGTGCAGCATGTGGCAAGTGTGTGCTCAAAGCGTAGACACACTGTGTGGCATGCAAAGCTCTTTGAATGCCAGCTGCTTCTGTGGCATATGCAGAAAAAGCTTATGGCTGCCAGAAGAAAATGAAATAAAATTTATAAGAAGTTAATGCGCTGATTTGCTGCAATTCAATTCAAAAAGCCTAAAAGTCTTTGTTGCCATATTGTTGTTTGCATTGTTGTTGTTGTTGCTACTGTCATGTTGCTACTAGCAGACACATAACTCTCGCTCTCAGGTTGCCAGCATTATTTTATGTTGTTGCTTTTATGTTGGGTGCAGCGGCCGCGAAATCAGTTGGCGGCGCAAACTTTGCCTCTGTCACCACATGCTGGCTCAAAGCTTCTGCATGACAGTGGCGTCTTACCGCACTGAGAGCTAGTATATGAGAGCATATAGTAGAGCTAGCTAATCAGAAAAGTTGCCCAAAAAATTTAATGAACCAGAATTTAAACAATTATTTCGTCAGCAGCTTCATGCAATTAAATAATTTTTGAAATTGTGTAAACATTTATTTTTCAAAACTTTCAAATATTGCTATGAAAGAAGGAACTGCTGCAGCGGGTTTTCAGAGCAGCCGTTCGATTTAAGAATTACAACAAACTTAAATTTATGCCGAATTATTCGGAATGTAGAATTCTTCGTCTCACGATTTGTAAAAGAAGATAACAGGAACTTCTTTTTCTGCCTTCTAAAAGAAGACAAGAAAAGCAAAAAATGTTTTATGTTGTATAATGAAGTTTATAACAGGTCAAAGTTGTTTGCCCGAGCTTTTAGCAAGCGGCATATTGGGCAGCTGAGTCTGGTACGAAGAGTTTCATAATTGCTCAAAGCTAATCCAAATTATTTACCACACATTTATTACACATTATTAAATACATAAATCTAAGCTATTAAGATTTTAGTCGGAGTGATTGCAAAGAAATTCGACTTTTAATTAGAAAATCATAAAAATGTTAGAAATTTATTATTATTCGCCAAAAACAAATCTAATAATTTTAAACTTATCGACATACAAATTTTAAATTCGTTTGTAAAAAAGTAAAAGAATCTTAATAATCTGCAAAAAATGTTTGGGCCTAGAGAACCCTCAGCAGCTGAAAAGGTCGCCGTGTGCATGTGTGTGTGACTTCGCATGCTTTTATGACACGATTGGCGCCTGGCGTGCCTGTCGCATTTGTGGCAGCAGCGCTTCTTACGAGTTTCATTGCGAATTCCAGTCTGGCGCATGCGCGTCTGCGTACTCCGCGCATTCTTAATTGACTCACGCTGCGCTTTTGTATGGGCAAATGTCACACTGTCGTGTTGTCTGGCTTTTCTGTTCTGCTGCCTTGTTGTGGCATGTTGTGCGTTTTGCATTCCCTCACTACGCCTGCCTACTTGCTGCATTAGTTAAAAGTGACAGCGCCGCTAATAAAATAAAATATTGCAAAATTCTCGCACACATGTGTGTGTGTGTGTGTGTGCAGGTGCACCCTGTGGTTTCTTGCGTGCCGTGCCTGCTTGCAAAATAGCAAGTTAGTTCAGCTGTGCGAAATATTTGCAAGTGCATTGCAAAATTAAATCAAAATTTATGATTGCTCTTATATGGAATGTGTGAAACAGAAATGAAAAATGTGTGCTGAAAAATCGAAAAATTTATCTGTATCCATTGGATTATTATTTGTAAAGACTTTGGAATTCAGAAATTCTCTGTCTGCGACGTGAGTTTTAAAATGTATTAAAATGTGTGAATTTTTCATAATAACTATTTTAAATGCAATCATTTATTGAACTGTCTCTAAGTATTCGCTAATAAATTGTTTAAAATTCAAAATATTGAAGCAAGTCACCAGTATTCCTTCGAATTCTTAGAGCTCCAGCATGAGAAGTGCAATTAGTTAGCATTTTAGTGCTGAATTTATTTTCGTAAATTGACTTTGTTCTTGAAATATTAACATATTTTGTTATATTAGTTTGTTTGTCATGAAAAGTCAAAGTAATCGCTTTTTCTTTTAAATACAGACAGAATTTCCGCATGCACTTTTTTTCGAGCACTGATATGTTAACTATATAAAAGATGAGCCAGTTTTTAGGAATATGCAAAACTTCGGCAAATTTAGAGAAATTGTTTCTAAAATAATGCTGGAAATACTTTTAGTAGAAATATTAACAAAAATAATCAACAATTAAATTCTAAATATAGCCATTTTTTAACATGCATTTTCATTTAGTTCTGACTTGCACGTTTGCTGATATTCCTACGATATCATGTAACCATGCAAGCTATATGCTTATAAGCTAAAGCTGTTAATATCTTCTTTTGTAACAAAAATTACATGCTCGAAATTGCCGGATAAAAATTGTAATGCTCGTTTTGCAAAGCCATGAAAAATGTAACTTCTTAAACGGAAGTGATATAATAAATATGCAAAACAAGTGCTGTACAGCGCTGATGCAGATATAAGAGAACAAGCATCCAAAAGGGAAAGAACAACAAATAAATAAGAATTCTACAAACTTTAAAGAGCAAGTAAATAAGCGAGAACTGCGCATTCGAAATATATCAAGTAGAACAAAATACAAAAATAAAAGTGGAAATTGATAATTCCACTGGTTGGATGTACATACTATAAGCAAGCGTACAAGCATGAGGAAACTATATATGACGGCATTAAAATTTGCAATGAATATATTAAAAGTTAAATCGCATTGAAATCAGAAGTGCTTATTAAATTAAGTAGGCATATTGAATTAAATCCGTTCAGTGCGATTTTATTACGGCAAGATTTTATGGCAAGAACAGCAAGTGCCTTTTACATATTTATTCCAATTATTATTAGCAGTCGGGCAGCAGCAGTAGGCTCTTGTGATGGAACAGATAGATAGTGCTTCATTATATGCTTGTGAAATCAATCAAATATGCATGCAGAATATTAATAAATATGTCACGTCGATGGCTTCTTCAAAAGAATCAGAGTTAGACATTCAGCCTTCTTTTTATATATAATATTGCCAGTGGGAAAGGAAGCAAATGTGTCCTTATAACTTTGGATTCAGTGAAAGGATCTGCTTTCAAATTGGCATTTGGCATTTCGACATGAGATAAGCAATATCTTGGAACTCCTGCTCAGGGCTTTATCTACGATTTGTAGGTATATAAGCATTTTTTGCAAGTACTTTGGTCGATGAAAGGTTCCATGTCAGTAAAAAAATTCGATTCTCCGAAAATAAATGATTTTGTTTGATTTTCTTTATTTAAGAACTACAGCTTTTTCCTTTTTATATTTTACTTTTAAGACAAAGCCGATAGCCCTGGTAGCTAGCGCTTTAAGTTTATTATAATTTTAATTGTAATAAATAAATAAAGAATAATAATAATTTGCTACAAGAATTGATGAAAATACCTGCTGCCAATCTCGGAATCTTGTTGAAAAGCAGAACTCATTAAGCAAGTTCAGTAGCTTTGATTTGCTTAGATTATAGTTAATGACTTGTTGTTGTTGTTGTTTGTGTAATTAAGTAGTTAATGTATAGAGAAAGAAAAATCTATAGGCGCTTTATCATAGTTCTGTCAACTTAGATATCTTAAAATACATACAAGCACACACACAAACATGCAATGTGCATAAAACCCTATCAAGCGCCACAGCAAGAGCAGCAACAACAACAGTAGCCGGCGCTCGCGTGCAGCAGCCGTGCCTCATCACGCCCGCCTTTGCATTTCAATTAGTTTGCTAAATACTAACTAAATAATCGTATGTAAAAACAGGCGGGCAGAGAAAAATATGGAAAATCCAATAGTTTACATTGTAGGACTCGTAGAATGTAAGCGCTACAAATTGCCTGGCGCTAAGCGGTTACAATCAGAGCGATTCAGCGCCACCGTACCGCATCATCTCTACCACCACCGCACGGTGGTTGGGCTTCGCACAATAGAGGGAACACAAAAGAAATTTAAAAAAAATATACGACGCTAAAATTAAACGACTGCTGTACAACAACTTCTGCAGAAGCTGCAGAGACGATGACTGCGAGGAATCTGTTGAACACCTGCTTTGCAAATGCCCAGCGCTAGCAAGAACGCGCTTCCTGGGACATTCCTTCCTGAGCTGTCTGGCAGATTTGGAAAAAACGCCACCAGGACATATCGACAAATATACCAGAGCCACAAAGTGGCTCCCATATATGGGAAGTGTATAGGTGAAAACCCCACGTGGTAACACAATGGGTCTTTTGGCCTCTAGTGATGTCCTCGAGACGACCACTTAACCTACCTACATATCATTGAATATTATAATTCCACGTAAATGTCTTACAGCCGTATTCTGACGCGAGTTACGATTCAATGTCAATACCACTTAATATTTTTAGTTACGAAAACATTACGAAGAGATTGCTTCTAATGAACAACTATTTTTTCTAAACAATAATAACAATCCAAATGGCAATCAATTGTGATTTGAAAGCCAGATAATAGATTCCAAGAATAATATTGGAACATTTTATCGACTGCCGAAAATCTTTGCCAAATTTTCTTATGCTTTGTAAATAAATAAAATATCAAAATAAGTTTAAAGAATTTTTTTGGTGTTTACATATAAAAATGACAAAATTTCCAGAGTTTTACCAGAGTGTATCATTATTAGAATAACATAACAAAAATATAATTATTTGGCATTGATGAGAATTCAGATTTTTTCTGCGTCTTCAACCACTGTGCGCTGCCATCGTGTCATCTGCCCGCTCGCTTGCGGCCATTGGAACAAGTCAGTTGGATTGCCTGTGAGCAGTCGATCTGCCTGTCAGATAGACATGCATTGTCGAGCCATGAATTATGCATAGCTAAATTTGATACTAAGCGCCAGATTTCACATCACAGCTTTTTTCTGCCAGTTTGGTGTGCAGCGGCTTGTTATCGCTTCGCTTTGATCCGTGTTAAATTGCTAGGAAAAGCGGCAGCCACACTTGCCAGGCCATTTTATTATGAGTTAATGGCAGCATTCTTTTTGCTGCTGCCGCGCGCACTGCAATTAAATTTGAGCATTTAATTTCGCGTTATGGACTTAATTGTGCCGTAAATTGCTTGAGGCGCGACTTGATTTATGACGACGCAAAATTGGCAGGCGCTAGTCCGGGCGACTGAACTAATTTATTGACACTTGTTTGTGGAGTGCAGTTGCTTTCAGTGCGCCTGCCAATTGTTGGCGCGTCCAATCGGCCATCAACATTTTTGATTTTTTCGTCAGTGCAATCTTAATAAACTTGCAATATATGTAGTAAATTTAAAAGCTTGTGCCATTTTTATGAAGTTGATGATTGTTGTTATCCTTCAGTGCTGGCGCAGAGTGGAGCAAACTTGTTTTCTAAATTAATGACATTTGCTGGTATTTTACGACTAAGTCAGTTTGTGTCGCAATTTTTTACTAATTATGCTAAATTTTAAGCTAATGATTTATTACTAAAAAAAGCATTATTTATATACTTAAAATGCAGAAAGCAATAATTTATGGCATTTATGCAATGACAGTATTCAAAGTTGCATATCAAAATAGATTAATGTAAGCAAAAGTTAAGGCTTGGCGTTATTGACAATATTGAGCCTGACATCTCAAAGACAACATAATGAACTATTACATAGGCTAAAAACCTTTGGTATACTTATACAAAACCTTTGTTGCCTTTGTTTCGAGCTCGCCTCATACAGTTTAATGTTTCCAGCTGGGACAGCGCTTGCTGCAGTTCATCCTTTCAACTGTTTGAGACGTATTGATCTTTAGTATGTATTGAAGGGTAATGCAGCGGTGATGCCAGTTGCTCATCAAGAGGCTGCAATTTGACGTCATTAGCGGAGTGTGAGAATATGCTTTCGAATGCTTTCTTCAAAAGTATGCACTTTCGAAATTGAATTTTTCAAACAGCTGCTTACAAATCAAGATTGATTTTTCTAAAAGCTCTTACTAATACACCCAAACCAAATTTCAAAATAAGCACAGAGACCTCACTTGTATAAATCAGCCTGGCATAAATTTGATATGCTGGACCATTTTAAAACTCCCTACAACTTTAAACATTCTCCTCTCTCCCACAAAATTTTCATCAATTTTCGCATGATATTTTCTTCTAAAATAATTCCAAAAATAAACACGCACTCCATTTACTTGCAAGCCAAATATTTGAATATTTGCGCTAATACTAAAGCAGCATGTTTATTACTCTTAGCCAAAAATATTGCACATTTTGAGATATATCATTTTACACATACTGCAAAGTCATAAACACTCTTTTGGAATTTTATATATTTTCACGCACACAATTCTACGAAAATCCACAATTCATGCCGTTGTGCGTTGACTGGACTTTTCTGCCAATTTGGCGCGTGCGGAAATTTATATAAAACAGACGCTCATCCAAATGGATTCATGCGAACGGAAAGAGCGCGAGCACTTTTCACTCGCCCAGAGTCAACCGTTGCCATTCGAACTTGCTACAGCAATAAAGTAAGCAAACGAAATGAATGAAAATGCGATTGTTTATTGTGTCTGGAAAGCCTGAAATTTGGCATGGGAACGGCGGCAACAGGCGGCATATCTGCGGCCGCAATCAACATGTGCGCTTCTTGCCTTTCATGTTGAAAGGGAGAGATAACTATAAATAAATTTAGAAACATTTTTATGCTCATATTTTTTTTGCCAAATCATAGCAGCACAAATGGAATTGATAACAACAAAAAAGCATAATTACGAAATTGCTGAAAGTCGCCGGGCCCCAATTTATGTGCACATAAATCTGAAGTCATTTTAGCTTTGTCCAATTTTAAAGCTTTTTGGCATCGCCTCTGTGGTAAAGAGAGTGCGGCAGCAACGTGTTGATCGCAGCATGTTTGCTTTGCTGAAAAATGCTGCTTATTTGTTTTATTTTGCCCAATTTGTTCGTGGCTAATTGAGTGTTTAGAAAAATGTTTGAAATATTGTTGCAACTTCTTATTTTTCAATTTAGTTCTCATATTATGGTCTAGAAGAAATCCTTTTGAAATTCTTATTAAAATATAGCTTTTTAAATATTATCTTTAAAAAGCCATTAATTTGACAAACAATTTAAAAGTGAAGAAGTTTGAGCACGAAAAACCAAAATCCTTTTAAACATATACATGAAAATGTATTTTGTTAATAGAAGGGGATAGCAGTGCGTACGGTCTGTTGGCATCAGCTGACACGCTTCGTTACGTTACGCCTCGAGTAATTTTTTCATTATTGTTTTGTTGTTTCCAATAGCATTTCGAGGAACAGGAAGTCGCAACAGAATCAAAGTTTAACAATTTAATTTCGAAAATAAGCTTAATAGATAATAAACGCATATAAAATCTTTAGTCAATGACATTTTCAGAAACCTTGAATATCTATGAACAAATGCAATTCAGTAATTTTATAAAAAAAATTTTTATTCCATTTATATTCACAAAACTTTAGGTAACTACTACAAATAGACGAAAGAAACGCAGGAGAGTCGCTGCAAAGTGCGATGGCTGCTCTCTAAATAAATTTGTACAAATTTCAAGTTTCTAGGCTTATAAATGAGCCGCTTTCTACAGATTGTGTTTTCACCATAATATTTGCAATAAATTGATTATTAAAAGCTTTTTGAGTCATCAAGAGATAGGCTAAAACAGTTCGCCACATGCTTTTTTGCGAATCCATGTGGCGCTATTGTGTTCCACTTACAACACCCAGGTTCTACTTCTATGCCAATTAATTCCTTATCTGCTGTCAAGTATTACTAATGCTCAATTTGAAATGGCAAGATTTCAATTTTATTCTAATGCATAAGCGAAGAAACACAGAATCTTTAACAATAGATGACGCCAGCTCAACTGTCGCCGGCTTATCAACTATTTCCAATTTTGCACTGACGTTTGGTACACTATTGTTTACGATTATTAGAGAGGTACATATATATTTTTTGTGTTGCTGCTGGTGCTCCATACTGCTGTGAAATGTATGTGTCATTTGTCGTATATGTATAGTCGTTCATATAATTGATACCATTGATTTTCATATAAAGTGAGTGAGTAAACAAGCGCTGCCGCCAATGACAGCTGACAATGAACTACTTTGCACAAAAATTCTAATTGATATGCATACGAGTATTACACATTTTCATCTAAACTCATGATTTACAATTTTGAGTCACAAAGCACCTTCAAATTATGCCATAATAATTATATATACTATACGCCTTTTCAATCAGCTTTTTTGGTGTTTGATCTTTTTGTAAGTGCTTTAAAATGAATGACAAATTTGTTGCGAATTTTTCAAGACTGACATTTCAATTGAAAAATGTAAGTGACTAATGTTTTTATGGTAACATTTTTGCAAGAATTTTCGGAAAAAATTTCGTTGTGATTTTTACCCTACGTCAAGTCCTTTCAGTAATCTCACATATGAAATTTGAAAGGGCGCCAAAAGAAGAGCTATCAGCAGCTCTTTGCAGGGAAACTTTTAGTAATAATTAGCAAGCAAGCATTCACTTGCGGTATGTTAAGAGAAAAGTTGGTTTATAATAAGTTGACGCATAAGGAGTTAATGTTTGCAGTTACACAGAAATGCAAAAGCTTTTAACAAAACACTTGAAATAAAACTCCATTGAAAGTCATGTCCTTTCTAACTTCTTTTCCCGATTGCGCTTTTATGCAATTTCAGTATTCAAAAAAACTTCAAGCATGTTCTTTATTTTTCTAACCAACTTCGGCGCCTTTTTTTCATGCTGTCCCTAGTCAGAGAGGGAGAGAGAGTGAGAGAGAGGGAGCATGTCACTTCACGCTTCGCCATGCCGTGTGCATTAACAACATATTTAACTTGTGTGACTTATCGACATCACAGACACACTCACACAACGCACTTCACATAAATTCTTCCGTTTCCGCTTTATAAGCAGCAGCAAAGAACGCATGCAGTATGTAAGTACGCTTAAGGATCTTTACTCAAGGAAAACATGCGCTTACTGTGGCACTTAACCTTTTAAGACGTGTGTTCCTTTTTTCTGCCGTCGCTGCCACTGTCAGCATGGCGCGCCATAGAAAGGAAAATGGTCACCAATGCGTTGGGGAACTGCTTGCCTTTTTTGTACGCGACAGCGAATGAAAGATAACAAAGTCAAGGAGCAGTCAAGCTAAGAAAATATATGGGAAAGGTAATATTAACGAAATGACCTTTTTTCCCCCGGGAGGGACACGCCCGGTAAGCGTGCACGCACTTCACTCTCACGTACACACACACTCACTTATTCACTAGCATGCATAACCACACATACAAATGCAGCACGAAATTGACTTTGTCGTGTCTACTATAAGCACACATCTCCTCCCCCCGCCCGACACACAGCCGCTTGAGCCGTGCTGTCAAAAATATGCCTGCCGGCTCAACTTTATTTCGGAGTTTCCTCAGGCAAGCTCGTTACTGTCGAATTTTGTTGCTGCGGCTTCTTGCCGAGCGTCGGCGGAGGGTTGCCAGGCTGCCGAGAAGTTGGGCTGCGCATACGATAGCGGCGCATCCTTTACGCAGCGGCGTCATGGCAGAAAAATTTCCATCTGCCTGATAAATACAATTTTTACGCACACATGCACACACTAGCTGCTACGCGAAATCTGTGTGTGTATGTGTATGTTTGTGTGTTAGGTAATGGGAAAATGATTATCTTAGCTGGAAATTGCAATATTTTGCTTGTTAAGGCATATTATTAGCTCGGTTTGCCTCATGTTAACATTTTCCTCTACAGCAATTCGAGGGTGCATGGCGTGATGCCGCACTGCGTCGTGTCGTGTCACCTCACTTCTTCTTCTTCTGCTACCCCTATTATGTCTCAATTATATTGGCAAGGCGTCGGCAAAGATATTTTCAGCCATGCGCTCGAACCTTTTGGGCAATTACTCGCTTGTATGCATATTTTTTGACGCTTCGGGGCGCTGCGAGGGCACACACGCTTCATTGTTGTTGTGTCTGTATAAAGTGAATTTTCTTTTGAAATGAGTTTTACTTTGGAAACGACTTGAAATTATGAACAGCATAATGGCTAGGAAATTAAATGCCTATACGACACTCCTGATAACTGGAGCTTTGTTATAAAAATAAAAGATGATGTGCTGATGCTTAGGGGCGATACATTCAACTGAAAATGTAGCATGCCTGTGGCATAAAGTTACACTAAGGCTCAACTCGAAATAGGCTAAAAATTAGCTTTATTGTTTAAAATCTGGTCTTCATATAAAGCTGTCGTTTTTCCATAGTAGACTTTGAACGAAGTTTAAGCACTTTTCCTTGAAATTTGCATGCAAAATTTGCTCCTTCCAACGTTTTGATTTCAGTAAAATAGTCTTGGAAAAATTTAAGAAAATTCTTGTCAGTGCTAAATTTTTTAGACTAACTGAATCGTGCTAAAGCTTCCCTACCCTATATATAGTAGACTAAGTAGAAGCATTACTATTGGAATATCGAAGACCCTGGCAGCTAGTAGATTGTATTGGGAGAAGGAAAGTAGTTGTATAAGAATTATTCAGATGGAAATTAGAAAATTGTCCATGTGCTGTGTGCGATTTGATAAAAAGACATTTGGTTAGACATTTCTCGATAAAAACTTTATCACCAATTTGTTAACGACGAGTTTTAAAAGTCAATCTTTAATTTTGGGGGTTTAAAATATAACTTCTTAATATAAATTAAAATATTATTGTTATATTAGCTTAAGAGAAATATACTCTGTGCTTAGATTGTATTGTATCTCAGTTTCTTTATAAACTATTGGACAAAACTATTGAAAATGCTGTCAGCATGAAACTTCTAGTGATTGGCATAATAGACTCTGATATGATGAATTGACTCCAATTGGTCAAAGCTGCAGAGTTCAATGATATCATTTGCTTAATTTAGGCACCTTAAATATTTCAACCCACATCATTTTTGATCTCTTTAACTAATGATTCACATTTCTGCTCACATCAAGCGCTTGACTTTTGCAGCAAACATGTTACACATAACATTATGACCTCCAACTGCTCACAAATTCCAAACAGCAACATTTATCACTGATATTTAATCGACAACTTTTAATATATTTACAGGATATTGTCAACAACAACACGCTAAACAAGGCGAATATAAAGCTAAAACACAACAACAACAAAATTTGCATATAAATCTGCAGATAGATCTGTGAAAAGTCTGCGTGTGCAAAGTTTCAACCTCAACGACAGCTGCAACTGTAGTGATAACACGCCCAACAACAACAACAACAAAAGGCGCAGCTTGCGGCATAGCCGCATTTAGACCGGAATATTATTAAAAAATAGCCTGAAGCGCATGTGTGAGTGTGCGCCGCTGGGTGTAAGCGTGAAAAATCACACGCTCACACACACACACATATACACATTAGAATACACATACGCAAAACATGCACTTGCCAGTTAAATATGATTGATGAAGCATAGGCCTAGAGCTAAGCATGTTTAAGCAGCGCTCACAGAGCCTAACCGCTGCGTGTGTTGTGCGTGTGTGTGTGTGTGCGTGTGCATACGATTATGTAGATGTGTGTATTTTGAGTTACGCTCCCTAGCTGTGGTCATGCCTAATGAAACCGGCAACGTTTTTGAAATGGTTAAACGGTTTGAGTGTGATAAGCGTAAATGCCGCTTAATTTCCAATGCGAAACGCCTCTTGAATTTTGGGAAAATTTATAGCCAACATGTGGAATACTTATATAATTTATGAGCAGACATAATTTTTACAAAACTGCATAGTTTTATTAACCCAGTAGGGCAACACTAGTATATGGGGTATTTATACAGGTGTAGCTGCAATTGAAATTGAAAAATTTTAATTTTGATTCCAATGAAATGGTTTGAAATATTTTATTCACACTTACTTTCGTAGCGAAAAGACAACAGCTGTCCATGACACTCCTTGTTAGTTCGAACAGATTTAATTTTGAAATTATTTGATATCAGAATTAATTGGTTTATAATTCGGCGATTCAAGGCACTGAAAATCAAATATAATATTCAGTTTGATGTATGGGCATGGCAAAAGATAAGCCATCAATCTGCTAGTGAATTTAAATTTGACGAGCTTCAGTAATCAACTTTTCATATAATATACGACCCATTAAAATTCAAGAAATTTTTTAAAACCACGTTTAAATTTTTGCATCGACTATTGTTGATTTTAAATGGACTGCTTCGAAATGAAGTTATTTTTTTTAAATTTTCGACTCTTAACGGACTTCGTATTTTAAACACTTCATATAAAAGAGACCAAATTGCAGGATACATCTAAATTTTTCTTAAAGTCTGCTTAACTCAAATTCAAATGCCAATTCTTATGCCACTTTCTTCTAAGAATACCTCCTACAAGTCAGTATGCCAAGCCTTAGAATTATAAGGTTTAGTCTTTTGATATAAAATACAGATTTTCGTGCTGTAAATTTTAAAGCAACAACAAAAATTGCTGTAAACTGCATTTCGAAGTGTTAATTAGATATTTATCGTCTCAAAAATCTACCACGTGGGAATGCCACAAGCTACTTTTTACAAGACTCCATAAAATTGCACAAATTAATATTTATGTGTGCGTGTGTGTCTAGCTTAATAACTTTATTTAGTGGTGCATATGCACATCCCGACTAACCTGTTCGCACACTTGCATGCAATCTACATTTTTCGCAGGATTGGATAAATTTAATTGAAAACACGCAATCGCTTGCGTCTAATCTAAATTGATTGGCCATGTTCAATTTAAGCGCAAACAGGCATGGCAAGTGAATTATTAAAAGAGAAAAGAAAAACACTACTAGTGATATAAAGAGCACAACAGCAGAGAGTCCAAGGGGCACACACATGCCACAAACTGCTGCACCCCGCGCGCAGAAATTTGTAAAGTGCAGAAACTAATTTGTTTAAATTACAAACAACGTTCGGGATTTGCCACGCCTCAACAACAACACTGCAAAGCGCTGCAACGCCTGAATTCAAACATTGCCGCTTTGGACAAATCTGGCAAAAACGCACGGCTGCAATTGATATCACATGGATCTGGCATTTATAATTCAAATAATGTGGTGAGTAAATTTGGTAGCTTTTTTTTCATTGGCGGTTTTTGTGGCAAGTGCACGCTTCCAATTATCGTTCGGCTATCAGAATGAAAGCAAATCGCTTTGGCATTCAGCTTATTGCAGTAGTCTATCAGCTGCTGCTCCTGTCTGCCAACTGCAACATCATTAGCGCGCCTTTTATGGGGTCGCTTTGATGTGGCGCTTAGCGGCGTTAGCGCTAAACGAAAATGGCTATGTGTTTGTGTTTGTGTGTGTTTCTGTTTCTCTTTGTAGAAAGCTCTTTTTTGATAACTGTCCAAACTGTGCGAACGGCAATTTGTTTTGCTGCCCTGGCAAATGTTTATCACTTCCAGCACATTTATTTGAAAGAAAAGCGAAAATTCGCGCAAAATTCGTTAAAATTTGCGGACAAGCGAAATTTGAGCTTCGATTATGTTAAATCTTTATTTGTAAATTAATGTATTATGAGAAATATTTGAAAATATTCTTAAAGTAAACATCTTTCCACTCCAAGCGAAACCGAAACTGTTTGTACCTACACACCCGCTTACTTTAAGCCGTATCCTGCTGGCGTTGGAATGTGGAAACACTGATTTTAAAACTGCAGATGCAGTGTTTTTATTTAGCCATAAGCAAGCAGTTTATTTTCTTATAACATTTTTATGAAATTCTACAAAATGTACGTAGGGTGTTTCGGGTTTAAATAAACTGATTTTGAATTACATATTGATAATTTCAAATATTCAAAGATACGCAAGAAAAAATAATCAAAGTTTTTAATAACATAGCATCGTTATAAGCGAAAGCAGGATATTACTTTTCAAAACTGTCTTCAAATTTTCCAGTCTAAAATGCAAATGACTGTCTAAAGCAGTGATGTTTGTTCTGCCAGTAGAGACACACTTATGCCATGTGCAAGCTCGTTGTGATATCACAGTATGGAATTGGGTGTATTACTCCGAAAACTATGGCGAATTTAGCTCAAACCATTTGGAAAGTTGGATGAACCTATAAGGTACTTGATATTGACCTATTTTATGTCATCCTGGCTGTTGAAGAGAAAGTAACGCAAGTTCTTTCCCGTGCATTCTTAAAGCTGTCTGGACTAACAGCTCCTTTGAGAACTTAATGCCTAAATTAAAATTAAAAGTTGTATGGGTGTTTGCATTCGTTGACCAATTATGCACTCTTTTCTACAAAGTTGTAAAATGTACTTTTTAACTACAATTTATGTAAAGAAGTCTTTCAATTCTGAACTTTGCTAGTTGCCATAATTTAAATTCGAATTTTGGTAATATTCAGAAAATATAGAAAATCCATAGGCCCTCTTGCCGAATGATAGATCTATAAAAATTTTTAATAATTTAAATAGTATGCATTAACAAGTCAATCCTTACAATATAAAAGGCGCAACAATTTAAAAGTTACACCGTTGAGTGGCACACTAAAAAGAAATTTGCATATAAAGTGCACAATAGAAGTGCCGAAAGTAGCAGAGCTAAGAAGCAGATATTAAAGAAAATATGTAGCATTAATGGAACTGCTGCCAAATGCCCAAGACTCCAAAACAGCACTGAAAGCATTGAAGATGCGTCCGACACGCGGGCAGTAGCTGACAGGCTTCCGACACATCTCTCAGAGACGAGTCTCTTTATGTGGCGGTATTAAGTAGTAGTAGCACATTGCAAAGAATCTTTTTATGTCTTCATAATTAAATGTCTAAAATTTGCTTGCTTTTGCTCAAACAGTTTTACAGCGTCGCATAAAATTCAATTACACTTTAAAGTTGCATTTAATTTGTCGAGAGGGGGCAGAAGGAGCAAAGTTGGTACAACTGCAGAAGCAGTGTCAGCGTTTTTGAGAGGTTTCATATGAAGATCAACGAAATGGAAAACTCACTCGGTTACTTTCTGATATATTTTCAAAATAAATGCCATATCGTCGCTCAAGAGAAGCCTGGACAGCTTATGTATGTATGTGTGTATATATAAAAATTGGTTTGTGTGGGTATGTGCAAACATAGCGGAATAGCTGCCGTTGAATGTGTGTCATTCAAATAAACAAAACACTGCATAAAAGCAGCGATTGCAATATTTTCAAGAAAAAACACAATTCGCACAGATTCCAAGAAAATGTACACACTTTTTGAATTTTTGCATGTAAAGCGAAAAAAGCGAAATAGAATTTTGGAGTGCTCACTTGCCAAGTGTGTAGAATGAAGTGTGCTTATTTTTGGCCCAAAGGCGCATAAAAACTAATTAATCCTATTTATCACTACCGCCAAGGGGGTGTGGAGTGGAGTTCGCTGCAATTTTAATGTTGGTGTTTTCCTGAGTCGACCTCAAGCATAACGCATTGCCGGAGCGTAGCTGGGAACAGCGTTTAGAGGAATGAAATTCAGGGATCATAGAGAATCTTGCCCGTTTTGTCAACAGCAAACAGCTACTTTGTACATTGCTGTAGCCATGGGCGTGCAAAGGGACGCCAGCGGGTACGTTTGCCTTCCGCTAGACTTAAGCAAACTAACATTTTGTTTTAATTTTGAGCTTCTTAATGTCCTGTCTCTTATAACTTGCCACGCAATAATCGCGTCAGAGTAGGCTTGTCTGAACTCTTTCAGCTTTTCTCGGTTTTAACTTAACTTATTCATTAACTTTTTACAATTTAGTTAACTATTCCAAAAAATTACTACTTTTTCTTGCAAATTTTCTGCCGCTCCTTACAGAAAATCCGATGAACGCCCATGCCTGCAACAGACACTGCTCGACCACGCTTTTGGTTCTGTGCACGGTTGCAGCATGCATCTTTTCGCGTGTTTCTGGTATAATTTTTTGTTGTAATTTTCTCAGCTTTGCTCGAATTGGCACATATCCAGCTAAACATTTTTAGACTCCATAAAACAACATGCAAATGTGTTGAAGTGAGTGTCGCCATATTTTTGTGTTGTAAGAACAGCTTCGAAGTGCACACTTTTAGACTTTATTATGGATTAGTAGATATGTATGTATGTACATATCGCTGGCAAAATTCACAAAGACCTAGCTTTCTCGCATAAGTTTTTGCTTAGAAGAGTCTTCCGGGGAGCGAACCAGCGATCCCTTGCATCGGAGACTCAGAACACATTCACTGAGCCACTGCTGCACTTCTTACCACTTTAATAAAAATTTCAAATAGTCAGCATTTTAAAATTTTTTGTTATTGTTTAGGATAGTACAACAGTTTGTGTATCATCTCCTGCAATTCCCAATTAAAAGAAATCGAATCTCACCACTGTAATTTTTGTTTCTTTCATCTCCGCCAAATTACGTTTTTCGATGATCTTTATTAACTGATCATAAAGACTTTTATTAAATTTAAAAGACATTTGAAAGACATGCTTAATTTTCTTGTAAGCTAAAAAAAAATGTCTTGAAAGATGCATATAGTAGATACAATTTTGGCATGGTCAAACAGCTAAAAATTTGCTACTTGGTCTAAGAATTAATAGATCTAACCAAACCAAATTAGCTTCTAAAATGCAAGATCCCTACAAACATGCTACGAAGACAACAGCCAAAAAGTTGGACTGTTGCATTAATTAAACAAAATAGCAGAAAATGTAAAGAACGGCACTTTTTGGGCCAAGTAATTAACCTACACCAACACTACATAAGTTCACATTTGTCTCGGTTTCCGCAGTTGTGTTTGTGTGTGTATCGGTGTTTTCATCACACACCCCTTAACATGCTGTGGGTTGAGCCATTCGCGCGCTGAACATTTCATTGAACTCATTTAAGCAGCAACATGTTGCACATGACTGAGCACATATGCCGTTGGCAGCGGCGGCAACAGCAGCAACAGCAACGTGCGCAGCCAGTAGCCAGTCAAGTGCAACAAGAGAATCACTTAAGAATGCGCGAGGCGCGATGAAGACTTAAGGCGACAAGATAAACGAGCAGTGGGAGTGCGGTGTGTCATTCTGGGAGTGAAGGGAGAGGAACCCCTGTCGAGTTGACTAAAAATAAACTCGAATGAAAATGAAATTAAAATGAAAACATGGACGCAACTATTTTTATCCGAATGTACGAAAATGAAATATGACATTTTGCCATACTTTTTGAAGAAAATGAGCAAGGTGGCACCATCAGAAAGCCTAATAAAATTCCATCTAATAATACAAACTTTCCACTGAGATATTCCGCCATTAGAAATGATCCAGTTTTGAGCTTTTAGATTGCAGTTGGCGACAGAATCGCCGATTTCGAAAAATTAAAACAAAGCTTCAATTGAAAATGAAGAAACTATTCGCCCTATTCTGGCGAGAGTCTCAAAAGTCACAATTCTTTATTCTGTATCGACTGTAGTCACAATTCCTTATTTTTAATCGACTCATATATTTTTACGAATGCATTTTTTTTCTAAAAAGGATGTCGAAATATTTATGGCAGTTCTGTTCAAGCAGCGCTTCTACGGACGGGCCTTATCTTTCCGACAGGGAGCCTGTAAACAATTTCGCATTTGTATATGTATGTGTATTTCGCATTAAAACTATGAAAGATCGCATCTTCAGTTTCAACTTAATTTTTTTCAAAATTCGTGCTTTGTTTGTTTACTCTTCATTGTTGTTGTTGTTGTCAGACGGAAGCCAATAATATGCTTGAATGCTGCAGAAAATGCGTTCGGTCTGCGCTCTGCTCCTTTGACACTTTTGCACTTATCTTTTATGGTCTTTTAGTTTTTGCTGCTGTGCCTCCGTCTTGGTCTTGACTTGCCTCGGCGCGGTGCGCCCAATGAAGCGTTGCAGTCCATTTTGCTGTCACATCGGCTGCAACGCCGCCAACGAGTGGCAGCAGTGACGTCTCGGCTTCGTTTCCGTCGCCGCGGCCGTCCCATAGCTGCCATCACGCTGAATTGGCTTTTGTCTTCTGCCTTCATATTTTTCCAATCTTTGTTTTCAGCGTTGAGTTTTATTTTTTGCTTTGCTCTGCTTTGAGGCTGTCATTCTGCTGCTGTCGATTTGAAGCTGCTGCTTCAGATTTTGCCGATTGTTGTTGCTGTCGCTGGCAATGGCGATTTTTTTGCCGTCTACATCTTTTAAACACTTTAAATGGGCTAGTAAAGTGCGTCAACATGTTTTGATTGACTTTTAATGTGCTTTATGGCGTGCTTTGTTGTTTTAATGTTGCTGTTGTGTTTGTTGCATGCAGTCAATGAAAAGAGTTGCGTTGAGTTGTGACAAAGGTTGCCAACTTTCCTTTAATACTGACATCGAGATTTTGAAAAGTTGAGCAAAAGCTTAAAAATCGATGAAACCATTAAATGCAAAAACCAAAAACCAAATAAATAAAGCAAAAATTTTAAGTATTAGATTAGATTTTCCAAAAATGTATCTAAATGAATGCATATGTATCTATTGCTTTAAGTTGTTCCGCAAGCAAAAAATAGATGTTTCTTCAGTAACTAAAAAGAGAGTGCGAAAAAAACTTGTTCATATGAGAGAAATCGAGATTTAAGCCGAAAAAAATCAAAACGACTCAAAAAATTTGCTAGTCGTTGCTAAAAATATATATGTATACGTCACATTGGCCACAGTACCGCCTCTCAACACGTTCTTAGTTGAACCCTTCTGACGGAATGAAGACAGACGAAGCTTCTGCTTCCAGCCGCCGACAAAAGAAAATCTGCCTGCCTGAAGTGTATCAACCACAAAGATGACAGATTTCTAGTTGGTGTCCTAACTGAACACACCTTCTGCGCTAAGTACCAAAGTAAGCAGATTTTATTCACAACACCAATTCTACGAGTCTAAAGTGGAACGTTGGCAACCACGGTTTTGGCCTCTGTCTGCATGCTGTGGCTTGAAATAGTAAATCTTTGTCTGCTGGTACGAACAACTTCAATTCCGTCTTATTCAGCTCAAGTTTCAGCTTAAAAAGAGATAACAACAACAACCACAACAATGAAACGCATTGGTTAAATGAGCCGCGTCAAGTGCAAATTTAATGCGGGCTTTGGAGGTGTTAATTTGTGGCATTTCAAAAGTAATTGGCTTTAATTTAATACGCCGCGCGCGGCAAGCATTTCAAAGTGGCTTATTGAATTTGAGCATTGAATTGGTTGTGAATTTGATATGTTGGCAGGTGTATGTGTGTGTGAGTGTGTTGAAATCGATTGACTATTCAGAGTAAAAATAAATTTCGAAATTGTTTTTGTTGCATGTTGAAATATTTATTTAAGTTTTTATTTAAATTTTATGTGATTTTAATGAGCTTTAAAAATTGCATGTGGGCTTTTTTAAGTGTTGTGTTCAGTTCATATGTTAAAGATGAGCAGAGCTGTTTGTGCTCATAAATTCCTGCATGTTAAATTCTTTAATGGAGCTGCATTGATAAGCATTTCAGTGAAAGCATTTGACATAATAAATCGGCATCGTGTCTTTTCGTCACGAATTATAAGGAAGCGATAAAGTGCGGTATGAGTGACCGAATAATTAGCAGAAATACATTCACGGGTCAGTGTTGTTTAAACGAACAAATTGCATTTGAGATACGATATGAATAGAAATGCTTGTAGAACAAGTAAAATTGCGTGTACCTCTCAGATGAATGCAAAATTTATTGACAAATAATGTTTTTAAATGAAATGAAGTGCAAAATGTGCTACTTTGAAATGAGTGGCTCAGAGAACGTGTCAGGTTATCATTTTGAAATTGACAGATTATGTAATTATATGAGATTCGTCTTTTATTTAAAATTTGAGATTAATGATTCCATAATACTGCTCATATGTTATAATACAGGCACAACTTTTTAATAATAAAAAAATTTTTTTTTATATGTATTTTGAAATACGTGAAACTGAAGGAAACACTGGCGTTAGAGAAATTCTCTGGTTATACTTTAGTCCATAGGAATATTGTTCTGATTCATAACATAGTAGCAAAGTTAACTAAGCTATCGCTCGTGTCAAAAGATACATTGATTTGAAAATGAGTGAAATATCTGAAAAAATCTCCAAATTTTCTTGGATGATTCGGAACAAATTTATCGAACTTGGTTGGGAAGTTTTGATGCATGCACCGTATAGCTCGAACTTTGAGTCGTCAGACTATCCTTAGTTTCGGTCTCTGCAAAACTCTCTTAACGGTAAAAAATTGACCGACCGAGGAGCCGCTGAAAATCCCTTGACTAAGTTGTTCGCCGATTCTACACTGATAGAATTATGAAGCTAAACGTCGTTAATAAAAATGGCCTGATTTTCAATAAACACAACTTTTGTTCAAATATTTACCAAAAAAATCACGGATACTTTTTATTCGACCAACATATATTGATTGTAAATTTAATTAATGAATAATTAATATTGTGGCGGCTTAATTTTTAGGTCAAAGCTTTAATAGTAAAGAACTGATTACTTCAGTTAAAACAAATCTCAGGTTTGATACCTTTACCTTTATAATAAAATTAAACTTTGTGAAAATCGCAAAAAATCTATGCTGAGGCAGCACTGCATACGGCAAGTTCTTAAAGGATATGTTCTTCTGCTGTGAGTAAATATAAAGTATGCAAATAAGCCGCCAAAATGGCAACAACTTGCTTGAGAGCTTACGACTTTACGACTACTCTTTAACTTCGGTGTGAAGCCAATCATAAATTCGCTATGGCTGCACTTAAATGCTGGCACTTTTATTACTGTAGTGGAAATAAGCACATAAAATGCATGTGCAAATATATTAGCTACAACATACTTTAAGCGTCTGACTTACTGAATGACTGACTTACTGACCGCCATGACAGCGGCTTCTGCTCGTCCGTCTGTCCGTCTGTCCGTCTGTCTGCCAGTGCGTCCCTTTGCATCATTTGGTATAAACTTGTTGATTTTAAAAGCCCCTGCACATAACTAGCAAAGCCTAAGCAGAAACCAGTGCTCCTGCACACAGATACAACCGCACACATGTCAATAAAAACATGTGTGCTTGTGAATGTGCGCAGCGGCTCATCATGTAAATCTTTTGAAGCAGGCGAACAAATTATGGCAACAACAGGCAAAAAATGAAAATCCCCCCGCACTCCAAACGCTGTACCGTGCAGGCAATGGAGTGAAAGGCAGCCATGGCGGCGCGGCTGCAGCCAGGATGAGAGGCAGTGAAAGATGAGAGTAGCTAACATTTGACACTGAAATCGTTGAGCAAATTGTTTTTCTACTGACGGCGCAACTAAATTCAAATTTCGTGCGCCCCTTTTTTCCAACAATGTAATTTTTTTGCTTTTGTTTTATGTTATTTGCTTTTGGGCTTAGCTGAAAAAGCGCCTGTGTGTGTGTGTGTGTGTGTGTCTGTAGTGCGACACAGTAGCACACATTTTCGCACGGGAGCAACGCACTGCCAGACTGCGTCTAACTTCGCCTGCCTCCTCGCCGTAGGGAGGGATCTCTCTGTCTGTGTTGGCCGCGCTCAGCCGATTTACCATAAAATTTTATTTGCCATGTAAATTTGATTTTGCAAATTCTGTGTTTGACTTTTTCGTTGTTTCTTTTCTCACTTGGCAAATAATTTTTTATGCGGGCGCCTCTAAATTTCCGGCCGTTTTTCGTTTGCTCGCTTGCGTTTTGAAATATGGCAGCGGGGTTTGGCAAATAAACACAATTTTTTTTGGTGTTTGCTGTTATGCTAAATATATACAAATGTTGTGAAAATGTAAATAAGTTTTGACTGATGCCGCTGATTTTTGCCTGGGCTTTTTATGTGTGGGAGCAGCAACTTTGTGGCAAGTTAGAATGCAGTGTTTGGCAAGTACCTGCTTGCCGCGCATCGAGCTGTTGTGCTGGCTTAATGGCCTCAATTTATTTTCCACTTGATACTGAAGTGCCAAAGCAAAGTGAACTTTCAAGATGAACTCCATTGTTTTAAATTAAAAACGTTACATAATTTATATTAAATAAAGGTACAACCACACAAATAAAAACATTCTAAGACACAATTTACCGTGTTCCTCACATATTTCGTGCATCCTCAGAAGTCCCGTCAGTTTTATTATTTCCAAAAAATGCAGTAAAATATTTTTTCCAAAATTTTTATTACAAAGGAAATATTGCTCTGAGCAGTGGCGTTTTGAGCAAAATATTGCATAACCGATTGGCTACGGCTTTAGTTTGCAAGGAGGGCATGAGAAGATGCAAAATATGTAAAAAAATTTAGTAGGGCCCGCGTAAAAAGAATAAATACGATCTTGAAAATTGTTCTTACGAAAACTCTCTTCGATGTTCCACGTGTGTCAGAGCGTTTGTACTTAGTTAGAAGTGTTATTAAGGCCAAACATATATTTGCTTAGTTGCCAATTCCTCCCAAGAGATGGCGCCATGCAAAGAAACCATTAAAAACATTGAAAATGAAAATAACTATGATAAAAATATTCCTTTGGCGGAGTGTTACAAAATAAATATGCTTTAGTTGGATTGAGACGGGTACGCCAGGAATTGAACCTTTCATCCATTGCATCAGAGATCGAGCATAAGCGACTGCGCCACTGCGGCGTCTAATTTGAATATGCCATTAATAAATTCCTTCGTGATAAAGCAATTCATGCCTGCGGAGCGCCACTCATTTTTAATTGAGTCATTATCTAAGGACTCAGGCATGCTTCTCACTAAGTGCTGCCTCCAGCTCCAAGCGGAATTGGAGCGCTTTCATGTTTTTGCCTTTGTGCAGCCTGTTTGATATTAAGGCTTCTGCCATACGCATACAAACACACATTCACGAGGAAGCCTCAAAATAAATGGGCACGCATTCGCATTTGCACTGGCATACGCGTCGATCAATTGCATTACGCGCGTGCGCGCCTCAAATGCCGCCACATGCCGCGCGCCTAATTGCGGCACTTACTCGCCAGGCAGCAGCATCATTGCTTAGGCTTTTAATGCAGCAGGAAAATGCGCCTGCAAACGCTTCTGATTTGACGCATCGCGCGTGCCGTCCATGCGAACGATTTGCGTGGGTTGATTAAGACTGAGAGTGCTGAAATCTGCTGCCCGCCGGCCAGTCAGCTGACTGCCATCACTGACATGACAGACGCGCTGACACGACATTGCATGATGTAGGACTACTTTATGTTGGCATGTTCAGAACGAGTTTAGTTTTTGAACGTGTTCACAACGAACGAACGAATTATTCGAAACTAACAAAATTGCGTCATATGCTGCGAATAATTATGCCAACTCACATTTTTATGCTCAATCATTCACAACTGCTGTCAATTATATTAGATCGGCCAGTTTGGGAGATAAAGTAAAGTGGGTCAAATTGTAAGCTGCCGGAAGATTATTCGTTAGGGTGGAGCGTTCGCTATAAGGAAGCATTGCTTATATTCGTATCGATTTCGCCTATGTGGAAAAGTTGCTTCTAGAAAATACGAGTTTATGCCAATTTTTATTAATGTTCCGATTTGAAAAATATTAACTATAAATAATATAAAAATTGATTTTTAAAAACAGTCTGCTAGTCACGGCGACCTATCAGAAGCTGCTGCATTCAAAAGAGAAACTAATTCGACCAGAGCAATTATATGCCTAATATCGTATTAATTAGAAGCAACTTTCTCACGTAGCTGTTATAAACAAAGCAAGATTTCGTTCCAATCTACTATATACAAGTTTGGATGTATTAGGCATAGTAAAAAGAAATCCATTACTTTTGGAAGATATTCAAGGCATCCTTTAGTTTAGAATGAGCCGAGTTTGGTTCTTCTGGGCAACCAGAACCAAACGACTTCCATGATTTTATCGAGCCTTCCAGAACCTGGTGCATCTTTGACATCAAAATCATCGGTACGGAATCAACGAAACCAAAATCGCACATGTTCAAATATTTAAGTGCAATGACTTCAAATTAATTCAAAAAAATCAAATAAGAGGAAATTAAATAGAGTAAAATTAATAATAGAAAATTTAGTTAAATTCAGTTAAAAGAACATAATTACATTGTATATCAACAAATTTCGAGCATATGCTATGATAGGCCAGCAAAACTGCCCTATGAGCAGATATTTCGGCTCATTCAAGTATCGCATTCATACCCATCAACCTTTTCACTTTGTGCGCAAATTGAAAATTAGTCAATATAACCAAATTATTTGTAATTCGAAGCATTTGGCTGCTCACAATAAGTCATACATGTGGAAGGCACAAATACATGGGCAAGCATAAATTACGCATAAATTTAATATTTCTTAAAAATTGCCAATGCAAGCTGATGCCATGTTTTGCAAGGCCATAATTACAAATTTCAATTTCGAGTTTCAATTCTAATGCTAATGCATAGGGGGGGAAATCTGTGCAAAAGAAATTGTTTTGTGCTTATGCGTGGGCATGATGTAATTTCAATTGGCAACTGATGCAATATTATATTTCACTTCAATATGAAATACTGGTGCACATACAGCAGCAGCTATCATGTGGCCATAGCACGGCTTAATCAGAGTTGCATTAACGTATAAGGGAGAGTGAAGTGGCGGGGAGTGCGCAATTCGCCGCTGAAATTGAATTTAATGCAATTTCAATCAAAATTACACAAGCGCACTCAAGACATGCGCTGGCAGCGACGCACAATGGCAAACAGCATTGAACTTGATACCACATAGATACACACACACACACACACACACACACACACACACACACACACACACACACACACACACACACGCATGCCAACACATATACGACGCTCTCGATCGACTTTTAGTGCATTGCGCCTGCCACTGAATTCGTTTGCTGTTGTGTGTTGTTCCACATGCAAGCCACATGCCACACGCTGCATGCCTCAATTCAAGCTACAATCAGTCTGCTTCTTGACGCAATGTGCCACAACCACTACCAATACAAATTACATACGCACGAGCATGTCTGCCAAAGCATACCGCCGGTGCACTTCAACTTGATATCATTGCACATGCGCCCGTTCGAGCATGTCTGGCAGTGGGTCTGCCGCTGCTGTCTGTTTGAATGTACGCATGTATGTGTGAGAGCCGGCATTGGCTATCAGCGACATCACAAACAGCAGCAAATATGAAATGGCAAAAAGGCAAGTGGTTGCTCTTTTAGTCTGTTGCTTTATTTCAATTGTCTTTTGAAGTAGAAAGTAAGATAGAAAAGTAAAGGTTACGGAAGATGAACAGATAGGCAGACCGATATGAAGCAAGCGAGAGGGCATACATGGAAGTAGAGTAAATTGCAAATATTTTGGCTCTATAATTACAATACAATTCTTTTTTTTTATTTATTCTTTATGAGACTACTTTACGCAATTTGGAGCACCAAGCCTAATTAAATGATTTACAGATTTTTTATAAATTTTACATTTAACAATTTTTGTGTATAAAATGTAATAAATATAGAAACTTGGGTATAAAAATAACACAGATACATGCATATTTTGCATCTTATGACCTTGGTTGGCGTTACTAGGCATATCAACGATTCCAACATGCGCTGCCTGAAAGAAGAAGCAGAACAGGAGAAGACGGCAGCATGGCAACCGCACTCCAGCAACTGTGCTCCCAATTAAGGCGAATTCCTTTCGGTCGTTTGGAATTTCCTTTCGCTTTTGTCATGCCAGATATCAGCGCATTCTTATTCAGCTACAGCAGCCAAGTCGAAACAGCTGGATTGCTAGTGCGGCTGCCACGGAGCAATTAGTGTGCCAATCGCCTTTGAGGCGGCGAAAATTTTTTAACTCAATTTGCGGGAGCCTTGCAAAGAATTGCGCTAATTGAATGTTTTGCAATATTTTGTTTGCTTTTGATGCTGAGAAATGTTTCAGCTTTGTTGTGGAGTTTTCGGGGGAGTCAAATTACTTTAAGCTGGCTATTTGAAATATCGGCATGTTGACGGCAACACAGAGCAGCACTTGTCAGTTGTAGTAAAATTGACAGAACGTACAAAACGCCGATGGAATTATTTATGCTCTCTGCCGCTACCGTTTTGCGCACAGGCGCGTTCAGTGGAACGCTCAAAGTAATTGCCAATACGTGCAATACATAAGCAACAGCGTCGAGTTGACAAAGTGTGCCGCCGTTGACATGACGTTTGGTACGCGCGACGCTGCGCAGTCGACGCCAACGGCAACGCGCGGCTTCTTCTTTAGCATAAAAGCCAGTTTATTATGTGAAAATGCTGAATAGGTGAATGCATAAGTGAGTGACTAACTGACTGACTGAAGTGTGTGTCTGTAAATCCTAGTGTCTGTGTGTGTGTGGCTGTGTGTGTGTGGCTGTGTGTGTGAGTGAACAAGTTAATTTCAAGGCATAGACTCGTCACACATTTGCATATATTCCTAAATTAATGTGCAATTTTAATTGCTCGCACATGCTTCCAGTTTCAAGCTCACATACTTCCAAAATTCTATGTTCCTTGGCTTTTTGGGTTAAAACCATTAAATGAGGCATGCCAAGGCGTAAAGCTGACACCCTTTAATTTTATGTTATCATCATACTGAATGTGTTGATTCCGAAGGGTTTTTATTGCATAAGAAGTTTTTGAATTAAATATGTTATGAGTTATAAGTTTCGCCATTAAACATTTTCCGATTGTAATGGCGATTTTACAGTGTAGCAGAAAGCTTACGTTTCTTTTTAAAAATTAATAAGTAAGTAAGTAAGTAACTTAGATACAATTTTTAAAACGAAAAAAAAGATCCAACAATTTTTCTTAATAATAGTTCTTGCTTAGTTTAGAAAAATATATTAGTATAGAAGGGAAGAAGATATAATAATAGTTTCAAGAGAAATGTTGGAAAATTGCATGCTTACATTGGAGACTTTTGATTCTTAAAGTAAGCGAGTTCCACGTTCTGATGGCGTTTACAAAACAGAGTCAAAAAGAAGTTTCTGAATATCAATGTTTCATGATTTTTATTATGTATGTCAAATCCGAAAAGTTACTACAATTTCAAGTGTTTGGCATCGAATTTACAAATCCCGCAACGAAGATGTTTCCAAAATCCCAGCTTTACAGCAAGGCAAGGCAGATTGAAAATACTAAAAATTTTGTCTGAAATTAGAGAATTTTTCCAACTCTACATGAAATTGTTGAAAATGAGAACTATCAAATCAATGTTTCGAAAATGAGAATAGCAGAAGTCACTGCATTATTTTTCGTAAAATATATTATCATCTGGCTGCCAACTACGTTTTACAAAATGTTTATCTGACACAAAGTGACAATTATCTGCATGTGGCTTGTGGCAAAGCCAACACGCACGGCGCCAGTCAGTGGCAAGTTGAGAAACGTTTTTTGTTCTTGGCAACTGTCATAAGCTGACAATATTGTTGCTGTAAATTTTTGTATGGCACAACATTTTTTTGCCATTATTGCGCCGCTGACTGTGAACTTGACAGCATTTCTTTCAAATATATATGCAGCTGACAATATGCTATTGTAGTGAGCTATGCAGAGATTATGCACATGTATTTTATATATGCGACGCTGATTCTAGACTTTTTTGACAGTTGAAATGCCGCGCGAGTTGGGATTTGTGTGTCAGGCGTTGCCATTTGGAACGCAGTGAAGTGTTTGTTTTGTTGGGAGATCATGTTGCAGTTGTAGCACGTGTGTGTGCAGTCGATGAGGCAGACTGAAAAACAAAAATCAAAAAATACAAATATGCAAAAACTATGGCAGTCAGATTTTTATGTTTCATACATTTTTCATGGCTAACGCGTGCATGCTGAGTCCGCTGAATAGGCTTTGCCATTCTTGATCATGACTTTAAATGAGCGCAGCATTACTGTTAGCCTCATTTTGCTGGCATCGGTTTAAAAATTTTCAATTACAATAAATTATACTAAATCACTTTGTTTTAAAATTAATTGATTTTACATTTTTGTCATTAATACTTAAAATAGTCACATTCGAACAAGTCGTATATTTTGATATTGCTTGAAAAGTGGCTATAAATAAAGTTGTGATTTGAGAAAAAGTGTTTCAAAGATTATTTGAACCAAGGCTTTAGACCATTTTTCTTATTATTTTTTTAAGCAAAGAACTGAAAGAAAAATAACATGGAACGAATCTTAATCATATTCAGTGGTTGGTTGCTAATACAGAAGGAAGCTGCTCGAATATACATATATGTGTTCCCATACGAAATGTTTTATAATTTTATGCACTGATTTTCTTCTTTTGTCCAAAATAATTCAAAACTATGCAAAAGTGATTGGTTATTACTTTACAAAATAATTAACAGATAACTACTACTCTTAAATGTATCGCCGTCTGGTGTCGCTAAGAATCCAGCAGTGTCTACGTGTGACCTATTAAGCCAGTCAGTGTAAAGTTCTGCTCTGCTAGTCAACGAAGGCGCATTTGAGCGTATTATGACAAAGCCTACAGTTAGGAATCGGTCATAATTTACTGATTCGCTACTGTACTAAGATGCTTTGAGAAATTGTTCCATATTGCATAGCATAAATGCTCTGCTCGAAATGAAGACAACAGTTATGCTTTATTGGGAGTGGCCTCGCTGAGAGTGTCTTGTGCTACACTGTGAGCACGTCACTTTTAGATCATTGTAGAATAGTTGAAATAGTATTCATTTGCGTTTCTTGAAGCATGTCAGCGCTTTTAAAGCTTTTACTCTTTTGGCAGCAGAAGCTACCAAATCCGCTGCTGAAATTCATAAATCAAATACGAGTATTGTTTCATGGAGTGAGCAGATTTTAAATGCTTGCCGCAATTCAGTTTTCTTGCCATTTATTGAGGCATCAATTCGAATTGTTTTGTCAAATATTTCAACTTGAGTTAATGGCGATGACACTGCAAAAGCCTACCACAAGCTGTGCGCACACATTTCCTTCGCTCACACTGTGACAGCGTATGGGTGTGACACATACACACATACACACATGTGTTATGAATTATGTAATGTGTGGATGCAAGAAAATTGCAACATTATATATTCTAATTGAATTTTAATTTATTTACATAGAGTCGCCCCAAATGTCAAAAGTGACACTCCACGAATTATGACGCTGCGTCTTCATAATCTACCAGCGTGTGTGTGAGTGTGTAGCTGTGGAAGCACTTATTGCCAACTGCCGCACAGCATATGCCCACTGTGCCATATGCTAATATGTATGAAATAACTTCAAGCATTGCCTAGACTACTACTTCTGCTTTGTTGTTGTTGTTGTTGTTGTTGTGCTGCTTTTTTGGAATTTCACACATTGTAAATTCGAAGCGGCGAATATTTGAAACTGCTGATAGCCGCAGCAAAGGGCGCACTATTTTTAAATTCCGGGCGAGCATAAATTTTCGTACGCTGTCTTCGGCTACATTAAAAAATGTCGATTAATTCAATTGTTGAGAATTAATTGCCCAATTGAGCGTGCAATGGGAGCTGCTCAAATTCCTTCGCAATATTATTGGAAATATTTTCGTAGCACTTACGCTTAGAGACAGCAGCACTTACAGACTACACTCTTTAATCTCGAGTCGTGTCTCAGGGTCAATGTGTTTCGGGGCACTTGGCCGCAGTCAATAACAATTTGTTATTTTTTCATTTTTGAAACATTTAAGAAACGTTTAAGCTCACTTTGAAAAGTACCTGTGTGTGTGCGTGTGTAGTCAATGTGAAGAAAGTTTTTATAAAAATATTTCAATCGGAAGTGTTTTGTTGTTTACATCTACATCAATGTCAATAATGAATGACTACGTGCATAGTTCGAGCAGGCCCAGCACTGCTCGCTTTTGACAGACTGAAACCATTCTAAAGAACAGTGCTTATGAAATTTCATGGTGTGTCCAAAACTATTGTATATCGACTTTACAAAGAGCTGTTTTTATAGCTGATTCAAACCTCGTTGAGAATATGATTAACATAATAAATACTACACCTCGTAATTGTAAAGGATGATAAAAGACAAATGCCACAAAACGATTAATTATGTGCCGAAACATCGAATTTTCTCTTAAAGACGCCTTTAAAATAAAAGTTATCGTCACTGACAACTGCAATCTCTGATTGCATAAAATGATTTTGGTAAAAATTAGAATAAATGGAATTTTAATGAAAAAAACGTCTGCTACAAATTCTTCAAAAGCTATTCAAATTTAATTTAAATATTTTTCTGAAACTTTATACAATTTTCGATGCTGTTGTGCTTGAGAATCCACAACGCTCAGCATAATTTGGAAGGAAACGAGCAACATCTTTGGTGAATACCCACAAAAATTGCTGCATTTTCCTTCAACAATTTTTAATTTACTAGCCAAATCATTTGAAATAGCTGTAGACAAAATTGTATTTCTATGAAATTAAATTTTCATTGCATTGACAAATAGCTGCTTCGCAAAGAAAAAGCATAGTAAACGGTTTGCGGTAGAGTAAAAATTGTTTATGATACAAATGAGCTTACAAATAAAAATTTAAAATGTTCAAGCTTATACGAAAAGTTGTAAACAATTTGATTGTATTGTAAAAAAGCGCTGCACTCAAGCCAATGACACTATGGTACAGCAAACAATAAGCACTTTAATACAAATAACTAAGGCAAAGATTTTGCAGGGAGTGGAGAAGAGGAGAAGAGGTACTCAGGCGGTGTTGCCATAGTTTTGGTGGCTGTTTGCATGACGCATTTCAAGGCTTTGAGCTGAAGCCGAAACTCATATAAAGGGAAAATAGCTGAATAACATTTCTAATTAAGTTAATTAAAAAGCCACAATTTGTTGTAGTTGTGCATGAATTGTATGAAATTGAAGCATAGCTGTATGCTTTGGCGGTGTAATGAAGCCGCTTATTTGCACTAATATAAGCACGGCAAAGTTTCACGGGTTTTGGCTGATATTATTTGTAGTTGAAAGCGCTCTTGTTGAAAGCGGGGGAATTTGCTCATATCACGGAATATTTCTCTCAGCAACTGAAATTTAACTCAAGTGTATTTTTCTTAATAGAAAAAGGTCTTAATCTTCGAAATGAAACATTTCGTAGAATTGTAAAAAGAAAGCGGAAATGCTTGTGTACTGAGTTGTGCTGAAATTCATAAGCGTTTTTATCATTATGCGAGCACTTTAAAATTAAATCAGCTAATGCCATTAAATATAAATGCTTCATTTGCATATAATGCCATTAAATATAAATGCTTCATTTGCATATTGACTCAATTTGATTCTAGATAATTTGAAAATGAAATTATAAGTTGAGCTGCTGCAGATTGGCATCGAGCGCGTATCTGGCCAAGTGCTTCGGGACATGTCTCAGTCATTCCAATTTTTCTTCAGTTAGCTCATTTTGCTGTGCTGTTGAATGCATTACTCGCTGACAAAGCCGGCTATTTTTGTTCAATTCCATCACACTTTTAAATTAACATTTCGCAAACTATTTCTAAGTTTCAAGTGCAATTATCTAGTCACATTAAATTTTGCGGTATACCTATAAATTTTACGCTTGATATGAAAAAATTTGAGAAATCAGATGATCTCACTGCAATTTTATGGCTTAAATAATAAGTCGCATAAAAATAAGCTTTTCACGATTAAAACGCCAATTAAGAGCACTTATAAGTTTTTATTAACTTAAATACCACATCTTTCAAAATTGAGAATGATGTAAAAAGCAACAAAATTGTTTGTCGCTTATCTAAATTGCATTTACTTTAAATGAGCTATAGAGAAATATTGCAGAAAGCACGAAATTTTTTTTAATACACATTTATTAATAAATATTATTTTGATAAAATAAGGTTGCTAAATACGCTTTGGATAGGTTTATGGAATTGAGATGCAGCTCCCGTTGACTTGTGCTGAAATAAAACAAGCACACTAAAGTTAATGCATGAAAGCTAGGCCTAAGCCTCGTTCTATGTGCTGCTCTAATTCCATTCTCCTACATAAATATATTTCATGGTATATTCAAGATGGTATACCATATATGAGATAGTATTAAAGCAGACTTTAATAAAATCTTTTATTACAGCTTATCTCAATTGCAATTTTTAATTTAAAAATTGTAATAGATCTGTGAAAGTTTTAATAAAGTATTAATTAAATTCGCATTTCTTAACTAAATTACAGCTTGAACTGCTTTAGGCTTGCATGTCTCTATTTAAACAAAGATAATTATCATTTATTGCGCAAAGTTGTTGAACAATTTTACAACATTGTTAAAAGTTATCACTCATTTCCAATTCTTAAATACACAATTTCTAATTGTGGTAATTAGCAGAGGGCAACCGAATGCATTAGGTCATGCTAAGACAGCCGCTGCTGTGAGGAAATTGTCCGCCTTTTGAAGAGTGTTAATTAGTTTAAGTAATGAACGTTGAGTAGAGTTATTAATTTTCAAGAATAGGGATGGACAAATAGATAAGCAGGGCAGAATGGAAAGAAAAGGGAAGAAATGCATCGCTGCTCTTCAGCGGCGCTTAGTAGACGATATTAGATTAATTTAAATCGAAAAATGTTCGCATAAATAATATGTTGAGAAAAATATTTGAAAATTTTGCCATTGGCTTGCGATTGGAATGCATGCTCTAAAATTCAGCAGCTGCTGTCCTGACATTCGCAAAGCCCATTGCCGCATGTTGCACTTTGAGGCAGAGCGTATTGGAGGGGAATTGCACCATGAACAAAATTTCGCAGATTGGATTTGAGCGCGCGCCTCGAATCGGGCAAAACTCTCATGGGAGGACTCCAATTGCGCTGCAGCGTAAAGCCACTCGCATCCGATGGCGCACAGGCTGCGGCATGCGACGTGTGGCATGTAGCATTTTTAATTCATGCCGCTATTCACGCAGCACGCACATCAAGTGACAGTAAATTCACGCTGACGCACCCACGTGGGAATTGTCAAATCTTACGCTCGCAAAATGTCAGTTTGGAAATTCCAATTGAAGCGCGCTTCAATTTGAGGCACTTATAGAGCATTCATGATGTCTGTGATTTTTCAAGGCATTTTCACAATTTTTCTTACAGGGAGTTTGCTTCAGCAGATGTGAAAATCCCTGTGCTGTAGCGTTGCAACTAAATCCTTAGCGTTCCTTGAAGCTATCGAACTAGTTTGATATTAATTGATTTTTCTTTTTTTTTTTAATATCGAATAAATGATAGCCTAGTCAAATGTTTTAAGCGCATTGATGGCGAGTGTTTTTAGTTTGGTATTCTGGAAAAAGTCACAAAATTTACTATTCAATGTTTTGGTACCTTTTTGCTATGTAAAACAAAAAAAATATATTGGGCACAAAAGTCTAATAAAGGGCGAAAAATTTCAAATTTTATTACTATAAAATATAACAGCTTAAGTGGCAATAGAAATCTGTATAGGGTCAAAAATTTTATATTAAATTCTAATACTCCTTTTCATGAAAAATAAAAGGCTTCCGGTGGCAATAACTTGTGATTGAAACGTCAGAATAGTTTGCAAATCTCTCTTAATTCTGTATTTGTATGTGGCAACTTATGCAATACGCCACGCAATGCGATATTGTGCAGCCACAAAAGCAGCTGCCTGAATTAACAGGACCACAAAACTTTATTTTGTGGCTTCCGAATGCGAGTAATTTGTGGTTTTCCTGCTATAGCAGTTGCAACCTTAAACGGAATTACACAGAGACGGCTTGTTAAGCAGTTCTGTAATATGAATATGAGTGTGTGTGTTTCCATAAGTGCATGTGTGTATGTGTGTGTGTGTGTGCTTGTTGAACACTTTCAATTAAAATTACCTTTTTGGTTGGTAACTATTTTAAAGCAGCGCAAAGGTTTGGCATACGCACGTGTATCTCACACCTCATACACGCGCACACTCTCACACATGCATATGCGCACTTGCAACAAAGGCACTTGTGCCATCGATATTTGTGGTTATTTGCCTACAAAGTGATTGCGGTTTTGACTGGCAATGAGTCGTTGCTCTTGATTTGCATGGAAGCGCTCATGTATGAGTACATGCGAATTATATACATTCATATGTATGTTATGTGTGTGTGTCTGTTTGGGAGCCACTGCAAATTATTGTATTACTACATTGTCATTTAAATTGTGGTTGATGCAATGTCTTGCAATTGATTGCAATTCGTTTAAATTTGTATAACGCCTCTTGAATTGTTGCTCATTTTAATATTTCCAATAAAAAATTTCTGTTATTATTAAAATTGATTTATATTTTCTCTGTTATTATTGCAGTTCTTGGCGTAAAATGTTGCTGCTGCTGCTGCTTACATTTGGTGTGGTTAGGGTGCATTCCATCGATCTGACGGGTCAATCGATAAAAGGTAAGCAATGACAACTAGTTTAAATCCTTGTATTATGGATTGGTAATCACTTTGAAGGTTTAAAGAAGAATCATTAGACTTGTCATAGAAAACACAATAACAGTCTCTTTCTATATGAAGCTGATCGGACTTAGGAATTAATTTAATTGGTTATATTTTTGTTTAGCCACTACTGTAATATTTTCCAATTTTTAACAAGTGTAGCATCTTTTCTTAAGTACACTTCGAACAAAACAGAAAAACCGCGCGAATTTTATTATTTCCCTAGCATATTTTCGTGCGCAACAAATGAAATTCAAATCGCGCGGTTTTTCTAACGTAACGAAAAAGGAAAATCGCAATTTTCGCCGCAATCCGGAAAATTTCAGGATTTTTCTGCTCTACGTGACGGCAGAAGGGTTAAGGAATGCAGCGAAACGCATCCCGGCAATTTGCGACGCATTTCGGCGAAGACGTAATCCCCCGCCTTACGTCGTTTTTGCACGCGTTTTTTGCCCATTTTTGTATGCAAAAATTTTGCCGTTATAATTTTGGGATTTTCGCATTTTTCGTTACGTCATTCATCTGCATTACGTAGTAACAGACCAGACGGGCAAGAAAATGTGGAAATGACCAATTTTTACTTTTTAAACAGTTTTGTAATAATATCGCCATAGAAATTTAAATGTGATTTAGTTTCTTCTTAGTTTCATTCTTAACATTTTTACAAAGCCAGTTCAATTCAACTTTTTTCTTTACGTTTGCGAGTTGTAAGTTTTTGAATGCAGTATTAATTTTTTTTGCATCGTCAATGTCTTGTTCTCAAAAGCATACTTACATAAAAAAACATCGAAATTCCTACTCGAAATTCTGTGGGCAAAAGAGCTAGCAAGGTAATAAATATACATATTTTGAAATTTCATTCATAACGATTTGCATATCAGTGAAATTAGAACGAAAACGCGAGACTCTGTTGTGTCTCACCAAAAGATTATCGTAACCTAACAATATTTCGTTTTGCTATTTCTTATTTATTTCTTCTCATAGTACTAAATTTTTTACCTTCCATATTAAAAACTTAATTTCATGCCTTCCACAGATGCACTTGTTGAATACACTTTGCTGGATGTGATGAACAACAATCAGTTTCAAGGCATTGAATTCGATCTGGCTGAAGATGGCTTTCCCGCTTACAAATTTCTACCCATTGCCGATGTCAAATCGCCTTATCGCATGCTTTTGCCGGAGAAGCTCTATGAGTTCGCCATAATTGCCACTTTTCGACCGAGCTCACCGAAGGGCGGCTATCTCTTCAGCGTAGTCAATCCCATGGACACTGTCGTGCAGTTGGGCTTGCATCTGTCACCTGTGATTAAGAATGCTTGGAACATTTCGCTGCTGTACACGCAATCGGATGTGAGTTCCGTCAGCCGTCGACTGGTCAGCTACCAATTGCCCTACGATGCGAAGAAATGGACGACGCTGGCGTTTCAAGTGCTCAGCGATAAGGTGGTGTTCTACTATGACTGCGTGAAGAAGGAGACCACGCATGTGGTGAGAGAACCACTGGAGCTGATCTTTGACTCTGCCTCGACACTTTACCTGGCACAGGCTGGTTCGATACTCGGCGGACATTTCGAGGTAAGTTCTTTCGGATGCGATTTTGTTGTTTTGCAAATAATAATAATTGAAAACTTGAATACGCCTTTTTTGAAAGTACACATTCGACTTGGAGTCATCTTTAATGATGGGTTATAAACTTTTAAATATTGCGCATTTGTGTTTATTACGATGCTTTTCTTTGAATTCAAAGCCGAATTTTTTTGATTGCATTGCCAAATTGCTTAAAACCACTCAACGAAATGGCAATAAAGACGATAAGCAGCAAAGCTAATTAAAAATGCTGCTGTTTTATTGCTGAAATGCGGCAAAAGCAAAAAATTAGAACAGCATATTGCAAATAGTTCGTAAAACAGAACAGAAATGATTCATTCCTTCGCTTTTGTCTTAGCTGTCTTAGCTTTCCTCTAAATTGAGGAAAATTAAATTTAAGATTTTTTTTAAATATATAAATGTGCATAACCTAAAATTACAGGTACTGCAACTATGTGGTAAAAATTTAAAATTTATTTTTGTTGCAGAGCTTTGTTCGATGTGTTACTCCATTCATAGTTACTTTATCTCATATAATTTCTTATGAATTGTAAAACTCTTTATTCACTTTCTAGAAAAGGAAACCAAGCTTTAAATCCTCAAAACTTCTTTATTGATAAGACTCAATTGAAGGTTTTTTAGTTGCATATTATTACCAACAATTCCAGTGATTATACCATTAATATTCGTCTATTCAGGTACTATACTTAATTATTAAGCACTTATTAAATATTAAGAAATGCAAAATCATATTTTTGTGTTTTCTGGGCAAACAAATAAAATTTTTATAACTGCAAATGGTAATAGTACTCTCAAAGCTTCCTCAACACAAGCTAAAACTTGAGAATAATTGCATTACCAAAATCATTCAATTTAAAATCAAATACAAATTTAAAGTCGAAAATTTGGTTGCGCAAGTTTCATCGTGAAACTTTTCACCTCATTGCTTCAGTGCAAAAGCTTCTCCAAAGTATTTACGACAACTTGCCACTTCGCATGCAACGCCACAGCACGACGTAGCGGCAAAAATAGGAGTTAATCAACCCTCTCTGTTGGCAGCCAAGGGTGGAAATTTTGAGTATAACTCAAATGAAATTTAACTCAAAAGTATAAACCTTTCCTTGTACCAGCTGAGAGAGAGTGCCAGAAAAATACTTCCCATTCATTCACTGTCAATTGAAGACTGAAGAGTGAAGTTGCCGCGCTCTACAACTCGTACTTAATTTCGGTCTCTCTTTCGCTCATTTCGCTCAGGTTTTTATTGCAAGCGCTCTTTTGCTCATATTCTGCTAAATATTTTTTAAGAGTTTGTCTTTTTCCACAATTTTTCTTGACTTTTATAATATTCATTTCTGCTTAAGAAATTTTCGCTGAGTTTGCCTTACATTGCCTTTTCTCTCCTTCTCTTTTGCTCATTTTTATGGGCTTTTCACTGCCGTCTCTCTTTCACTCAGTTTTAGCGACTCTTCACTCAAACGTGGTTGCACTGCTTAATGCTCGCTGCCGCTCAGCGGCACACTCAAACGAAGAGCGCTTGCAATGAAATTTCGCACTTCGTAGTGAGCTCTCGTCACCGCTCTCTCTCGCAAGTCGCTCGTGTCTTCCTGTGCGCTGAATTTGCCGACTCTTATCATACACGAATTTTCCGCTGCTTGCACAAAACACGAGTGCTGCTAAATTCTGCTGATGCTTCACACAGAGTGTGTGCGCATGTTGGTGTGTGTGTATTTATCGCTGTGCTGCCAGTGATTTTTTCTAAAAAGTTATGTTGTACGAGTGCGTTTACCTCAGTCGCGTTAGGTGCTGCAACCGGTGAGGATGTGCTGGCTATAGTCGAGTCTTACGTGCTACGCGCATAGGCCTAAGCAGAAAAAAAAATTTGTATTTGTTGGCCAAAAAGAAAATTAAAGAAGCAGAACAGGATTTAGAAAAAATTACAAACAACAGAATTCGCGTCAAAGTGGCTGTTGAATTGTTTGACTAAGAAAAATATTGCTCGGCTCTGCTTAAAGGAAATCGTGTCAATTTTGAGAAGTTCAAGACTGCGCTTGCCACAAAGCCGTGTGGCGCGCGTTTACATTCTTACGTCGTTGTCGTTAAAGTGGATGCCTTTGTGGCTTATTGAAATGTGGCAATATTGCTCTACTACATTGAGCATTGCATAGCAAAATAATTGCTCAAAATTTTACAAAAAATGCTATCAAGTCAATTGCAGCTCTTCAAGTGTGGCACTTGAGCTGCCGCCTGCCAGTGCACACTGCTTGCCACATTTCGTTTGTGTAGTGGCATATGCAATACCATACAATCGCTGGCAGCACGTGGCAGTCGCTAACCCCCTGCCCCTTACAAAAAGTAAAAATCGTTTCAAATTGCAGGCGCATGTGAAAGTAATTGCTGAGTGCCAACTGCAATTCAAATTGATAAGTGCAATTGTGTTGCACAAATACAAACACGCGCCACATATATGAGCATGCATGCGTGTGTGTGTGCGTGTGACTAATTTTGAAATTACGGCATATCCTGTTTAACATAGAAATTGCATGTAAAATTATACGCTCAAGTGTTGGCGTTTCTTGCACTGTGAGAAAAAAAGGCAGCAAAAATATTAAAAAAAAAAACAACGTTGACTTTTTCGTCGTTGCATTGTTGTTGTTTTTACTGAGTGTTGTTTGTGCGCGCGTGTGCGTTGTGTGTGTGTGTGTGCGCGCGTGTTGACACACAGCGGCGTCCTTGCGTGCCGCTGAAAAAAAGTAACTAACCCTTGTCGTGTTTACGTTTGCGTTCGCGTTTCGTGTGCAACGTCGCGCTGCAGCTTAGAAGTGACAGCGGCGCACAGCAAACAAAATCCTTTCCGCGCCTGCCCGCCCTTCCGCCCTTCCGCCGGTCGCTGGCCACGCGCGACACATGCAAATGACCGCCGTCTAGCATTTGTGGCTCTGTTTTTTGTTGTTTGTTCGCTGTCGCTTGTGTGTGCTGTTGACCTGCCGTAAATGTTTACACACATTGACATGTAAATGTGCGCGCCAACGGCTACAGCACCCCCCTCACCCAGCCGGACAGCCAGCAACAGCACTGCCAACAACGTTCAGCTCGCCGTGTCGCGGCCTCCGCATTCCGTAGTGAAAACACACTTTGAATTCCTGCGGTCGCGTGTCACGCCAAAATTAAGCATACTTACGGCTCGCATGTAATTACGTGCGCGGCATCTTCGGCCAAACACGCCAACTGACGGACGCACACACACTACAGCTCGGGGAAGCACTAACAGAGGCGCTTGGACAGGCAGTTCTGTGGTTCGTCGTCGCTGCTGCCTCTTCTATTGCAAGTGGTTGCAGTGCGGTATTGGCGTGTCATGCCATTTCTCAGCAGATGCGCGTGCCACATGCAGCAACTGGCCGAATCAGTCTAACATACAATGAAGTTACTCATACGCCAGCGTTGCCCGTGCGTGCGGCTGCAAATTTGCTTGTGCAATTAAAAGCAACAGCAACAAAGTGCATTTATTGTTGTTGTTGTTATTGTTGTTGATCAATTTGCAACGAAAAGTGTTGCAATAGCTGCACCACATGAAGTGAAGTGTTGCCGCAACAAAGAAAACGAGCGTCAAAACAAAGCCGCGTGACACGCGCTCAAAAGGTTTATATTGCATTTAAAGTTTATGCGTGCAGCATTAACAACAGCATTTAAAAGCCTTGCAGAGCAACAACAAAGCGCATTCGTTTTTGCATATTTTCTTGAAACAAACTGCTAAAAGTTTTGGAAAAATTTAGTGCGAATTTTTGCATAAATTGAAAATTTTTGCACCAAAGGCAATACAAAAGAGAGAAGCAACAATTCTCTTACGAAAAAATCGAAAATCGTCAAATTATTTACTCTGTATTTTTTGCGCCAAATTGCAATTTAAATAAAATAGTCATTTGCCAAATTGTATGCTACCAAAAATAGCAAATCGTGCTTGCATAACAGAAAATTGAAACAAGTCACAAGTCATAGCAGTGAGCTTTGTGTGTGTGTGTGAGTGCGCGAGCAGTTTCTAAGCAAAAATTGCAAAATTATGCAAAAATTAACTTATCTGTGATTTAAATTAAAGTAAATTATTTACATAAATCTGTTGCTAACTAACGAAACTTAACAACAACATACAACAACAACAAGTAATTCTAATTAAAAGCGCAAAAATATTGCAACTTTTATTTGTCATTTTTGTTGTAAGTGTTGACAACGATTTTTTTTTTGTACTATGGTAAATATGAAATCAATTTTAAATATAATGTTTATATTTTTTTATGGTTTTTTGTTGTGTTGAAACAAATTTATGTTGCAAATGTTGATAACATGCAGCAAAAGCACAAGCAAATATTTGCATTATTGCAATATTGCTGTGCACATTTTAATTAGCTTCTTTGAGCGTCAAAGCAAACAAGAAAACTTCATTAATAATATTTTGTAAATTTTTCAAATATCATTTGCGAATTTTGGTGAAAGTTTTTAAAGCAAACTTGCCATGAGGCTTTAACTCAAATTTATAAATTTCATCTTTTAAAAATGCTAAGCTTTAATTGAACTACCCCAACGGCAATTAGATTGATACTAAACTTCGATAACTCTTCCCTTTGCTTTACCTGCATTTGATTTAATTTATCAGAATTGCGTGGAATCTGTTATTCAAACTTTCTAACATTCAATTATTTAGTATAAAATACAAATATTTCATTTGCTTACTTTTGCAAAAAGTTTATTCAAAGCATTGTGAGAAATTTGCAACATAAATTTAAGTTTAAATTTTCTGAAATTAGCAAATTAAATTATGCAGCCTTTCAAATGGCTTGGAATAATTGCACAAAAACAAACAGCATAGAATTGTATTTCTTTTTTCTGATTGAACTTTGAAAGAGTTTATAATGTGCTACGGATTAGCAGAAAGGAGCTGCGAAGCCACGGTGACGAGTAGATTAGGATTTCTGCTTCAAATATAAACTATAACAGGTTTTTAAATGATTTGACGTTTAAAGAAGAATATTTAAAGCTGTTCAGAATATGACAGCAACGTATAATAATGGAAGATTAGGGAAAAAAGAATGGTGTAGAATACAAAGAAGGAAGTGCTTAGGTTACGTTAGGTAAGGTAAGGATATCATGTTATAGGATAGAATGAGCATAAGATAGCATACATAGCATAGGGTACGATAGGATAAGGTGTATGGATTAGAAAAGATTAGATTGTTATAGGGACGAGAGGGTATATCATATTGGTAAGATAGTAGAAGAAAGGTTAGTACCAAAAAAGTCACTTTAAAGACATTAGAATGCAATTATTATGCATAATTTTATAGAATTATTTTATTTCTAGGAACATTTTTGAATTTTACAACAGATTTGCAATTTTGCTTTTTGTGAAATTCAAAAAAAAACTCATTATAAAGCTTGATGCATACATTAGAGAGAATAAAGGTTCTGGCCTCTTAACTCTTTTCGTGCATAATTTCTTCGTGTGCACAGCAGATAAAATCCAATGCGAGTAAATGAAAATGTAAATAGTATGCAAACAAACTTTTGAATATTCAACAACAAATCAGCAGCATTTGTTCAGATATGCAGCAATGTGAGTGTGTGTATGTACATACATATATGAATGTGTAATCAGCTGAAAGAGGATTTTCAACATATGATTTTCAAAATATGAATGACAGCGATATGTTGAGAGTGACAAACTGTTGAATTGTTATCAGTTTTAGAATTAAAAAAATATAACATAGTTTTAAGACATGACTTTTGAGGCTTTTTAAAATTATTTTCAGGGCACAACTAAAAGAAACTATGATAACCGAATTCAAAGTGGTTCAAATGCTATTAAAAGTTTATGAATATCTTTTGACTAATTGATTGGTATGCGTGTTAACCTCAGCTGCATGGTAATATAATTAGAGCTATAAAGGGCAACTTATTCGTAGAAAAGTTATATGCTCAATATACGATACAGTTAATTAGAAATTGCCTACCCCTTGTACATGCAACAATTTTGCCCAGCTCGCAACCACTTCGTGGCAGCACGTGCGTATGAGTTATATTTGAATTTGTGCATATGAACAATTGTTACGCATACGCCCGGCAAGCACTTCTGCCTACATTACATACAAACTCAAAGGTAAACACATGTTGCTGCTCCCCACTGCTGCTGTTATTTATAACTTTTATTGGCTTTCGGGCATTTCAGGCAATGTGGGCGGGCGGAATAGATACTCAGGCGGGCGGGGCATTGCTACAGCAACTGCCGTTTAAATTGGGCCACAAAATAGTTCGCTTTGACATGTCTAAATGTGGCGATGTCATTATGCTTGCCGCAAATGCTACCGCTATGCTGTGGCTGGCTGCTAATAAAGCGCACGGCCTTCGAGCTTATGTGTGCTTCGGCAGCGCGGTTACTACCTGGCCACGGGCGGCATTGTGCGGCAGCACACACATATAAATATATTTGTGTGTGAAGCGTGTAAATACTGAAAACGCGCAGTCACAGAAATGAAATTTCAACTAAATTCAATTTATAAGCCAACAGGTCAAAACACATGCATGCAATGAATAAATATTTGAATAAATAAACGCTTTAATTTCAAAGCACTTTTCTGCCTTCAAATGTCACACAAGATTTTTCATTTGCTTTGTGCCATGCCATACGCCAAGGATTTTCGGTTTCGGTTAAAATTGAAGTCCTTAATCATTTACTGGCGCTTAATAAAAGCAAACCATGCTTATTCATATCATTTACATTTTAATTTCAGCTTTAAATCAGCTTACCACAATTTTTGTCGCTCATAGAATTCTTCTGATATGGCAACATCGTGAAGTGCGTGCGTTTTAATTAAATAACGTTTAAGATATTCGTGCGACAAACAGACATTTCAACGTATGAAACTCGTAAAAGATAAGCAGGAGCGTACACATGTGTGTGTGTTCTGACTTCGCGTGCCTGTGTATGTGTGTGTGATAGAAACACATGTTTGTACTGGTAATTCGTAATTTGAGTGTGTTTAGAATGTCGACATAATTAAAAGCAGCAGGTAATAAGAGACATTCTACAGCAGTGATATGATATGTTGTTACTTTTGAGCATGCGATACCAGGCGATAATTTCAAACCGATTACTTCATAATTTTGGAAGGTCTGAGAAAGACAATAATTTTGTAAGGCATTGTTTTACTGCCACATTAGCAGGGTATCTTTTTGGTAACTTAAATCACAAGCTACTGTGGAGACGTCGAATTCTCTAAAGATCATGTTGTCACTGCTAATTTATAAGATATTTAAACTTCTTAAACAAGTAAGACTAAACCTATTTAAAACAAATACAAATAATTCGCACACTTATTCTTACTTGTGTTAACTTTGTATGCAAAGTTTGGCTTGATATAATTCTGGCTTTATTGCTTTCTAAAAGTATTTTTATATGCCTATTAATTTCTTTGTAGTTTTCCCAATATAGACCTGATTATCGCGTATGTAATTCAAGTACTGATTGTATTTAATATAACAATACTGAGTACTCAACATGCTCATAGTATTTATCTTCTACTAGTTTACATGTCAGTGCAGCTGTGTTTCTGTTGCTAGTAGTATCCATACAGCAATATAACAAACAAGCTTAACTAAGCGCTTAGCTGCTTTTGCATTACAGTTATATGGTAATTAAATTCTTGTTTACACATTTTTCTTGTAGCTGTGAGTAGTTAAAGTCGGTGAAGAAGAAAGTACATGACTGTAAAAAATTAAATTAATTGCCAGACATATCAAATGTTCATCATACGCACTGTAGTACTACTTCAAAAAAGTAAAAAGCCTGTAATAATTATGAAGGGCGGATGTGCACGTGTAAGTTAAAGCTTGTAATTTGTGCTCAAATTCTGCAGTAGACGCTTACCTTTTTACCTTTTGGACTTAATAAGCAACAACGATGTCTGCTGCCAGAAATCGAACACTTAATTGTGTTGAATCTTCAGATACACGTGCAAACAAACCATCCGAATTGGCAGCGCCGCCACAGATAAAAATTGTATACTGTCTAATGTCATGACAACCGAATAATGGGCAAGTTGCTTCGCAGATAAGATACAAAAGTTGTGCTGGTAGTGAAGCTCAGACTCAGCTCAGCCACTCGCTACTTCTGGTCTTTTATGTTGGCGTTGGCTGTAGCTATTTTCAACTTTTTCTCAATAAGTAGACGTAGTAGCTACGACTTGGCAACAAAAGTGGGCAATCGATGAAATGACTTGTACTTAATATTTCATAACTTCAAGCATAAGAAATTGTTTGTTGCACATAACCTCGTTTTTATTCATGCTCAATTTGAGTGGGCGTGTACGCACAATGCAATTCCATTTGCTTGGGTTTGCTAAACTGTTTCTATATACATATATTTCAATGAAGCTCAGCATGAATATTTCTATTTGGAATTTCGAAATATTTCTTCGCCAATTTTGTGCCTAAAAATAAAGTTACTGTTTATTTTTTGTGTTGTGAAATTTCGCATTGTTTGACGCAAGTGCTTTATTTACTTAAGCAGTTTAAGAACACTGCTTCACTTATGTGAGTAAATCTGTTAGGAAAGTAAAGGGGCAATGAAAATGCTAAAAAAAGAAAACAATTTAAATTAATTCCTCTCAATTTATGCTTGCGTGCAACTTTTGTTTATCTTAACGCGTTAGCGTATCATGGCGTATGAGTAACATGCGAGAGTGTGTGCGCAAGTATCTGTTTCTTGCATGTCGTGCGCCGTTTTGTGTACACTTTCGTTTCCATAGCAAATTAAATGTTATAAACAAATTTAATTAATGTCGAAAAGCCTTTTAGGCAACTGAGAAGGAAGCAGAAGTAATTTATTTTAAGAGCAGCCGAACTTTTGCATTTAATCAAACAGCAACAACATGTAAGGAAAAAGCGTAACAAAAGCCATGTTCATGCGAGTACTTTCACACATATTCATATGTATGTGATTGTGTGTGTGTGCGCCTTTATGATGATGCCATCGATCAAACACATCAAGCAGCCGCGGGGCGCAGAATGTCTGCTGACACTCATGTCAAGTGCGCAGAGGGGAAATGGTGAACACTCAACAATATGTGTGCTACCAATTTGTATAGCCTTGAAAATTTGCCGCGCTGCGCCAAAGACAGTGTCAGAAGCTGCCAGCATCCGGCGGCGCGCAGTAAAGTCGAACAGGCGTCTGAGTATGATTGTATGTGTGTAAAGTTTATCCTTTTAAAACTCTCATAGATCTTGCAATTAATATGGGCCGAAAGCAAAGTTTTGCAGCAAAAACAGTGTTGCCAGATTGAGCACAAAATTTGAGTTCCTATCTGTCTTTAATTTTAATGATATCTTTAGATTTCATATAGATTTTTCATCGCAATTATGATTTTTTTCCGTAATGAATTCGTTTAATGGGTTTAGGGACTTTAATTTTGGAATAGACAGATTTTTGTGAATAAAACGGTTCGTGTGATTTAAGAACTGAATTTCTTAAGATTAAGTGTTTATGCCTCTAACTCTAGACAATACGAAATTTATATAAAAAAATTTAAAAGAAGTATGTACTATAAAATTTTTAAACTGTGTTTATCTTGAGTCACTTTCATCAAAGGTATTCGGTAAAAAGAGTTTTTATTTATTTTATCAAGCACAAATATGTTTTCGAACTGGCATTACTGAAAAAGTCCATCGAAAGTGATCTAAAAACCTGGAATATTGCTAGTATTTCGCTTTGTCCGTTCAATAGATTTTATATAACTTTCCAGAGGCGAAATATATTTTTAATGGGTGTCTTGCTTCCTCGGAGATTCTAAGACTAAAAGTAAGAAGTATTGGAACCGTCATACTTAAATAGTAAACTTTTTTGTCAAACCTAATCAATAGTAAGGCACATACATATCTTAAATTTTGAGTTTTTCTGCTTACTAATATTGCACACAAAAACTGAAAACTTTTTAAACTAATGTCGGAAGACGTTTTTCCAGCGGCTTTATTCTAAATTTGTGGCATTAAAGCGCATTTAAAAATTAGCCTAATGAAAAATTAATTTATGCCTGGCAACACTGAGCAAAGAAAGTCGCTCAAGTGTAAAAGACATTTTTTTGACTTCGCCTGTCAAATGCTTAGCCCAAAAGTCAAAGGACAGCCACTTTAAGCCACGGCAGCGTGAAGGCCCGCACCCACGCCAAGCCATTAAAAAATCATTCAATTCGTTAGAGCATAATTATTTCTGTCATTATCTTCATTATAAAGCAACCCTTTTCATTTGTAGAAAAGCCGGTGGGAGTGTGGGCGGCGAAAGGGTCGCGATCAACGCCCACTTTAGGCTCCTCCGCCATTCGCGCTAAACACAAAAAGTCATTACTCATTTTACGTACTTAATTTAACGTAAGATGCGGCCTTTGCTTGTGTTATTATAATTTAAAAATGTTTGTTGTTGTTATTTTTTGCCACGCCGGCTTTTATGACGCGACTTTCATGGCGACATTGTACAAATTTCTGCGCTTAAAAGTGAAAGTCGGTGATTTCATTATAAAACTTGAGCCGTGTCAAAGAAGTGCTCTGACGGCGAAGTACTAGCAAAGGGGGGAGGAGCAAAAATAAAGTAGCGAAATGCCGCTTTTGTTGGTGTAGACGCTGGAACGCAGATTTTTTGTTGCCGCTGCCTTTGAAAAAGTTGTCGAAAAGTTGTGGCAGCGCCTCTTCACTTGCTTTTGCAGTGCTGCCGCAAACTCGCACGATTATCGTAATTATGCTACTTTTACGGTTTATTTTCTTAAAGGGTGCAGGAGATTTCGGCTCTTCCATTTCCTTTTGCCTGTCGCGCCTCGGAAAATGTGCACAAACAAAGTACCAACACAGCAGCATTTGTAGATATGAGTGTGTGCATGTATGTACAGTGCTGCCTTGCTTTGTGGACACACATGAACTCTAAAGTCAAGACGCCCGTAGATTAGAGGAGCAACACGTATATTCTGCAACAGGATCAATCTAGTATCAGCCCCTTTAATTCTTTACAAGAACGCTTAATCAATGTGGTATATAAAATAAATTAGAGCTTTTAAGCAGGTCAATTTTCGCACCATATTTTTTCAGATTTAAGTGCAAGCGTCATGTAAGATTATAGTTTTTTAGCTCTGGGTTTGAGGCTGCGTTTAGCGTCTATACGTTCAAGATCTAGCCGCAACGAAAGGAAAATAAATGTTTAACTCTACAGCTGCAGTACTAGCTTGAGTGTAGTGCCTTTATTGGTCAAATAAAGTGTTCGCCTAAATGGCGTGTACTACTAAATTGAAGAACTTCGTAGATTTATAGATATATATGCCAACATTGCAAGAAATGCCTTTAAAATTATTCTAAGTATGATGGAAAATATATTTTATTTACACAACATGTGTATAAAAAAATAGCCACCGAATTGCTTGGACCTAGAAACTTCAAGCCGTTTAAGACGGCACTGTCATATACACAGTGTATGTGTGTTTGTGCTTGTGTGAGATTTTCCTAACAAAAGTGACTACCTCAAGTTAAGCGCACGTAAACAAGTTGAAACAATGTTAAATCAGCGCCAGCGCGCATTTTTGCCAAAATCACGCCGAAATCCCAACGATTGTATACAAACAATGAGTGAAGTGAACGTGTGCAGGGGCAGAGTGAGGGCATGTGAACACCAGCATGGTGGCTACACACATACGCAGAGGCTACCCTTTAGAATGTTGCATATTGCTAGATGCTTGTCCGTGGCGGCTCCCCTACCCTCACACGTTGGAGCAGCTTATAAGGTTAATAGGTTATAGCAGGAACAACTTGGCTGGTACATGCATACGCACACATAAAAGGGCGCACACATACACACACAAATACAGCTACCTCTGTGCTCGTGAAAGAAACATTTGTTGTGGTTCCCTGCAGTTTGCGCTCGCTCCCCTAATTTTCAATGATTTCCGTTTGTTGTTTTTTCTCTTTTGGCACATGTATGTAAAATGTGTGCCTGCGTGTGTGTTTGCCTTTTTTCCTAAGCGGAATTGTGTGAAAAACATTTTGTTGCATGGCAGTCGAAAAAGTTTTTATAAGACAAAAGTTTCTTTTCTCCTTCCTGCCTACCTCTTGGCAGTTAACAATGTGTCCTATATCGTGTATCCGCTTTTTGCTCCATACATACACACACACTCTTAGCTTCATAGATAAGCAATGGTATTTTTATGCCCTTTTGCTTAGCGGCAAATCAGCGCCGTAGCATGTTCGCTTGTATTTTTTTTCTTACAAGCCATGAAGATGCCCAACATGCTGCTCTTTGTGTGTGTGTGTGTGTCTGAGTTTGTACGCTTTTCTAAGTTGGTATGCAAGGCGCGTTTAAATGCCTGTGAAAGGTGTTTGTCAGTTTGCAGATTGTTGCCGTTTTAGATTAAGCAAAATTAAGCGATTCACGATAAGGCTCAAAGGCAAAGTAGAAAACGTGTTTCGGGAATTAAAGTAGAAAAAAGTTATCCTTATGTATATTTATCAGTAAAAATTAAAATACTTTCAAAAGTTTTATTGTATATAAAAATAAGCACCTTTTCAAAATAAAAATTTTTTTAATTGTCAAATAAAGTAGTGCAATATTCCAAGCCATTTGTTATAATCCATATAAAAACGCCATGAACAGTCAAATATTAAATAAACCTGTTTCACTTCCGCTTAGCAATTAAAGTGATTCACGCATCCATATCTGTTGTAAGCACAACAAATAGCAAAATATCATATCATTAAATAAAATTTAAAACAAAATTCGTGAGTGTCGTGCAAAAAAGAAATTACGTTCGTGCAATTAAAAATTTAACATAATTTAAAAGAATTTCAAATAAGTGAATAAAAACCCGCGAAAATGGCAATGGTAATATCGACGCGCGCCAAATTGCTGATAACCGCGTTAATACTCTTCTTCCTGCTCGGTGTTGTGCTCGTCACCGGTTCCACAAAGGGTTGGTTCATACCCAATCGCTACAACGGCGAACGTGTTGCTGCCAGGATACAGGTAAATGATATACAACAACCAACTGAAAATATGACAAAAATTCCAACAAAAAAATTGCATATTATAAAAAGAGCAGAATTGCGTTCTTTAAAAAAGCGTATTTTTGATTTTGAAGTTATGATTTTTTGTCACTACTTTATAGCGCATCAATTAAAAGTTAATAGCGGAAATTTCTTGAACTTATGCTACTATAGAAAAACTGTCTTCAGTGTTTTGTTGTATACAGCTGAATAGCTTTACGTGTACAACAACAAAGATGATTATAATTGTTTTTTCTCACATGGGTTTTATAGCCTTTTTTCCAGAAAATTTCATTAGTGATTTTTCAATGTAAATGCTAATAATTTGAAGCTATTTACTTATTGTTCGAAGAGGATGTCTGTGATCTCAAGAATTCCTGCACTGAACCCATGATTTTGGTGGCTGAAGATGCTCATCAGTATACCAGGAAAGGCTGTGCACTTCATTTGGTTTTTCTTCTCTGATTCTGTTCTCAACAACAAACTTCAAAGCAGTGTTTTTAAAATTATAAAACATTCAACTAAAACCTAAAAATGTATGCAATTATTTAGTATAAAAATTGCATAAACATACCACGAATTGTTACAAGTCGCTGCCTTTATTCCCGCAGCTTTTTAAAGGTGTTCACAATGCTCAAAAGACACACACACAAACACACTCACACACACGCACTTACAATTCATGTGTCCCCAGAGGCGCATTGACAGCGAAGCGGTGACAATACAAACATTAAGCGACTGTCCTACAAAAGCATATAAATCAGCGATACATCGCAAGTGCGAGCACCAACAACAACCGGGACTAATTTAGGGCGCTCTTTTGTTTTCGTGACGTAAACAATTTGCCATGACTTGTGGCACTTGTCGTGGTTTTAATCATGCGACACGTGCAAGCAGCGCCTTCCTGAGGTATTCGAGAGCTCTTGGGTCCAATTAAATTTGGGCGAGCTCTTTGTACTTCCTTTTTGTTTATATTGTATAAATACAAATTTTTGATAGGCGAGCCTTAACGAAATTAGAAATGTTGAACTTTATTAATCGAAAATCTAGAAGTCAAATCTAAACTCATGTGAATTTAGTAGATTCTAAGTAGCCTTTGAGATTTGACAGTAATCGGATTTTTTTAAATTCTTCTTTTGTGCTCTTGTGCATGATATTAAACTGTCTTAAAAAGATTAAATTTGCATTAATTATGTTTTGATATTTGTGATGTGGATGCATGAAGTAAACGTACGTTTCGTTTGAAGTTCACAGAGGAAAAGGCAGATTTTAACAGCTGCATTTATATGCAGTGTTGCCTACGTTACAATATAGATGTGCCACAATTTAAATTACAGTTAATTTAAAACAGAGTTGCCTTCCGACAGTAATTACAAGCGCTTTCAAGGGAATCTCGAAGTTGGATTCGATTATTAACGTCCATTTTTATCAAAAAATTCAAACTTTTATGCGTTCCATAGCTCGAAAATAGTTTATAATCGATTTTAACTGATTTTGCTGAAAGTATTCTTAACCCTTTCATGCCCGAATTAAATTGGGCGGAGCTAAAAATTCGTTGAGGTCAGATATGTGATAATATTGACTCAAATATGAACTGACAAAAATTTCAAAGTCCTTGGTGTCCTGGTTCGTAAGTTACAGGATGTTGCCTATAGGCAACATTGGGGAATGGTGGTGAATTTTAAAAACCATATACATTTATTTTATATGAATTTTTTGTTGAAATTCAAGTACGAAAAGACACAAAACCATTTTTTTGTAGATTCGAGCACAATTAAACATTGCATTTGTTGCATTTAGAGCGTGGAAAACCAGTTTGGCATAGTTTGCATCTGCCTTTTGCTCCCCATCGTACCCAGTGACCAAGATATTCAGATCGTATGGATTTTACAGGTTCTGCAGCATGTGCTCTTTTACAGGAGATTAACTCAGAGGCCATCGGAAGATCTGGGGATCATGGAGGCGGTGGTAACGATCCTGGTTATGAAGGATTTGACTCCATATCTGTAAGGAGTCATTCTGATCGACCTCCTTTCCTTGAAAACACTACTGTTAGAGTTGCGTTCAAAAGCTCGTTAGCAAGCAATATCCAACTGGAACATATTAGTGGAATATGCTTCACTTCGCCGTCTGCATATTTGAGGTCTCTGCGATACACCAGCCATCTATCGACTACAGATGAATTCATACACCAGAATACTATGAGCCTATAACATTTATTTGAGCTATGGTTTATTTTGTATAATTCTAGCAGCATGTCAGCAAGAACGCCGTTCCTTTAGTTTGCATCGCATACAAGTTTGTTTAGTCATAAATCTTTTTCCAGACTTCATCTTCAAAGAACTGGGTGAAATATTCCATTGATTGTTTCACCTCATTGCTGCGCAGTTCACTTTTCCAACTGGTATTACATTCCATTACCTCTGCACAAAATAACTTCAAACATTGCAAATAAATTTTCTCTATCACCTCCTGTACAACTTTTCATTCTAAATTTGTTTTCAGTCAATTTCTTTGCTAATTATTTCCTCATTTAGATAAACTTGCATATTTCCGCCCTTATCAATCATATTTCTCAATGTTTCTTTGATAGAGTTTTCGAAGTTTACTGCTCTTCTTCTTAATTTTCCTCATCCGCAAATCATCCCAGTTAAAGTGTTAATTTTGTTCCAATTTCTGTCGGCTTGAACCTCTTAAACGCATCGAAAAATAAATATACATAATGAAATATACATTGCTCGGAAATTACAACAGTTGACCAATGTTGCCTATAGGCAACTGCACTTTTGAAAAAATATTACAAGCAAACTAAACACTTTTCTCATGATTAGTTTTCCCTAAATAACTCTTGTATCCTTATTTATTTATAGTGCTTACTTGGTTTTACAATAAAACAATTATTTTAATGTTTTTAAACACTTTTTGTATAAACACTTTTTTTGCGAAACGATCTTGACAATTTCTCTTTGCGGAGATCGGCTACTGAATGAACATGTGCACAGTTTGCAGTAGAACAAGTAGCTGTAAGCTTGCACAATACATGAAGCTACATTATGCAAAAAACCGCATGTCAAAAAAATTTAAATAGCGGGACTTAGAAGCCAATAAGTACAATGTTGCCTATAGGCAACATTGGGCATGAAAGGGTTAAAAAAAGGAATACAAAATTGTTCATATGAGGATGAAATGTGTAAAACTTGAACAGAAATATAACAACAATTTTAATAAAATTCCAAGCAAATAAAATATTAATGTTGCTTTTTGTTCAAAAAGAAAAAATGTATGAACAAAATAGTTCAAGTGCTTTGTGTCACTTTTGTTGCGGTTCTTTTCGGATGCAGTTATGAGCCATGAGCTTGAAACTCTACCGGCTGATATACAGAAAAGCCATTGCAGAAACGTATCTCTGGCGCAACATTGTAAATGAACTTTTTACTATTTCTGATTTTTAATATATGCATTTACGAATGTCCATTAAAATTGTTGAAAATTGCCATTTTATCTGCCACATGACACGGATACGAGTATCTCCACAAAAAAATTTGTGATAAATATTTACAAAAAATGCCAGCATGTTCAATAAAAAAATTTCAGTGAATGCTCATTTCTTTGTTTTAGTTTAAACAAATGAATGCCTCGGCGGTTTTAATATAAAATCAGCAAATCGAATATTATTGAATGTATTTGGTTGGCAGTTTCGCGAAATTGCAAAATGTTACGTTTATTTGCGGTTATCTTTGTTGTTGCTTTTTGGTTTGGCTCTGTTAAGCGCGGCTTGTTGATTTGCTTGCATCCAAAAAAAGAAAAAAAAGAGGCAAAATTAAAATGTATGTTGGCTTGCAGTTGAATGAGCATATTGCAATATTGCATATTTATGTACGTACATATACGACACTGAAAGAATTTAGCCGATGAGTACACTGAGAGAAACATAAGTTCGTTATTCGATTGATTAGTAAATTTCTATGACCTAATGAAAAATGAAGTCTCTGATTTATAAGTATACAATAAAGTTAAACTAGATGCTGCGCACGCTGAGCGAAATAAATGCATACATAAAGGTTTTTTGTTGAAAAAGTTATAGTTGTAAAGGAATAAACTAGCATTTGAAGCTGTCTAGTGACTTTTTGCAAGGCATAATTTCTTGAGTAAGTACATTGAGTCAATTTCCAAAAATATTCCTTGTATGGGAACTCAGTGATTAATTGACATCGGTACTGCCGGCTCTAGAAGAAGAGAATGACGTATTTTACAGAAATAAAAGAAGAAGGAAAGCAGAAGCGAAGTGCTTTTAATGATGCACCCACCAGTAGTATCAAAAGGAAGGAGAAGAGTGTTTCAAAATTTGCGTAGGAGTCATCATCTGCAGGTGTCTAATTACTATTTGGAGTACACTCAACAAAGGTCAAACCAGTCTTGATTTTCAAAGGCATAACATTGGGTATCTTCGCTATTCTAGCCAGATGACAGACGACAGCGTCAATGGAAAGTGTGCAATTACTGCTTTAATTCGGCTCATAGCCCAAGCAATATTACGCTTTATTTATGCCTGCCTGCGCTGCCTTCGAAAGCGCCTTTACAGGCGTAATTAATATGTTATTTTTCATGCGAAATATCTGCGATACAATTAAAAAGTAATTAAAAGTATGTTTCAATTATGCCAATTTCACGGTTGATTTACATTTAACGTGGCATCGGTGCTCAAAGCGTAGTGCACACACACACACATATAAATACATATAAACACATACACACAAAAAGAGAAACGTGTAGCAGCACAATGGCGCATAATTAAAGCGCAACGAAATGTCACAAAGGCCATTAAAACGTCTTTCAACACTTTCAGTGCCAGGCGCACAACAACAACAACAACGACGACAACAACAACAGCCAACAATATGGACTGCACATCTACACCAACCTCGCATTTGCAGACTTGCTCTGCACAAACGTCATCACACTGAAAAACAATTATGTATATGCAAAAATATAAACCAACAACAACAACAACAACAAAAATAGCCAACAACAATAAAAATAAAAAGAAAATCGTAAAAATAGTTGCTCCCGTCGGCGCATTTTAATTAACGGTCCGCTCAGCTGTGCAGCTGACAGCGGCTGTCAGGCAACCGCTAGCGCGGCCGCCCGCACTCCCCATGCCCCTTGCTGCGTGGTGCGAGAAATATGCTTGTGAAATAACGCTTCTAATTGCGATTATTGTAAACAAAATGAGACGTTATAATTTGTAGCAAATTTTATGCGACAAGCGGCAATTACTCGCATTAAAGTCGGCGGCAGCCCAGCAACACCGACACCAACACCGACGTCGACAGCAAGCCAGCCGCACTTTTCCCCCTCTATGCGGCAGTGTCCCGGAAATTCGCACACAAACACATACATACATACACATACATACACAACAGCGTGTGTTGGCAACTCGGCCCACTGAACTTGACGTGACACTTTATCGTTTTAGCCTTTTTTCCTTAGTGTCGTGTCGTTTCTGTTTTATGCAAATACAATTTGCCACAGCAATTAAATGTAGCTTAGTTTCATTCGCAGGCGCAACCCAACCCCCAACGAAAATGTTAGGCAGCTGAAATTAATTGTCTGCAGAAATTTTGCGGAGTTTGCTTTTGTTGAAAAGGTGCAGTTAAAAATATAACTTTATTTTTGCTTGAAGAAAATATTAACAGTTTCTATTCAATTTCAAACATCTTTCCATAAGGAAGAAAAACGCAGGTTTAGTGCGATTTATTTTATATAATCTTCGAACATGATGTATGTTGAGTGAGAGCATGGCCTTGTGCCAAGCTTTATTAACCCACAAAGAAAGATATTGTAAGTGCATGGTGCAACCCTGCGTTAAAACGCACCTTGAACAACACAGCCGTTTTTCGGCAGTCCACTCCTGATATCGCCATCGTCGCCGCTGGGTGGAAGCCCGTATCGTTCAACGTGAAATCCATAGGCTTCGCCGTTCGTTTTATTGAATCTCTTGTTACTCTTAATTTTATTCTTAATTTTCGGTTAATAAAAGTATATGAAATAATTCCTCGCATTTAAACCCTGGTTTCCTGACAATATTAAGTTTAGACCTATATTAGCACTATGCATAATGTTTAGTCACTAATCCAATCCAATATGAACTCATTTGTAGCCTTAATGACAAGACTGTGAATCGAAACAAGAACAATCTGAGTTAGTGTAACCGAAGCACGAGCTAAAAATATTTAATTTTTGTACGAAAATTTCTATTCCTAAATTTTCTATTGTTCATTTTACTAAAGGAATTACCCGTTGAAAGCTTTTCAACACATTTTTCCTACACTAAGCGCTCTTCTACATTCACTAGCTACATTGAATTTCAACTTACTGCGCTTTGTGCTAACATTTTCGTTTGTGCTTATTGTAAAGCGTCCATTTCGTGTGGCTACTCGCAGCACTTTATAAGGTGGCCCACTGTTGCAAATGGAGTCGTCAGTGTCGTTGACTGTTGCTACACAAAGCTACACCAAAGAAATAAAAGACAAAAATTTTATTATATGCGCTACAAACAGCAGCAAAAACAAAAACGATTAAAGCAAAAACTATATCAAAGCACGAGCTATAGTCGCTCTTAAACAACACAATAATGTGGCACAACCGTTGCCGTAGCAGTGGCGGGGTTGCAAGAACGGTGGAAAGCGGCTGTGCGGCGCACAACAAAAGAATACGCCACACAGCAATACAATTGCTGTTGCTTTTGTGACGGTAGCTGGAACTATTATATATATATATATATGTGTGTGTGTGTGTGTGTGTGCGCTGTAGTTAGCTGCCGCATTGCTAATGAAGCCATTTTCCAATTTATATTATTTCCATATAATTCTTGCTCTACTATTTTGCTTGGCTCTATTGTTTCCAACAGCCGTTGTTGTTGTTGCAGCTAATTCGTCCATTTCAACGGTACCCGCTTCAGTTTCAGTTTGTTTCTTTACTAGACATATTATTAACAAAACTCAAGCGCATTGATTGACGTCCAATTTGCTAGCCAACACTTGCCACCTTTTTTTCTCACACAATTTCCAGCACTAATGACTTAATTCTTGCTAATAAGCAATGCCGTCAAGCAGTGCTGTGTCAGTGCGAGTGTAAGTGTGTGGGTGTGTGTGTTAGTGTAAGAGCCTGCTAATAGTTGAGGGCGCCTTCTAGGTACTGCCTAATATCACTGCAATAGCGGAAACACGCAGCATTAGCTCATGTTAGTATAATTGCATAATTGAAGGCGACTAGCGGCGCTGTTCAACGACAATATTCAAAGTTCCGCAATTTTGGATTTTAATGGAATTTCATGCTTGGCGCCCTTTGGAGCTGTGGGCGCCACAATCGAGTGTGTTCGATTCGGCAAATGAATACGTGGAAGCGTGCTTTTGGCTCCCCAACCGAACGTTCAAGCATGCACGCACACGCACACGCTGAATATGGTTAATGTGTTAATTGCTTTGATTATGTGACAATTGCCTTGGAAGATCTGAGGGTTTTGCCAGAGAGCACAGAGAACTATTCGCAGCAGTATGCTGAAGGAAGGCATGCATATTGATGTTGAGCTGACGGGCGGACTTCAAATAAACACGAGTGTGTCACTGAGCTTGCTACTAAAGAAGGAACTTACTTCCAAAGCTTGTGCCTAAACTATTCCTCTGCCTATTCATGCACATGTCTGTGAACGGCATCATTTAAGAATTAAAAAAACAACAACAACAACAGCAAGGGTTTTTTGCATAAACTAAGAACGGTTTGGTGTTGCGAAGCTGTAATTTTCTTTTATTTCACAAAGAATGTTGATTAAAATCAATTTTTTTTTTTAATTTACGATTCAAAAGTGGCAGCTTAATTTTTTAAAAATATTTTACAGCTTTTACACAGAAACTAAATACATTTAAATTCATTGCTTGAACAGCTTCAGCAAATTTATTAAACGTTCAAATCGTTGCTGAGTTCAATTGTTTCTTACTTTTAGTATTACATATTTTTGGTTGATTTATCTACTGCATTTTGTAAAATAATATATCAGTTTTTCACATTAACTTACTTATATGTATGTATGTACCTATATTTGAATTTTTCTATAACTTCCTTCTATAAGTTTCCTTTCCGCTTCTACGTTGCCTCTTTCAAAAAGTGCCTTTCTTTGTATTACATTCCACTCGCTCTTTGTGCTCTTTGAACTACAGCCTGAAATTATCGGTACTAATTTTAATTAATTTTAAAATTTTTTTTTATAATTTCACATGCGCCCTTTCAAGGCGTATCAACACATTTTAATGTGCGCGCTCGGACGAAAAGTCATTAAGCAAGAGTTGCATTAAATATCAAAATGCAAGAATTATAAAATGCAAAAAATGCGCAATTAGTGTGTGCATTTAAAAAAGTGGCGTCAGCTAAAATTTTTGTTGGTTTTATGTTCACTTTTAAGGAACAACAAAAAAAAGTTTAAGCTAAAGTCGGAACTTGCAAGAACTTTGCATTAATATTATGCATGCAAGAGAATTATGTTCGAAAGAACAATTTCGTTCTTTACTCGTCTAAAAAGACAAACAGTTTATGCAGCAAGAAAGTACAAATACAAACATGCAAGCAGCACACACACACACATACAGAAATTTACAGCTATATATGCGCATATGTGCAGAAATGATTTATGCCATGCTCCACAATACTTTTCATTTCCAAATGTGAAAAGTGGAAGCAAGTCGAAACTGTTCGAGCTTTCGGCTGTGGGCTTTGGGCCTTGCATGCAAGCGAGCAAGCCGCCTGGTAGGCCTGCGGTAAGCTGGAAGGCAGCCAAGCAGCAGCAGCAAAGCGGCATAACTTAAAATGAGGCAGTCAAGTTGTGAAGTCAGGTGCGCTCAGCTCGTCCTGACAGCCAAACATTTTAATAAGCTATCGCTGCTCTGGCAGCCTGGCTGCAATTTTTTCATGTCGGCTTTGCTGTGGCAACACTATTCCTTCCCTTCTCAGTGTCCTTAATGCCTTTGCCTTTGGAGCGCCTGCCTTTACTAAGTATAAAGAACTTGGATTACTTCATTTTGGCTGTAGCTGGCAAGGCCGCAGCACTGCACACGCCTCAAGGCAATATACTACCTGAGCAGAGGTACTGCAGCACACACACTCACACACGCTCATATGCGCATATGTAAGTGAGACTTCTTGTGCACGCAAAGACAGTTCATAAGAGCATCTGTCAAATGCAAGCATATTCGCTTGCATAGTGAAAAGCAAAAGTGGGAATACATCAACGAATTTTTAGCTTTTTTAAGACTGTAGAAAATATTTTACATAAACTGCCTTTTTGCTCACAAATGTGAGTTAGTTCACAGGCTGAAAATTAAAAATACAACAAAATACAGAAAACATAACCACCGAGCAATTTCATGTTGAAATCGGGCAGATCGAATAGGTTTTTCAAAAACGATGCCTTACAATATACAAACTCCTATATTTTTATCAAATTGAAGATATATACCAAACAAAAAGCTTTTATATAGATATTAAAAATTTATAGTTCAAATTATAAATTATTTTTGTAATTTATTTCAGCGATATAGCTCAGTGCTTTGCTTGAAGTACCAAGCGTTATCAGTACCTCCTCTACTTGGTTTTTTCTTTGCAGTTATTAATATTTGTTAAAATATAATAGTAACTCAAGCAATATCAACAAAAGCTGAACTTTTCAATATACAAATTGATAATATTTTAGTTTCGATGCTAGAAAATTTGTTGGCTTCTATATGCTCTCTTTCATAAAGTTTTCGTTGCAAACATTTTTCTCAACTTTTAAGAAAATTCTGTTTTAACAGTCACTGTACATGTGGCTAAGCATGTGTGCTTGGAAAGTTGGTTGTGGTGCAAAGCTTTTCTTTGACAAAAGCAGCTGGAAAAGTTATTTAGCTTAAGCAAAGTAACGCAAAGAAAGCTTAAGAAGACATTCAAGGCTGCACAAGGATGGAGGAAGGAGTGTGAATGCAGGTGCGAAATGAGTGTATTGCATTTCTTTGCCATTACAGCGCATATATAAATCTGCTCTTACAAATACTACTTCATTGCAAGTTGTGTAAGAAAATGGCGAGGCTTTGGTAGAGTTGTTGAAGGGAAGGAAGCACATAAATCCCAAGCAGAGGTGCATAAATTGCATTTGTTTAAAATGCAGCAAATGCTTTAAATATGCACACAGATACGGTTGTAAGCACACTCTCACACATACACTACAAAAGCAATTTATGTATTGTGCTTACATGTATTTTGCTAACCCAACAAACTTCAAATTTTGCTATTTTGCTGAACATAAAGAACAACATTTTTTATGAAATCTTAAATGTTATATTTCTACTGTAACCGAAGAATAAAATAGTTAGTCAATAATTTTTCAATTTCAATTTCAATTCATTAATAACATCAGTAAAAAAGATTTACGATCACAATAATAAATAAAATTTTATTTGACTATACTATTTTATTTGAAAAAGGGAACTTGTAACATTTTTGATAATTAAAAGATTTTCTATTCACTTCTGATGTTGTGCAATTTTGCAAATTTATTCTGCAATGTTATACGTATAATATATGTAGTATTTTGCCCTTGTTGGGTATCCACAAAGAAATACGATTTTGCCTGAGTGTGTGTGCATTCCCTTTCTGCTTTCCTGCTCATTCGCTTGCAGACAATGCGAGTACGCACTCGAGTGTGAAATTTTTGTTTGTCGATCCGTGGCGCTGGCAAATGTATCTGTGCTGCCAGCGAGCAGCAAGGCGTGCTTCTTCATGCCGCTTGCGCATAGAAAGCAGCAGCAGTAATAGCAGCATCAGTTACAAAAATATAAAAAACCCAATGCCAATGGCAATATTTTTTGGTTCATAAACTGCTTAAGACCCCTTTTGCCACAATTGCTGCTGTTTCCTCTTCCGTTGCTGCGACTGGGGCAAGTGCTGCTGCTTTATTCCGTTGTTGCCACAACATTTGCACCCCTCTATATTTTCTCCATGTGCACTGCTAGGGGGCGTATATCGATATAGTATCTGCTGAAGTTGCCTTTCGATTACACTTGTGTGTAGCATGATTTGTATGTACGTATGTATGTATGTATCTATGTATGAGTGCCTTGCTGCGCTTCCTTGTACTGAGGCAAGGCGAAGAAGCGTTCGGGTGGGAAGATATTGCACGTGATACGCAACAGTATAGCAGACCATACCTCGGTCGCCACAGCCGCAAACAGTGGCGTAGTGTGGCTTTGCCTCTCCACCTGCTGAAACAACTTCACTCGAGCTTCGAGCAAATTGTTCTACATACGCGTACTACAAACACACATACGCATACATAATCATATAAACATAAGTATTTGTATATTTGTGTGTTTAGGTATGCGTCAGTGTGAGTTTGTTTCTCTTAGTGTGTGTGTGTGCCAGTGTATGCATGCTAAAATCCATTCAAGTGTAAATGCACAACGAATGAACGCCTTTTGGAGTATGTCATCGCTTTTATGTTTGTTACAGCAGTTGTTGTTGCTGTTGTTGTTTTTGTAGTTGCTTGTCTGTTGCTGCCGTTTTTGAGACAGAGCGCTTAGTTCAAAGGCTTTCAAAAGCTTTTGACGTTGTGCATATTCCACATATTGCATATGTATTTAACAGTAGATGCCTATAAAAGTATGTGTGTGTGTAGAATATGCACGTACGTGCTTAAGTATGCGTGCAGTTCAAGCAGCATCATTTACAGGAAATTGCATTTTTGAGTGGATAATTCATACGTACAAGACACTCGGAATGGCTCAAATATACAGTTTCTCTTTCTAAATCGGGCTATAATGAATCGGCTGAAGTGTAATGGAGAACAGTTTCGTTCAGAATGTTTGTTATATTCGGCAGCAATTATAAAGTAGTTGAGTTCATCACAAAAATAAATATCTTTACATATATCGAAATTCCGAAATTCCAATTCAAAGAGAGATCGGATCCACTTATGCTGAGTTTACATTCAAGTACTATTGAACATCATACTAAATATGTATGAAGTAATGAAAATTAAGAAAAATGCAGAGCACATACTGTGCCACTGTGATGGGCTAGTTAGGACCAGACTTTGTTGCCCAGGTTATATATATGTATCTACAACCACAAGATAATTCGTACAGATTCCAAAAGAAATGCTTCATACCTTTTGAAGCTATGCGTTCATGAGGAACTTTAAATATGCAACGAGATTTATAAATTTTGCTTCAAACATAAGCAACTATATACATACATAAATACATATAAACACATGTACACACAACAAGTCTACGCTGAATCCCACTAACGAATGGCACGAAACTATGCTCATCGATTTCCCCCACTTTGATCTAAAATCAATTGATAAAAAAAGTTGTGCGAACATCCTTGAATATAATCAAAAATGTGTGCAAAGCAATCATTTAGTTTGCTCACTATTTTCTCGCGAAATATTGCCGTTGCGTGAGCTCAACGAATTCGCCTGCAGCGGAGTTCACACATCCTGCGCGATAGCATCCGCTCAGCGCCGCATTTGACTGGAACTTTGTCAGTTTGGAGTCAACTTCGAAAACGGCGCTGCCAATAGGTTATCAATCTAAATGTCGATAAAATCTGCGAAAGAAAGCAAAGCAAAGTAAACAACGTGTTGAAACGATACGAAGCAAATTGAAAAGTGAGCGAAGAAAGCAAAATGGCAGAATAGCAAGCAGCGCCATATTTAAGGTGTGTCTGCATATATGTGTGTGTGGCTGTGAGTGTAGGTGTGTTTGTGTCCGCTTGCCAAGCACGTACTGCTATTGAATTAGTGACAGATTTGAAAAAGTTCCTCACTCCATCTCTTGGTCAAAGTTGCGCGTCAACAGAATAAATTCACGGAAAAAGTTTTGCGCGAAATGAGTAGGGGACTCTAATGAATTGTTTATATTCGGGCTAAATTTAAAATTAAGTTAACCCCTAGCGGCTACGGCAACAGTAGATATAGCGAAAAATTGCGTACATTTGCACGTTAATGAGGTTTTGCAATTGTTGCACTTAGAGCAGTCGGCCAGCCATTTTCATTCTTTAGCATAACATTTTTATAATATATTTATATATACATATATTATACAATATATAAAACTGTCTTGTTACAGCATAATGCTCGTGATAGACATCTTCTTGAAGTGCTATTATATGAGCAAAAACCCATTGTCTGTTACCAAATGTTTCATTTTATGTAAGAAAACGTAAGAACCGCAACTTAAAATAACTGAATTATATTTTTACAAGCTATTTTTATCAATGTTCTGCTAAAAGCATTTCTCATAAAGATTTTCGGAAAATTCACAAATCATTTCCAAAACAAAATCTTTGCCATTTTTATGTTTTTTTAAAATGCAAAGGCTGCATATTTTCAACGATATTTTCTATTTAATTTTTTTCAAGGCGATTTGTTGTTATGTGCCTCATTGTAGTAAGACTTTGACTTGAAATTTGTAAGCAAATGCAAAATAATTGCTGAGTATTCTTAGAAATCTTCAGCCCATATTTTTGCTAAAAGTTTATCTTAAGGCATCATATGCTCAAATAATATTTTATTCAGCATTATAGCTCAGCTCAGTAAAATCTTGAAATTTGAATTCTTTGTATGGCTTCTTTTAGCTTATTTCTTGTGGAAAGTCCCATATATTCCGGATTTCCAATTTGTGGCTAACAATAATCCAAAGTGGCAACACTCCTCGATAGCTGCTGTGATTGAGTGGAATATATTGATGCATGTAGCAACCTGCCGCCACAGCGTTGCCACTAATTATTTTCCTGTGGCAGCTGCTTCGGAACTGGTGTTTCGAATAACCAGCGCTTGAGGCAAATAATCTCGCTGCTCTTGATTCGCTGGCAAGATGAGTTGGTTTTAGCTATTTCGTTTGCAGTAGCGTACGCAAAAGTTTTCACACCAAAAAATTATGAACTGTTCGTGTGTTTTTTTTATAATGTGTTGGTCACGTGCTGCAGGTGCTTGCTGCCATGTTCTATTGTTGTTGTCGCTGCTTCTGTATTTGTCGTTTGCTAGCTCTATACTGCAGCTGGTTTTGTCAGCTTAATAATATTTTTAATGCAAATTTAAAGTTTGGATTGAATTTCTAAGCGTTGTTTGGCAACTAAATTTTGCTCAATTCCACTTTTGAGCACCAAGCTTCAATTTAGAAAACGTATTACAGCTTGAAGTTGACAAGCAACAATAACTGGTAAAATCTGGAATTTGAATTGTTTGCCGGCTTAAAAAAACACACAATAAGCTTACCCTACCAATAAATCCTTGCCAATTTTCATGTGATTTTAAAGAAGTATATATCTTATGATATGAAGCTTAACTGATTATTGAAAACTCATTTGAAATTTTTTAATATTTGAAATTAGTATATTAATATAAGAAATTTCTGTTATTTTTTTGTATACTGCTTTTATTGTGTGCTTAACTTTTTTACATTTCATATGCTTTCTAGTCCCTTTTTGCATTTCTCAACACTTGGCAACACTTCTCATACTGCCGTTCAATAATCTGCCGTGAAAGCCTGCACACATTTGTTTACTCCTTCTTATCTTGTTTGTAAAAACACCATATTAAAATATGCCAAATATAAAATACAAAAAGCAAATATGATATTCACATTTTAGCGAACACTCTCAAACAAGCACACACACACACGCGCGCATTCTTAAACACTACCGTAGCATGTATGCAAATCGTTGTAAAATTTCATTTTAAGCGATGCCCTGGGAAACATTTCATTTCATCATTTCTTTTCAATGAATTTCTTCACTCTGCGTGAGCTTTCATAGAAAACACACACACATGCTCACATTTTCGTATGCGAGTATGCACGGCGAGTAACTTACAAAGGTTGCTTTATGTTTCCCTTGTGAGCCGGCATATTTGCATGCATGCGTGTGTGTGTGTGAGTTTGTGAATTTGAGTTATTCTTGTTGTTGTTGTTACAATTTTGTATAATATCGATTTACGTAAAGCAGGGATTTTCTGCATAAAGCCGACATTATTTGTTTGCCATACTTATATTTATGCCTTTCAGCCTGACACTCCATCCTTCAGCTTACTTTGGTTGCCTTTATAAGTCTTCAATATGCCGAATGCAGCAATTAAATTTAATATATGCCTTTCGAAAGAATTTTTATATAGAGAACTTTGGCAGTCGATATCGCTGGCGTATTCAGAAAGTATCGGCAGTGTCAAAAGTGAAACGCTAAAATTTATATAACACAGGCTTTCAAAAAGCAGGGTAACTTGTCTGGCAGAAGTGCAAATTAGCTGAACTGCCAGAACAGTTGCTCTACTTCATGAATAACGCTTATGCTGACGAACCTGAAATCAATGATTTCATACATTTCAAATGCAGTGCTTGCATAGATGTGAGTGCTTCATAGTAATACTAAAATTCCATGCTGGAGGTTACATGCTTTTGGTTATCGTTTCCCGTTCCTAAGCCTTTTAGTAGCCGAACTCTTCAAGCAAGTTTTGTTCCCATGGATCACATCACTTATCTAAATCTTTATTGAATATTTTTGTCAGACATAATTGCCATATTTAAATCTAATTCCTCAGTCAATTCCTCAACCTTTTCTTTAAGGCAGCTTAAGGCAGACAATAGATAATACCTGTATAAATTTTAAATCAATTTTCAAGTGTTTGCCTTCGCACTTGCAGTACATTATTAATACACATGTATGAGTGTCTCGGACTCTTATGTTTATATTTATTACTTGAAGTATGCACAATTGACACGAAATTCAAAATTGGCAAGAAATAATTTATAGAAATGACAAAAACGATTTTAAGGTCAATAAAATTTTAAACGAAAATTTGCACACTGGCTGCACACGCATATATTTACATACATAGGTATGCATATATATATACACAAACATATACGCATCGTGCGTATGTGTTATACGAAATTTCGAAAAGGCATTTTCAATTTATGAACGTGACAGTTTCTTGCTTACTTGCTGATATGTGCTTATATACAAATATTTTACATACATACACTTAAACATGCACTTATATCTCTAAGGATTTCACACAAACCGCAAATAATGTATACGATACATACGCTTTAATATTCGTATATGTATTGGTATAGACACAAAACAAGAATTTTCTGGGATTTGCCAGAGCAACGGCGCAAGCGAGCACTTCTACAAATATGAAAAGAAATTACTACATGCTTACATATACATGTGTATATGTGTGTGTGTGCTTGTAAACGGTAGCTATAAAATTTTGAGTCCGTCCGCTTGGGGAAATGAGCGCACATTAGCGTGTATGTGTGCGGTTTGCTGGCTGCTTACCCTCTGCATTTGTATGTGTATGTATATGTTTGCGTAGGCCTGTGTATGTGCTAATGCGTGCAAGCAATAATGAAATAAAAATTTATTTTTATGCATGATCCTTATAAGGCATAAGCATGTATGCACGTGTTTGCTTAAAGTCATATTAGTTCAAATACACTCGATTTATGCGGAAATTGACGGCGTAATCTGTGCTTACTTTTGATTTTATTGCGAATCGCACATGCTGTATATGTATGTCTATAGCTGTGTGTGTGTGTGTGTGTGTGTTTGGCTGTGTGAGTAGTAAGCGAGTTTCGTGTGGGCGTGTGCAGCGGTTCAAGTCGCAAAGCTGCAAATTGAAGTGCTTTGAAAATGGAAATGCCAAAAGACCACTAAAATGCAGCCATAAAAATTTAGCTAGTAGTAATAGTTAGTAGATGAGACCAACTAAATATTGAAATATGCATTTCAAAAAGGAGAGTACCTCTTATAAGGGAAACTGACTTATAAGGCAGTAGTAAAAATCACTATTTTTTACAACATAATTTGCTTTTCTTCACATTAGACCAACACTTGTAAGGCGAAAGAAAGTATAATACTTAATTGTTAGACTAATGTCCTTTTTCTGCTGCCACTAACCTTAAATTCTACAATCCATCAATGCTTGCAAAAACAACTAGTGCTTAGCTTGCATCAGACCCCGGGCATCCCCTGAGTGTTGATTTTTCTGAACAAAATATTATTATAATCTTTTGCGGTTTTTGATATTTCTTTTATCTCCAACACCGTTACACAAACTTTCGCTGAAAAAGAACTTTTCCAATTGCACAGTTTAATGTTGGCTGCTTTTGTAGAATATTGCCTATGACCGTTACAAGCGGTTCTTTATGCGATTGAAGTGGGTTGATCTATTAGCGCTGAAGTTTAATAAAGTAATAAAATATATATACTAACCATAGCTTTGATATTATTTAAAGTAGCCTGCTTTTGAATCGACATCTGTTTGATAAAATTGTTGCCACATTCCAGCACTTTTGTATATTATCAGCAGTGAAGCTGTTGAAATTTTACGCTTTTGTCTGCAAGTGTGCCACACTCAAAGGAATTTTGCTTTATTTCACTGACATAAATTTTACAAAAGCAACAAACCATGCTTCACAGCGCCGCACGCTGCACACAATTCGCCAAAGTGTTTTCTTTTAATTTTCAGCGAAATGCTTACAATTCTCAGCTGTACTGACACATTTTCGTGCGACTTGTGGCTTAAGCGCTGCAAGTGGCTACTGTCGTTTGAAATGCTTCGAAATGTCACATTGCGCCTGTCACTGCATTGAGTTTTGATTATTTTTAGAAGAAATTCATATACAGCCCAATTCTGAATATTCCCTGTGAGTTTTGTTCGCAAGAATTTTATTTTCCCTGGGAGACAATTCCTCCTATTCTCATCTCCCTGGGAGTAGCAAAATTTGGGAGAAGAAGTTCGAATATTCGCTGTCAAAATAAATGTAAACTTTAAAAATTTATTGAAAAAATTTTAAAAAGTGCAAAAATTGTGTGAAAAATCTTTGGTTGGCTGGTTTAAGTGACTAGTTACTGATTAACTCCCAAAAGATTGTATCTCCTTCGCCCATTTTTTCACATTTGTGATACCTATTTTTTTCATTGGAAGTTTTTTTCACTTTTCGAACATTATTTAGAATAGGAGAATCGGGAACAGGGAAAAAACTCCCAAACATTTTTTATTCAGAATAGGAAAATTGGGAGAAGGGAAAAAATTCCCAGGGAATTTCTTTTCAGGATTGGGCTGATAGAATTGAATTGAATTAATAAGCAATCATATTCGAATATTGTTCATCCATAAAAATGAAATGTGTATCGAATAATATTTCTCTTTATATTGAAATTTTTCAGTCGATTAGTAAGAAAACTTGAAATTTTTAATTTATTTACAGAAAAATTATATTGCACGTAAAAAATTTTAAGATTAAACTACAAAAATTAACTTCTAATTTGCTTTTTCGTATATGTTGCATTTTAAAAAACCGAAATAACGATATCAAAGGCTTTACAATAACGAAAGGCCGGATTCACAGTTTAGGTTCTACCAGCAAAAACCTTAGTATCAATAGAGCAAAGAGATTGAATGAGCTTGGTTTTAAAGGCAATTTCAAAGGAAGGAGAGTGACTATATTATTGTGAAAATTATAAATTATGTATGAACAAAAGTGACAAATCATACGTAACTCTTTTGGTGAAGTGTATGATCCCATAGGAACTGCCATAGACACCAACTCAATTTTCTAGCATAGCCTGCAGCTGTCAATTGCATTCTGTTGTTGTTGTTGGAACCTTGGGTGCTGTTGCCACTAATTGATACAAATGACAATCGCCTACTACTACATATTTAAACGTTTTCCTCATTTGGTATGCATACAAACACGCATAGTTATGCTGCTGGGCAGCAAAAGGACACGGGTATTAATATGCAAAATGAATTAGCTCTCCAAGGAGTTGACTTCGCTCGACTTGAGCTTGATTTCACTTGAATTCACACAATAGCATATACACACATAGATAGATACACGCATGTGTCTGTTCAGCTGCAGGCATAGGTCACTTACTTGTGTATGCACGCATACATGCTAAATAATAATGGCTATATCAGAGTTGTGTATTTTTCTGGGCAAATAGATACATACTCGTATATTGTGTGGAATTTATATACAGAGAGAGAGTAGCTCGAGTGAAAACTATTTTATGCACTCTGCTAATTCTAAAACCACTACATGTATACATACTTATAGACTCACACATACAAGCGCAGCCATTTTATAATATATTCTACAGCATAAGCATATTTATATGTCGCTCCTTGTAATGCATGTATTTTTACGCACTGCTGCTCGTTCGAATTCTTATGAAATAAATGGATAAAATATTTCCAGGCAAACATTTTGTCCTTTTCCCTTTAACAGCAATATTGAAGCAAAGCAGTTTACATTTAAAAACATTTCAATGCTGCTTGACCGATTTCCTGGACGACAGACTGATGGCACGGCAGCGGAGTGGCAAATTGATTTAAGCGGTTTGTTTAAATGTGTACTCGTTCCACGTTGATTGCGGTCAGTTTATTTACATTAAAATTCGAACACTTTCAATGCGAAATGAGAAGCATTATATATGTATGCATGTATATACCTGTATGATGTAATATAGGTATATTACTGCTGCTGACTTCTCGCTGCTGACTTCTGCCTGTAACGGGATCTTTTTGCAATAATGTGGAAAGCAAATGTCAAGTAAGCCTTCGAGTGCTTTTACCATTTAATATGAAAATTGAAATATGTATTTGAGTAAGGAAAAAATTATTTCTGAAATTCTTGAGTATATTATTGGCATTCTTAATTAATTAAATTGAATGCTCGAATTAATTTAAAGAACAGCTTTTGCTAGTTAACTTCTTCTTTTTCTTCAATTGGTAATTTTTAACGAATTAAACTGAAATCCTTTACGAAAAGGGTTTAAAGTTAAGTATAATATCAGTGTTAATATTTTGAAGAGAATTGTGCACAATTAGTTTAAAAAAGTCCTTGAACTAACGAAAATATGTTATCAAATAATTTTTAAGCCTGGCATTCAGTTTTGCACAGAACATGCCTAACACCAGGCTCAAAGTTCATATAGAATTTCAGCAAATTTCTTCACCGTTTTCAGTTTAAATAGTAACAATCAAACAAATTCTATGTCAGCTTAACTAATCACCAAGCAAATGCACCAATTCACATGTTCGATAAGCGAACAGAATGATTTGCTGTTGTTTTGCTTTAAATCATTTTATTTAACTTTTGACAATTGCTATGCCAACATCTGCAGCGTGATAACATGAGATATTTCTCGAAATGAAAATTGCAGCTCTGTGACTCTTTTGACAGCATTCAGCTCGAGGTACTTAACCTTATAATTGATTGTTTACTCGATGTTATGCAAATGTGGAAGCACTGAGCTGTACGAGTATTTCTCGTATGCCAATAAACGTTTTATGTATACATATGTCTGACTCGTTTGTGTGTATGTGTGTGCGTGTGTGCGTGTGTTACTTGTACTAGGGGAATAAAGCGTTTGCACATGACTGCCTCTACGCATAAACTCATTTGCATGTATTGATTTTGTATGTGTATGAGTGTGAGTGCGTATTTAAGTGATTTTCAGTACAATCCTTTTGCAAACACGCACTGCAGACGATTCTTTTTAAATATGTGTATGTATGTATGTAAAAATGTAGCTTAAGTATTTCTTGGTGCATATATTATGACAAGCTGTCTGCATGTGGATTATATTCACTGCTTGGCTGGCAGGCAAAAAAGAATTATGTACCCAAGGCTTGCAGGTACTCAAATGCTCAAATACTTCGACTAAACTTTCTTTTTAATTCAGCACAAAAATGCATAGTTTTCAAACGAAAGCCTAGTATTTTCCTTTGGATGAACCCAGCATACTTTTGTACCAATTTTCATACACATCTGCTTCAGCCCTTGTCGACTAAGAGGCGTAGTCTTTCTGACTCTTCTTCTCAGTCATCTTTTTTCTGAGAACTCTTCTGTGCTTATTTGTTATATGAAAATTATTATTAAAATATGCACTGTTGTTGCTTTCAACGCCCAAAACCAACTCAAATCCACAACCAACCTTCAACTCAACTGCTCTTAAATATTGATTTATTACAATAAAGCCAATACATACTTTCATAATGCCAAGCAATATTTTTTGATTTCATTTAGCGTCGTTCAAGCATTAATTTTTAGCCGCTTTCTTGCCACTCGATCCCTGCAATGTCCCACAAGTCGACAAGAGAAAGTTCGTGTGCCGGCTTTGCTTGCCAGGTGCCTAGTTAGTAAAAGGATCAGGTGCGGAAAACCCTCAAATTGCCTACAGGTGATTTTTGTGTATCGGCATACGTGATAAAAATAGCAAATTGTACGCGCTTCGAAATTGATTTATTCACTGCGGTTCCGCACGCAGGCGGCAACTGAAAAGTTCAATAACTGCCTGAGCGTGTGCAGGTTTGTGTGTGTTAGTGTATTAATTTAGCTACCGTTTGCTTTGTGTTTGGTTTATTGTTAGTTTGCCTTATTTAAAGTTTGTTTGCTAACCCTTAAAGACACATACATGCACACAAATTCGCCCGCATATACACACACATATACATATATTTGAAATTAAAGTGTCTGGCTGTGTGTGGGAGCATCCTTTTAAAAGCACACACACGGTCGCTCTCTGTTATATTGCAAGTGGCACTTTGTCATTTCATGGCTCTTAAGATTTAACAACATGTGAAATATAAATTCCTTTAAGTTAATGCTTACATTTTCACAGCGCAATAATAACTGAAATGTATATGTGCACACACACGCACACACTTCAAAAGATTTTACATTCTCAGAAAATGCTTTAAAAATTATTTAAATTAACTTTGAGTTGTAGGTACAAATCGATTATTCATATATTTTATAAAAACGTATATCACGAATAATTGGCAACACTCCGAGAGTATTTTTGCCTGCAAAATAATTAAACCTTTTCAGTTATAGGCTATAGAAGAAATTTGTAGAAAGAAAATGGCGATTTATAAGATTTGTTTTCATCGTTGCCGCATTTTAAAGAAATTAATTAGTTCTTAGAACAGATTTTTTGCTATTATTACTAACTTATTTCTGTGAGTATACACATGTATAGCATGTCATCGCTGTGTGGAAGTGTGCATTGTAAAAGCTGAGCGCTGTTAATGTGCCACACTGTCTGCTCACTTTAGCATGGTGTGACTTTATTATTGCGAAAATAAATGGCGATGCGGATGTGGACACTGTATCCGTAGTGTTCGGTGCTACGTTGTCTGCCAGGCATGCTGAACTATATGCCGCATATATGTATGTAGTATCTTGAAATTTAACGCTATAAAATGGCGTCATAATATTTATGAGTGCTTAAAACACAATTCTGGCCATAACAGCAAAAATATTCGAGTGCTGGTCAGTAATTTGGTTCAAAGTGTGCAGAATCTGGAAATGTAGGAACTGCCAGTGGCCAGTTTGTGATTTTAACGACCAAAATTAACTTGAACTATGACCGTCTTAAGGATGTGAACTGAAAGTGAGTTCGTTTGCCATAGTGACATTAAAGGTCCTTAGAACTTAAGTTATGCATGAAGAAATCTTAAGATGTGATTTACATTAATGATTATAGCCTGACAATTAAGACAGTGAGAATATTAAAACAGTTTCTAAAATTGCTCAAGAAGAGTTAAAATTTACCACGTTCCTTACTTTTCTTAACAAATTAATAATTGCCGGGCTTTTAACTTAGGTTGACCTTCAGCCTGTTTAAGTTTAGTAGCAACAACTTTATGTACATAAAATCTGAATGCTGAATCATAAAAGTTAGATACCTTCAATTTCCAATCAATAGATTTATTGCTTGATGGGCCACTAAAAATTTTACGGGTTCACTCTAGAAATACTCGTAAATGGCGTATGGCTGCGATTTGTGGCATTCATCATAATCCTTCCGAGCAGCAAGAAACGCTGCAGACGTACGAAATGATGTCAAGTTCATGGCGATCAGATTTATATGCACATTAATCTAAATTAAACGCACATGAAGCGCGCTCAGCAGGCTGCCGAAGGGCAGTCGCACAGTGGAACGGGCGAACGGACAAACGGGCGAACTGGCCTGCCACAGCACGCGGGGCGCTTGTAGCCGACTCAATGATTATAGACGGTCATTGTGCAAACATTTATCTAACAAATGAGCAATGAACTCGAGCATTTGTGTTGCGATAGCGAAGAGTGGACGACGCGTAGCGCTGCCATGTGCTGTTCACTGCACTTCAGTTGTGCTTCCATACGCAAAGATTAGTTTACGGATCATTTCGTTGTGGGCATATTAATCAAATTAATGCGCTGTAGCAAAATTCGGATGAACTTGAGGGGTAAAGTTGGGGGTGGGTGGCAAAGCGGCACATTGATTGTGTGGCTATAAAATAAATGTCACACAAAATACATAAAAATAAACATTAACCATCATTTTATATTAAATTTCTGTAAATATGTTAAAAGCGCTTTCTCTGCCGGCCCTTGACTGCCTCTTTTCATCCTTCGGACCATCGACTACACAAACTTGTCCGTGCTCGAACTCATTTGAATGATTGCTTCGCTTTGCCACAAGCGAATGCAATTACATCAAATGGAATTATCAATGAACAATTTAAATTCATTGTGTAAGTACAATTTCGCTTGCAAATCAACGATAAAAATAAAATTTTAATTTTTTTTGCATTTATTCTGGCGCCAGAAGTTTCTGTTGCGACAACAACAACAACAACAGCCAAATCACAAGCGCAATTGCTTTGCGCTTTATGCTCCTTTTGGATGTGCAAACTAACGAACGGCGCTATCTTTTGCTGGCATCTGACCGTGTTCTCCTTTACTTCTACTTTTTGGCCCGCTTTACTTTCTTTCATTTTTGTTGCTGCTGCTCGCGCGGCTTTTTTTTTGTAAGAACGCGCGCGCTTAAATGAAACTTACTAAATTACTTTTTGACGTTCTTCTCGCGCTTTCACTTGCAAACGTAGGTACCTTTGGCGTGTACACAACAATAACAACAACAACAATTGCACAACAACATTCAGCACAACAACAATGCTGCGTGATTCTTGATTGCGCGACCAAAATGTCCATAATGCTGCCATAAGTGAAAGTTTGAAAGTAGTAAGGAAGTAAACGAAAGCGTCCACCAGAAAACTTCCGTAATGAATTGAATTCAAAATTTGATCGCCAGTAAAGAGCAACGTAGTTGGGATTTGGGGTAAGCGTAACGAAGAGAGTCAATTCAGTATAGCTGAAAGTATTATACACCACAATGTTCGACACGATATAGAATATATATTTTGCTAAAATTTCGAATTAGTGAAGGCCTTAAAATACAAAAGACATTCTCAAATACAAATGTTTTTCTGACCCACAACCCAAAATTATTCAATTTTTCGGAGGTGCTATTTTATTGGTGGACATGAAATTGGGGCTTTGCACCCTTGCCTTTTCGATTTTTAAACCCATTCTGCCAGCTCAACTGCAGCAGCGTCAATTTTCAGCAGCCGCGCGGAAGAGAAAATCAATTTCGAGATATTTGACTAAATTGAGCTTTTACGATGGATTAAAACGGTTTGCACTGACGTTAGCGTTGCTTCCGGTTGCCCTTTTGTTGTCATTGTATTGTGCGCTGCTTTCCTGTTGCTGCTTTTAATTTTAAATTGCGCGTCGCTCGATTTTTACGTGAGTGCCTGTCTACTTGAAGTCGCGCGCCAGTGGCAAAAGCAGAAGCGCCTTTGACGCTCATAAAATTTGAAATTGCCCGGAGTGCTGCAGATTTTGATATAGCGTGAAAATTGAAAATGAACCGAAGCAAGGAAAAAGTGGCATTAGCTTGTGTGCAGCCAACAGCCAACAGCGGCGATAAAAAGGGTAGCTAGAACGGTTGGCAATTGGCGATTGGCAGCAGCAGCGGGCCATTGCAATCAATGGCGCTGGCTAGCGGAAGGCTTGAGGTAGCATTGGGGTAACACTTAACCCTGCTTCGCCGTAAACGAGCGGCTTAGCTTTAATAGTTTTAATGGATGCAGCAGCCCATGGCGAATGCTGTAATGTGCGGCATGTGCGGGCAGAAGTTGCAGCTGGCAAAAACTTAATGCCCTGAGGAAAAGTGGTAATTTCAGTCGTCGATTTAACGGTTACCTTGCTCCTACCGGTGAACCAGTTATTAGTAGAATAATGCAATGAAGTTAAGTGAGCGTTGCTTGCGATAAAGTTTGCATAGAAATGCTGTAGGAAGTTGAAAAAGTACTTCATAAAGAAGCAGCAGTTAAGTAGTCGATAGATAGGGCATAAATAATCAATAAGAAAAGTATTGAAAAGCATATAAAAGGGGTCAAATGCAGGCATACAGATAGGCATATTAGAAAAATTCAAGTACCAGCAGGAATGTGAAGAAATCTTTAGAAAAAGCTCATGCAAAAGCAAGTGAACATAAAAAAGTCTTTTCTGCTGCTTTCTTTTTTCTTCTTCTTCGCCAAATTTTTTCGCTGCTTTCATCTTCAAATCTTTTTGATTACATTTGCACACGTTACTTCGTGTTGGCATTTATTGCCTTGCATGTCTTTCGTGCGTCTTTCATTTCCCCATTTCAATTTCCAGCGCCTTCTTTCTGATGCAATCTTGCCATTCTCAGTTACTAGTTCAACGAGCTCCACTCGAGCACTTGTCTACTGGCCTCGGTCTATAATTCTCATAAAAGATATCTTCTCTAACTGCCTCAACTTCATTTCCTTCGATTTACTTCTACCGCATTTGGACTGGCTTCCACATATCACAGAAATGGGTTTACTTAAGGCTGACAAAGTAGATCTACCTTACAATTGTGTTGTGCAATAAAGGTTTCCCTATCAATACAATCGCATAGATTTACATTTTAAATAGTTCAAATGGTTGCATCTTTAGTAGTAGATAAAAGAAGAATAAAGCAAAGTGTATAAGTAAACATTTGAATAAAATTGTAGCCTTCGAATAATAAAGCATGCAGTTTAAAAGGGAAGAAAAAATGAGACAACAAAAGGTAGAAGAAAAAGAGTGTAAGAACGAAACTTCAACTGAATGAAAGTTGTCGCATAAGTGGAATAAATTAACTGAGCATTTCAAGATTGAGACCTTATTTGAAAATATACTACTTACAAAAACTGAAGGTATTGTGGAATGAAATAATATCAATATGTACTTACTTACTAAAAATGTGAAATAATGTAATCAAGTTATATATTTCATACACTCTACCATTTTTAGAGCTCATGTTTGATACGCAGCTTATATTCATTTCCAATTTACTGTTAAGTTATTCTAAATGCCGTTAACCCTCTAGTTCCCAAGAAGGCCTGTAGACATCCTAAATTTGAAAAATTCTGTGCACGACACCTTATGATTTAGAAATCTGATTTTTTGCATAAAGTCAAGGAAATCTCCAATTGTTAAAATAAAAATAGTCACTTGATGCTGGGCTGCATGCGACGGCAGTCATCGCCAGTCAAAGTTGAAATTTCGTGCAAAATGGAAAAAATAATTATTTTTCAATTTTCCTTAAAATCAAACATAAAAAAAACATAGTAGTTATGCTTTGATAACGATAAAAAAATTACTGCCGAGTAGCTGTGAATGTGTACTTTAAGAAACTAAGAAAATTTGATGAAAAAAAGTTATTACGTTCTTTCCAGCTAACCCAAAACGTACAGTGTCTGTAGGCCTGCTTGGGACGCGAAGCATAAAAATGTTGTGACGGTAACTTAAGATATTTAGTTCTTTACTTGAACATTATTGCTCTATTACTTAACAAACAAGATTGAATACATTGTCATTTATCAGCAGAGTTATCGTATTATATCTTAACGTAGTCAGCGGGGGTTAGGTGGGAGAGTTGGTCCCCTTTCACATAAAAAGTCCGAAATTGGAATTGGGGTTGAATTAAAAGCTTCTTTGTAACTTTGTGACAGATTCTCTATTGTTCCAAGTTCGCTATAGCTTTTTATATGAATAGAGAAATGGAATATCGGCGTAATTTTAAACTTTCATCGCTTTCTGACGATCAGATATGGCAAATTGTGGAAAAGTTCGACCCAGTTCTACAAACAGATGATGAAATCGATTTTGACAACGATAACGACTTCTATGAGCCAAATTTAATTTTGATTAATGAATCTATTTCACCAGTTGAAGCAGCTGCAGTAAATTTAGGTGAATAGGAGTTCGGCAGCGGCACGCCTGATTTGCCGTCTGGAAAATCTACCATAGCTTCAATAGTTAATGCAAAATCTCAACGACCAAGGTATATGCGGCTTGTGACTGCTGATTACAATGCTAACAAGGGAATGAACAAGCCTAAAGAAGACCCAGCTATAGCCTATACTGTATGTCGATCCAAAATGTGATGAGTTTAAAAAAATTTTGGGGAAGAAGACGAATTTGGTACTCAAACAATCTGCCCTCTCATTTCGTGGCACTGACTTGGGATATGAGTTCAAGATGTTTGAAACACTTTACAAATGTTTTGCTTTTTCTTCGATGATACCATGGTTGAACAAACACATCACATCACAAACCAATTTGTATGCAGCTCAGAAAAACATCCTGACTTCTTTTTCCTCGACCACTCAAGAAATAAGGCAATACATTCCAATTTAATTTTTCATGTTGGCTTATCGATACCCCTGTATATTGGTTCCTACCGGAGTGAAAACCCATTTCACGGTATACAAAGTATAATGTCTCGGAATCATTTCGACAAAATTTTATGCAATCTGTATTTCAATAATCATAGCGAAATGGTTGACAAGAAAGCTACGGGCTATGATCACAGAAATGGAAAAATGCTGGCTACACATTTCAAACACAAGTTTTGTGCCGAAAATATAATATACATATATATTTGCCATTCTTTACAAGAAGATTGCTTCTTTAAATTTCATTACAAAAATCTAAATCAAATATATATACATATATGTACATACACCGAATTTTTAAAATGCCCTAGTTTATACATCACCCCTTTATATTTTATGTCGATTACGCCAGTGAATTTAAGTTGTTAACTATAAACTATATTAGTTTATGTTTTTTTAATATTTATATGTTTGATTTTATGAAAAAAGCGAACTTAAATGGAAAGAATTTCAAAACTTCATATTCAACTTTTTTTGGCTTTCTTTCCCAAGCAGGCCTCTAGGCCTTCTACCTTCTACACCTCCTACCACGCCCCCTATCTACCTCAAATTTTTTTCCCTGAACAAACATTGCTCCTAAACACAAAAACTACCTCCTGTAATTTTTTTATCAAGATCAAAAATTTGGGAACTAGAGGGTTAAGTTTAGTATGTGTTGGCCTTAATTAGCCACTATCTACTTTCATTACAGTATCTCCTACAAAATGGTTGACTGTCAGATATAAAAAAAGCATGCATTATTAAGCAAACATTTTATAAATTTTCAGAGTAGTCATTTTAAATGCTTCTTATTTCGACTGCTAATAAACACGCGCCCTTCCCCATGCACACATTCACACAGTTGTTAAGAGCGTATCCTGTGTTCGCAAAAGCGTTTTGTCGTCAACATGCACATGAAGCAGTGCTGGCTGCTCGCTCACCTGACTGCTGCTGCTGTCGACATGCTGCTCCAGATTTTCAGCAAACTACACACGCTTCAGTTTTTTCTTCGCTTTGCTGTTTTCCTATTTTGATTTTAGAAAATTTTTTCTACGCTTGTGCTCGCCCTTTTCACTGCAATTTTTTGTTTGTTCTTCCATTTTTTGCTTGGTGAGCCATTCTCAAAATCGTTGAGTTAATCTAAAACGAGGAAAATAAAAATTTCTGCCTCCGCAAACACATGGCTATGGCTCCCCAGTGAGCGCGGCTGTGTGCACAAACTTCCACGCCGCCAATTGAGTATGCCTGTGTGTGTGCGTGTATGTGTGGCTTGGCACAGATAGCTACTAAAAAAATGACAAAAGCTCGGAAAATACAATCCAGCATGCAAGCAGAGAAAAGAGGTACGTATGTGTATTCCTATGAGGAAGCGGTGTAGCAGCTGGTGGAACTTCAGAACTCCACCCGTACCCGTTCGGTGCAAGTAGAACAGCGCAGTCAGGTACTTACGCGACTAAAGTTTTCCACAAAAATTTGTTGGTAATTGCAATTTGTTCTTGCGCTAAATTTATTATTTTTGAAGCTGCCGAGTTTGTAGGGTGGCGAATCGAGGCCTGTGCGATTTCGAGGGACTAAGAATTTAATAGCTACGGTTTCGCTTGATTTCATTTTATTTATTTGAAGTCAAAATAAAATCTTATTGAAAAAGTGACTTGAATTCAGCTTGTGATTTTCTTTTACTTTTAAGACATGTTTCTGAATTAAAAATAGATATTATCAGAATTATCTACTGGTTAATGACTCAATCATTTGATATTTTTTCCAAGTATTGTACTTACGCGCCATCTACATTACCAACAACTTACGTATCATACCAAGAGTTTCAACTCAAAATGCCTGCAAGCAGCTCCATTCCGAAACATCAACATCCCAACAGCAGACTCTTTAAAAAATGATGGTGCTTCGAAAGAAAAAGATTGTCTTGTTCCTGCTCCCAACTACACCTCTGCCTGCACAATAAGCTCACATCTCCCTCCTGACATTCACGAGGCATCTACTTATTTTTTGTGCTTACACACACATGCACAGATGCATCTACATATGACCTGATTTCATTGTGGAAAATTTGTTGCAGTAGTGATGCCATTTTCTGCTACTCAAAACGGAAACATTTTTTTTCAAGAAGAAAAATTCTGCTCCAGCAAAGCGCTGCAAAGCCGAAGTGCAAGGACCTCACAAATTCTGTCGTTCTTGCATACCTTGTACACTTCCCATACTCCTGCGCGCTCATTGCCTGAGTGTTTGCGTAAAAAGGCAACTGCGTTGATAAGTTTCTGCCGTCGTCTGCTCGTCATTGAAATTTGTTTAGATGAATTTATTCAACTTAAGAAAAATGTGCTCGTTTGTTTTGCTCAGTGTCAGATTTTCTTTGCTCACGCGACAACTTATAAGTTATGTCTGCGTGTGTGTGTGTGGAAGCACGTAGACTCAGGCTAATATCAAGCACACACACAGCAATTTATTTGTGTTGGGTTTACTGTGTTTGAGTTGGAATATTCATTTGGCAAACTCCTTAAAGCAATAATTTTGATTTAAAGTTTTTGTTGCTCCCAACATCAAAAGCTTCCAATCTGAAGCCTTTCTGCCGAAGCAGGTTCCCAGATTTGCTGGAATGCCTGGAATTTAAACGTTGTGCTCATACTAGAACTAAAGTCTAAAGCATAATAAATACTTCCATCAATCCAAAAGAGATATGAAAATTTTAAAATTGGAAACACTTTCTTTGCCAGCTGTAAATAGTGAAAAGTATCTTTGAAGAATTACCTTGATTAGCGATGCAGAGAAAAGAACCGAGTCGCTTCGAATATTTATTTATTTTATTTCAAGCTACTGGGCTTAACACTTGCAGATTAGTAAAAAGAAAACTTCTACTGAAAACTATTAGGAGCATAGAACGGAGTTCGTGTCAGTTATATGTTTGCTATAACTGATTTCTTCAGTTCTATTTGGCTAGTACGGTCTATCGATCTGGACACCATACAATGTATAATTTTCTGTCAAGGGACTAGCTTTTTGCATGCTCTCGACTCGACGAGTATCACCAGATTTCAGCGCGTATTATCGGTTATAAGCGGAAAAACAACAATCGAATTGAAAGCCGGTAAGTTCGAGAGCATAAAAATGTAACTGGACAAGATCAGGCGAGCTCTTTTTAATGAAGTTGTTGAAGTGCTGGGTATGGTGGTTTGCTGTTGAAATATGGCAATATCGCTTTTCTGGTATCAAAATAAAAATATTTTTCATATTGCCAAAGTCAAAGGGTTCAAATAGTATTTCAAAATTATTTTTCAATTACAAATTGCTAGAGTCCTTATTTACAATCAGCTACACCTCTTTACTCTTTAGCCCCTGCAATGTAAGCACAACCACTGCCACAAGTGCGCGCACAGCAAAATTTAAATCGAAAAACTTTTGCATTATTCGAGGAAATTATTTTTGCACAGGTTTCCTGTGGCGTTTTTTTTTGCTCCTAACAATGACAACAGCTCATTGTCAATTACATTTCACTTCAGTTGTTAGCAGTGTTTACAATTGCAACACACCAGCGACACTTCGCGCACTGCTTACTTCCCCCCTGCTTAACGGATTTTACATCCAAAGTGCCGAAGGTACCACTGCCAACTCTTGATGCAGGCAATGAGGGCGCTCTGAAATTTTGTTTGCACAAAGTTCCACACAGTTGTTGTTGCGGCACGTTTTACCTAACGCCTCTCTTACACTTCCCCACTGCACTCACTCAAATGCCAGCTTGTAGCGAGCATTGTTGGTGAAACCACAATTCGACTTTTGCGCTGTCAGTGTTGCCAATCTGCGCAACAGCAACAACACTCTTCACGCGCCCCACGCCCGTTTTTTCGCAAAAAATTTTTTCGCACAACTTTTGTTGCATGCAATTCGCAAGTCAGAACTGCAAAAGGTGTTGACAAAACTTATAGCCGCAGCTACATTTTCTGCCCACACTGTGTCTGAGTGTGGTGGTGGCAGCAGGTGCGTCTTTGCGTAAGGCAGGCAGGGGCTCAAAATTTAAAGAAAGCTGTTGTCATGTCTTCAATACTAATATCAAGAGATTTATTTCTATAAATTTATTTTTTGTCATTATATGTTACGTACATTTTATGAAAGAAAGAAAGAAAGAAGAATTAGTTAAATTGATGAAAAATTTCTTAGGAAATTAAACATTTCTATTTCCAATAATAAGTCGAACATATATTTCGATGACGGTTCAACACCACTCTTAAAAATACATATTTAAATTTTTTTGTAATTTTTGTTATTTTATTTTTATTTATAAGCAAATCTATAAGAAAGAATGCCATCAGAATAACCGACAAAATTGTTTGGCCCTTGCATGCCAAGCACTTAAAGACGGCAGTGAATAAAATGGCTAGTGCTGAAGCTGGGGACTGCTAGCAGCAGCCAAAGCTCGCAGACTATGTGAGAGTGCACTTTGGAAGCGATACCGGATCGGACTGCCGAGTGCACTGCTGCATTTGCTTCCCTCTTCGGCTGCTTCGAATTTGTTTGTGTCATTTACAGCTGATAAGGCGCAAAAAAGTAGCAAGAAAAACAAAGCCGGAAAAAAAGATGGCGCTAGCTGCAGGGTGCAACGGAAACGCAGACAAACAGCTCGGCAGATATGTACGTCAGCGCAAGCAGGCGACAATTTCAAAGTTCGCTCGCACTCTTCCGGTGTCATGTGGCATGTTTTGCTGCAGTGCTGTTGTTCTTTGGCTTGTTGTTGCTGTTTTTCTTGCCACTGCAAAAGTTTTACATTTCTTGCGCGCGAAAGTCCTTCCTTCATTTTTTATGGGTTTTGCCAATTTTTGCAATAGTTTTTGTACTGCTGACATCTGCCATGTTGGCTGGAATTTATGTTGGTTTTTCTATAACTTACTCGAAGCTTTCCCCCACTCACCCCTGCTGCCGGGACTACGGCAATAATGCAGCTTGGCCTGCCATTCCACTCAAAGTATTTTACGCTGCAAATGCCTTTGTTTTCTGTCTGCTTACGGCCTGGCTGCCTTCCTTCCTTCCCTCCCGCCGCGTCACATCATTTCGTGTCACTGTTAGTGACACGCTGCTGGCATTGCAAGCGATCACACTCACATGGGCAGACATGCATTTACGCTCGTGACAAATGCTTTCTCATTGCCGCCGCCGCTGCTGCCATGCCGCCATATTTGTTGCAAATTGAGTTTACGCTGTCAGGCATGCTCCGCAGGCGTTCATCCCGTTAGCTGTAATGCCATTTTTACAACGAATTTCATTAAGTGTGTTACGTGTGCAGCGCGTGCAAATATTGACAGACGTGGGTATTCTCGCAATTAAGTGGGACAATTGCAGCCGTTGTTGGCGCGTGTGCGTATCTCTGCCAACAGTGAAAGTTCACGGCTACACACACGCACACATGCGCAGGCAAAACGCCTACTGGCATACTGATATGCACGTTTTTATGTGCCCCCCTTATGACGTAGGCGTATGCGTAACTTGAATTTATGTTGAAAAAAAGTGATTTAAATCTTTATTGAAATTGAAAGTTACTCTTGAATCGCATGAATATATCAAAAAATGTTCTTCTAATTTTCTGCAGTGTGCTTAGAAAGTACTTGAGCATGGAATGTCATCGAAAGATTAAGATCATTAATAAGTAAAATGTCAGCTTATTGTGGAAGCTGAACAGCAGTTGCACTTTAAGGAACTCTCATCCAATTTGAAAATATAACCTTTTAAATCTCTTAAAAATGGAGAATGTATATAAAGTCATCATTTACACAGTTCAAGGAACGCTCTACTCACTCATCATATTCGAAAGTCTTTCGTAATAGCTATGAAGCTTAACATTCGTAATTCATAACAAATATTTTTCATACATATTTTTTAACAATTTGTTAATTCATTATATTTTTGATTAAAAATAAAAATCAGGCATTGATTACTCTTTTTCGATTAAAAATTTAAATGAAGCATTGATCGTTGATGCCGATGAAACAGATAAATCATTGATGGATCAGAATTTTTCCATAAAAAGAAAAATCAATCATTTATTGATATAATATACTTTTAAGATTCAAATATTGATTACATTGAGATTCCGTTTGGGAATTCCTTATGTAGTAATTCTATTGAAAATCGGTAAAATTTACAGGGAAGCAGGCGAAAAGAAAATCAAATGTGCTTTAGTTTGTTTACATATATCCTAACATAACGCTAACTTTACTTTACCTACCGCAAGCTTGTGTTACATTTGCGCAACGTGGCACCAAGGCACGTTTACACCTTTAAACATCTGCTTCGCAACAATCTTAACCTTGCCTGCGCCTTCCGCTTGAGCACATTTTAATAAGCCTCTTAACTTGGAAGTAGTTTCTGTAGCATAACAGAGCAACTATTTATAATATGCTTAGCAGATGAACCCACAAAGTCGACAGCATAAATTTGAATTTAAATGCTTTAATTAGCATTTAATAAGCCCAGACAATGAAGCAACACCTTAACTGAGCTGCAGGCCATTAAGACAAGCCATAAGCGCAGCCTGGCAGAAAAGCCTTTCATTAGGTGTGGCAAAAGAATAAAATGAACATTTGTTATTATAATTTTTGTTGTTGCCGCATGGCTGCTGTTATTATTGCCCAACCGTTTAAATATTATTTCTTAAATAAAGCGTAAATTAGCAATGAAAACTGTGGCAATGTTGGCTGCTATGGCAAGTGGCAAGTGCAAAATATGCCAGACATAGTAACAGCAGCAGCACCAGCAACAACAACAACAACACCCTTTGCAAGAACAGCCTAGACAAGCTTATTGTTATGCCTCACTCTCGCTGACAGCGCCTCTGCCAGCGCCTATGCCACAAACACAGCTGCAAGTGTTTCAAATTAACATCCGTTTCCGCCTAAATTCATGTCATAAAATTCAAATATGCCACTGCTGCTGCTGCTGCTGTGCCACTCTAGCGCTCTGCACATGAGTGCGTATGTTAGTGTGTGTGTGATTTGACTGTGTGCATGCGCGCACGTGTAAATGTCTGCGGCGGCGGCTGTGTCGAGGCAAACTTAATACGTTATTAAATATTTACAGTCAATTAGTGGATAATTTTCACATTACTACGACTACGAAATTGCGTGCCAGGTCCCATTTCCATGGGCATGCGCTTCATCTGTTCCATGTGTTCCATGTGCTCTGAATGTAATTTATGCTAAATATTCAATTTAATTTGGATGGAATATACTGTGCTTCTATTAGCAAATGGCAACACCGCTTCTAAAGTTGTTGACTTATTCTTGTGGTTTAATGGGAACTATCTCAAAACTTCACAATTGCAATGCTTTTGACATTTCAAAAAATCAAAGCAAAAAGTAAGAAGCTGTATTTTCCATATTTCAAATTTTCAGATATGATTTCAGTATGAACGGTTTTATTTAAAATAACAAAACACTTTTTCGATATCGTTTATCGTTACAGATCCGTTTATGTGCTCCATTGTAAAATAATTTATAGGATAGCAGCTGTGTGTGTGTGTGTGAGTTTGTGTTAACTTGCGCGCAACTTTTTCGCTTTGCCATCATTGACAGCGAGCGGCTGGGGGAGGAGGGTTGAAGGCAAATGGCGTAGCGGGCGAAAAGAAATAAAAGTTTTGACATGAAACGATTAAACGTTGTTAGTGTGTATTAGCGTCAATTGTGTGTGTTTGTGTGTGTGTGCTTGAACTTTTGTGTTTTTGTTTGTATGCGGAATTTGAAACGTACACTCCCGTTCCTCCCCTCCCTTCGCGCTGTTCAAGTGTGTTCACACAGCGAGCGCACTTCAGAAACTTTAAGATTTTATGTGGCTTCCAAAAATAATCTTACGCCATATTGCATGCAAGCAGGAAGCAAGCGCCTTTACTCACTGCAGCACAGTCCTTCCCCCACTCGCATTGCTACTCCATATCGCATTCTTTCCGCCCGCGTCCGTTCCGCTGAGTGAAATAAAATCTGCATAAGTTGCCGCATAATTCCGGGCATTGTCTTTTTGTCTGCTTTTGTTTGTTTTGTTTTGGAAAGTTGTCTTAAGTCAACCCGCTACAGCGCAACCCGCGAGCTGTGGCATGCCACACCATGCCGCTGCAGTGTAGAGCAAGCTTGCCGCTTCGAGATTTGCGTTGCAACCCTGCGGCTTCGCGACAGCGCAGCGGGTTATTACCCATAGTTCTTTTCGCTTTTGCCTCAAAACTGCAGACTCAACAGTTTCGATGGCAATTTTTTTTGAGGGGAGGGTTTATTTGGAAAAAGTGCAGGGGTATGCGAAATGCGTTGCACTGGCAATTTTGCCGTGACTCCATTTCAGCTGATTTTCAGAGTGATGTGCGTGTATGTGTATTTTTGAGAACCGCAAGCTGCGGCGCCTTTTGCAACTTTGCCATAAAGCTTAAAATCTTTAAGGCAATTGAAAATTGCAAATTTCATTTTCTTTTGTTTAAAGATGAAACGTGCTTAAAGATATTACATTTTTCGGCATGTGTAAACTGATTAAATTGCATTAAAGTCTGCTGCAATTTAATAAATCTCTCAATTATTCCTATACATTTTTTAATGCAAGCTTAAGTTTCACTTTTGAAAATTTTCTAGGCATGAATCTTCAAGGTAAAAAGATGTGATTTTAAAAGAAGAAAGTATACCATATTTTAAGCCCGACTTTTGAATTTTTACTGTTTAAAAAATATTAAGGTTAGGTTAGGTTATTCTGGCTGCCTAAGAAGAAGGCCACGCATAGACCCTGTTTTGTCCATAGCGATACCAGTTCGAGTTCCGTTTAGGAGTTGTCAAAGTAGTGATCTGTCAGAATTTGGGTGCGTTTCACAAATTTCCAAAGGAGCTTAATACCTAAATCCGAGATCTGTTCGCGCCCTGAAAAGAATGGTGCTCCTAAACAAGTCAGACGAGTTCCAGCGATGGCGAGGCAGAAGCACAGTATGTGTTTCGGGGTCTCCCCTAAATTTATATCGAAAATATGGTTTGCCTAAACAATATCATTATATTTATATACACACACACAGACAAAAGTGTTCGTCATTTAGCTTCTTCATTAACAAAATAGTGCCAAAGCCATAGGATAAATATTACTAAAAAATATACATCTTCTACAAATATATTAAGACTCAATAAATAAGAGTACATCTTTGTAGAAAAACGTATAATCTTTACTAACATTAACCATATGGGTTTTCGCATCTCTTTACAGTAGAAGTAGCTGTATGACGATTAATTTTTCCCATGTGTGTGTATGAGTTTGTAATTGGGAGTTGGTAGTCGAAATTTATCGAAAATAATGTCCCGTAAATTTATCAGTTTACCATTATTATATATGTAGTTTTGAAATCGTTCTGGTCATAGTGATATTGCTTATATTAACATGCGTATATACGAGTATCTGCAATATATGTTGCCTTCTCTTGCATATTTTTTTTTGCATTCCCTGTTGCATTCTTGCGGCATCAACTTGTGCAAATGTGGCATCTAAATTGCGTCATCAGTGATGCCAATTCCGATTCGGAGTGAATGACTGCAGCACGCATTAGACTAAATAAATCAGCGCTTTGTAGCTCAGGCAGTGGCAGCTGCGGCATTCGCCAGGCCGTGCCACATGCGGCGCAGCTATGCAAGTTGCATGCCACACGGCTGCAACTAATTAAATGGAATTCTGTATTACGCAAGCGCTTTGCGGTGCTCGTCCGACATGGCAGATAGCGAGCAGAAGCGACGAGGCCAGCTACGACAATCTGCCACGCTGCGCCACCGCGGCCACCGCGCCTACACTTACGCACGTTGGCATGCCGATGCCACAACCGCTGCCAGCGCTATCACAGTGCAATAGATAATAATGCCATTGCTATAGTTGTAGTTATAGTTGCAGCAGCTAATGACGATGATGAATTTTATGTTGGCGAATTTGTAAAATACTGAATGTCTGAAATTAGTTAACAGCGCCGCTGCGTCACTGTCAACCAGTCAGCAATTTAAATAAGTGTGTTTTATATTTCTAATTAAGTGCGATTATACCAGGTTGAATTCTTGAATCAGCCAAGCTGATGGAATCCAGCATAAATAAGAAACAATTGGCAAACTGAAAGCAAAACTGATCTATACTTAGTTCTTCTCAAATTTATTTAATTACAACTACAACTATCGATACATAGTTGACGAGCTTGCATTTATAGAAAAATATATATTAAGTAAAATTTTAAAAATATTCCATCTTAATATCTGTAGTAAGCTACTGCATGTATTCAAATGTACAGCAGTGCCAGTCTGTAGCCAATTTTTGTGTGCACTTGAAGTTGTATTTTCAGCTAAAATATGTATATATTAACAAAATACAAAATACACATCAAGAGATATGAAATTTTATTTGCTTACGAAAAATGCACGCACACATGCTTACACACATATTCATATGCATAAACATACCGAAAAGTGTGCTATCTTGAATTTTTATGCAGATACTACTTAAGCCACTTCAGCAAATGTAAGTGCATGTATGTATGTATGTATGCGTGAAAGTATGATGGCAGTCGTCGATCCAATGCCTGCACACTCCTGTTGCTGGTGCTGTGCTTGTGTGAGTGCACTTATTTACATGTTATATTTTTGCAGTTGGTACTTCAAAATGGAAATTAAGTTTATATTTACGCTTTCAATATCTTGTTGCTTTTTATACAAATTCAAGCTAAAATTTCATCTCTTCTACAACCAAATGTATTATTTTCAACTTTATTACATTTTGTCATATTTTCAAGTGTTCAAAATTAGTTGAATTTTATATACGGGTATTTAAAGCCAAGCAAAAACCACTTCAACTAATTTAATTTGCAATTTGTCGTTCTTTTAAAACTTTGAAGTGATTCCCATTAAGCTGCTTATGAGCTGCTTTCTGCACTTAATCTCCACACATGCTGATGCAGCTCTACGCATACTGACTATGTGTGTATGTGTATGTGTGTGCGTGCATCTTGCAGGCATTCAAACTTTTGCGCTGCCAATAATAGTCTCTCGAAACTTACACGTTAATTAAATACTTGCACTTCTTTCTCTGCAACTCTCAATGCCCCAGCTCGTCATTGTGGCAACTTTTCCACATATCATATTACGGGTTAAGTACTGTTCTCTGCTTGTAGCCCACGCTTGTGTGGAGTCCGTAAGAGAACTCAAGTTACACTGTGGCGGCATTATCGTGTTCCGCAGTCGAGGTCGGTGTTCGAGCCAAGTTCTCGCAGCAAAAAGCATTCTGTGATTTGTTTACGGCTTATTGTGTGTGTGGTGCTTGTCCACAGAAATGGCTGAGAAACTTCAACCTGGCTAAACTTCAAAGCAGGAGAAATACACGCATTGTGCATTAGCATTCAGACCGACCGAGTTTCAAGCTTGAAAGTGAAAGTGGAGATTTGTGTCTAAGCCGAGGAAGGCCAGTGCTTGCGAAAAATTTACATTGTTGGGGGAAAAGGGGGGAGGGGGAATATGTCTCTCTGATGGTATGTTTTTAGTAGTACGATACAACTGCAGTTTACTAAGAGAAAAAAACTAAAACTTTTAAATGAATGTAAACCTTTTTTTTGGTAAAATCCAAGAAAATATTGGCATTTTCATAAAATGTATGTATTCAAAATCCTGTAAAAATTTTTGACTAACTCGAGTTTCTTACAAATAAAAAATTTATTTGAAAGCTGAATTATGCTATTCTATTCCATTTTCTACTCAAACTTTCCAGCGTGAAATTTTCTTTAATTACCGGGCCTATCCTTTTAATGAAGAAAAGTGCACTGTAGTTTTCTGTATCCGCAGGTGACTAATATCAAACATTAAATCAACGTTTCATATTTAACTTCATCAGATTAGGTAAAACTTTCATCTTGCGATTGTTCTTCATATAATTAATGATTTATTTTTGTTATTAGAAGGCAAGTTACTTTATAGAAATGTGTCGATATCAGAATTCGGAAGTAAAACTTTATTTTTTTAACACAGCAAATCGTAGCAAAACAATCGATTGTGGCAGCAATGGCAAACGGCGCCGAAAGCGCTAATTGCAAGCCAAGCAGAAAGCTGAAACCTTTTCAGTGGGGCTGCTCATCTACTGCAGCTCTAATAATGTTAATTTGCTATTTTTGCAGCAGAAATTTAGTAGAATGCCGTGAGCAGTGTTCTTTAGTCTTGCCGCATTGCAAATGGCATTGCTCTCTGGAAACAACAACAGCGACCAGATAACAACAATTCACCATAGTCCAGCAACACCAACAGCGAAACAACGAACTTCCCTTGAACGCCTTGAGGCCATTTTCCAAATGAACAAGGAGCAAGCGAAAAGAAGCAAGCGCAAGAAAACATTCAAAGCACTCACCCTGACCGCCGGCCATTTTCCGGAAATGCCATGCTGCGCAAAAATGCAGCAGCAGCAGCAACGCGGCCGCCACGGAAAGTGTGCATTAGTTTTGTGTGAAAGTTGGCCGCCGAACGGCCCCGAACGAACACCCACCGGAAGTGCTCAGTAACTCGTCCGCACTAATTACACACAATTCTTCTGCTACTTGGCAGCAGTCGCGTTCGTTCGGACGCCCAAATGCCGCCGTTCGTGTTGTTGCTGCTACCACTTCCGCAGTTGCGGCACGTCGGCTTGATGCGGCGTGGCCCGGAAACTTAAGACTGCAGCCTGGAGGGGGGTAGTGAGGAGAAGCGACAGAATGCGCTCGTAATAAAAATATTGCATTATCCTTAATTTTGCATTATTGCCGGGCGTTCATTGGAACGGCGCGGCGCATCAGCCAGCACGCCCCAACCTTTTTCCTCTGCCACTCCTCCAACATTGCTGCATGAACTTTGCTTCAAATGCGCTGCGTTGAAATTACTGTTGATGAGCACTGCCCTTAGTTGAAATGTTGTTGTTGTTTTACACTCACAAAAACTATTTACATAATTGCTAAAAGAGCAAATTGATTACTTTTCACAACTTTAACAAACAATTTCATGAAGTTCTATCAGTTGTTCTATCAATTAAAGCATAGTTTGATATATCCTAATACATATTAAGTTTGGAAAATAATTCATATAACTTTTATATTATTATGAATTTTTCTATTAATAGCAATAAAATATTTTCGGAAGCACGCTTAACTCACTATAACTATTCAATTAGTCGTCTGTATTGTAAAAAGAGACAGACGAGTCTTTTTAAATAATTTTGATCGAAATTAAAATTTACTAATTTTTTACCAACTCTTAAGTTTTCATACAAATTTGAGTTTCCATTTCATTTTAACATATTTTAAGCTTGGTTTGAGTGATACTATCGACCGCGAATGCGCGTATGTGTCCACAAAAACAACAAATTTAAAAAGCAAGAAATATTGCATTATAAGCAAATTATTAGTTGCCTGATTTATAAAAATTTAGGCATAGCAACGAACTTTTTTATCAGCAATACTAATATATTTCAGTGGGTATTCTTGTTGTCTTACCCTCTTCGCAAAGCTCAGCCTGCCGCTTCTGCGGAAATTTTCTTGCTACTAATGCTGTTGTTGCTGCCGCTACTGTAGTTGAGCAGCAGCGGAAATGCATTCATTTGGCGTGCTCCTCATTTCGTGTGCGCTGCTCAGCTACTTTTGTTGTTGCTAGCAAAGTCAGTCGCTGCGCTCGGGGCAAACAGCATGTGCAGGCATGCGGGGTCAAAGGCATCATTGCCAAAACGCTTGCACTCGTCGCTACGCCCTGGCGCGTTAATTTATTGGCGAAATGTTGGCCGTAGACAAGCACTGGCAGGGAGAGAGTAGAGGGGAGGGAGTTGGAGCACGGATAGCATGGGTTAAATTGTTCATTACCAAAATGCCTGGCGTGTATTTGTGGCAGTTGCAGTTCAATTTCAATGGCTAAGCAAATATGCTATAATATATGTAGTTTATATTGAGAGGTTCGTTTGTATTGGTGTGCAATATGTGACACAGTAATTGGCACAGCAATACGAAGCAACGAAGCCATTAAATTGATTATTGTCAATATTGCACTTTCATTGGAAGTGGTCAAATGTAGTTTCAACTTCAATTTGCTTGCGATATAAACCAATATTTTATGCTTAAAATCTTGCTGAATTTATCTTATAAATGCTTTGATAGCATATTGAAGCTAAGTACCATTAAAGAGCTGAGTTACAGTAACCAGAAAATTCAAAGAGCAGCGAAAATCTAAGAGGTATGAAGAATGATTATATATTATTACCTATAGATTATGGTGCAATTTTAGCAAAAATGTATCATATTTTTTTTATTTCGTGCTCTTAATTGTGTAGCATTTTCAAAACTCTTCTTTTTCTTCATTTTCTCTTCCCTTGAATAATACGACTTTGTGCCATATTAACACACATAATTCTTAAGCTTCAAGCCCTTTTCTTTGTGTGCGTAAGTGCACTAAGTTGTTTTTCCTATAGCTTCCTTTAGCTTTTTATTTATTTTCCTTTAGCTACAACACTTTAAAAGTCCACCGTCAATGTATTTTTAAGATGCTTTGTGAAGAACAACAGCGTAGCAAATGCCGCAGGCGAAATGTCCTTGACATCCATAAACAATGTTTTATACATATGCATGTTTGCTACTTTATATGTGTGTGTGTGTGTTCTGTGCCACTGTGTATGAAGTGAGTGAGTGTGAGCCATTGAAACGGCACTGCTATAAAGCGCATATGTACACTCGAACTTGATTTTGATTTTCACAAATTGTCGCAGCATTTTTCATCTTTTCACTTGCCATTGTCGACGTTTGTTGTTGTTGTTGTTGTTGTTGTTGTGCAATGGCGAAAATCCATTAACTTGTGCCAAAATGCAATTCTTCAAGTTGTCAAAGTGCATTCTCAGCTGGGCGCACATAAAATGTATACCACTCGAAGCATAAAATGGTAAAATGTTTGCATTTATAGTGGCGCACATACACATACACACATACAGAGACAGTTGCAAGCATCGCGACGCATACAATGGCATGTTACAGCAAGTGCATGAATATAGCAGGCAGCCGCACTGCATTTGCCATTTGTATTGTGCTGCTACCGAAAGCATCAAATACAACAATACAAGAGCATAAATATAATGCAACGTTGCATTGCATTGCAAGTTAACCCACTTAACGGCAAGTGGAGCAGCGCCTGGGCTCTACAGACTGCACGACAAATGGGGCAACCGACTAGCAACAACAACAAAAATGCTGAAATATTTGAGACAGTGCAGCAGCATCACTACCAAGAGCAATGAAAGAGCCAGCGAGAAGAAGCAGAAAAGTGGAAGTAAATTCCGAGCGCAATAGAATTCCTAAATGCGCATATTTGCAACATCTGACATGCACGGTACGGCACTGTATACACACACAGACACACACACACATGCATAAAACACATGCACATACACTAGCGCAGCAGCAAAATGGCAGCAATGCGCCGCCTGCACTCTGCTTTAAGTATGGCAGTGCCTGGCTTGGTTTGACTTGGCTGCCAGGCATACTTGCTACCATGTTTGCCTGCTCGCTCCAAGCCATGCATGCAGCTGTGCGTGCGTATGTGTGCGTGTGTGTGTATGGAAAGCGAAAGTTCCACGACGCAATGCAAGGCAAGGAATATAAATTATACGAGCACAAAAGCGCGCACCTCTTTCTGCATATTAAGAAATTTCGCTTTTCGCCAATCTCAACGCTCAGAGCTGCCACCCATTTCGGAAGCGAACAATCTGAATTTTAAGCGAAGTTCAACTGAATTATAAACGTACATTACATTGTTCGAGAAATCGAAACAGTTTTCTCTCTTCTACATATATGAGTTTAATTATTTGTATTTCATATTTTTATATCTAATAGCAAGTCGCTTTTGTAAATCCTTTTTCTGTCCAATTAATCACACCATGAACCGAACAATACCACATGCTTCCTGTCGAATTGCACATTTTTTTTCTTTACTTCTCTTTTCTCATGAACTTTTTTATCGATAAATTTTATTTATGAATTATTCAATTTAGTCTACCGAATAGAAATGATGTAAAATTTATGCTATCCAAGCGAACAATAAAGCGAACCATTGCCCCACATATTGCGACAAAATTGCGCTTTCTCTGCCGAAATCACTGAACTGAGTTAAGAACCGAGTAGTTGATCATTCTCCTGCAGATCTAAAACAAGCACCCTTTCATATGTGTACTTTCTATTTCTGCGGGGTTTTGCGATCGAATATTGCAATGAAAACTTTTATATATCTATTATAATGGGGAGGAGCATGTTCCAAACGATTTTTCGTTTTGTATCACCGAATCGAAGTATATTTATGCTCTTTCTTGTCTGCATAAGTTTTTCTAAAAAAAAAGTTTTCCAGTTCATCAACAAAAGTTTAAACGAGCTAATGTATTGGAATCTGAAGCATTATCACTTTTCTCTATTTCAAGTTTTAGTTACAGCCACACTAACGGAGCAGCAACTGTGCACCTTCGTGAGTGCATCTTGCGACTCTACACCGCTGCATTCATAGTATAAGGAGGGGCACCAAGAACTTGTTGCACGTACCTTAAAATATATGCGCGCCTGATTTATAATTTGTAATGCTTTGTATTTTAAGAGTGTTCCTGCCTCGTTGTGGCCAGGACAATGCATGCTGCCGCATTTGTGGCATGCAACACTATGCCAGCCACTGCTGCTGCGCCCTCGTTGCATTGTTCGAAATTGAAAGCGAAGCAGAAGAAGAATGGCAAGGGGAGGCACTAGAGATAAATAACATTTTGTTGCATTTATTGCATTGCCTTGGAACGGGCGGCAAGCTGTTGTTGCATGCAACCCGCTTGCATGACGCTCATAAGCGTTCGTTAAGCGCAGCGTAAATAAACTTTCTGCGCTCATTGCCGTTAAATGCGGCAGTTTATTAAGCGACTGCACTGCAATGGCGCTAAGTACTAGTTCGAGTGGAGCAGCTGCGCCAGAATCAGGCCACTCAACGCAATTCAGGCATAATCTGTTTTGTGGTTGTGCGCTTTTTTAATGAGCTACCTCGTTGCTCATTTGCAATACGTACAAACTTATTTTGGAATTAATTGCTATTTTGGAGCTGACCGCTGTAATGTGCTATCTATCTATATATATGTATATATGTGATGTTGCTAGAGATGAAAACAAATAGCAATCCGAAAGTAGCGTATTTTTGTTCGAATTTTGAAAGCTCACATTAATATTGTGTGCACATTTGTATATATCTCACAGATAACTGTAGAGTGCTTGTTATGCTTGCATCAATTTTCGATGGCTTGTAACCTTCAGCCGTAATTTAGTGTTACATTGACACTACTTTTTTCTTTAAACTCACAATGCCAACATTCACAGCACTCGCACGTTACGACCATCATTACAATATCAGCGAGCCATGTCTTAAAATGTAATGAAATCAAATTGCAATTTCCACTATTTCAATAAAAATTATTCGTTTTAATACGCTCTTTCCATATAGTGTCAAATTAGCACCCTAGAGGCAAATGAGGACAATGAAATGATAGACGGATTAAGGTTAAATTAAGTACAAGCATCCGCATAGAAACTTTAAGATTTACTTAAAATCATTTTGAATTGTTGGAGCTGATTAATTGCATATTCGACGTCTTATTGAAACTTTAGTGCTTATATTTGAGCTACGTAAACGTACGTTTTATATATTTCAAAAAAATTCACAATTTAAGTGCAGATAAGAAGGACTTCATCTTACATGCCTACTACTACTCACTTACTTACTGCTTACCACGAATGAACGCTCTGGGGAGGGGGGACATATAAGAATTTTTAATTTCGCATGCAGCTGCCGCAATAAAATCTTTTTCGCTCAAACAACGTTCACTCGGTTCTTGGCTTGTTTAGTAAAGAATTTCGGCATTTGTGGATTTAATTAAAATTCAAAATATAATTAAATATGGCAGCGCAAAGAGAAAGAGATAGAGCGTAGTTTACCCCAAAAAGCGAAGAGATGAGTTGAGATTCCAGCACAGCATGGCGCGCTTGTCAAAAACAAGCGTGGTCGTACATAAATTTTGATTTTGCTTTTAGAAGCTGCCACGCGCGCTTTCCATCTCTCCATCTCACTTCCTCTCGCTGCACTGCCAATGCCGCCAAGCATTTCCTTTATCAGCGGCGATGGCAGCAGGCGCATTCCTATGTCATTATACTGGCGCCGCATGGAGCCTTGTTAGAGTTGCGGTTTTAGCAGCGCACAACTTCTGCTCCCCGCCACTGCCCATACAGTTGCTGAACTGCGTTAATGAAAGCAATCCATATAGTACTCGCATATACTTTGTTTTAGCTTCTAAAAGTTTAAACTTAAATATTTAATGCCTGCCAATTATATGTTGGCGCGGGTCTTGTTGTTGCCTTTAGTTGGCATGTTTATATATGTGCTATATATATTCGATGGGGCAGTGTGTGTATTGAAGAAAAGCACTACTTCAAGTTGAAAAGCTAAAAAGTTAAAATGTTCATTGACGCTGCTTTGGTCTTCATTTTATTGTATCTGCAGCTAAAGCTTTTTAGTTTCTGCTTCTGTAACAGTTGCTTAGTTCGTAGCTGTATCTATGTCTATACCAGCTACTGTAGCCTTATATGTATCTTTAGCTTTTGCTGTTTTCTGAGGAAAAATCCACAAAACAAGAGTTAAGTCTCTATTATATGAAACTTTATTATGAAATCATAAACAATTGGCTTACTGCGGAGAAGAAATTCACTACACAAGAATTAAATGTTGTTTATTCCTTCAAGGCGTATTTATTTTGAGCCTTCTTCTCTGTTTGTGCCATAAATAGATTCTCAAATTTGAATCCATGAATTATGCTCAAAGTGGATAAATTTCAATAAAATATTTTCAGCCCACAATGTCTTTAGCTGAAGTAATACGTATTTTTTTTTTGTCGGAATATGAAAAACCTACCAGCACGCAGACAAGTTTTTGTCCATTGTACTGGTAAGTGAATTCCTTTTACTGAAATCTTCCTGAGCTTTTAATAAAGCGGAGGATTTTCGATGGTGGCAAGGAACTTATTTGATCAAAACGTACTTAGTAGCCGTCAAATCGGGCCGACACACATACACTTGCATATTTCATAATCACAAAGAATGCTCAAAATCTGGATGAAACCTTTTTAGAAAATCAGGCAGGCAATCAATTCACTCTCACTGATGAAATTCAAATCGAACCTAATTTTACTTATACAATTTCTTATTGATGCGCAGGTAAAGCAGAGATATTACATTCAAACGATTTTATTATCATTGGCAAAACTCAAAGCGCTGCCTTGTTACACAATTCCTGCATTGTTGCCGCGCATAAAGAAGGCAAACAAAACCGCAGCAATTCTCCAAGGAAATGTTCCGTCTCAAAATTACCTGCGCTGCTGCGCCGAACGCAGAACAATTCTAAAATGAAATGAATTATTGATTGCTTATGAATTTTTATCATAACTGGCAGTGGCAGTGAAATGAAAACAAAATAATAAGCAATAAAGGAAAACAAAGGCAGGCAAGAAATAAAAGCGGCACAAGCAAAAAGAAAAAAAGGAAACCAACAAAGCAAAGAAAGTTTAAAGGAAATACATAAATATAAAAGCCAGTTTGCTGCCACAGGCACTGAAGCACTGAACCGTCGCCGCCTGGGTGTGGGCACACTCGCATTCCAATTAAACCAATTGGAATTTTATATTATTAGGCAGGAAGCGCAAAGTGTGCAAAGAGCGCAAGCCAACCAACGCTGAGGTTGAGCTCCATAAAAAATTAAGGCCAATATATATGCATATGTAAAATATAAAAAAAAGTAGAATAGAAGCAGAAATATGTGTACGAATGGCTGTATAATTTTATGGAATGCTAGTAAGTGTGGAAGTGGCACGAAGCAGCAAGATGTTCTGCTTCCAAAAGTCGCACATGCCGCTCATACGGCAACTGGGAAATGTATGTATGTGGATGACACTGTTCGGTGAAGTTTGAGCGCAGGCTGTGCGCTTCAAGTGCGCAATTCATTGCTTACCCTTTGACCCATTCCCTGCTTCCCTACTTTATGGAGCCGAGGAAGTGCACATAAAAGCGCAAACAAGAACACAATCAATTGCCATATGACAGGCGCGCCTATAGCGCAACACTGCAGTCGGGGAGGGTGTTGTTATCTGCGCGGCAATTCTAAGCATTATATATATGTATGCCAGTCAACCAATTGAGTCACAAAGCAACAAAGTACACTCAATAAAGAGTTAATAAAATATCAGGAAGGCGCGATTTTTCTCTATGCTCTTTTCCCTATGCCGTTGAATGAGCTTTATGTAAAAATGACACTATGGAAAAAAGTTGAAGATTTGATGACAAAATTTAAATATTTTCTACAGTGCTGCAAACTGTAAAACATTCGCGCGATTTTTCTTGATTTTATAAAGATAAAGATTTTTCAAAATTCATATGAAGAAAGTTTTAACGCAAACGAGTATTCAAGATCGCATAAGCAAAAATAGAGATATAGATACTTATTCAAATATTGCTACAAGCATTTTATTGATAATTGATTGAAAATATAAATTTATTATGCAAACAAATTTAAATATATTCGGAAACTCTGAAAGTGATACTAAATGGAACAAATTTCAAATTAGGAAAGTATTGCGGAGGGGGAATATCAGAATTATGTTATTAAAATAATTGTGAAATTTGTGGTAGTTAACGTTCTAAAGAAAATACCTTATATGAAAAGCTTACTTTGATATGAGAATCTATCGAAATCAGAATTATGAGCAGAACAAAAGGTTTATTGGGTTGCAGCTGCAAGTACTTTTGCGTATCTTTGCATGCATTTATGATCGATTTTATATTGCTGAAGCATGCAAATTTTATTGCTGGCTTCCGAAAGCTCTTCCCGCTCTTCCCGCTCTACCAAATACACTTTGCCTCTTGCCCCTCTAGCTCGCGGCAGTGTGTGCGCGCGCTGCGGAAACAGCAGCGGAAATGTGTGTATTCTGCCTTCTTAAGGTGTTTTGCATGGCGGCGATCCTTATCGTCGCGCCAGTTTCCCGCGCCGAAGGTGCGTGTTAAGTGGTGTTAAAATTTTTGTTGAACTCAAACCAACAATTTGTGTATTGGCGCAGGCTTTTGGGCTTAGCTACGTCATAAAGCAGCAGGCACGCACGCACTCCCACACTCTCTCTCTCTCTCTATCTCTCTCTCTCTCACGCACATAAGCACATTATATTTTATGCCTGTGTATTGGCTTCCTATTTAGGTTTGCTAATGTTCTCTGCCTGTGGTTGTTTTGGCCTTTTATATTGTTATATATATGCCAATTCAGTAGTGATTCAAACACATACAATTAAACGTTTACACACACATACAATTGAATAAAAAAAGTGTATATAAGCATACTCATGCTCACATTTTTGCTTGCCAATTTTATTGACTTGGGTGTGAAAGTGTTACCAATTTCTTTTGTATTAATACAATTTCCGCACTCGTAAAATGTTCCGTTTTGTTATTATTCTCGTTTCGTTTGTTTTTCTTGCTGTTGTTTCTCTTTTCACTTTTTGTTGTTGCTGTTGTGTACACGGTTTGGTAATTGAAAAGCCTAGCTGTGCAGCATTTTATGACTGCAGACATATGCCAAAAATGGCTGCCATGCAATATTGTTCGTTTTTTGTTTGTTTTCTTCGGTTTCATTTCATTTCCCAAAGAAATATGCCTTGTGGCCTTACTTTTCGAAGATCATAAAATGGCGCCGCAGCAGCGACAGCACATTCGCGTAATATACATAAAAGCCGCTTGCATACTTTATGCCTTGTCAGGTTATGTTGTACAACAGTGCGTATGAGTCATAAATTGAAGATTGTCTTATTGAAGTACTGCCGATTGTATTTTCCTGCATAAAATTTCCACAATGAAGACATATTACTTGCATTGCATTTTTGCCGGAATATATATTGCACATTAAAATATTATTTCTGACTGCGTTTCTTAGCAGCTGCGCTTATGCATAATTTTTTCTTTCTAGTACAGTGATAAAACAAGATGTTCAAAATTTAACTTGCATAGCTTTACATTTAGAGAGCTGCTTGATAATACTACTTACTTCAGCATTGGATAACAATAATCTCTGAATAGGAATAAATGTCCATTATTTTATGCAAGAAATTGCCGATAGTCCTGCATACTGATTTTTTAACTCCTTTATAACTTTTCTACTGACTTAACGTAATGAAGAAAATAATAATAAGTAATAATCAGTAATAAGAAAATATAATTTCACGGTTGAGTTCCCTACCCTGAGAAATTAGCACTTACTCGTAAGTGGCTCCTTTTTCTGCTTAGCACAAGCTCCGCTTGATTGTATTTATAAAATTTTGTTATCAAGCACAAATCTGCTTTGCTTCTTTGAATTCATAATAAAATATTTTCCTAACAGTCGATTTAATTCGAAGTTATGTGCCGACTAATGCGATTGCCTTTGCACTTGATCAAAATTTGTTGTGTGTGTGGTTAGTGTGGCATGTGGCAAGCATTATTTATGTATACCATATATGCACATTTAAATACACACACATACATATTTATGGAAGCATTTCTTATGCATGAGTATGTGCAATTTCGGCTATTTACGCAAAAGATTTCTGTATTTGCAAATACCTCAAAATGTGTCAAAGAGAATTCCAAATGATTTCAATGCATTTTATGGGGCATATTGAACAAATACCAATGCAATTTCAATGGCTATAACAAAAGCCAACATATTTCGAACAGCAACCGAATTGTGGCTAAATCTGTTTTTCATGAGCTTTATGCTTAAGTGACTGAGAGTTGGCAACTGGAATGCGGTTGTACGGAAGCTTAGTCATAATTTGCAAGCTGAAACAATTGGATGAGAGTCGCCTACCTGCTTTGGGTGGGCTAGCTTCAAGCGTGCAAAGTAATACTGTCAATGTAGAAGTATCAATTGCGAAAAGATTTGAAAGAAAATGTCAAGGTTTTTGGTATCAAAATGCCCGATTTTTCTGAGTTGCTATTCTTTAATACATATTTACATACAACGTGCAGGTTAATCTTGAGCAGCTGTTTCTTACTTACTTACATCAATGTTTGAGTTTTTTATATTTTATATTCGTAATTCAAATATTAATACGAAAATACTTTCCACATTTCCTGCAAAGGCCTATAATTAGGGTCTTAGTATTGGATTAAAGCACTCAATGAATTTTTTCTCGTCTGTTTTAATATTTTCGAAAGTAAAAATAGTTCCGGATTTTCAGAATGTCGGAATTGGCAAGCCAAATGCATACCTACCTCCAAGTTGACACTTCAGCACTCCATCGCTCGGTAAGCTGCAGCTCAGACTCCAACCAATGCTGCTGAGTGCCCATTTTTTTGCACGGTTTCACGCGCATTTAAAGTGTGCTGCGTGTCAGCAGCTTTGCACGTAAATGCCACACTCAACCTGCTGTCCACACACACACTCACAGTGCGATGCCAGGCACGTGAAATGCTCCTTGGCAGTTGATTGCTGCTGCCGCTTTTGTGTTGACTGGTATGACAATAAGTGTTGTTGCTGCTGCTGCTGCTGCTAGTGGCAACAGCAAAAATAGTTGCTGCCTTTGTTTTTGCTTTGCCTCTTCGTCGTTCTGTCAATATGTAACTCTCTTTATGTGTGTGTGTGTGTGTGTGTGTGTGTGTGTTCGTGAGTGTTACTGCATTGCTCAAGCCTGAAAGAGGCATACGTGCGTGCTTGCATGCCATCGCCACACGCACACCAAGCCACTCACACCAAGCCACTCACACCAAGCCACTCACACTTTTGCACTTGCACACATACGCACATTCGCACATCGACGCCACACCTCAATACAAACGCAAACGGAAACGGAAACAACGTTAAATGAGATCTTCATCAAGTGTTGCCGCTTTCGTTGTCGCGCTCATGCCGCCTCTTCCCCTCACCCCTCGGCTGCTGCGTTTGCCTGTTTTTTGTTGGTGCTTTTGTGCCAGCAATTGTTGCATTTCTTCTTGCTTTTCCCGCTTTTTCATCCAATGGTTTTTGCATTTCCATTGTCTAGCCATGACCAGGCTCTCATGCTGCCGCTGGGAATTATCAAATGTTTGCAGTTGTTGCTTTGTTGTTGTTGCTCTCATTGCTACTGTTGACATTTTCATTGCATTGACAAGTAATTTTTGCCTGCGAGCAATTCCTAATTATTCTGCAACAAGCACAATTTTGAAATTTTTGACAGTTGGCATTTTGCCTTTCTATTGGAAATAGCTTCTCTTTTGCATGGTTTAAATTACAGCAAACTGACAGATAAAACTTGCCAGTCCATTTGCACATAATTTTTAGACTATCAGTGGCATCATTTATTAATCGACATGCTGTGATTCTGAATATTTGATATACTTAAATAGAATGTTTATAAGAATTTGAGCCGGATTTTATTTCGAAATACATTAATTTGAAAAGTGTGGCATCCGCTAAGGCGTTGATATGCTTTTATTCAAAAATTTTGAAAGTTTTACTATAAGAGTAGCTACTATGCATCCATCTAGAATTGTTTAATCTTAGATAGAAACTTCTAAGATAGACATTCTATAAAAATAAATAATTATGTATTGCATAAAAAGCATGCAAATGCTAAAATTAGTTCTCATTTCATTAGACTGTCGCCTAACAGATGAAAATGCATTTCAAAATAGTTGAAAAATTTGTTTTTAATAAATGTTTAAGCAATATTCAGGAATGAACTCTTCTTGTGTGAATTTAAAAAGTAGCTCGATAAAATTCTGTAATTGGGAATTTGTATTTTAAATTTTCTCACTTCCGAATTTTAATCTCAAGAAAACAAAACTGTATGTGCTAAAATTTTAATAACACTGCACTTTCTGACATTGATTCAGAATAGTAAAAAATAAGCAACGAGCGACTACTCTAGTCTACTCCAAGCAGAATTGCTAAGATATGCAAGTGAATAGTGTGGCAATGCTGAATATTTGTGGCGCCTGAGAGAGGCTTTACCATTAGCTTATATTGCACAGAAGGTTTGATTGCAATGCACAATTTCATCACCATAGAAGGCTTCAACAGTTTCGCATGCGGCTCTGGGCTGAAAGAGCATTTTGTAGAGCTTTACCAAAGTTCGCCAAATTTGGGCGTTTGTGGCAATGTAGCCCAATGCACTTACAACAAACAAAGCCACTGCATGGGAATAGTGCCTTTGAAAGCGCCTTTGCAAACGCCTTTGCAAACGCCTTTACCGTACACCTCATTTCCAATGTTATGCTTGTTCTTCTCTGCTAAGTGGAAAAGGCCTGCTTCGCCAGCTCCTTGCCACTCCACATGTGAGTGTTCAAATTGAGCCATATCTACTTTTCCAGATTTGCAATGGAAACTCTAGCAGAAATTTACTTGAATCGAGCACAAAAGCCGTTCAGTGCCGCACACACACCAGCAGCAAAGTTGTCAAAGTCCTTGTGGGGGGGAGCTCTTTATTAAACTTCCAAAGTCACTTCGAATGCAATTTCAATGAATTGACAATGCTTAATGCAATAGTAAAATTATAACAAAGCAGTCAAAGCATATGGCTTCATGCTGACTTACAATCAAAGACAAATTTTGCTCACACGCACGCATACACACACACTCACATCAGCAATGATGTGACTATAATGCACAGCACTGGCAAGAATAATAAACTGCGCCTGTGGAGGCTTGGAAAGGCATACTTACAGAGTGGCACAGTCAAGCCTTCAGAAGAAGCACGACAAAAGCACAGGCAATAGCAGATTGAATTTTTGTTATGAATCTAAATGGAAAACCATGCCCTCTCAAATGGAGGTGCCTCAAAAATATGCACGGCTACATTATTATAATTACAATCTGCCTGTAGAATAGCGGCAAAGAAAGTTTGATCATATTTTTAATACATAGAAAATTGGGAGAAGCTTTCGCCCATGAATGCAGCGGTCGATAATATTTCTCACCTGCTCCGTAGCTTCCGGCTAAACTGCCTTTGTGGCTTCTCTTGCCCTAATTTCTTTTTGCGCATTTTTATTTTGGCTTTTAGGGCTGCACTCAAGATTTCCAGGCACACAAAAAATACAAAAATACAAAGAGAGGCACATTCATTTCCAAGGGGCAAAAGTAATTTTTCGGACAGGCTGATAATAATCAAGAGAAAAGCATACAAATTCAGCAATATTACTTTCTAAAGGCACTGACCTGTAGAATTAAACGTTTTTAGGCACACAAAAAATAATATTATTTCTTTCTTTAAAAAATTAATTTGTACAAACCTTTTTCTCAATAGTGCCGCCTTATATTCGTACAACAACAAAAATGGCTGATAATAATTCCAAGCAATTCTCATAAAATTTGCTATAAATTTCGTCTTCACATTGCTGTCATAATCTCAGCTTTCACGTACTCTAGCTGAAATAATAGCAACTGACAAAGCTTAATAGTATTTATATAGAACAAATCGCATTATCTATCTTTTGTGCCATAAAAAATAGTGATTAAAAATTTTAACGCAAGATTTTATAGGCAATATTTCTGGGCGGGGCTGTAGTAAAATCATGAAGAGTATAACATAATAAATTCGAAAGTCTGTTTTAGAAGCACACAGTCTAGCATACATGCAAAAATGTACACACAACTGTGGTTTAATCGAAATGTATGTTCATTGTTATTATTATTGAATGAAAGAGTAAACAAACACAAACACATGCACATATGTAGTACATTAGTGAACATTTTCTAAACCACAATAAATAAAATATAAATACACTGGCTATGCGAAGAGCACATACATATACTCATATACATACTTTAACTTATATGCACACACACATAGGAAAATTAAGAAAATTAAATGAAGCAATTGCAATATATGCCTCACTCACTCACGAAAAAACAAGTTACTACTGCTGACTAAAAAGTTAGATACTTAAATACATTCTTTAGTTTTGCAATCGATCGACTCCTTAATTTGGCTGACGAGTCCTATGATATAGAAGATGATAAATTCAGCAAAATAAAAGGAAATTTTATAAACATTATGCATAATTCAAATAAATGATGCAGTTCAACTAAAATTTAAAGAGTTTATGATAGTGAGTAAAAATGAATCGTTATTGATGTGAAAACCGAAAAAGTTGATATAAGCAACTCATCAACCAAAGTTATATCATGAATTTTATTCCAATAGATAATGGTCAGAAAAATTAATGATATTAATCAAAATCAGTTTGACATAAGTAAACTATTTATTTTAGATTAATACGTTTTATTTGTTCACTAAGTTTTCAGTCAAAATATTTCAAACTGCTGGTGAAAAAATCAAAATGTCATATTGACTACAAAATAAGTTAATAATACATTCGATATTTCTCCTTATTAGCAGTGATTAGCTGGAATTTAAAAGTTTTAGAGAAAATACCTAGTTTTTGCCAATTTGATACGTAGCTCAACTAAAAAATTAGTTGCGTCAGTTGAGATTGGCAATTTATAAAGTTATTACGGATGGATTTGTATGAGTGTGCGTTCATATATATATACATACATATGTATGTATGCTAACGACCAAAACACAAGTTTGTGCTGTAAAACTATTGTTGTCATCATCATGGTGGCATTTGTCACAACTACAACAACAACAACAGCAGCGCCACCTAGCAAAATCACACACCTACACAACAGACAACACTACATATGTACATACCTCTTGTATAAATGTGCTGTGCATTTGTATATGTTTTTGTCTGGCTTGTCACATCGCAGTTTGCTTGACTTCATGGCGTATGCATTTGCTGGTAGTAAAAATGTCAAGCATAATTACGGAAATACTGTCAAAATGACAGCACCCTTTAGTAAGCGCCCCACTGTCAGTGTGTATGTTAGATGCGTGTGCGTGTCGCTGTTAAACTGACGCTGTTTGCAGCTGCCTTAGTTACTTTTAGTACAACACCCACAAAATTCAAGTTGAACAAAACACAAAGAGTGGCAGCATATTTTGCTTTTGCTGTTGTTGTTGTTGTTGTTGTTCTTGTTGTTGTTGTTGCTAATGTCGAAAACCCAAACGACCTAATGCCAACACGTCATATGTTGGACTCAGAGCCCAAAAACAGCCGAAAGCTGCTTGATAGCACAGCACTTTTAATTTCCTTTTGTGTTCACATGTCCTTTTGCTGTCACAGAGCAATCAACTTGCAGGCAAGAATTATGATGTAACGCTTTGTCTCTGCCACACTCTGCGCACCCGCTCACCCCAGCGCACTGTGCTCTGTGGCACATTGTGGCATCGTCGTCGCACTATGCAAGGGCTTAAAGTTAATGAAAGTGCTGAAATATAGAAATGAGTAATGAAATTCTACAAAATGTATTGCATGTAGTGCGTGGCATTCAATTTATGGCAAGCATTTAATGTTACACTTTTGAGTGACGGGAAATTATGTTTACGCTATAAGAGTGTGTGAGTGTTCAAGAGTTGTACTTCATAACTGTTTTAGCAGCGTTGTTCATGTGTGTATTTGTGCGTGGATTTGAAATAAGAACATTTTGTTTAATAATGTAAGCAAGCACTACAGAAGCGTTTATATACAATAATTATATTATGTAAAGTTGCGAAGAAGTAACTTTTGTAGGAGCAATTCGAAGCAATTCAATCTACTTCGCTAAACTTTCTTTTGGGAAACTGAAGCGAATCGTCTTTAGAAGGTAACAAGTTCATAATTCGACGAAAAGAAATATTTGTGTGTTTTCAGTTCATAAAAAGCTACAGCAATTTAGAATCACACACATGGAATCCTTTTTCTTATCTTTTGAAGATCTTTTCTTTGCTGTTTTTATAGCGAACATTTCACACCTTAATTGTTCGAATCAGTGCTTTACTTTAACTACAAAAGCAAACTAATTGCCAGGCACTACATGGCATTTGAAGCAGGGATCCAGTGAACGCGGTCCGAAAGAAGTTTTGGAGCCAGTCAACAACAAAAATGTCAAGCCAGCACAAAGCGCTTTTGGCCATTATTACGAATTTGTGCCGAAAATCGCGTTTAAAGTATTTCAAAGGCATTCAGTGAAAATTTTCCGATTTGCTTTGTTATTGCTTTTGTTATACACTCAGAAATGCGTGAAGTACAAACATGTATTCATTTGTGCTCCCTACTGTACATAGGTATATATGTATGTACATATATGTGGCTTTGTGTATATGCATGCTTGCCTTAATCACAAAAGGTTAACAAGGCCAAGTTCTGCTGACTTGAATATCAGACGACAGCAAGAGAGCGCTCTATGGCAGACTGTGTCAACATATTTTTGTTAGCGCCACTGCCAGACAGCGGCATGTTCGGCTACTCCAAATTCTGCAAGCTACATCTCTTTGTGGCACAGTCAAAGGCGAAAATTGTATTCTGGCAATGTATTTGGCCGTCTTTATAAAACCTATACAATTCAGCGGCGGCGCATTTTGTGGCAAGCTTTAACGCATTCAGCTCACATTTCAAAAAATAACAACAACAAATTGCCAATATGTCAGCAACATCAAAGTGTTTTTTGGCAGCCACTTCATTTACCGCTCGCACTCTTCCTTGCCTCAGCACCAACAACAAGCATATACATTTTCCAGTTGTCCAGCGCTTGACAACCAAGCAACGTCACAATTGCACGCTTTATTTGTATAGAAAATCCGCAGCTAAACGCCATTTAAGCTCACACAGCAGCAAGTGCAGAAATATATCTACACTTTTGTGGCTGCTCTCGTCCTGCCCAAAGTGCTGCCAAAGTTCGTAAGCCACAATTTTTCTATTTTGGCTTTTTCAGCTTCGTCGGATTTTTCGGGCTGCCAATGAAGTCGTGCAGAAAAACAACTCAACTGATTTGGTATCGACATTTTGACAAGCGCTGATAGCACGATGAACAATGCACATTGGACGATGGACGACGTGCAGCTGTTCATGATATATTTTCCACATTTTTTGTCTTGCTTCATAAGGTATATTCTTAAACAAGGCATTAAGGACCTGCAGAAAATACACATGGCTTTTAAATTGCCGCTGTGAAAAACGCAATGACAGAGAACTTCTATAAAGCTAAAAAAAAACACTAAATTAAATGAAGAAAATGGCCTTTGCTGACCGAGAATAAGAAACTGTATACAGATTATATTTGAAAGTTTGAAACAAAAATCTTTCTGTTCACATTGATTTTTGTATGACAGATGAAAAAGTTAATGACGTCATAAACATAAGTTACAATATTTTAGAAAACATGCTAAAAACTAGGAATTTTGTTATGCCTTTTCTTAACTCGTTAAAAATTTTGAAAAATCCAAAAAAGTTAACTTATGAAATTGAAATATCTTTAACATACTTACATAGAAAATCTAAAATAATGGCATAAAAATCGATGCAGATTTGAGGCGCTTTTCGATTGATGCTCGGTATCGATTTCGGTTTTTTTTTTTCCAATTTCGTATCTGCTTATACTACTGCTTCTCGATACTATGCATTTGTGTATATTTACCTACTGTACGTGATAACACATTCAAAAGTAAAGGTATTGTATTATATGCATCTGCACACATTTAAAAACGGCCAGTGCTTGTTTCAATGATTGCCTGGCAGTTTCATTGCCCGACAAGGTCCTTAAGTAAAAGTCAATATGTTGCTTTACGCTTGAATCAACAAAGGCTACTTCCGCTCTTCCCTCTCATTTGTGTTTGGTTTGTCTAACTGCTCATGTGTGTGTGTGTGTGTGTGTGTGTGTGTGTGTGTGTGTGCGTGTGTAAGTGAGTTTGTGCATTTTGAAGACCAAAGGCGTGCCATAAGAATTTATGTGATAGGCAAAAGATTACTAAAATAGTTGAAAAGAATTTTTTAAATTTCTAAAATGTTTAAATCTCTAAAGATTCCGAAAAATTATTATAACCTATACAATTCAATTAAATATGAAAGTGTTCAGCATTGTTTTTAAACAAATACCAAAAATACAAGGCAACATTTTAATTAAGGCTTTTTGCATTGCACCATGGGCAAAATATTTATCGAAGCTACTGCAAACGGATGCAACACTTTATATGCCACTGATGCAAATATTTGCAAAGGAAGTGCAGATGTAAGGCTGTGCAAAAGATGAAAGCATAGAAAAGAAAGGGAAATAGGTAAAAGAAGCAGCGGGGAGAACGTCACATGCAGCTGGACAAGCCGGAAATGTGGAATTGGCATTTTGTTGTTCTTTATAGACAGATGAAATGCTGTAGAACTCTAGAGTCATGGTCATCTTATGGACACTTTCAGAAGGCAGCGGAAGCATTCAGTATTGCATACTCTTGCCTGGCTAAACATTTTCTGCTTCAACTACACACCCTCAATGGTGCCAAAAAGCTACCCACTTGTGTGTGTGTGTGTGTGTGTGAATGCACAAAATTCAAATTAATTTTTGTATGTGTGTTGAAGTGAATGGGCAAGGGATTCAAAGCAATTTTACAGAGTACTTTGTATGGATACGTACGTGTGTCTTTCGGGCAGTGCAAAAGTATGGCGTATCAATTGCTGTACTTTTCACTTATACCAACACACGTACGAACATTTGTGTGCACATGTTTGTATGCATGAAAGCAGTTTGCCGCCAGCCACTTACACACACGCACACATACAAGCATGTAAATGCAAAAATACAATTGACTAAGGCATGACAGGAATTTCTCGGGGCTGCTTTCTCGTTGTTAATGTTGTTGTTGCTAGTATGCTCATATGCTATCAACTCAAATAAAGAGTAGCTCGATTTATTTATGATAGGTCTGAGTATTTTCCCCTTGAATTTACTAAAGCGCGCTTTAGAATTAAGCAACAACAAAATATTCAAATAGACTTTTAGACCGACAAATTTTATATTTTATTTCAATTTTAACATATTTGACTATTTCACATTTAACAATTGCCGTTTAACTTACTTTAACTTATTTTAATATGTAGCTTTTCACATTACTCGAAAGTTTCCGTCTTTCAAATAACTAAATCATATATAGAGATCGGCATTGGACTGACAGTTTGCACTTCTCTCAATAAATTGCCAAACCCAAATCACTTAAAAAAAGGCTGCTGAATATTTTATGGAAATATAGTTACGCATAGGCTAGGTTTTCCGTAAGGCTTTGACGGAAATAATTTTCAGATTTAAATTAATAACGCACTGTCGCACTATGGTAGGAATCCTTAAAATTCATTAAAAAGGACCCTGCTTAGCCTGCTGATGGAACGCCTAAAACAAAGGTAAAACTTAAAAGCAAGTTTCTGCCTATTTTGTGTCATCTCTGCTGCCGCGTTGTTGTTGCTGTCCTTCTTATTGCTGTTGTTGTTGTTGTTGTTGTTTGCGCAACCGCTATCAAAGAAACTTATCTCTAGGCAAAGTGATAATGATAGAATGTAAAGAACGAACGAGCGAACGCGCCGAGCACATTCAGCACGATGTCGCCGGATAACATGAAAAACACATCAATGTGAGAGAGGCGTAAAATAAAAATTCACTTTTCAAATATAAACACGACAAGGATAATGACAGTAGGCTTATCTACAAAGCAGTTTTCTCTTGAATGTGGCATTGAGGGGCAGTAGCGAGGCATGGAACGAGTCGGCGTGGCAACTGAACACAAGATGTTTTCATATTAATGGAAAAAAAGGATACGATGGACGCACGTCAAAGTTGCAAAAAGGACTGCTCCTGTGACCAACAAAAGCAACAACATGGTATGGTGGCAAAAACAAGTTAGTCACAGAAACTGCTAACTAAATGCCTAGGAAAAAAAATAAAAGTTCGAAATTGGGTAAAGGAAAAAAAGGTTGCCTCAAAACAGATGCAGGAAGTGCAACAGGAAAACAATATTTTAAGGCACAAATTACTATTTTGGGTTAAGCACAACTGAAGGGTGGGCACGTCGGTCGTTATAAAATTGAAGGAAACAATTAAATTCAAACTGAAGTGGAAACGGGCAGTAAAATTTTATGCGGCTTAATTGCAGCCAAATAGCAGCCAATAAACTTTTACGAGAAGCACTTTGCGCGCTACCAACTACTACTGCTGCCATTATTGTGGGAGGGGGGTTCGCGGGGTACTTTATGGTTAATTTGGTGCAACCTTACTATTGCAGCAAGCATGTGGGTGTTTATAGTAAGCACTTCTCGAAAGCTCACAACAATTTCCATTAACCCTTTGTGTACAAAAGGCATGCGTTGGCAATCTCAAGGGAGCAGTGACTTGCACCTTACCAATTGAAAGTCTAGAAATCTCTGCGTTAGTATCATAACATACGAGTGAAACACAGGTTAGGTTAAGCTGGCTACCTAAGATGGCCACGCATAGAACCTATTGGGTCCTTAGCGATAACAGTTAGAGTTCCGTTTAGTAATGGTTAATGTAATGATCTGTCGAATTTTAGTGTGTTTAACAAATTACCAAACAATCGAGGCTTAGTCCCAGCTTTCTTGCATCAACTTGTGCACGCCTGTTCTATTCGAACACAAGCTAATATGTGTTTCAGCCTAGTTTTGAAAAAATAGTTATTAACAGGTCTCTTTTAGAGTTCATTGGAATTGGATTTAAAATTCTATACTCAATTCCTATTGCATTGTGAAAAATTCTAAACTTTTGATACTCGTCACAGAAATTTCATATACTTTTCGTATGCACATATGTATGTGTGTACCTTATATTTCAGGCGCCCAAACTGAGCTGATTATTTGAAAGAGCGCCAGAAAAGTGTTCAGCAGCAAAACTAGAATTTCGCTTGAATTATGAGGCAATGTCCTTTCACTTCTTTAGGAGTATACACCAGGCGAAATTGGCATTTGCTGGCCTGCGTTGTCACACTAACAAACGACTGTGAAATTGCGTGCACAATATTTGATTTATTAGCGCATTCCTACTACTGGCTTCCATACATTCCTGCGTCCCAGCAGCCCTGCTGCTCTTTTGCTTGTGGCCCACAGGGCTTTTCACTTTCGTTGAACAAAGTTTGGGGCACTGCATGCCAGGCAGAGGCAATGTGTGCCAAAATATGTAAGCCAGCGGAAGTTGTTTCAACACTCACACACACAAGCACACAGAATCGTGCAATGCACACACAAACGGCAGACACGCGCAGGGCATATGACAAAAATAATTCATAATTTTTTGCAAACGCTGCTTGTCGTTTTTGTTGGTGGCTGCCGAACGAACACGTTTGCGGTTTGACATATCAGCGACGTGCATGCACACAGACACACAATCACACAGACTCACACACACACACCCAACTACATCTAGCACATCTACTCGCACTTTAGGGCTACGTGAGCGCACAAACTTTTTTATCCTTTAACTTCTGCGAGTGCCTTGTGGGGCTGACATGCACGTAAGCAGAGCGGAAGTGCGCGGAAGCTGTGGCCAGCAGCGTAGTGAATGGTAATAATGCGCAAAATCTATAAGATACTTTATTGACATATGGCAGCCAATAAAATATTATGATCCTTAATTTAATAAGCGTTCACTTTTCCTATGCTCTTGTGTGCGTGTGTCTGTGTGAGTGTGCTTTAATAACGGTTCATAAACTCTTATCGGCATATGAGACTAATGTTGTGGTTAGTGCGGCGGAAGTTTGCTGCTGCCACTGCCGAAAAAGGCCAGCAAGCGGACGAGCACGCATACTCTTTGGCCATTTATTTTGTGTTAAATTTGCTTGGCAAGTCGCCTCGGAGAAGGCAGCACAAAGTGTACGAGAAAGCACGTACTTTCTATTCAGCAAAAAGAGAGTAGAATGAATAACCGAAGCAGATTGCAGACAATTTGTTAATGAGCATAGAGCGGAACTGAGTTGAAGGGGCTGGCAGCTTTGGCAGAAATTATGGAAAAAGCTCTTGCAATTATCGCTTGTTAACTGCACTAATTGATGGATTTACTTAGGCATCTTGGAATAAGGGTGTACAAATTCGAAACATAATAACAATTACGTTTTCATAACAAAAAAAATTTGAAATAATTTTGAGAATTTTTCTTAGAATATTGGCTATTGCAGAAGCATTAAGTTTCACTCCAGCAACCGTTTTCCATGAATTTGCTTTGCAATCTTCGTGATTCTAGTAATGGAATAACAGAATTTCAGTTGAGCTCATATCAAAAATTTTACAAAACGCTTCAAGTAAGAAAAATTGTATACACAAAAAGATAGGATATTTTTAATGGAGAATTAAAGAAGGAACATTTTAAGCCAAGCTTCAAAGCTTCGTATAAAGAGTCTAGATTACATATTGATTGCATTAACTCCACAAAATAGGCTGATAAAACGCAGTAACAAAATCTATTAGAACTCAAAATTGACTGCCCAAAGTAGTCAGCAATATATCCTGTCCGTGCCCTCTCACACCAGGCCCCACTTGATATATGTATGTATACTGCTATATACATACTTTTCCCCATTGTAAGCTTATTTAATGTGTGGGTGCTTGTGTTATGAAATGACTTGCGTATATGTATATAGGCACGTGCCAGCAATACAATAGAAAACTAATCAGTTCACAAAAAAATTGCTCGTAATTCAGCTGTTCACATATAAATTTGCCTAATAAGTTATTAATTTGTATTAAGTCTAATGGGAAATGTGCACGTCCAAAGAATAGAATTAGGCTTTATTGCATAACTACACAAACCAATTGCCATGCAATTAAGTTTCACTAATTTCATGCGCCAACAGCAACAACAACAGCAACAATGGTGACAGCAGCAGCGCTGTACGTGCATCAAATTATAACTCTAAATTGTGCTAATTAATTTGGAAATTATTTCTGATTTTCATGGCCTGCAGTTATCAAGCATGTGACTTTTGTGGCTAACAATTTGGCATAAATAATTATGTGCTTTTATTGCCGGGTAGGGGAGATTGCGGTTACGCAGCCTTTATATCTGTGCATGGGTGGTGAAAATTGTTGAACAATTATGCACATACTTTTGCATGTGTGGCAGTGTGCGCGTTTTTGTTTGCATTAAATGTAATCACCAGCTCTTTGGAAAAATTATTAACATCTATTATGCGGCAAATGGTTGAGAGCGAATTATTTCCATCCACATTAAAATTTGAATGAAATATGTAATATAAAATTCATATAAAATATTGATTTAAACAAAAGTTCTGTTGTATGTGTTTTTAGTAGAGAGCTAGCGATTATGAGAGTAACTAAATACCGAATTACGGCAGTAAACTGAAGCCGTATAATTAATTTTAAAGCGAAAGCATCTTGATAAGAAAAGAATGCTACGAAAATGCATAGAATTGTTTAGAACCTTTAAAAAAGCTTATTTAGTTAAGCTGAAATTTTGGCAGAAGCTGAATATTACATTTCGAGTTGGCCTTTACCAAATCCGAATACTCGATTTTGAGGGGAAGCTGAAACTGAATCCTAATATTCGAGCACTTTTTATTTTTTACACATGTTCAATACAATTTTAGTTCACTGAAAAATTTTATTCATATGTCCTCTTTGCGCATACAAATTTAGTGAATAATTCTTTTTACTAAAAGTATCTTCTTATAAAAGCACAACGCTTAAGTGAGTTACTTAATTCTATATAAAATTGTCATTTACCAACCAAATTAAATAAAGTAAAAATTTTTGCAAAACTACTTGCGAAAAAAGTTTGAAATAAATTTGCTGAAATTATGTCATTTTATCTGTATTACCATTTAGAATTAAATAAAAGCTTTTGTAATATAGTTGCCTTTTACACATAACAAAATTTTAATAATTTCATATCTGCATATAGAACTTTACATTGAAAATAGATAACAATTAAGGTTCTTATAAATAAAATTTCATAAAAGTAAGCTGTTTAGTCGAAAAATTAAATTTATAGCAAGCACTTAAATTTAAGCTGGCTATCAAAATGAAATAGACGATTTTTATGAAAATATCAAAATCACTTAATTCCGAAAATGCTTTAATCCACTCATAATTCAGCGTATTACAAAAATTGATGGCACCGCCAAGCAAGCTGGCAGCGCGGCTTCTACATTATTTGCAAAGTCTCATGCACTTTCAGCTGGCAACTTTTCCCGCAGCTCGGCGCACAATGACACTCAAAAGCCAAGTGTAAAGAACTTCTTGGGATATTGCGCAAAAATTGAATTTTTATGCTGGCGCCGTTGAGTGGCAACATGAGAGCGCGTATCTGAAATTGCAGCGCAGCTAGCACGCGATTCCATTGAGAAAGTTCAATAATATTGGCAGAGTGGCATAGAGTCGAGCAGTCATGCTAAGTAAAGACTCGGTCCGAATGGCTGCACGGGGGCGTATGAGCAACAGATAATGCATGGGGGCGTATGAGTTGCCATAGTTTCAGCTTGCACATGAGTCACAATAGCATAGCATACGAGTCTCAAAGCATCAAGGAAGCGTGTGTGTGTGTGTTGGTGTAAAAGCTTGCACATGCTGATAACTCTCGCTGAGAATTAAAGAACATTTTCTTCGCTTCTGACGTCACCTGGTAAGGACCAGAAGCCGAACAAGCAGCTGAAGCTGTGGCATAACCTGGCAATTTGTGGGGCCTATGCCATCGCCAACAAACCTTCAGATTTTTAAAAAAGAATGTTTAAAATGCGTTTCAACAAAACAGCGACACACTTCATAAAATGCATTATTTATATGAAATTAAATTGACTAGAATTTTTTTGCCTGATTCCTTGCTGCTGCTGGAACAATATGTTCCCACAAAGCAAATCGGCGACGACGAGCGCTATAAGCGCGTTATTATAATTACTGCATTATCGCAGCATAAACAACAAAAACAACAATAGTGCACAACAACATGGACTTTGAAAGCCGCACAAAGTGCGATAACAAACTACAAATAAAGAAGCAAACGAAAACCAAGAAGAAACAAGGACATAGCGACGCACAAAGGTATGCAATTATTTTCACAACACACAATTGACTGCTCAAAGCCAAGTGGACAACAAAGAGTGAAGAAGAGCGTTAGAAGAGGCAGCTGCAGCAACAGAAAGCAGTGCTTCACCAATGGCAGACGTAAAACTATTTACTTTTCGTACCTCTTTTCGCTTTTGTTTTCTTTGCACTTTTTCCAATTCAGTTTAAAAGTAAAAGCTTTGATTGTGTAGCCCCTTATGAAGCATGCAACAAATATTTTGTTGTCTTTTTGTATGTTTAAATGATTTATTTCTTGAAAAGTGCCTTTCCTTTTCTATCTTCACAAAACTTAATTAAACAAGCTTTCTCTAACAAAACAATATTTTTTAAATGATTTAAAGTAGAAACGGCAAACCTTTTATCAAAGTGCTAATATTTCAAGGCTTTAAAGGCCCACGAAACTTTTCGAAATAAAGGATATCAAATCTTCATAACTAATAGATAATAAAGCTAATAAAAATTTATTCCACATTTAAGAAATTTATTTCAAAAACTCACTTTAGACCTGCACTGTTCTATAAGAATTAAAAAAGTACTACAAGCTACGAGTACTTCATTACATTAAAATTTTATTATATATTTCTTTCATTTTTTTCACATAAGTAATGTGAAAAGTCAACGGGAAAGATGATGTGCATGATTCCACAATTGTTAAACAGAAGTATTCTCAAGCCATTAGAATCAATCTAAAGTGAGTGACTTGTAAAGTTTGGTTATTATTAATTGGTTATTAGGTCTGAAATGTTTAAGCTTTTATGCTTGTGTATTAGAGTGTTAAAATTTGTTGCTTCACTAAGGGTGCTTCTTTATACCCCCTTGCATAAGCAAGCAGTTTTCATTAGCAAAGAAGCCGTTTTCCAAATCCATCAATTGCTTTCAGATTTATGCTAACATTTTTTTTGCTCAATCCAGAAAATTAGCTACTCAATGGAAATGTCTTTGTAAAACTTCTCTTTCACTCTCTTTCACTTTTTGTGCAGCCGCTTGAAATTTCATTTTCCTCATACGTTTTCAGCTATTGCCAAGCAGCAGCAGCAGAACAAAAAGGAGCACATAGCAAATCTTTCACTTTTTTCTTCACTTTCCCCTTAAATAAGCAAGCTAAACGTAACTCATCATTTTCTGTGAGGCTGGCATTTTATGCTGCTTAAGCTTTGTGTCATTTATTTTCTTTCTTTAGCCCATTTAGTCGAGCCGGCAAAGGCAATCCTCTTACGACTTAGTCAAAGAATTTCTGCTTTCCACTTCAGCATGTCGGCTTATCTTGATAGGGGAAGACAGAGATGTTTTAATCGGCAGTATGAATGTCAGCAGAGGAGTTGACTCTCCAGCTAGAGTTTCATAAGCCAAAGGAAATGATGAATGTTTGCTAGTTTTTAAACGAACTATTTGCTTTGTAAAGGTAAACTTAGAACACAATTCTGAAATAAGCAAATGAATGCTTGAAAGGAGGTGCAACAGTGTTAGATCATATCAAGTTATGTGCTATACATGATATATGCAAGCAAAGTGAAGTAATGAAAATATTTCCAATTAATGTATCATCAAACTTACTTTGTCAAATGTCATTAAGTACTCAAGACGGCTTTCATTTTCATATTTTCACAGTCATATTAACTCTTGCGTCTCTTGCAAGCTTAAAGTAATTGATGTCTGAAGTAAGCACAAGCACTCATTACGCAATTTCTCGTACACCTTCTAACAACTTTTTTGTAGCTTATTACAAAATTGATGATTTATTACCTTTTCTAGCTCAAATTCGTTGACGTTCGATTATATTAATTATTTTCGAAGTACCAGCACACTAAAGTTTATTTTACATATACAGCTAATCACATAATTTCCTTCCGTGTGTATGTGTGTGCAAATTTATTGTATATACCTACTCGGCATCGCAACGTAACATAAATGGTCAAAATGAAAAGCGCTTCAAATGCTTGACAATTTCGATTTGTTTCGCCACCCTGCCAGGATGATAGAATAAGCTAGCTTTGAAATGAATAATCAAGCAAGCCATTTTGCTGCGGTTTAATGACACAAAAATTTAATCTATCTACCAACAGCAAAACGAAGCTAAACATAAATCATGCCAAAAGACAAGGGTTAATGATAAATTAAATTGGAAATATGTATCTGCAATAGCGAACAGAAAATAGAGAGCAGAAGGCAGCAGCGCAGAGTGTTGAACGATGTGAAGTATTTTGAAAGTTGTCTACAACAGTTTGTAGAATATATAGAATACACAAAAAATGAGCAAAATAATGCTAAAATAATGTAGAATTTGTAGAAGATTGTATACATGTAATACTAATTTTAAGTAAATTTGAGTATGCTTTTATTATTTTGGTCAAATTAGTTAGTCAGCAATTGTAGCTTTGATTTCCTTTATACACAAATAAAATTATCACAAAAGCAAAACTGTTGCTTACTAAAGACGCGACGCGCCGGGGTTTGCAGGATATTTCCGCAAACGAGCAAAATGGGGCGAGTCCGTGGCCCGGCGTCGCAGCAGCGGTTTGTCGTGCACAGAAAAATAGATAAATAAATATGTAAGAAAAAGGCAGCGCAAGTTTTCGTCTAAACGTTATAAAACTTAGGTTTTTATTATTCTATAATTAAGAGTTAGTGGACTGTATATGTTTTTTGTGTTATATGTAAGAATCCTCATATGGAGGAGAGCTAGCTTACCTTTCGGGTATGAGGTTGGATCGCAAGTGCCCAAGCGCAGTTTGCCGCCACCGGCTCACAGCACTCGGGTGCAAGCGAAACTTGGCATCAACTTGCCACCTCGCTACAACCGAATCGGTGTACCCTACGCGTTGGCTTAAACATGCCGCCCGCCTTGCAGCACCACTGCAAAATACTATAATATAATAATATAAGATGAACAAATGCGAAAAAATTATTAAAAATTCATCTTAAAACTAGATATAATTCATAAAAAATTCAAAAGTGCGCAAAATTACTGGTGATAGGTAAATAGAATTAAAAAACCGGGGAGTTTAGAGGGGGCAGTTGCCATATATCGACCAGCTAAAATTGAGTTTTGGGCGAGCTGTCGCGCACTTCCGGTAGTAAGGCCGGCGCGAAATATCCCGGCAATGGGGTGATGCCGCTCCATAAAAAGCGGTGCGTATGCTCCTCTGTAGTGTAGGAGACGATGAGCATGGTTCGGAGCCGTGCCCAACGGACGAGGTCGAGCTTCGGCCGCATCATCGTTCTTAATTGGCTGGAGCGATGGTCCCGACGGACGAGGTCGAGGTCCATCGCTATCTCCATCTGTTTCAGTTGGCTGGTGGCTTCCTGGGTTCTCTCGTGGCGCAGGAGTGGGCGAGCGCGGTTGGAAGCCGTGCCCGACGGACGAGGTCGAGCTTCGGCAGTGTCGTCGCTGTCCATGAGCGCGATCGATAGCCCCGACGGACGAGGTCGAGGTCCATCTCTGTCCTCATCGGACAAGTCGCTTGCTGTATCGCCACTGCACCACCGTCTTGGCTCCTTGGCCGCGACGGACGAGAACGAGCTCCGGCGGTAACGGGCTCCATTCTGCGACGCTGCTCAGCACGTGGGCCCGACGGACGAGGACGAGCTCCAGCGTGAGGCAGGTCGACTTTGCAGCTACGCATATTTTGCGTGCCGCCTATCGCCTGTCGCGATCTGCGCGACGTTTCTTGCCGTAGTGGGAGCTGGAATCGACGAGCTCTTTCGTGGATGGCGTTCCTGTCGTTCTTCTGACGGCTAGTAGGTCCTTGGCTTAAATTCTGGCAGAACTGCCCCTCCCCCGGCAAAAAACTTCGTTTTGGAAACTTCTTCCGTTCCCCATCGCAAGACTGGTCTAAACTGACGCGATTATAATTCACAGAATATGTCTGTGGCTCTAATCTAACAGCTGCGAACCCAGAGTGGACTCTACTCGTCGAGGGCTCGCTACTGGGGCTGGATACGGGGGCATTATCTGGGCTAGTTTCTGAGGTACTAGAGCCCGCTTCATTCGACTCTGTTCGATGCAACAGAGTGTGGTGCCTTTTCTTGCAGGTGCTGCACGAAAAATTGCTCCTGCACTCCCGTATTTCGTGGGAAATGGCCAGGCAGTTGATGCAGAGATGATGCTTCCTCACGGCATCTAATCTCTGCTTTGGGTTCAGTTCTCTGAACCGCGGACAGTTACGCACCACATGCTGCTCCGACGAACATAGTGGGCACCTGAACTTGTTGAGGGCCTCTCCTATGTTCGCATGGTGAGCCCGAAAATTATTTGGCGCTCCCTCTGCTGAGCATAGATGAGATCGATAATTGCTCGTCGGAAGGCCGCTCGATGGCGCGCCACTACGGATATCTGCCACCGTTTCCAGAGTTTGAAACCTGCTGGTCAAAAACCGATCCAGGTCTTCCCACTTTGGGATCTCTGTCTTGCGGACTATGGTTTGTTCCCATAGTGTCAAGGTTGTTTCTGGCAACCTGGTCGAACATAGATACGTAAATATCGCATCCCAATTGCGCATATCTACGCCATGCAGCTCCAAAGCTGAAATGCAATTATTTATTTCTCTCTGCAATTTTTTAATTCCCGCCCCGGACTCAGAGGGAACTGTCGCAAGATTAAACAAAATCTTCAGTTGGGTATTTACGAGAATCCGACGGTTCTCATACCGGTCAACAAGATTCTTCCATGCGGTCGTAAAACCTTCATGGGTAAGGGGAGATTTTCTAACGATTTCGTTAGCTTCCCCACGAGTCTTCTGGTTGAGGTAGAATAGCTTCTCCACCGGGCTCAACCGAGAATTATTAATGTAAATGGCCGTGAACAAATCCCTAAAGGATGGCCATGACGTGTAATCCCCGTAAAATAGCTGGGTATCACACGGCGGAAGATTGATGTGGGAGTTGGCAGCTGCCTCAGCAGTCGATCGGACAGACGAAAGATTATGGGCAAATTCGCCCATCAAAGCTGCGCAAGTTACATATGCAGCGTAACAGTTTTTGTACATGGACTTAATTACGTCCAACCCCATTTCTGTGCTATTCACAGATGCGTGCGCCGCTGGAAAGCAGGCTGCATAAGCAGTCTTGACGGACTGCCATATGGCATTCAGCTCCTCACGTTGCACCTCGATAGAGAACACGGAATGTTCTTCTATCGAGTCATTGAATTCATTCCCGAATTCAAGTAGCTCATCAGCTACGCGCATAAACACTTTCACTTGAGCCATATTCAATGTGTGCGTGAATATTTTTCGGACGAACAGATACAACAATCAAATCCGCCCAACTTATGAAGCTATGCCTCAAGCTTCTTATCGCTATATTACACCGTTCCCGAAAATCGGTGTGACAATCTTTCGTCTTTAGGGAAGAAATTCCAAAAAAATCAAAATAATTTCGAGCTAATTTGAAGGTATTCAATGGCCTCAAAAATTAAACCGCAATAGTGCCGATATAAGGATAAATTCAGAAGGAATACGAACTGAACCTTTAATACTAATAATTTCTAAATGTGCACCGGAAGCTTTGAATTAAAAACTTAGTTTAAATGAATTGAAAATGAAAATTCTAAAATTTACTCAAAGTTAAGGCCCAAAAAGAAAGAAAAATTGAACTTTGCAAGGTGCAAGAAAATCAAAAATACCGAAAACTTCAAAAGCTGCAAACAAAAACGGGAAAAAAGTTCTAGAGTCGGAAAAGTCAAAGCTCGCGTGCAAAAAGTGCGGAAAAAACCTAAAAAAGTTGGTCAAATTCAAAAGTCCCCAGAATTCTATAATTCCCAAAAATTTTGGAATCCCTCGTTTTGGGCTATATACCGTTTATATAGCCAAAGCAACCTCGTTTGGCAACTAGTGAAAGACTTGAAATTGGTATATAAAAAATAATATTCGCAAACACTGCCCACCAGTTGGGAACCACCTTTATATGTTTTTGGGTTCTCCCGCTCTTGGCAATAGTTGCAATAAGCAAGTGAGCGCAGCAATGGAGAACACAGCAAGAGCGCTTACCGCAATAAGTGCGAAGCTCAGAGTGTGCGGGTGGCGGTATGAGGGAATATGAACTTGCAATGCTAGTTGCGAATGGTCATAAGTAAGTGCAGAAGCTGAGAATCGCGGGTGAGCATTTAACGCGATGAGTGCGTAGCTCAGCAAATTAGTTTGTGAGAATGAGGGGTAGTGGAGGAGGCCTGTTGCTCTTGCACTGTTACGATCGATCAGCATGTAAGCACCGCACTTGCGTTGCTCAGCATCGATCGGAAAGGGAATCGCTCTCAGTTGCGAATTGCAATATATATAAGTGGGAACAGTATGCAAGCGAGCACGGAAAACGAAATGAAAACGGCACGTATTGATTTCCCTTGCACTGTTTTTGTTCGACAATGCAAGTAGCAATGAGTAAGTGAGTTTCAAAATTCGGTAGGTATATTACGCTACAAGTGGGAGAGAGGTTATTTTCTTTTTCAGAATGCTTGAGTAAAAGTGAGACTTGCCTAAACAGATATGCTGTATTAGGCGGAGAACATTGGAACATATGATTCCTATGTACTTTTACTCAGAGACTAGGTAGGGTTCGATGACCGTAACTTATGAAATATGGAAACGAATTGCAATTGGAATCTTGCACTTCGTTTCCCACATACGCAAAGCGGGTAGACGGGGTAGACGGATTTAAATTGTATATTTTCAACAAATTTTTTAATATTTTATATTTATTGAACTTCAAACAACCTAAGCGCACTCTTAAGCTATCACCAATAATTTTACGCACCTGTGTTTCCTTTGCGATGTCGGTATTGGCGTAAATTGTTTTCCAGTGATTTTATATGTTGTGGCGGTAGTTGCACAAATTGTTGCAATTTTAAAGTTGATTATGTTTTGTTGTTCTTGTTATTGCCGGTGATTTGCAATTTGTGGAAATTTGTTATAGTTGTGCTGCAGTGGGTTATCTTGGTTGTTTGTGTACTTTGTTGTTGAATTTATCTGGTGCACGGCGGCCGCTTTCCAGATGCCGAGATCCGCGGCTTGAAGGACCAATAAAGACGCGACGCGCCGGGGTTTGCAGGATATTTCCGCAAACGAGCAAAATGGGGCGAGTCCGTGGCCCGGCGTCGCAGCAGCGGTTTGTCGTGCACAGAAAAATAGATAAATAAATATGTAAGAAAAAGGCAGCGCAAGTTTTCGTCTAAACGTTATAAAACTTAGGTTTTTATTATTCTATAATTAAGAGTTAGTGGACTGTATATGTTTTTTGTGTTATATGTAAGAATCCTCATATGGAGGAGAGCTAGCTTACCTTTCGGGTATGAGGTTGGATCGCAAGTGCCCAAGCGCAGTTTGCCGCCACCGGCTCACAGCACTCGGGTGCAAGCGAAAGTTGGCATCAACTTGCCACCTCGCTACAACCGAATCGGTGTACCCTACGCGTTGGCTTAAACACTTACATTTAACGAAGTCTATTTAGTAATTCGTTGACTATGTTAAAATATTGTAGAATATCGAAACGTCTGTCGCTTGAGCTTGAGGTGTAGCAACGAAAATTAATTCCATTTCAATTTTCATCGAATCATTTTATATGCCTAAATATTGCAACAAAATATTGACGAATAAAATTGGCAACATCCTTTTGCATTTTAAACATACAACTAAAATGTCATGCATTTTTAAAAACTTCTCTAGCTTGGGAATTTTTGAGTTCTTGCAATTTTTAAAATCTGGGTATCAATTTTGTATACTTCATAAAACGAAATAGATTTTATTATAAAAATTCGATTACTATACAAGGCAAATTGTATGAACTTGCCAATATTCTACATATTTGACATGTTCTGCGTATATACTGATGTTCAAACGTTCTAGTCTCAGTACTTTTAGCTGTAGAAAATTATGTTTTGGACATAAGTCAAAAAGCGGCACTCCTCTGGCAGGCAGCAGCAGCAGGCAGGCAGGCAGGCACGCAGGCAAGACAAATGCGGCAGCTTGACAAATTACTTTCAGGAATCGGACAGCTGTACTCAGTTGTGTTTGCGCCAAAGTTTAAATCGCTTGTAATTACGCAGTGGCAGTTTTGGCGCATTGCCAATTTGCACGAACGCACGCTTCAAAAGTTGTTCAATTCGAGCATTTTAAATATGCGTTGCTAATGCATGCGCAACTCTACGTGTGTGTGTGTGTGTCTGTTTGCCTGTGTGCGTGTGCAAGCATGTCTAAATTCGCTGGCAGCAATAATTGCAGTTGTCATTTCCATAAAGAGTTTTTGTTTTAAGTGTTGTTGTTGTTGGTGTTGGCTGAAACAAATTCGTTTCATTTAAATGCTGGCAATTAAAACTCTGCACAACAGCAACAACAATAATAGAAACAACAATAGTAAGTGCAGCGTGTCAATCTTTCATTACAAACGATTAATTATTCTCACCGTATCAAAGTGCCTGGCAAATTTGCGGGCGGCTGACGTGGCAGGTCGGTTGCAGAGCAGTTGTAGCTGAATTACTAGCCATATATTATGAGTATGTATATGTGCATATTGTGTCGTGAAGTTAAAATTACAACTACCAGAAAAAAGGAGCTATAAAAATCAAATTGTATGGTTAAATTATACAAATGATCTTTATAGCATACAATTGAATTTTTTACATGTGAGAAATTAGTTAAACACACAAAACGAAGACCTATGTTAAAAAAAGCTGCAGGGCGTATGAGTGACATATTATTGAATTAACATTAAAAATTTAAACTTGGCAACAAATTTCAACAACTATTATAGTCGGTCTGTTTTAATTTCAATGTAACTGTTAGTACTCTACGTTTGAAAAATTAGCAACGGTTGTTTTGATTGCGAACTCTTTCTTTTTGAAAAAGGAATATAACGAATATATCTACTGCAACAAGCAGACAATTTCAATATGGCATTGATACGAAATTATAAGAAAACTCTTTTACAATAAGCATCACTTTTAATTTGGTACGGTCAACAGCATCTCATATTTCGATTATTTCTTTCAGCAAAAACTTTAATGACAGTCAGAAATTTAACAAAATTTTTCTTAAGGGGAATTGTGCACATTCCAGAGTGAAAGTACATCAATTCAATCTACACTATTCTAAATGTTAGTAACTTTGTGTACTACTAGTTTAAATTTTTGGCTAAAATTTCTGAGCTCAAAGCACTCTATAACTTTACCTAAAGTGTAACAAAATCCAGCATACTTTCCATGTAGAAATAAAATAAAATTCCAACTAATATATGAAAAGCCAATTTAAAGTATGAAATTGCAAAATTTCATAGCGTGGCAATACAAAAAATATGACGTGCCATTGTGAAAACGGACAACTGCACATGCCCCTGCTCCCACTCTCGGGTTAATGGCGCACTTCAATATTACCAGCGAAACTTTTAAGCATTGCACTCCAGCTGCACACAACCTCACATACACGTATGTCCACTTTATGGCATGTGTATATGTGTCAATGCAACGCTGCGTTTAGCCACCATTCCCAGTGCAATTAACAAAAACACTTAAACGTAATAATTGCAACACCGACAGCCAACGTAGCGAAACGTAGAAAAATCACAACAATTTGCTACAACAATAAAATAGAAAACAAACGAAGTTTGAAGGTGGGGAGAGGTGCGCATTTAATTGAGCTCTACCCCTCGACCCTTCAACTCGCAACGATTTTTACGTGTAGCGTAATATCGTAAATTAATTTCTTGCGGTGTTTAGTGCGAGCGCTAACAGAAATGTAATGTGCATGAGCGGCGTTGGTTGTTGTCGTCGCTGTTGTTGTAATCAGCCCTCGTCCAGCACAGGGATAATTGCAGCACTTAACCCATGGCAGCTTGGCGCATTGCTGCAGGTGCGCACAGCAATTTGCTGAGTTCAAAGGGAAGGCAGCTTGTAGCTTGCCAGCTGCAGCTTGGCATTCGCTGCACCGCAATTAAACATAATCGACTGCTGCCAGCGCCACTCAGGCAGGTCCTGCCACACTCGCTCGTACGCGGGCGTGCATGAATCGTTCAGTTTGGCTGGCAATCGCCACTTGCCCCTTGCCTTTCAGTCGCTGTTTGTGCGCGTGTTTGCCTAATTTTATGCCATTTAGCATGCGCCCATAAAGCTGCAGGAAATTAACGGTAATATTGAAATAACAGTCTGATGTTTTTTTGCATATGGCAAGTGCAAAGCGAACATGAGCAGCAAGGATATGCCTTGTGGCGCAGCAGGAGCAAAAGTGCATGTGAGTGAAATTCTGCTCTTGTGATATCGAAGGCTAAAGCCAATTTAACCAGCTCCCCCTCCCCTTCCAACTGTTTCTTTCTCCTGCCACGGCTTAATATGCCGAAGTGCAAAAACATCACAGGAACTTAATTAATTGAAATTTCTGAATGTGTGAACAAAATTTTTTTGTTTGCTTAGTAAAATACCAGTTACACTATTTTGTGATTTCTCAAAACAAACAAATTCCAAAAACCTGTTTGTTTGTCGTTTAAATAAGCGCTGCCACACTCATAAAAGCACTAACATTTAATAGTTACACATTCTCGCATTAAATGAGCGACGGCAGAAAAAATGCCAAGCAATTTAAAAAGTGCGGAAGTTTTTTAATGTGCCAGACATTGTTTTGTGCAACTACTAGCAAAATGTTTATATCCGCTTTAAAATGCCTGCAGGCACACACGCACACATCTATACACTTATACGCACACATGCATAAAGCAGCTACAGCTTATAATTAACTATAATTGCAGCAACACTGTAACAACAGCAGGCAATCATAAAATACCAATGCACAGCGACAGGCCGCCACACATACATACACACACACACATGCACAACATAATGCACTCTGGCACACGGAAGTGCGCTTTTGTACCTCCCACAAGCACAGACGCTGGAACTATGCATGCGAGCTCAAGTGCGCCATCTTAAGACGTACACTTCAAGTGGCTGCCTGCCTCTGCTGTTGTGCGGCTGGTAGCACACTTAAAGCGGCGGTCTGCGGGGAACACCGGGGGATATACTCGAAATTGCCCTACCTCATAAATTTGCTCTTTAATAAGCGCTCTCAGCGCTGAGAAGCCGTTCGAAGTCGCTGTAGCCGTTGAGGCGTTGTCGGTTGCACCGTGCAGCGCTGTCGAGTGTTGCCACTGCTCGGTGTTGTTGCTGTTGTTCTTGTGATAATGCTGCAGTTTAGTAGTAGCTTCGCAGTACGCTTATTCATGCTGAAAAGGCGAGAAATGAATGCAAAGCAACATACACAACCAAGCAAACGCACACATACACATACACGTACATGTGTAGGTGAGTAAAAAAAATTTTATAAAAGCAACGCCGCCGCACTCACCAAGCGTAACGGTGTAAAGCTAATGCAGCGTAGCGGTTGCTGTTGTTGTTGGTAGCGAAGTCTGTATAAGGAAAGAAATGAATTCATTCTGATTATGGCCCCTCTTCCGAGGTTTATCGATATTTGAATAGATTTAATAAACTAATGCAGTCTGCTTGAAAGTAAAAATTATAAAAAGTAAAAGAAAAAGAAAAATAAGTCGTAATGATTCGCAAATATTTTAAGTCAAATTGGTAAGGGTCGCTTAAAATTGGAAACTCGTTAAGTCGTAGGTTTTCAAAGTTCCCGTTTTTAAGGCGTCAAACGTTCTCTAATCCACAATACTCGTGCGTAAATTCGCAAGATCCTTAATAATTTGCATGGCAATCGGCACTCTATAATAATGTTTTGAATAAACTGCATGATATTAAATTAATTTCCAAATATATAATATTTATGTCAAATAGAATGTAAGTCGTTTTTTTTCTAAAATCAAATAACATAAATTTTATCCATTAAACTAACTCCAGCAAAACAATCAAATAATTTTTTAGACAAAATTGTAATGAGATAAACTAACTTTTTTTCCTTAAAATTCGAAGTCATATAGTTTTTTCGAAAACCAAGTAAAATACATTTTTTTTTTAGTAAGAGACTTCGAATAAAGCTTTAAATGACTTTGAAATATTTTATATTTGCAACAGAGCTAACCCCCTCGAAGAGAACGTTTGTCTACGTGTGTGGATTTGGTGGCTAAGTAGCGCACTGCAGGTGCTACAAGAAGGCATAGTCAAGTGCAGTGCGAATGTGTATGAGTAGTGTGTGAGTATGTGTGAGTTTGTGGCAGTGTGAGTGCATTTCTGCTAGTCAAGCGCTTTCGCTGCTGCTGTGAAATGAGGCGAGTTTATGCAGTACTCAGGCACACATACACACCCACTCATACACATGCACATACACAGCCAAACAAAAGCACTTAAGTGCAGCTCAGAGAGGCAGGCAAGCAGGCAAGCATGCGTGCAACAAACACGCGAAGTGGGAGTTTCAAGTGGCGTGGCATGTTTACACGATGTCAGATTTTTGCAGCAGCAGAATTTTGCGTTTTTGTTGTTTTTGTTATTTTAGCTTTTTGCCATTTTTTCCATGTTTCCCTTTCTTTTTGCTCGTGCTTTGTTCCGTTGCCTTACATAGCAAAGCAAAGCCGCCACGCTTGCCACTCGCGCCCGTCTGTTGCACGTTTGCAATTTGAGGTTGCTCCTTACCGTTACTAGCAGCATTCGATCGTGCCGTTACGCTTCAGTGAGCACTTTTCCGTTTACACTTTACGGAATTGTTGTTTTCCTTGTTGTTGTTGTTACCTGCATGCTCGCATGCTGGCGTGCTTGCTCCTTCTCTACGGATTGTTGTTGTTGCTTTAATTGTTGTTGTAGCAAGTGTTGCTACTATTATTGGCCGCGATTGGAGTGTTCTTTCTGCTACGCTAAGCAATTGCCGTGTGTACAACAACAAACAATAGCGCCAAAAGCAACAACAAAAAGTACGCAAGTGAAATATGAACTTTTCTAATGAAGTTCGCCGATTTATTTGCGAGTTTTTTCATAAGACAATGCATTGCACTGCACTCATGCACCTGCCTTACACACACTCATTCAAACTTAGGCACTCTCTAATGCACACACACGGAGCCCCAATTTCTCAGCGCTTGTAGCAAGTAATTTCATTAGACGGCAGCTTCCCTCGACCGCACTTCTTCGGAGTTCTGCCCAGCAAGAGCCACGCCACCTCCATCCCCAACGCCCTTCAATCGAGCTTGCTCATTTCGTAGTGGCATTCAGACAGTGCTTGATGTATGGCCAAGATAGGCGGCTGCAAATTCGTCTACCCGCAGGCGGCGTTTGTCCGTTTAGGCCACTAATGAAATGGTCTGCGGCTTCTACGCTCCTACCTGCAGTCGCTCAAAGCAGCGGATTCCTTTGTCAGCTGGCTTTAATGGCTGATAAGTGCGGCCAGCTTTATATCTTGAGTCTCTTCGGCAATTCGGCAAGACGATACCACAAGAATCCTTGAAATTAATCGCAGAGCTTTGGGAAATCAAAGCGATGTTTTTGGGGTTTGTCTTGATATCGACTGCAAAAATGAGCTTCATGTAAATGCATTGAATTGAAATATACAGAAGTATGTAGAGGTGAAGAGAATAAGAGAATAGTATAGAATGAAAGAGCCTTTCACAATGGGATATTGTATAAAACAGATTGGCATGATTAAACGGGCTAAAATAACAGAGAGTAAGTAGAAAATTATAGGCAATGATAAGGAAATAGATGCATTTTAACGAGTTCGTATACAAAAGCAAATGCAATTTGAGATTATGTTATATATAAGTCGTTTTTTTACAGAATGTCAGATACGCTAAACTATAAAGGCGGAAATTATAACGAGATGAGGAGATCAATGACCGATCCACTTCAAACTATTTATCGACTTACAAAAAGTCGTAATCAACAGCATACAATCCATACATATGTAAATCATAAAGCTACCAAAGATCTACGCGCACTTCGTTTTCTTGTTGGCCTATTTTACAAAAGTGCTTTTTAAGGTTCCGTTCCACTAAAGGGGAAAAACGGGAGCTCTTAAAAGGTTACTGCTGTTTTCATAAGCAGACCTAGAAACCAACAAAAAATATTTTTCGTATCGTATCGTATGGGGTAGGTATCGTTCGAAAGGGCTACGTCCATGGATACCAAAATTAATTTTTTTATAATTTTAAGAGAGTTGGTTTTGAAAATACAGCTCAAAGTGTCGAAAAATTGATGGACAGACGGGCAAGGAGGATAGCTGCTGTTCACAGAAAACAGCCAAAACTAAGCAAAAGGCAGAAGGGCAAAGAGAATGGTATGCTTTTTTTAAATGGAATTAACTCAGTTTTATGTGCAAGGAACTTATGCCAAATTTTCCAGCGAGTACTTAGCTCAAGCAATTCCGAAATCCTAATTTGCAGTCTAACAGCTTTAAGGTGCTGCCACAAAATGACTGCCGTTAATCTGCATGCGAACAATATCAAAATGCCGGCAAAACTAACTTGGCACACCCACCTCCAGTGCAGCTGTAATGAGCACCCCGAGCTCGTAAGCTCCGCTTTCAGTGCGCGTGGAAACTTTTCCAATTTACATCGTTCGCGCATATTTTTAGGCGTCTGTGCTATTTAAAAGCGCTGGGAAATATTCATTTGAGTAACTTGAAAAGCACTCATAAACTTAAATTTTTGCTACAAACTGCTTACAGCAACAAAAGCGAGAAGAAGAAGAACTGCTCACGACTACTTACATACAGCATTAGCATAGCGCTTTACCCTTTGCCACCTTGCACCCTATCTGCCTTTTTGCTACTACGAATATTTACTTGCTCACATCAGGCACTCGACTGACTGGCTCAGCGGGCGCAAGGAATACGCAACAAAAAGGACATTCGCTCTCATAAATCACACGCCCGTATTATGTGCGAACGCCTGCCTGCGATGACCTAAAAACTTACATAAGTTCGTTACCTCATTAAGCGAATCTCAGGAGAGGCATCCGCTGAAGTTGTAGTTGGCGCACTGCCCCCCCCTTCCGACTCTCGCCTGCCTTCTGCAGCATAAGCAAACAGGCACACGGGGCCGACACAGGAAACCAGTTGCCGTCGCAATGGCACAACACAAAAGCTGCAGCGTGCGTGGGGCGGGGCGGGGCGGGGCATTCAACTGACAAAGTGAAGTGCCAGACTCGTTGAGCAACAAAACACTGCTACAATCATTTGTTTTTGTGTGCCGTTGCCATTTTGTTGCTGATTAAATGAAGCAATTTGTACACCTTTTTCGTAAAGGTGCCACTTCCAAGCAGCTCGCTGCACAATGGCGTAGGCTACCGCCTGTCGTATTGTATGTGGCGGTCATTATGTTGCCGGCAGAGCTGCGAAGCCAACGAAGAAGTAAGACTGCTCCGAGCCGAAGTAAATGAATGTCTATTTCGCTGAAAGTGAGGGATTGTTGGAAGAACTTTTGAGTTTTGGTATACTAAAATCGCTTAATTAGTAAAAAGTTTTAGGCAACAAGATTATCGGAATATTTTACAGCATCTTAAGAGTAGAATATTCAGAATAACTGCAATGATTTGACAACTTTTTTTTGTAAATATCTTGTTTGAACTTTTCACTTCTAAGCTTTTAATTTAGAGCGTTTAAAAATGCAAGAAATTTTTGAATCCAATGAAATCAGCACTATTTATTTCTCATGTGAATCTAAGAAAATATAACTTACTCTCTCTCTCTCTCTCAAAGCTATACTTAATCAATTTTATATTTTTATCTATGGAATTTTCAGTATGACAACGCTTTTGTGTTGCTTTTTATTTTAATCGATTAGGTAAGGAAATTTAAAAAGCCATGCCAGATATAGCGTATTTATTTAAGGCTATTCATTGCAATTAAAGCGATTGATTCCAGCAAGCAGAAGAGTTGTCTTTTTTATTCACTTTTACTCTGCTGCTTTCCTTAGCTTCTGCAATTAGAGTAGAATATCTGTGGTCAAAAGCAATAACGACTTAAGTCGACTTAAGACGAAATTGAGTTGACGTTACCACTGTATTCCTGTCGTTGATGCGCATATTTTGTTCAAACCCCGGTATCTGTACCCATCTCAGAAAAAAAGTTATTTAAAAAAAACACATGCACTTATGTACATGCACTTATGTGCATTTCAAATTTCGAATTGCATTTTCTCGAAACAGTTGTTTTCGACTTAAGTCGTTATTGCATATGACCACAGATATAAGAAATCAGTAAATTGGTATTTCAATTGTGCTTAAAGCTTAAAAATAATATTCCATTCAATTTTATTTGAAAACATCATTAATTGCATACAGTGGCTTATTGAAATGTGAAAAAACTCAGCTTTTCTTCTACGCGCTTGCAATTTGTTATGCCTATTTCTATTCTTATTGCCACACAATTGAAAAGACTTGCACATAAACACTCAACAGCACACTCAACGCCCTCCACAACGCCAGCAGTGTCCTTGTTCGCTTTTGTATTCTTCTCTTCTTGCTGAACAAAAATAATTTTAAACTGGCACACTTCAAAAAAATAAAAGCGCAAAGGCAGCATTCCATTCATTTGTTGGCCCCAGACTCAACGGAGTATGCGAATAACGAGCTACATTATTTCCGTTACGAGTAAATTTCATTTCCGTTAATTTTATGCACACACACAGCAATACAACAATACACCACTACAGCCATGCAGAGCCCACTCTAACCCAGTGCTAGTCCCAGTAGCCAATCTACTTTGTTCCAGTCTATGCGACATCGTCCACTTCCGCTGCGACAAGTTGGTTGTGTCTGTGTCTATGTCTATGTCTATGGCTGCGTTAGTATTGGTGACTGCGTGCATATTCGTGCCTCTAACTGTGATTGTCTTTGTCTGCATGTGTGTGTCTGTGGCGTTGCGCTCTATTGTTCTATTATTTGGTATTGTTGTATTTCTTGATTTCGTTTCTACACCAACAAAAAAGCCATACTCATACATACTAACATACACTCACTTAAAATAGCCGTTTAGTAACAGAATTCGTAAACAGCTGTAAACTACGTAAGTTCGGAAAATGCTGTGCTTTATCAAACAATTGAAAGCAATAAATTTCAGAAAAGCATTAACATATAAAAAAATTGCAGAAAAAGTTTTTTAATTTGTTCATGTACTTAATTTTAACTAATTTTAAATTTTAGTATGTTAAATTTATTCTATTAGTTAATACTTTCTCATAGAGAAGTTAAGTACTTTAATCAATTTTGTGATTGGCTAAATTTTGACTAATAAATTTGTTAAAATAACAAAATTTTTAGGTAACATTACTAACTTATTTTTGGAATATGCCAACACCAAAAGCACAGTCACCGGCACGTAGCAATAGGCAAAACTTTATGTCAATGGCCAATGTGAAGCATAAAATGAGTTTTCGCCTGCACGTATGTATATAAGTGTGTGTGTATGTGCGTCTTTCTGTGTATTTATGTGTATGCGTTTATGCATTTGAAAGTACATACGTGGAACAAAAACCGGCAATATCACTTCCTCAATGTTAGGAACAGTTACGGCCGCAACAGCAACAGCAACAACAACAACAACAGCTAGCTGTTGTTCTGCTGCTCATTTTCATTATGCGGAGACCATAACGTTGCAATGCCAGTGACAATGAGAGTGCGTGTCTATCGCTATGCCAGTGTGTGTGTGTGTCCGAGTGTGTATGTGTGGGAAGCAAGTAGTAGATTTGTGTAGCAGAACAATGCCCGACGTTGTGGATGCAATTTTCACCTCATTGCGAGGCAATAAAATTCAAGTGAACGTGCGCCGCAATCGCCATCATTTTCACATGCAACAGCTGCAGCAACAACAACAACAACAACAACAACAACAGCAGCAACAGTGGCTGCAGTTGATGCAAATGCGTCGAATGCGCTTTAACACCAGCAAAGCCAAATTAAGCCTTTCTGAAACCCACAAGGCGCTCAGGGATGAGGGCAAGGCTATGATGTTCATTTAACGAAAATGCAACAAAACTAGATAAATGTGTCTATAATTTTAGTTCGATATCTTCAGCTTGCCATAATTTTATGTAGCGTTTATAAACAGCGACTGGGCCGCCGCCTTCCCTCCTAATGCAATTAACAGCAATTTGATTATTTAGTGCAGTGCGCTTAATCTCGTCTTTAATGGCTTCTTAATTAGTTAATTTGTTGTGGCACATCTTAAGCTATTCTGTGCAAGCATAAGTGTAGGACGTTATATATGTATGCAAGTATATGTTAGTGCGTGTATGCATTCACAATTATGGCTGTTTAATTAGTGAAACTTATGTTGGAGTTAATTAAATTTATTGGCACTATCAATTGCATCTTTGCACCTACAGATTCAATTTCTTTAGCTTTTAGCATACTCTGGATACTTTTAAGCTCATATAGAACATACTTTAATTAAAAAAACTTTAATATATTTCAATTGTTATGTATTTATTATTAAATCATTTTAAGTCCCGTGTCCGACATATAGCTCAATCTTTATCTATGCTTTAGAAGAAATTGTTTTTATGTCATTTTCTCAAACTTCCAAGCTGCTTTAATCAACTTCATTTTTATTACCATAATAATGCGCCTTCGCAGCATCTCCCAAAATAATACATTCTACGAAGTTTATATTTGTTGTGTCACCCGCCAATCAAAACAGCATTGCCAAATACAACAACAACTCAACAATGATGAATATTTACTATTCAAGCAGAGTAAAATAAATGTCAATGCTTGCATTTTGCACTGCCTTGCTGCATTTTCACGTTCACGCTTATTTACACATTGAGAAAAAAAATGGAAACAGTCAAAAAATATTATAAAATATTCAACGCTGCACTTAAATTAATTGAAAATAATGCAAATGCTCATTTGAACATCAGTACAACTTTTTCCATCTGCCGACATTTATTTTCCGTCGATATGCATTGCTATTCACTCAACCATTCAGAGTCCGTACGTTCGTCCATTCAAGCTCTCATGCCAACAGCTGCTTATGAAATAACGCAACGTAATGAGAATGTCATTTCCAAATGGGAGAATTTAAATCCATTGAAATACCGTTAAATTACGACTACGGAAATAAGCAATGAGCAAAAATAAGGCAAAATTTTAAATAAAGTACACATTTCGAGCGGCATAAGTCTACTTAGTTTTCCACTACGCTGGGTCCTACTGAGGCTTCTTCCACGTGATTGATGCAGAGCGAAGATAGCGTAAGCCCAAATTGAAATCGAAATTATTGTTCAGAAGAAATAGACGAAAGTTTCTTATTTGAATTTTGTTTTGTATACATTTTGTATTTCGAGCGAATCAACTCCTCATGGTATTGAGCTCTGGAAAGTCGTTGGCCAAATGCAAACTGAAATAATACATATTTTTGTAAAACTGAACTATCTAGATTCTTATTGTCCTATCAGCGTATCCCGCTGCGCCTATTTCACTCACATTACATACTTTTTATTCTAACATACAATTAGTAAATCAGTCCGCAAAAGCGCAAATTTTTTTACATTATTTATATGCATAAAAAGGCAAACTACAATTTCAATTAGTTAGTTGAAAATTTCGAAGCATTTTTCTATCAAAAGTACTACAGTGTAAAATAGTAGGTACATCTCAGCAATTGATATATGCAATCATTCGTTTTATGTAGTGCATATATTTAAGAGTGTAAGAGATTTATTTAATGCTATAAGATAATGAGAATTGTATCAAAACTGCAATATTTGTTGTTGGCTCTTATGAAATGCGTAATTTAATTATTGGCATACTTAGCCCAGGGATTCAATCTTTCCATCTGTCAGATAACAACACATTGAGAGCAGCTCAACTCAAAATTAATAAAATACCACACAAGGGCTTTTTGAGAATGAAGCAAAAAAACATGTTGGAAAATGTGAGCGAAGCTCAAAATTTAACTCGGAATAAATTAAAGATAAATATGCTAGCGGGTTTATGCACATGATTTAACTATTCTTATATTAATTTCGCTCTCTCGTTTAAAAACATCAGCACTGAATTTGCTTCCGAAATTAAGTAGCCTACGATTTGTCTACTGGTTTAAAATTTATTGCTATTCGCCGTCGGCTGCTCCCCGATGGCTGAATTCTATATTATCTTGAATCACTAGTTTGAAAGCTAAGCTGCTGATATCAACAAAAAACAGACACTATCGGCATTCATGAATATTCTTATGTATATATGTATGTATGTATGTATTTTGTGCATATGTGTGCATTTTCTGTGGTGCTCTCAGGTGTGACACTTTCCAAGCATGAAGAATTACCCTGCGATGTGCTTGGGGATGCCCTCAAAGAAATATGAGCGAATCCATCATACCATTTTGGGTTCCGGCACTGCAAACAAGCTACCATGCACACTCTATCAGCGCGTACCCACATACATACTCATGCAGCTGGGCAAGTTTGAGCGACGCATGTGTATCCTGCTACACGGCATGAATGATTGCCGCAATTTTTTTACGTGCCACCTCGTACGGAAACTTCATTGTATGAAGAACGGCGCATATGAAATTAGATAAAAAAAAGATACAGTTTCGAAAACTAGATTTTGAGACTTGCTTGAACTCATGCGATTTATTGCTATTTCATGGCAATTCATGTGCAAGTGCAAGCAATTCTAAACGGCGCTCGCAGGAGCTATTAAATTTGTTGCCCATGTGAATTACACAAGGCTGCATCTTATCTATAATATATACTATCCGAAAATGTTGCTATCATTGCACTGTTGCTTGTTGCAGCAGCAGCAGCATGCACAGCGCAACAGCTGCTCATACAGTGTGCCAGGCCTTGCCGAAGAAGCTATCGTGGCATGTGTGAGTGTGTATATGCATGTCAGAGGCAGCGTGCCCGGTGGCCACTGGCCACTGGCGCTACTCTGCAGGGCAAGTGGTGGATTTGCAGACCAAAAATGAAAACAGTTCCATGAAATTATGAATTTTGTGGCGGCGCATGCGGCAAATTATTTGCCAGCAACTGTTGCTGCAATTTTTGAACTTGCAACAGTGTGCAATAACAGCAGCAACTGCAAATGCTAATTGCTTTTAATGCCACAAGAGGGAGTAATTGCCTGACAACTTGTAAAACATTCTGGGTGACCAGCGCGCTGGCAGAGATTGCCTGTTGATAGTGCAGCCGTGGCTACTTGCAACAATTTGCGCGCACACACGCTCACACATTGAAGAAGTCAAGTGTGTGGCATGTGTGTAATAAACATATATTTTTAATCAATTAATTTTAAACAAATTTAATTAAAAAATTTACACCAGCACGTAACGAATGTGTACTTTCCTCCCTCCAAAAAAGGCGTCTTCGTGTTATTTAAATTTTGGGCAACACATTTTAATTTTGTAATGAATTTTCTTCGAAATACAGGGAAACTTAGAAAAACTGAATATGTACGGCAATCCTGATGCATTGTCAGCAACCTGCATGCCGCCACCGAAGGTTATGGTAAGTTTTAATATTTCATATAATTCGTAAAAAAATTGGAAGTTTTCAGCAATCATGAAGGTATTGGAAAACTGAAACCAATGTTAGTAGCCTAATGAAAATGTATCATATTTGAAAAGGTATAGAGTTAACATGGAAAATGTGTTTAAACTCAATTGTTCAAATTCAAAGTAAATTTCGGCGAAATTGCCAGTAATCACTTTCATAACTGTCGCATGTTTGTTGCAGATAAAATGTAATTTACACACTTTCAAGTTGCAACTACATATATGAAGTTGGCATGTATGTAAATGCCATACAAATACAACAGCAACAATAAGGAAGCATAATTTCAGCCTGAATACAAAAGCCGCCTGTCATGCGCTTGTCAGAAAAGGCAACGAATCAAAATCAATATAAATCGTAAACTATTACCAATAAGCTGGCAACTCTGGCTGACTCATAAACGGCAATAGCTGCGTCAAACTACAACAACAACAATGTGTTATTAACATCATCACACTATTATGTAGCACTTAAAGCAACGGCAACTTCTGGCGCCCACAGTAGCCACACCTACGTAAGAAAACTGTATACCGAGCCTACACTATTTAAGGCTACCAACACTGCTGGCGCTGCTGATGTGAACGAATGCGGCCGTCGTCCTGACTGTGGCTCCGGTAGCGGCCTCTGCACTAATGGCATTTGTAAACAGCATTTAATCCAGTTGAATTACATGCCAACACGAACGCGCACCTAAATAAATGCGCCGTCTGTCTGTCTGTCTGTCTGACTACCGCCGGCGACGGTCCTTCTATGAGGACTGTCTCTCCATCTGTCTGTATGTCCTTGTCCATTTTTGCGATAGTCTTGTTATGCATTTGTGCTGCCTTTTTGTCTCGTTGCCGCCATTTCATTTCATTTCAGTTCAGTCACATTCTCTTGTGCTTTTCGAACTTCCGTGCATGTCGCTGTACGTGTAGTTGTGTTGGCTTATTTGTATTTGTGACACGCTCAAATGAACGTCATTACAAAGCGGAAATCTGCTGGATTTTGCGGACATTGAAATATGAACACAATCAAGCAGGAATAGGAAGCACAACACACCGACGTCGGCCAGCAAAAGAACACGGCACTCGCATTCGTATAGGTACCTGCAATAAATGCCAACGGTATTATATGGGGGAAGGGGGAGGGGTTGTCTGTAGAAACGTATGCAAGCAGAGCATGTGCATGTGTGCTCATAATCAAAAAAGTTGATTGACAAAGCACACTCAAATCATTTCCGACAGATGCTAATCAAAACCGACACAATGAACGAAATAGCTTAGCTTCTGGACATAAATCTAGGTAGAATGTACACACACGCTCGCTGGCAGCAAGACAGCAGATCTGCATAGTGGGTGGAGAAGTCAATCAGAACATTAATGGTTTTTGCATAAAGCAGAAAAAGATTTTATTTTTATATTTATAATGAGCAAGTCCTTTGAAATATACAAACAGACAAATGAAACATTTCTTCTTTCTTATTTTCATTATATTTTTCGCATTCTCATAAAAATTTCTTTTGATTTGTTACAATAATTGTACTTGATATGGAAACCTTTATACAATGTTAATTTAAATTAAATCTATTCAAGTATTTCATTATAAATAATTGATTCTTTAACGGATCTGTGAGCGACAATATTCATTTTATAGTTTTTCTAAGTTGTGCCACTTTTGTATTATAATGGCAAAGCTGTCGAATTGATGTCACTTCATTTCAATCTGAACAGTAATACAAAGAAAACTAGAATTATAAAATCTATAAAAATGTGCTTTATTTTCTGCACTTGCCTGCTTACGTAATTTATCGAGTTTTCGCCACTCTCAAAGCAATTTCCTATACACATGAACATATTTGGTACTTTAATTTTAAGCAAAAAATGTACTAAAGGATCTATCATATTTACCTACTTGCCTTTTGTCGCCTCTGAATCTGTGCTAAACAAACAGAATTTTATTGCTGCTAGATGCGATTTTCGTCCTTGTGTCAATATTAATTAATGCTATTTTTGAAGGATTTTCCCAATTAAGTCTATCTTTTTGCAGACCACGAGATTACTTTTTGCCTATGCAAACACTTTGATAAATTCAAAAAAACATGTGGCTTCAACTGAACCGTAACTTCTGCACTACATACATACATACATAGAAATGTTGCCTTTCATCATGGTCCCCCCTTCATTAACGAGTAGAAAGTAAAGCAAAAGCATATTTTGTTCACACTCTCATATGCTTGATCCGTATTGTCAAAATTAATGTGCTAATGTGCTTAGCACGCTTGCCTGCAGTCTTTCAGTCCCTGTCCATACTGCCCGCGCTGCCCCCCACTGCCGCTCTGACCGTAACCGAAAAAACCGCAATTAACTCTTTTGCTTAATACCACACAATGCTGGCGTGAACATGCTCACTAGAATTAAAGTTGCCGGGTAGAAGGGAGTGGCTGCACACGTTGAAGCATTTAATTAACTGCCTTCGGCGCACATAATGGCAAAGTGTACACACATCCTCACATTCGGCCATGCCACAGCAATGCTGCCATACTATTTAAGGGCTTTAAAGCTCGGCTTAGTAGGGATTTTCAGCGAGCGTTTGTGTGTGCTTTTAAGCCAAATTGAGTTTAGAAAATCCAAAACAAAAACTTGCACCACTGCAACAGCAACAACAACAACAGTTATGATTAAAAATGTTGCTCAGCAATTTTGCCAAGCAAAACTCGAAAATTGTTTCGCAACAAAATCGAGCCATTTTGCAAATTTTTGCGCAACTTTGCGCTGCTATTGTTCGGTGTATTGTCATCCCACTAAGAAAGTTGCTATGCAAAGAGCTGTGCTTTCACTGCACACTTCTTATTAGCTCACATGCATATGAGCTTGTGCGTTGGTGTGTGTGTGTATGTTTGCTTTGCATAGACTACAGCATAAACTGTCGAATATCAAAGTGCATGCTTCAGCATAATGCAAATAGCAATTAACAATAAGTGCCTGCATATTTCCAACAAAAAACTTCAGAAAAATGCTCCCTAGTATTTGCTTTGTGCCACACTTGAGTCTGTCTTGTCTGTTGAAGGGCATTGCTGAAGCGGCTGCAGGCAAGCGTGCTTATTGATTTTTTCATGCATTTTCTTATATCATTTTGTTAAAGCTCATAATTCAACATCATACCAATTAGTTGAATTTGTTACGAAATTTGCTTGTTTAGAAAAAATAAACACTACCTACTTATAAAATACATGCACTCACACACACACGCACGCACATTTCAAGCGGCAAGCAACATCAGTTTTCATTTTAAAATTTCACACAATGGCACACGCACTAATACACATACACGCGCGTAATTATTCGCCTTGCTTACGTTACAGACAGCGCAACTCAAAACTTGTACTATGACAACAATAACAACAGTTGCAACAGCTACAATTACCACTACGCCCACGAATGCCTCGTCGCAAATGAGCACGAGGCATGAGCAAAAGAATGAGCGTTCAGATTTCAAGCAAAACTGTGCCAAATGAGTTTCTCACTTTCGGGGCTGGCATTGCTGCCACTGTTGCAATAGCTGCTGTTGTTGTTGCTGTTAATGTCCTTGGGGCATCATTTTCGCGTTTTTAGTTTCCACACAGAGAGAGATGTGTATGGGAACAAAAAAACATACATGGCAGCAGTCTAACACACACACACACATACACACTTGCCACATACACTGGTACAATGGCCACAGCAACGTTCGCTCCACTTATCCTTATCCTTTTTTCGAGCTTTTTGCAATTTCGCAACTTTTGCATATTTTCGCCACATTTGAATGAAGTCGTACCCCGCTTTGTTGCCGCCTGACCGCCTCGGCTGGCTATGAGTAATGAAAAATTATGTTGCTTTTTAATAGTTTGGCACTTAATTTTGTCCCGCTTTGTGCATATTTGTGGAAAATTGTTCGAAAGCTATTTTTGCATATGTTAGCCGTGTTTCATTTGGTGCCTTGAATTGTGTGTGTGTTTGCAATTGGAACAGTCGCCATATGCTTCATTGGGTGTAATAGTATGTGTCATATGAATGGTCAAAGGTTGTGCAATTTGAACTAACGTTGACCCACATTTTTCTTTATACGCGCATGTTTTTGTTTCTTTTCGAGCGACACATAATGAAAAGCTTCATTTATATCATACAAAGTGCCTGTGAAGCTCACACATGCTTCGTTGTATTCAAGGATTCGTGTTAGCACAAATTATGTGCGCCAAATTAGTAGCTCATTTATTTCCAGCTCAATATAATTGTTAGAAATGTGATCCTTTGTTGGCTTACAAAACATAATATGATATGAAAGGGGCAGATATGTTGGACTTATAAAAAAAGAAAGTGAATGTGCTGAAAAAACGATTTGTTGGCATATTAGAGCGAGCTCGAATAAAATTATTTATATATTCGCTTTTATGCTCACTTTTATGATACAACCTTCTGACATAATCTGCTGATGTGACTGCTCTAAAAGTTGCTATCAAAAATGAGCGCGCATTTACGAGGCTCATTCAATGCACTTACGCATATATTTTTGCTTTTTAGCTTTCTATGCTAAATAATTGGCTCTGAATAACGAAAGTATTTGTGAGCACTGTTTGGAGAACGAGTACAACGCTACTCAGTTTCTATGTGAGTGTTTCGCTTTTTTCAGCTACCGATTAAAGCAGTTGATGTCAGACGTGCTGAGAACGGGCCATTTTTTACCATTTATACTACGCTTTGCAAAACGATCAGCAAAATTTCACCAAAAGGCAATTTACTTATGAATAAAATGAAGAAATTCCTGTCTGCGTGTTGGTGAATTTGCTTGCTTCGACAAAAAATAATGATTTAGTTTTACTCAACATTTGTCTATATTTCGTTACTTTTTATACTTAATTGATAAAGATCAACCGGGCTGTAATCTGACGTAGGGCTTCCCTACAATATTTCATTATGAGCCTTAAAAATTTAAATGTATTCTTTATAAATGATAATTTTTTCATATTTTCTATGATTTAAGTTTTGCTTTTCAATTTTAATTTTCTTAATTTTTACTTATTTTGCTTTCTAGATACCTAGTAATGAGCTATACAATGATTTTGCTGGCTCCGGCATGGTATGTTTATTTCGATCATTTTCTTTTGCTTTCATAATGTATTTATTATTTCTATGTATGCGCTAGAATGATATACAAGAGTCTGGAGACGATATTTTCGATGATGATGTTTGGGCAGCCGTAAGTATCTGCATTTGGATTCTTTTTGACTTTTACTATTCCATTTACTTTTCGATCGTTTTGCCTATTTCGAAATTCCTCTCATCGATCAAAATATTTATATTGTGGGTGGTAATAATATTTCTCGCTTTCTACAGCAGCTTTCCATGAAAAAAAAGGTAGGAATGCAAATTTTTGACCGATTTCTCTACGATTCTTTAATCTCTAGATGGAAATATTTAAAACTGATCATTATCAAATATTTCTTATTGTAAAGCAGAAGCATCTTTTTATCTTTAAGCAGAATTGCTATATAGCTTTGCAAGGGAATTAGATATGAAGCACACAATAAGCAAGCAGATTTAAAGATTGCAAAGCGCTCATTCTTGAAACTTTTTTATGCATTATCCTCTTAGATCAAAGAATAGTCTTTTATCTGTAAAATTCTATCGAAGAAGGGCCCTTTGCAGTTTATCTAAATTTACACATTTCATTAATTTATAGCTTTTATGCATTATAATTTTCGTTTCCTACATAGAAAATATTTGTTTTGTATGCGTGGATGCAAATCGGCTTGAATATTTCTGTATAACAAAAGCAAATATAAACCAATTCAACCGTAAAACTACCCCACCTTCTTCCCAGTTGAAACTCGTAAATTTATAAGGCACAAAAAGCTGCAGAAAAGCACAACCCAGTAAAACTTTTAAATAAACTTATTAAAATTGTGCCAACGCATTTCCGAAAGAGTCAGCTTTCAGCTGAGAACATTCCATTTTGCATTCTGTTGCTGTTGTTTTAGCTCAACATTTTCGTCCTTGCTGCTGCTGTTGTTGTTGCTGCGCATTAACGCATGGCATACGAATACACACGTAACAGCACATTAGAAGACACACACAAACACAAACATGCATTGACTCACAGACAGGCAACCATAACGAACAATGAGTGTCCAATCTAAATATCGTCACGCACATGAACTGCTGCTCTGAGATTAGATTTTCTCTATGCATGTGCGATTGTATGGATTTGTGTGGCAGTATGTGTGTATGTGTGCACAGAAACTATTGCATTCATGCACAATTGAGGGGCTGTAAATTTGGTAGTCGAATTTTATAGAAATTGACAAGCCTTAATTGTAATGCTTACCGACACATATACATACATATATAAATGCACACGTATGCGTCAGGGATGCCAACAAATTAAAAAGATTGAGAAAAATCAAGTTTCGGTTTCAAAGCAAAAAACTGAAAGACTCTTATCAAAAATTCTGCATACTAAGTAAATTGCTTGGAAAGATGAAGCTGTAAATATTGAGATAAAAATAATTTTCCCATAGAGAAAGCATTCTTTAAAAGATTTCTTACGTTAAGCTTAAGTCCAAAAAGAAGTTTAATGCAGATACTCATTCGCCAATTTGAATACTTTTTGTAGACCGATTGTTTGCAGCTTAATAGTTTGAGATAAAAGATGTGTATTAAGAAATCGTTCGGAAACATTGCAAAAACGTTTTTAAACTTGCATTGAAAAGTAAGGATATTTAGCGAGCTGGCAGCCCTGCTGCGATTGTATCTAGGCGAGCATTAGTAAAAATGGCAATGTCAACGCATAAAAGCTAAACGAAATGTAATTCTGCACTTTGGAAATTTATGACCACAAAATAAACCCAAAGCCACAACGAAAACATCACCTGGCTCATTCGAATTGACAGAACTAAAAGCACTAAAATATGCACACTCACACACACACAACAATATGCATACGAAAGCACAGTCGCACATACTTATGCATGTAGGCAAATAGCACTGTGAAATCGAAAGCATACACACAAATACAACTTATGGACTTCGACATAGCGATTTGTTATTGTATTGCCACATGCTATGTCAATGTGTGTGTGCATGTTTTTATTGGTTCGGCGTGTATGCCGGGGGAATGTACATATGTGCTATATATGGTTGACTTGACGTGCGATAGATAGCGAAAGGGGTCATGCTAGCCTCAGTGGTATGTGTGACACGTGCAAACACACAAACACATGCACACACACATTAAACAAGCAGCGCGAAAACAGTTGCAGCATAATTACTTTGAATTTATCTGCGCTGATAGCAGTAGCATAAATTATCAAAGAATTACCGTTTGTTGAAATTTTGCAAATGCAGTTGCAAATTTACAGTCAAAAGATACACAAATACTGACTATGCAGAATATATTTAGTAAGCTCGATTCTTTTATAAAACTAGTGGCAAAATAAAAATACGCCCAAAGAGGTAACATTTCGAAAGCGCTTGTGAACTTCTTTAACTGCCTTTAAGCTAAATTCAGTTTTATCTAACATTTATTCCTCAAGCTTGCAGTTGAACGCTTTCATATGAGCCGGAACAATTTTTGCATAAAGCTCATCTTTATAGTTTTGAAAGTCTTGATTTTCTATGAATTATAACTCAATTAATCAGTGAGTTAAACAAAGTACCAATGCAGACACGGCAATTCAAATTCCGAAATTTAAAACATAACACTCGCAAATTTTAATGTTTACAGATTTTATCAATATTTGAGCAAATTTTTGCAGGGCATACAATTTTGTGCTTGTGTTTCAAACCGGCTTATAACTATATACTTTTTCAAAAATTTTTAAAACTTCCCGTTTTCCAAGTATTTCTTAGCAAGGAAGGAGGGGTTGATTTGATTTGAGTGATTTTTCCTCAAAAAGAAGAATATTCTCTGCAATCTAAATCAAAGAAAGTCTCATTTCAAAATAATATATAGTATAATGTATTACAAAAAGAAGACTCGTCTCTGCAATATCAAATCGCAGACAAAAAATAATAAAAGAGACAAAAAATTCAGATGCAAAGACAAAAATCTGGCGCAAAATACGCTTGTAATTTCCGCCGGTTTGTGGCAAAGTGACCTCTAAATGGAAATTGCAAATCTGTTATGCGTGCAACAGACAGCATTCTTAAGGGATGAAAAAGAAATGCTATGCAAAAATAAATTGCAACAACCGCAACTCAGAGTAAGAAATGCTGGCTGCCGCTGTTTGTGGCAAGAAGTTAACAAACTTTCCTTTATGTCAGGCACATGTGGCATATACGAAAATGTGTATGTATGCCATGTAAATGTGTGAGCGTATAGCTAATGCAAATACGTGAAGGCAGCACATACGCATACACATACAGCTACACACCTACATAAGTAAAATCATATATAGAGAAAAAATCAAAATAGAGAAAAAGCCTGCTGCTTAAAGAAAAATTGTGCTTTGTGTTTGTGTGTGTGTGCGGAGACAAATACATGCTATGCATGCAAGTATGTGTGCTTGTGATTGTGTCAAAAAGAGGACACTCAGTCGACACATGTCAATTGCTCAATACAGGCGCACAGCTACACAAACAATGCTGCCACACAAATATTGTTAGATATTTGCTTTGTATGACTTGTTGTATCTATAGTGCGGCGTCGTAAGCGGGCGTGCCTGAGAAGGTCGTTGTGTCATTCACTATGTCTGTGTATGTGTGTGTGTGTGTGAAGCTGTTGCATATACACTTTTATGTTTATGCCTTTCTAAAGTATCTAAACTGTCACATAAAGCTGTTCGCTCGATGTAGCCGGTTCTGTTGTTATTTAACTTGAGCAACTTTTTAAAATATTTGAAAAACGTTCATTGAGTGAAACTCCACTTGAGTCCATTATGCCAGCCATTTTGAAGTATTTGTGATGACAACAAATGCATCAAAAGCTGAGTGCTCTACCCTTGACACTTGCATAAAAGAAAGCATTTCCTTGAAGTGCCGCTGAGAACAGCGGCACGAGTTGCTTTAGACATAATTCCCTGTGCCAAAATAAACGATATAAAATTCTGCATCAAGTAAGAGATGAAGGTTGCCTTAACCACCGCTCGACCTCTGCTAACAACCTTTCAACAAAATGCCTCATAATTTGCTCGCTATTACATCATCGCTACCTATACAGCTATTCTGTTCCATATACATGCCTATATGTAATTATGTGACAGCAAAAGTACAACAACAACAAAATACATAGCAAGAAATTCAATTATAAACACAAAAGTTTCATATGACCAGCTGTCATGACTGTCCACTTTGCTTCGGTCTGGTCTCTCTGGCATGCCAGAATTCTTATTAAGAATTAAGAAATGCCACTGTTCGAAATAATAATTTCTTTTGGCCCGTCATGGCCATTGAATTGGCGCTCGTTATGCGCTTGAATACGCTGCTTTTGTGCAAATGTCGCAAACAAGTTTTGCCCGCAAACTTGTCGACAAGCACACACACAAACACTCACACGCACACGCACACATAAAACACATAGATTTGACGTCTTATTTAGATCTTTTCCAATATGCTGACTTTTATTCTAATGCCATATTTTCCCGAGCGCCTGATTTTCTTTGGGTATTTCTTACAAATGTTAGTAAAACACACGCATAAACGTACACTAGAGTAGCGCACCGCACACACACACACACACACATATAAGCAAGATAGCATTTTGCTTGTGGGCACATGTGGCGTATGCGTAATATTAACTTATTTTTAATAATTCAAAATATTAGGAGATTTTTTTGGGTAACTTCTTGAAATTTAAATTTTTTTAAATTTCACTTCTATTAGCAAAATAGCTTAAATGTATTAAAAAAGTAGAAGAGCAATGCTATGAAGAACAATAAAATAGAGCGTTTTCATAGTTCTAATTTTGTGAAGCCAAGTCGTAAGATGAATATGAGCATTCCAATTGGGAACTTAACATGTTGATTTACTTTTAAGACATAAGCAAGCATCTACACACACTCTTTTAAAGTTTTTATTGATATAAAAAATGCGCTTAAAAAGCCTCAAAATTAGTTGCACCTAGCGCCACTAAAGCAACTATAGATGACTTATAGGTTATGAGAGAACAGCTCCGCTCTGGAAAGTTCTATTAAAATATATCAATGTGAAATATAATGCAATATGTAATATGTATGTATGTATATATATTAACTTGCGCCCATAACTTGAGTTTGGCGCCTTTGCCAGCTGCCGCACAAATTGATTTTTGTGTGCATTCGCTGCATGTTGCAACATTGTTGTTAAGTTTCAAATACAATTTTATTAATAAAAGTGCTTCCTGTCGGGCAGACTCTCTGACATACTGTCAGGAAGGCAGGCAAATAGAGTGGAAAAAGCGCAAGCGCCTTTGCCACAACTTTTCCAATATGCCTGACACTTGAAGGCTTTGTGTGGTGTTTACTTTGCCCTACAATAAACAACTTAAGCGGCAAAATGAAAATGTTGCATTTGTTGAATGACATGAGTGGACGTGGCTGTGGCAGGCTACTGCTAGCTGGCTGTCTGGCTGCTGGGTATGGGCTTGGATGGTTCAATGGCACCCCCTGCACTTAACAGGCCGAGAGCTTTGCGTATGCAAGAGCAGTCGCAAAGTTATTTTATAGCTGGCTGGTGCCCACTGCCCACTGCCCCAACTTCTGACTGCACCTCTGCCCATCGCAGCTGGATTTGCTGCTCTTGCATAAGCCGATTTTATTGGCCTTTTCTGTTTATTGATCGGCTGCTGAGCGTTGCAACCTCAGCGTTTATTGACCCAAATTTTATGTTTTATCGAGCCCGGGCTGCCATCGTGTGTTTGTCAACATTCATTTATGTGCACGGGGCAAGAAGAAATCGCGGGGAAGAGAGTAGCAACGAGCACTGAAAGTTGTTAGAGCTCTGGCAAAGGGGTTGGCAAATTATTTGAAATGGGCTACGTAATAAAATTGCACTGACGTTCGCTGCAATTGTGGAAATCACGTTATAAGCCTTTCTATACACCCGTCCACTCGTCCATAAATCAATTTCGAAAATTTGAAATTTTGCATTTTCAATCTGCCAAATAGAGCGCAATTCTGAAATATTTTATTGGCATATTTTGCTCTGGCTTTCATCTATTGCAAAAATGTTTGCCTTTGTCAAAATTCGTATTAAATGCGCTTTTCGCTTTTGTCAACTTTCAGGCGACGGACATTTACGATGCCAGTGGATTGCCGCCTCCAACGCAGCCGCAGTATTCGCACGAACGACGTAAGTACATATTTTAGCCTGTTATATCATATTTACATATATTAAATACTCTGGCGTGTAATATGCATGCTTTGTTGAAATATCTTTTGGCGTATGTATTGGTTGCAGCTTTGTATGTCAGATGAGAATGCACAGCGGCATAATCTTCACTAAATTCTTAAGACGAACTTTCCTTGATACTCCATTTAGCTACGTTCCGCTGTTTAACGTAAAGTTTTTTATCTTCCGCAAATTAATTTCGCTAACGCTGCAAAAAAGTTGCTCTCTTTACACATTAAACGAACCGTCATTTTCGAGCGCAAAATAAGAACGGCAAAAGCATCGTTCTCGTGTCGTTATGTAATTAATTAACGATAGCTTTCTTGGCCAAATGTATGCACATGTTATGTTTCTAGATATAGTTATCATAATTTGATTATGCCGAATATTTAAAGACAATTTACTATATACTATATGTATACCCTTGCCTTCACACCAACGGAAACATATCAAAGCCATTTGCTTCGAAGTCTTTCATCTACAAGCCATTCGTCTTTTTAAGATAGACGTGTAAAAAGTTATGCATTTTGAAAGAAAAGTGCAAAGAAAAACACAACAAAAATGACGAAACTCTTCAAAATGCGTTGCCATAAATTTGCATACGTTGTTATGCTCGTTTATTCATTCCAAAAATTGTATGTCAACTTGCAAAAATTGCAAAGTTGTTTCGTAATGGCGCGTAAAGAAAATCTGCAAAACCAATTTCCGTCTTTTCCGCGATGTTGACACAAATTCTATATTGCTCGCGCACTTCCTCGCGCTGGCTTACAGCACGTACCTACTCCTGCCAAATTCACACAAACATACACAAACACACATGCACGTTCACACACACACCCTCACACACATTTATAACGATTACACGTTATTGCACTGATTTGCATGCGCATATATTGGCAACAATGTTAATAGTGTTGTTGTTGTTGCTGTTGCTTCAGCCGTTGTTGTTGCTTTTTCTGTTATTGTAATAGTTGTTGGTGTTGTTGCCGTTTTATGCTAGCACAGAGTTAGAGTATCGCAGGGTCTGAGGTCGCAATTGCACTGTGTTGCTGTTGCTGATTGTTGTTGCCACTTTGTAGTTGTTGTTGTTGTGTTGTTATTTTGTGTTTGTTAGTTGATGTTGTTTGCATATGCAGACACACGCGCGCGCTGCTTAAAAAGTACACAGTAAATTCTCATATTACGTTAGTTTTATTCAAATGACGTTGCAGTGCAAAAGCGTGGCAGCACCTTCTAACAACAACAACAACAGCAATAACAACCAGCACAGCAACCCTAACACCGGCACAAGCCACAAACAATAGCAACAACAACAAGAGTATTGCATGTTCAAAATGTATTTTGTGGCAGCATAAATTGCAATTTGCAGCATGTAGGAATTTTTAGAATTTTTTTGCAACTGTCATAATTTTTATATTTTTTTTTATAATTCGCTTATCAACGAAGGTCTAATATATGAACAACATTTTAATTGTTATTTCATTAGCTTTTTCTTAGTTTTATAGCATTATCTCTTCTCTCTCTCTCTGTCTCTTTCTCTTATATGTACATGGCAGCTCGCCTTAACTCGCATTTTTGTCTCTTTCACTTGCAGCATATCGCACCATCAAAGGCGATAAGGGTGAGCGCGGTCCGAAGGGGCCACCCGGCGATAGCATACGCGGGCCACCGGGACCGCCCGGACCCGCTGGTCCCAAAGGTGATGCCAGCTCATTTCCACCCTTCATCGATGCAGAGGCGGTAAGTACCAAGCAGCAGCAACTTGCCACATGCCACATGTCACGCTTGTGCGAGCGTTGCGGCAGGCAATTTAGTAGCGTTTTTGCAACGCATGTCAAAAGTACTGTATGCAACATTTGTAACATGTCAACTGCTAATTACGATTTGTTAGTCAATCCCCTCCCTCTATGCCTTTTCCATGTTGTGGTCATTTCCCATGTTGGTGGCTTGCGATTGCCACTGCAATAACATCGCATAAAATTAAAATTTTTCGAGCGAAAACCATTTGAGGTTATGCGCTGCAGCAGGACAATATAAATTGCAGAGCTATTGAACCCGCTGTAGGTGTCATGTTGTTTGTGCGGTGTCGTAGCTGATGCCTGCCATTTGTCAACTGTTAGGCGGCAAAATTGTAGGTTTTCGAAAATTACGGAAATATCGGTTTACTGCATCCCAAATCAGCACGTTTGCTGAGTATCTGCCTTTAGCGAAATATACATTTCTTTCTGAATTTTACCAAATCCTCGAAGCTAAAATTCATCTATTAAAAAATAACATAGGAACTTCTTTGTGTTTTAGGTTGGCTGGTTTGTGTGGCTACTCACTGACTATCAATAAGCGCTAAGTGCCGTTTTGTTACCACGCCTCGATCAACCTACAGCCATTTGGCGGAATTCAGAAAGTTTAGAACAATCATTATATCCATACCTTGAATGTCAATGATGCTCTCTAGAAAACCTTTTCCTAGTGTTTTGAGCCTTCCCCCTTGCTAGGGCAGGGCATCTGCACAAAAAGTGGTCTATCGTTTCCTCTTCATTCGGGTACGTTTAGGTACGCTCGCACAAAAAATATATAATGATTATATATACATATATTAATATGGTTTCTTAATTCGCTGATGTGACTCCCAATCTGTTGCATTCGATTGTGAAATTAATTCCATACTAAATTTTGCTTTAAATTGCCATATGCCTAAATGGAGGCATGCGCCAATTAAAATCACATCTATTATCCAGCACATTAATTACAGCATAAATTGCAGGCAACAAAATTATACATAAGTACTGCTAACCTACACGGCCCCGCCCCTCTCGCGTACATTTTAACATAGCCGACAGAGCGACATTTATACGCTCGCGCGCACCAATTAGCCACGTATTCTGCGCAGATACCACGGTTTACCAATATTTACGACTTAACAAATACTAGTGCGCATTTTTGCACGCACAGACACAAACACACACACATACGCCCATACAATAACACAGTGTTTGCCGGCTTTAACATATTTACGAGTAGGCCAATTTAAAGTGTTTAATTTGCATTTAATTGTGTTGAAGCTGTTGAAGCTAAATGGAAGCAGCCAACAATTGCATCGGCTGGCAACGCCCGCTACAGCAACTTGAGAGTGTGTGTGTGTTTCGGCGTATGGCTGTGATGCAACGCTGTTCTGACATGTCGATTGCAGCGCAAAATTCGCGCAGCAATTGAATTTTGGTAAAACTCGAGAATGAAATGCTCAAGAGTGTAGGCATACTTTGCATGCGTGCGTGCTAATCCCTGTAGGAAATGGATTGCTGAAATAATGCAAATAGCATGCATGACTATGATACGCAGGACCATCGCTGACTAGAACAAGCAAAGCATTGATGATACTTTCAGGGCAATTCCATATTTTGGAAATATTCAAGAGGCTGTTCGAGTTTGTCAGACTGCCGGAAGTGACTCAAACGGTTTGGCCTTTCCGGCTGGTTTTCAAGTTCCATTCATGAAGTATTCAACAAAAATCTCTGAACAAATAAATAGTTGACAAACGGGAAAACGGTAACAGAATGCGGAGGTGGTCTTAGTGCTTAAAAATCCATCACAGCAGCAGCCAGTGTCTTTTGAAGATTTCCACCTGCCAACGCACGCAAAATAAACATAAATTGTCAAACTTTTTCAAATTCTTTCCATCGCAAATCTTACGACAATACAAACAAAATAATCTTCTTTCTTTATTTATATAAAAATTTTAATCATTTTAGTAAATGTTTGCATTTCTTTCAGCAGCTGAAAGGCAGTTAGATTATGTTAGCTTAAGCTGGCTGTCTAAAAAGGTCATGCATAGACCCTATTGGGGTCCTTAGCGATGCCAGTGAGTGATGGTCAAAGTAATGATCTGTCAGAATTTGGGTGTGTTTCATAAATTTCCAAAGAGGCTTGATATCTACTTTTGAGATCTGTTCGAACCCTGAAAGGCAGTTAATTTCAGCCTAACTATTCCACAGGGAAAAGTATTCATGCATATTTGAGTGATGGTTGCTATTTCTATTGATAACTTTTTTTTTTGTTGGCAGTGCCACGGCTCTTGTCACTTCCAGCAGGGGTGTTCCCTGCGTGCGTGCATGTGTGTCTGTGCATGTGAGCCTTATGCTAAATCACTGGCAAATCCAGTCGAATTTTGTAAACAAGGCGCGAGCAAAACCACAACAACTGCTTTTGACCAAAATGCGCATATGTGCATTAACAACAACACAACAACAACAACTACAACAGCATGCAGCAGCAGCAGCTTATCGCCGCTTGGTGGCGCTGGCATTGCACTGCCATGTGCCGTGCGCCATAATTCCGCAAACGATGCAGGCAAATCCGTTAGTTCTAACACGTTATAATCAAGGGAATTCTGTTGGTATTTGCTTCCGCCCATGCTCGTGCATATGGCTGTGTGCGTGCGAGCGTGAGTAGGTGATATAAATTGCACGCACACACATGCACACATGTATCTACGCGCATGTGTGTTTACCTGACGCTTAACAGCAGCGAATTTCTACGCTGCAATAAACCGGCGCGTCGCTTTTGAAATATTGGCGTGCACGCAAATGGTTACACCTGCTTGCAGGGTAATTTCTACATGAAGATTGAAATATATTGGCGTTGCCAACCAGGCAGACGAGGCGAGGCGGTTTGTAGCGCGTAGCCTGAAGGTGCAACTGTCGAGGATTGAGGCATAGACCCAGGCACGAACAAACCCATAAAACTTGTTAATCTTACATGCATGTGTTTCAGCATACTTCAAGTAAACTAACATTTGACTAAACTTTCCATTAAGATTTGAGGCACAAAAGCAATTTGAATTTGAAAATCTAGCTTTTGTTGGAATTCATGCATTGGCTAAGGCTTGAACCAGAAAATTGCAGAACAAAAACCGAGACTTTATTCTTTAAGTCATGCGGTTTCATTTTGAAATATTTTTAATGATTTGGTTTTAAACGATAAAACGCTTAGTTAATCTTTATAATGACCTAAAAACCTATTTGAAATGAAAGCCATCGCGACAACCACTTGGAGAAGAATTGAAAATACATAATTTGTACATAGACACTTCTTTGAAAGCGGAACCATGAACCCTTTCCAGAACATACGAAAATGTTGGTTACAGTTCATATTAAGATTAAAATCACGATTGTTTTTGTCTGATTTTATTTTATTCAGTCTGCTAGCTCCGAGGACTGACATCGAAAATTCAAAAATTTCGTTGGATGCGTAGTTTCGAATTTTATGAAACAATTCCTTTTGGCGATCTGTTTGCAATATTCGGCAATTGTATTGTAAATAGATATTACCTGGGTAATAAAGTCTGGTGCTTACTAGCCCAGCACAGTGGCATATGATGTGTTCTGCTATTTCTTTATATTCATTACAGATTCTACACATAATCTAGATTCTGCCCATAAGAGTATATAAAAATGTCGATATGTTTTTAAAAAATAATAATTAAATTTTTCGACTCATAATACAAGCTTCACGCCACAGCACATGCTAATTTTTTATCAAACCACATAAAGCCATATTAACCCATTCCGCCGATTGCTGGTTATAGTGCCAGAAAATTGTCAATTTCTCGAATTGCAAAGTTCAGCGCATGCACACTCTCATGCGATAAAAAGCCAACGACCTTTAAGTTCAACAACTTGTTTCCCTATTAAAACTCTTGAGGCATCATTCTTTTTTTATAATAAATGCATCCATGCCACGCGGATTCAAGTAATTCTCAATCAAATAAATCGACTTACAATTGCTAGCAAATTATTGCATGTGACTTTCTACGCTCCCACAAACAACAGGCATATGCATTGGTATGTGTGTGTGCCAATGCTTCTATGTATGACTGCATACGAGAACTCTGTCAGTGCTTGCAAGCGTGCACTTGTGTGCGTTCCATGAATGCGGGGGCACTCGGGTGCTTGTAAGCGCATTAATCACAAACGCACACACAGCAAACTGTACGCCGTAATCGCACACACACGCCTGCGCATGCGCACAAATGTAATCAAAACAAATATGAGTTTTAATTTATTACCATAAAACAATATTGGCTGCGGATTCATTTGGCTGCAACGAACGGCGGCGGGCAGGGAACCGACTGATACCCACTCAAATGTGCAAAATTGAGAATAGAGCAGCAGAGGAGCAGTTGCCGTAAAACAAGTTGGAAGGGGTTTGCTTATATTACGATATTGAATCTTTGAGCAACTCGCCTTTTGGCCATTAAATTTGAAGATTCTATGAAAAATGCTTGTATAAACTTTTGGGCGGAAGTAAGCAAGGCTGTGAATAAAGAAGACTAAAAGAAGCATAAGTTGGGAACAATGCACGAACTTTGAGCTAAGAGTTCATTCGCAAATCCTGTTAAGTGACTAAAAATAAGAGCAGTTCCTTTTCACATGCCTAAAGAGCAGAGGTTTCACTCTGTAAAAATTCGGCCTCTTTAGAATCTAGCTACAATTGCTTTCGAAGTTTTCTCTCATATATTAAAATTGATACCCACTTTTTTGCCTAATTTCGTAAAGTCTTGATATGATGTTATTTTAAAGCGAAAGTGCAATAGTTATTTGTTAGAAAAAATTATACCGAAAGCTTTTAAGGTAAAAATGCGTTCTTTGTGCTTGAATATTTCAGATGAAAATTTCGTTGAATTTTAAATTTTTGTTTCTTTTTTAAAATATATGAAAATATATACCAAAAGCTTTAGTTCGATTATCGTGAGCACATTTAGCAAATTTGGTTGGACATTTCGGGAAATGCTAATTGGAAACCCTGCTCGTGCCGCCACTGCAAAGGAAGATATTGCCCGTGTGTTTGTTGTTGCTGCTGTTGTTAGCAGCACTGCTGTTATGCCCGTTTTCGCTTCAACGGTACTTTTGTAATTTTTGTTCTCTTGTACTGTTATTTTATTTGCTGCAGAGCATTACAAATTGCGTGCGTACGCGTGCATATATCCGCATACCAGCGTGTTTGAGTGTATGTGTGCATGTGTTGAATTGAATTTCTTTGGCGATGGCAGCAACAGCAGCAGCAGCGTTGCATAATGTTTGGGGCAATTATGGAAATTGGAGCGTTTGCATACAATCTGCCAGCATTTTAGCAGTATCCTCTCGAGTGGGTAGCTCAGAGCTGCAAAGCAATTTATATGAAAATTTCCAACGCAGTCAAAATATTTCACTAGAATTCTAAGGCGCACAAACACACGCACACATATGTAACAGAGTACGCATGGCTGTACATATACGCATACAACAGACTACACACATACAAAAGAAATGGCTTTGTAATAAAAAACGCAAATTCTATGCACTCTTGGCTCTGACAGCCAGCGGTGCGGCGCGGCGCTCTTCATATCTGCAGCAAGCACACATACAAATAGCACATACGCACATTTGCCTGTGTGAGATATGTATGTATAGGTGTTTGTAAATATGCACATTTAAGCATAATGCTACTAACGCAACCAATATGCATAAGTGTAAAAGCTTATTACATAACAGTTTTCAATAAAAATACCTAAAAATATAATCCGATTTTATTTTGTTGCCACAAACAGCTCAGATTTCCCTACAAATGTTGCATCACAGTTGATCTAAGTGGAAAGTTGCTTACATAATTTTAATTGATGTTTCATAATTTCTCTCTCGCTCTACTTTCACAGAAATACACTGGCAAATGTACATGTAATGCGTCTGATATCCTGGAAGCAATCAAGCAGGACGACTTACTGCGAGAGAAAATACGCGGTCCACCCGGATTGCCGGGTAAGGAGGGAAAGACAGGTGCTCCTGGACTCACGGTAAGTGCATAGCAATATATAGGGGAACTATATTCGAGGCAAATTTTGAATTTACCATTCGATTTTGTTCATCTGCAATTTCAAAGTGAAGTTTGAAGACATCCATGATTCCTTTAATCTACCTTTATCGATCGATTTTTGAGAAAATGCGAAAAGTTCCAAAAAGTTCGTATGTCAAACCCTCAAAAAACGTAAGCTATGTTCTATAAAAATGTTCCGATTTTTAGCTAACCCTAACTAATGGATGATATATAATGAGTTCTCTATAAGATTGCTATTGCTGTCAAAATTTTAAGCAATACTTTTGGTATCATGAATATTGATATTTCCCGCAAAAGAAATAGAAAAGAACCCTGATCCAAAGTGGCGAAGAAGTAATCGGAAGAAGCGCGATTTTCTCGTTTTTGAAATCACATTTTCTTTCCTTTTTATTTTTATATAATGTTTACTGCAGTTTTTCATTTTAAAAAACATAGAGCTGTCCTGGAAGTCTATACAACCACTTTCCACATAAGTTTATTCGACCAAAGTACTTCCTCGGAAGGAGTCTATTTGTTAGTCGTATCAAATAAAGATAGAAATTCTAAAGTCTAACGTGGTTAAAAAAAATTTCAAAAAAAACATTTTGCCCGAGATCGTGTATTATATACTTCAATACACAGTAAGAGAAGTTCTATTACGAAGCGAATTTTAAAATTAAGTATAAACAAGAGTAATCTATATGATTAGGCTTTTATGTTTTTAACAAAGATCTTAACTTAGAAAAAATCAACCCTCCTTTTTCTTCTTTGTTTAATGCGCTTTTTTCTTTAAGAGCCACTGAAGTTCTCAACAATTCTTCTACTGTTGTCCTGTACACATATACATATGCATTTGTGTCACCCATTTCTGTCATTGGCAAACTGCATTTTTCAGTCTAAGTAATAAAGCGGAAGATTTAAAATGCATGCTTGTAAAAAAATGAATATTACCGCAGCAAGTAATATCGTCTTTCAAATTAGTAGCAAGCACAAGCAACTAGATACCTGCCATCTTGCTGAGGATGCTAGAATTTGCTCTCTTTGCATCTGCTGATGTGCGTATGTGACGTCGACAGTTCCAGCTAATATTTCCAGCGCCGATTCACATTAAATATGCGGCAAGCCTTCAAGTGGGATGGTCATACACACACAAATTGTGTGCTAGTGTGAGCGCAAATTTATCTTGTCATGTTGCACAGACCATTCTACATTATTAGCTGCCTCTGTGTGTAAGTGTATGTGTGCTTGTGTTTCTTTTTTTTGCGCTGCAAAAACATTTCATCATGATCATATTTCATATTCACTTTTAAGAGGACGATAACACTTACACAGGCACACACAAACACGAACACAGCAGCATATAGACATTTTTATGGCGTGTGCTACACTTGATGTCTGTCACTTTGCGTACATGTGTGAGTGTGCACTCCATTTTAGTTTTAGACCTGTCATGTTGCAGAAATTATATCTTTATGGAATGATATTCAGGCAAAGGAAGGCAGAAGAACTAAGAAGAAGCTGCATAAAATGGCCGGCTTACCACACATACACACACACATAGATATAAGAAAAAACATTTTCTTCTCAACACGTGAGTGAAAAATTTACATTTTTAATTCCGCACTAAAGTGTCTACAAATCATGCCGTGTCACACAGATGAAAGGCGAATTTCAACATGTTTGTTGGCACTCACGTGCGGGGGGGAGCAAGTGCGCGGTCTGGACCGCGTTGGGCTGCAGCTGCAGCTTTCCTGGCACTGCTTGCTCTTTATCGTCTGCCAGAGACTCGCACACATGCTCACCTAGGCACACACTAACCCAGCAGCCAGCAGTGATGAATCCGACAGCAGCGTAATATACGCCATCTTCTCTGGAAGCCGCCTAAAGAGCTCGCTCCTTCGCTGGCACCGCAAATACTCACAAGCAAAGCAGCTCACTTCACTTCGCACTGGCTTTCTCGTAGCTTGCTTGCACCTGCCTGAGGTGGAGTCGGTGTGTGTGTGTGTGTGTGTATTTATGTATGCAGCTTAGGGCCTCGGGGCCTTGCACTGAAGTGCTGGCGCACAAAGCTCCTATCGCAGCGGAAACATCTTACGAGTAAAGCGGCAGCAAGGGTTACGCACACTCACACATGCATGCACTTGCTGCGGCAGCTTTGTGCGCTTGTGTGCCAGGGCTGCAAATTAGCAGCAAGTAAGAAGTTAAGGTAGTATGGATTATCTTAAGAACCGCTTCAAAAACTTGCAAACCAGTTTTTATGTCTCCCAATTTCGGTATAAGAACCGATTACATTGGAACTTGCACCGCTGCTTCTAACAAAACTGATAAATGAGAAACTTGTGTCGAAAATTTCTTTCGATAAAAACTCGATATACTTGAAAATTTCACCGTTAATTTGCTACAAAACTCGTTCCAGCAAAAAGCTGTTCCCATTACGTGGTTTCTTCATTCTAGCTTTATTCTTTCGATCGCTTGACGTGCTCTTGTCCTAACACAACGGTTTAGTTTGAAAAAATGGACTTGATTAAATATATCCTATACAAATTTTACTTTTTTCATGAAACTGAACTAGTGTTGCACATGAAATTAAAGGAAGTGCCTAAAAAGATTTTATTCAATTAAAAAAAACTTAAAATTCCTGCAGTTCGAAAACGATTTCTTTGAAATCCATATTGCATCCCTGGCTGCTGCTTGCTTTGACTACATCATGCACCCAACTTTGGCACAAGGATTTGCCACTCAAGCTAGTGATACTATGTGATACAGCTGACGTTTTTTCACCGAAGGATGCCTTTTCCCTTCGGCTCAAACCGAAATTTGGTAGAAAAAGAAAGTGAGGAAAAATGAACGGGAGTGCAAGAAGTTTTCAACAAATGCGCACAAATCAAATGCAACTTATGCGCCACACTTTCGCAACTGCCTGGCAGCCACGAGAGGTACACTCACACATTTCCACACTCACGACTCACACATTCACAGAACGACACAATGCACGCGCTCACCGAGCATATTGAATTTCCTGCATAAAGAACAGGAAAATAGACTCACATAATGCCAAGCACAAATGTTGCCTTGGCGCTGGCGCCTCAAAGGTTGCAAGCGACAGAATGCACTTCGCTGCGAGCGCTTGTTAGATAGCATATTTTTGTCATCTCTATGCTGGTGTATGCATGTGTGTGTGTGTGTGTGTGTGTGTGTGTGTGTGTGTGTGTGTGTGTGTGTGTGTGTGTGCGGCAATTGTTAGTTACAATAAAGCTAATTGTATTTTGATGATGTTCCATGCATGTGGCTGTCGGTTTGTTACTTACTTTTACTGTTATATCATTGCAATGATAAATGGTACCATGTGTGAGTGTGTGTGTGTGTGTGCATATGTGTCACAAACCTACAGACTTTGTGATATGTATGATATTTATGATATTTTATGTGAGTTGAGAATTGGAAATGCAGTGATAGCATTGACAAGGAAATTACACAATAATGATATAATAAAATTTCAAAAGAGTTTCAAATTTATTTGCAATTGAATGCATTATTCTGCAAGTAAATTGGTTGAAACGAGTTGTAATTTGAGTTGAATCATTGCCATGGATTACGAAATCAGTATTTTAAGGATATTTCCATTTTGATTGGGAATAAGTTAGCAATGTGATACTGGTGTAAACTGCAATCAAATCATATTTAAAAATGTCAATAATAATGAAAGTGTTATTCAATATAATTTTCACATTGTAAGAATTCGAATTGCCTAATAGATTATTGAAAACTTGCAATATATCGTATCGAAAAGTTATAATTTCCAAAAACTACAGCTCGGTCCAACTATTCAAATATAGACTTTAATGCCAGAGGGCATGTATTTAAAACAATTCAATTAATCGTATAATGGTTCCTTGAGAAAGATTGTATATGAAACTAACCATCGTAGCATAAGAACTTACTTCCAGAAACCGAATTTATTGGAACATAGCAACTGGTTCTTAAGTAGAGTTGCTCAAGTCAATGTGAGGCTCGAAAGTAGTTAAGGTTCATGAAAACTAAAAATATGAAAATTTCAATTTGACTTTTTCAACAATTATTTCAGATGTCCACGAGTCCCTGATAGCATAGATTTAATTTAAGTTATATAAAAAGAAAATGAATATGTCAAAAAAGAGCAGCAAGCTATGCTGAACTCTGTTGAATAAATATTATAATCAACTTTCGATGTGATCTTTCGTCCAGTGTAATAACAGAGTTTCTGCGAATATCTCAAGGATTAGGCATTTCAAATTGTTGTTCAATGTAGTGCGGATTTTAAACGTATTAGAGTTCATTAAGCGAGTTTCGGCGTACGACTATAGTAAAAATTATTTAAGCTGATTATATACATATATATAAAATATTCTGCGAAAATTAAGTTCATGTGACTCAGCATATACATATATAGATATATATAAAGATTTATAATTTTATACAGCGGCGCACTCACAGGACTAATCTTATACTTCTAGCAACCGGCGGAACGCAGTCTCTTGCACTACATCAAAAGAAAAGCGGTTTGTACTGCCACATTGTTGCGTTGTTAACAAATTCTAAACGAATTCTAAACAAATTGTTGCAATTAATTGACATTGCCGCCAGCGTCGCTGCAGCATTCCACAAAGCTCGTCAAGCTAAATGCGCCATTGATAGAAAGCATACAATCTCGCTCACAAGCCTGCCATTCAGCCATTTCCCAACATTGCAAAAGGGGGTAGGGGGGTGTATAGGGGTATGCTATAGCAGCCGCAATTCATAGTAATCCACTTTACAAAATTCCCTAACGAGTTGAGTGCCGTTAAGCCTGCCAGTACAAAAACAGTAAACAGGCGGCAACAAAATACTCTTGGCAATCCCAATGTCCCACGTCGTGTGTATTTGTTTGTATATGTAAGTGAAGTTGTTGATGAAATATTGCCAAATACCGGAAATTCCGGTGCTTGCTGCCATGCTAATCCCTTCACTTATTGCAATTAATTTAAGCTGAAAAGAAAAATAACAGCAGCGACTTAAACACGCACAGCCACTTCCTTTTACGCCAATGCCAGCCAGCTTGCCCCCAGCCCGCACATTCTTCCTGCCCTGCTTACGCTTAACCTTAATCCCTGCAGGTGTAGCACGCCAGCTTGCTGTGCTCCGCTTCGCCATGGGCCATGTGACGTCAAGGCAAGCGCCTAGCGCCTAGCCGAGCGCAAGGAGTGTCAAACTGAAGTTAATTTATTTCATGCCACTTTTATTGACAGACCCGAAATGGAAAAGGGGTTAGTGCCGCATTGTAAAGACTTTGGGCTTAGGCTATGCAGTAGGCTTGCGTAAAATATCTCAAATTATCTATCAAGGTGCCATGCTAATTTCGTATTTTTCTTCCTTTCTCTACACTCTTTGCAGGGTTCTACTGGGGTGCCAGGTGAACGCGGTGCCCCCGGTCTTAAAGGTGACCGCGGCGACAGGGGCGATCCTGGCCCTCGTGGTCCCGAGGGTGTGCAGGGCACCAAGGGCGAGCCAGGTGTCGACGGCCTGCCCGGCGTAATGGGCACTCCAGGACCGCCGGGCCCGCCTGGTTTGCCCGAGAACTATGATGTAAGTATGCCGATCTTTGTATTTCTTATGCATAGCTTAGTAATTTTTTTTTATGTATGCTTTCGTTTGTTTTATAAGTATCGAAGCAGAAAACGAAAAATGCACCAACATCAAGCAAAAATCAAGCAACAAAAAAAGTTCGCATGACAATTCAGCAACAGATTTACAGCAACACGCAATACCAATTGTTGATATACAATAATAAAGACAAGAGCGAAACAATTAAATTTTTGGCAAATTAAAACATAATTCTTGTTGAATGATGTTTCTAAAATTCTGATTTTGAGACATTTGTGAGCATGCAGAATCTAGAATCCGTACAATTACTTACAATATAATCAAAAACATTTTTTTGAAATCAGCTTTTTTCAAAATGCGCCATTCCTCTTGTCTGGTCTCGCCCAAAATTGGCAGATTGTTTCTTAGCTGTAGTGAAAAAAGTCTATGAAAGCCACTCAACAAATTTGACAACAACAACTTGGACCAGCATGTAGCGTACAACAACAAAACGAAAAACAAATTTCAGGCAGCGCTCTTAAATTGTTTTTTAATGAACTCGGCAAATATTTAACTCTTTCGCAAACAATGCCGCCGGCCGTACGGCAACCCGCTAGACTGCCAGTCCCGCTGTGAAGGCCATCATGTTGTGGCATTGTTTTGCTCGTATCGGTCACGCAAGCCTTAAACAGCGAATTCCTACGTATAACTTTCAGTGGCAAAATAAATGGCGTCCATGTCTTACAGCTAAAACAATTTGCCTAAACTAATTTCCTTCCTGTGGGCGCACAGTAGGCGCAGCAGAGGCGCGCTGCTCCGATCGTTTGCTGGCGCTCGTGCTGCTATCTTCGCTCGTCATCTGCAAAGCCGCCACAAGGTAACGCCAGGCAGAAGGCACCACAACCCGCCGCCCTTTCCACTTGCTAAATGACGCCGCACCACACCGGCAGAGCACCCGGCCACCAGGCCGCAAGCCTAACCGCGCTACTGCAAAGCGCTGTGGCCTTGCTCTGTGCACGTGAGTGTGTGTCAGTGTGTGTGTGCACACCTCAGGCGTTTGCTTGCCCCTTTCCCGCTGGGCCGCAGCTACTTATGTTTGGCTTCGTTCTGTGGCAATTATTTTTATCAGCGCGGTTACATGTTGCCACTGCCATCGCCGCCACCGCCGACGCCGCTGTTGGAGCCACTAGCGCGCGCCCTGCTTTGAACATGGCTTGTTACATTTTTGCGCCGCATGCTGGCGTTATCGCTATCGCGTCGTTACGCTTTGCCAAGTGTCGTGCACACTCAACGTGGCAACGTTTGAACGCCAGCCGCTAGAAAGGCAGAAAGGGTTGTCGCCGCAGAGACGCTCCCTTGCTTTCTTTAATTTCTCCTTCTTTCTTTTCCATTGTGGCCGAAGGATTTTTTCGGCATGTCAGTCTGCCCGAAATGCCTAGCAGAGCCGCCATTTTGGTAAGCTTCCTACTTTGAAACATTTCGTTTAACTTTTTACATTATTACTATTGCCGTCATGAAAAAGCACTCAAAGCGTTCTGTCTGCGCTAATTTTGACATTTTTTGCCCAACGGTATCTGGTACCGCCATCAACTTAACTGTTTATCACACTCAACTCTTGACAGTGTTGGAAGGCAGTGGAATAAGGCATTATCATGAGTGAGTGTACAGTTCTTTAAAAAGCATTCGATTTATGCAAAGACAAAAAACTGTTTTCAAAAATTGCTTTAAAGCAACTATAAATAATTTCTCGTCATGTCTTATTTTGCAAAAAATCAATCCATGAAAATTGATTTTATGTCCATCATAGTTCTCATTTTAGACAAAAGCGAGTAAGGAGTGAGAACCTTTGGTTCATGCGAAGTATAACTGAGCATTTTTTTTAGCATCACGTCCATTGAAGAAAAAACTCGCAAGCAACAGAAGCTATATACATATATATATATATATGTATGGTCATATATGGCCTGACATTACTTAATGTACGGGTAAAACAGTACCCCTCTCTACGACCCCTTAACATTCTGTTAATATTTTCTTACACGTAACATTAAGATTTTATATTGAGATCGTTGCCTCTTTTAAAATCACTGTAACATTGAATTACAAAAGAAAGATCTGTTAGAGTCAGAGTTTCAACCACGTGGCTTTTTGGTTCGAGTTGAAGGCAGATTTCCGCTCTCTTCTTGTGCTTCTTCTTCCACATAATTATATGCGCAATTTAAACTCAATCGGGACAGCAGGGCGCCAAGCACAGTTAGAAATTGAAAGAAAAGTACGCAAAATTTTAAGGATAATTCAAAGATATGTAGTTTAAATTTAATTATGTTATAAAGATGAACGAATAACAATAATGACACAACATATGCGCTTTTCAGTTGGCAGCCATGGAAAAGTCAATCGATTCGGCATCTAAGCGACAAATTACTACTTTTTAAAGAGTTGCTCTTTGGAAGATTAGTATGTCAGCCGAGAAATTTTTTCTATACTAAAATATAAAGCAGTTTCTTAAAAATCTGTTTTATCTTAAGAAAACATTTAGTAGAAATATTTTTCGGGTGTTAGTTCTCAAATTTTATTAACTTAGAATATGCGTTGGCAATAAAAAATTATGTTCTAGTTAAAATAAGCGCATATTTCAGCATGTTATGAAGTCCTCAATGCAAATAAGTTAGTCCGGCCTACGCCTCATGTATCCACACCTCATGCTTAAGACACTCCGCCAGCCAGTAACGCACATCCACTCACAGTGGTAATTGTGCTATTTGGTAATAGTGAACATCTGTGTGTTTGTGTAAGTTCGTCCAGCGAACTCGCATCAAACGAGAAAAGTACTTAAGAGAAAAAGTGTTGAAGCATGAAAAAAATTGCTTTTCCTCGGTTTTTTGTTTGATTTTCCACTTTTTGGGCAAATAAATTAGAGCAGAGATTTCCACAGTCTTTCGCATGTTTTGCCTGCTAACGCGTCCGCACACAAAGTAGCCACTGTTGCCAGTGTTGCAATTGCACAGACAGCGAGGCGCACAGAGCGTGTCATCAGTGGCAGTGGAGGTAGGGGTATGGGGAAATAAAACTCGAGTGATGCTAATTTACTTTTTGCACGGTCATTGGTTTTCTGGGTTTGGTAATTTTCTTTTCATTTGATATGATTTGATTTTTATTTCGATTACAGCTGCCGGCAGCACGGTTGAGGGGACATGCGAACTGGCAAAGGACCTGCAGTCGTAAGCTAGTGGGGGGTGAACGTGTTGTGGGGCAGCACGCCGAGCAGCGCTGACAAGTAATTTGCATTTTTATTGAAAAGCAACTTGGCTGAAATTTTATGTGATTTAAGTTGCTGCTGTGCATTTGTTCTGGCAGTGTAAACAAAAAGAAACGCGAGGAGGTTGGGGTGTAGGGCACGCCGAAAGGGTCGCGCGACAGCGTATTAAAATGCGCAAAGCGTTTGTATTGAATTGTTTTTTGAAAAACTCAAGCAGTTTGGCTCCCAGAATACGCTGGCATGCTACGAAATTTTGTATGATACAAATAGGCGGATTAATGGCGGAGGCGGAGTGTCATAAAATTTAAAAGAGAATCAAGCACTCGCGCCCAATATAAATTTAATTTCAAACTGATAAGAGGGCTTTGCAACTTTTTGCATTTCTTCTTCAGCATTCGCTTTTGTTTGAAATGGCAGACGGATTTCTTTTTCGGCATCTGAGACTTGAGACTTTTTGAAGTGTGCACTCAGTCGATCTCGCTTGACGAATTTGAGCAAAAATTTTGCAAAGCTATGGGCGACTTTTGCCTTGTTCAGCAGCGACAGTAAGAGACGTGTTAATTAAAGCATGCCATTCATAAAATAACAACTACAACAATTATATAAAAAATGTAAAAAAATTTCATAAATGCAAGTAGATTTACTTTGATGTTTGCTGTGCAAGGTGCAATTTTCGATTCTTCTGTTCATTATTATGGTATCTAGTATTAACTCTTATATACATATGTGTGTATATATGTATATTTATATGAATTATAAAAACCAAACATTTTAAGTTTGTAAAAGTATTCTAACTTTTCATACAGCCAGAGATCATAAATTAATATTTTTTCTGTTGAACTTTTTCATTAAAAAAAACAACAATTTCTCGTCAATGCTTACTTAATTTATATTGAAAAATATCATGATATTACAAACAAACAAACAGATCAATTGGAATCCCACCAGGACATTCAAGGTATAAAATAAAAACTCATTTAATTGTAAGCATACGAATTGGCTAGTCTTTAGTTTTGGGAAAAAGGCTTAAGGCGCAAGTTAACTTTTTCAATTTCCCATAAGCACTTGTCTGTGCATGCAAAAGTATCAGCGTGTGTGTATTTTTGTGGCAAATGTCAGACATTTTGACAGCTGCAAAATGTATTGCACGCGAGATTGACCAAAGTAAACATGCACACGTCTGCAGCAGCAAGAGCCACAAAATTAAAAGCTACAGTCAACCGCGAAGTAGCAGCAACAACAACAACAGCAGCAGCAGCAGAGAAGCAGCAACAGCAACACACAAACAAGCAAAAAGCAAAACCATTTATAGAACAACATAAATAAGTTTCGAATTTCTCGTGAGCAACTGTGCAAACCGCACATTACAATTTGCCAGCAGCATGCAATATTACCAGTGTCGGTAAAGGGTGGGAAGGAGCAAGGGCAGTCGAACTGACATTTTTAAACAAAAGTCGTGTCTTAAAATTTTTTTTCTTTTGGTAAAGCATGCTTGGCAGAAATGCATATAAAAAATGCTAAATGCAGTGGCGTTTTCTGTCGTTCGGGCCACAACATTTTTAGGGCCGCTTTTCACTTTATTTTCATGAGAACAGTTATAGTTAGAAGAAAAGGAACATCAAGTAATGCTTTTGAAAAGCATTTATGAAGGTTTTCTTCAATTCAATAATTTATGTTTATAAATGAAGCAGAAAATCAACACTAAACGCTGCATTTGTATATCACTTTTGAATAAAGGTTATACGCTTTTTCCAAATTTAAACCAGTTGCTTTAAATGTGCATTTGACACCAATTTTATTAGTTTCTCATAACACTAACTTCGACACTTTTAAAATTATTTTCTTTTGAGTAGAAAATGTGTGGTATAAGCGTTTGTAATTAGAAATCATCCGACACATTTGGAAAAAAATATTATAACTAAATTTGCATCATAATTGTTGAAGCGCAATTTTTCACTTTATAATCGAATTTTTAAAAATGTTTAGTAAAAATTCAATCACAACAGATTTCAACTCGAACTTAGCTGCTGTCTTGTATGTATAAAGCAGCCCAGGCATAGGCCATATGCGGGCCTTTGATAAAAAAAACGCGCCACTGCATTCTTGTTTGTGTGCATGCGTACGATCAACATATGGCAACCGGAAGCATACCTCAGCACGGGCGAATACAAGCATGTAAATGTGTATGTGAGTTAATGTAATCGTGTGCGCCAACTGATGACAGACAGCAGCGACTGCCGTGACAGGCAAATGTCTGAAATGAAAAAGATGTGCTTTCCTCTTTTCGCCAGCATAAATCGCAGTCGCTCACATGCACCGCGCCGCAACATGCAACGCTACACATGTATACATGCACATATATGGAAGCGTGTCATGTGTGTGTGTGTGTTGCGGTTGATGTGCCAGCAGTTGCCGCTGAGCGGTTAACGCTTTTTATTTAATGTAAATTTCAATAAATTTGCATGCACACACACACACACATTTGCAGAAAATCAGCACTCTCCCATGCAAGCGACTGGCGTGTGTGTGAATTTAGAAATTTGGTTGTAAAACAGGTCTCCAACTGTTTAAAGTGCGGCTTGCAGCAGCTCTCAGGCTGCAAAAACAGACACACTGCACATCTACACTGCCACTTGGCTGTGTGAGTGAGTGTGCGGGCGGGCATGAAGAGCTGTGCGATACCCGCATTCCACTTATCAGTCAAGCTGGCAGGCATTCCACATATAGTCAGTCAGTCTGTCTGTCTGTACAAACTGCCGCCCGTCCCCTTCGTCTATCCATTCGCCATGCATTCATTCAAGCCGCAAGTCATTCGCTTCAGCATTCCACTCTGCCCCACTTCGTTCCACTCCATTCACCATTTTTCCACCAATCAGTCACAATTTATATTTGAGTTGACACTTAACTGACAACGCGTGCGTGATTTCTGTGCACTTTTCTGCCTTATATTTTTTTCACACATACTTGTGCAGCTTTAAAACAACACATATATGCATATCACACACATGCATTGTTTCAAATTTACATTCGACAGTTTGTAAGCATAAAATATAAAAACTTTTATACTGTAGTTTACAATTATCAACTATCACATAATTTCATTTTCTAGCCGCTAGATTTTAGTCCTTGATATCTAGACAGGAGTGTCAAGGGTACCTCTTTTATGGTAGACTGAAATTGGCAAGAAAGAGGCAAGAACGAGGCAAAAACAGGCCAACAGCTTAATTTGAATTTATTGATTAAAATTATTAATGTTGAAAAAATATGCTAAAATTTTTCAGAAATTTCTTATCTTAATAATTTAAACCATTTTAACACTTGTAGTTTGCATATTTTTACATTCTAAAATACAATACGAGTGTAATAAAAGTTGCAAAATTTTAATAAAAATATGAATTTTTTCTTCATGCGACTCAAATAGTGGCACGTTGCTTTGTCATTTCTGCTGCTGCTGCTGCTGTTTGCCACCGAAATCTTCCACATTAAACTCTTGCATAAATTGTGAAAAAAAGGTTCACGCATTTTCATGTAAACAACATAAAATCGCATAAAGTTTAAAACGCTGCTATGACAAACACCGAACAACTTCCTGAAGGGCAGGCCAAATACAGGCTCTCAACTTCACTGTGTATGTGTGGTGTGTGCACTGTCAACAGCACTCTGCATACATGTGAACGTTGGCTATACTCGTATATAGGATTTCGGCTGAATAAGAGGGCATTAATCAAAACGTGCTTATCTCAGGGCTGTGCGGATGCGAATCAAATGCCGAAATAGCATTTGAAAAATAGGCAAACCAGATTACTACATTTTATCCTTAAACAGGAAAAATATTGCCTATCAAACAAATTGCTAACATATTTTCTTTTCAACTTTTTTCAACAACAACATGCACAATCTACACCCACTTCACTATACGCACACACAAACACGCCGCTACTACATCAACAACAACAACAACAACAACAACACTATACACCCTGCAGGAGTCATTAATGGGCAATTCGATGGGTTCACTGCGCAGTGCCGCGCCAGGACCGAAGGGAGCACCAGGTGATAAAGGCGATTTGGGACGTCCGGGTGAGCGCGGACAAGCAGGACCAAAAGGTGAACGTGGCGATCCGGGAATGACAGGCGAAAAAGGCGATAGGGTAAGTTTATGTGTATATATGCGAGTACAAAAAAAATATGCCAATGCCTATATGTACATGTGTATGGGCATGAATATGTGTGCAGCCTATGTACGTCAGCGTATGCGTGGACTCAAGAGCGCATGTGATTGTACAAGTGAACGTGCGAGCTTATATAAAGCGTATGTATGCATGCGAGTTGCTCACACATATGCGTGTGTGTATGTGTATATGTGGGTAGCAATAATTTCTGCTCTATCGATTGCTTAATTGATTTGCTACAAATAAATTATGGTGGCAGTAGGGCACTGTCGGTGCATGCTTAAAAGCACCTTATTAGGCATTAAAAGCACAGCTAAAAGTGAGCTTATCGTAGAAATCCCCTTTACTTGTGCCTGATGACTTGCTGCCTTCGGCCGAAATCTACTACACTAACATATGCACACACATACGCAGGCATAGAATGCCGCTGGGGGGTGCTCACGCATCTGCTAACTTTTTGCCTTTACCGATTACCTGTTCTGCAGCTGGCAGTAAGGAACACAGCAGGAGCGCATACGCTTTTCTGCTATTCAATTTCACACCTAATTTGATAGAAGAAGCTGCATGCATGTGTTTGTGTGCTTGTGTGCTTGTATTTGTAGCAAGCTCACAATGGTCATTTTGCTGAAGATTTTTGGTACACATGCGTAGGGAAATATTTGTACGACTACATTCATAAAAATTAATTAGTAATGCTGACTAAAAATGTTGTTATTATAAACAAATTTCTTTGTTAAAAAGATGCCAACTTGAATACTAAAAATTAAATTGACAGCAAAAAGATTAGACAAAAATTTCGAATTAATATTAGTTCAACTAATGAACTCGCTATTAAAAGAAATTTAATCAAATTTCTTAAATACACTTTTTATAAATTAACAAAATTCTCATTTTTGAACAAATATATTTTTTCAAGAATCTCTGGAATATTGTCATGCGCCAAGCATTGTCGATTTCTTTCAATATCATTTCGAAGCGCGTCTTTAAAAATTTTAAAACTAAATTTCTCAAAGCTAACAGTCGACAATGCTGAGCGTGTAATTTTTGTGAGTGTGCATAGCTTGAAATTCCTTATCTTGCCCTGCTTTTGATACAACTGCCGCCTTTGCAAAGTCCCTCTGTTACTCAGCGGCGTCTCAGCATGCATGCGTAATCGCCCAATAAGCATGTAAAAAGCACTTTTGTTACAACAAAAACAACAACAAAGCATAGCAGAGCAGAGCAGCAGCATAGGTTCGAAATATAAAAGTTGGCCTTGTATGCGCGCCACAGCAGACCACTTTAACGAGCGCGCCTTGTCGGTTCCTGCGGCCATGGCCCGGCCCTTATGCCGAGTGGCCTTGCCTTTTGGGATTTGAATTTTGCGTTTGTAACAAGTTTCGGCTTCAACCGCCTCCTTTGCATGCTTTTCGCAAAACGGCCCCGACTGCCGATGGCCGAGCCTTTCGGGGCGTTGTTGTTGTTGTTGTTGATGTGAAGTGCTGTAGGTGTTGTGCTGATAATACCTCAAGCGTGCATGCTTGGGGTTTTGCTTTGTGTTTGTTATATGCAAGGCCAGCGTGTTTTTGCACGCCCACGCTTCGTTTTTCGCTTGTTTTACTTTTATTCCTTTGCTATGTTTTATTTTATTTTTGTTGTCATTGTTGTTGGCACACCACGCCCAACTAAGCTGCTGTCGCCATGCTACAGCATAGCCTAGGCAAAGTTTTCTAATGCATTACTTGCGCGCTTCCTTCTCACTTCTTTTGCTCTATTTGTTTGCCTCTGCCGCTCTCGGCTCCAGCTAATGTCCTTGTGTTGAAAAGATTGTTGTAGGTGTTTCCAATACTTTTTCTTCGTGTGTCTCATTTGCTGGTGCCGCTTTGCGTTCCGCCTGAATGTGTGACATCTCAATGTGAAAGAAGATTTATTCAACCTTTGTCACGTTATTTATTTTACTTTCGGAAACTTTTATTTGCCTGCTTTTTCATTTCTGCCTACTCTGGCTGGGCTATGTCCTGTGGGCTGCGTGTGCTCGGCGCTCGCAAAACAAATTGCGCTTACAATCATTGGGGAAATCGTGAAATGAGTGCGAATTAAGTTATTATTCTGCTTGACATTTCAATTTAAGTGCGGCTTACAAATAGTTTAAGGCGCGTTTCAGAGCTCAAGCAGTCAGCATGGCGTATGAGTAACCCAAGTGACCGAACACAAGTGCGTAACATGTTACATGCATATAAAAGAGCATTGTTTTGGCAAAAGGCAAAGAAGAAGAAGCAGAAATGTGCACAATGAAAATAAAATTGCCTAATTTAATGAAAGAAAACAAACTCTTTCATTAGCTTTGTAAAATACTTTGATCCGCTATTATTAGTTTGTGCATGTGTATGTGCATGAGAAAATGGCGGAATAATATACTCACACAAACAAGCCTAGCCCTTGAGAGACAAACAAGCACACACACAGTTGCACATACATATACATATGTATTTGTGTATGCCACAATAGTTAAGTGACGTAGTTATGGCAATGCAACTCTTTCGCTTCGCCTGACTGCACTCAAAACGACTTTTTTCACTGATTCAATTTGCTCTGCCTGCCCCAGTTTAAGTTTATGTGTGTATGTATGTGGCGTATTTGTGTGCATGTTTGCTGCTAAGCCTCGTTGTGATTTTTGTATATATTTTGTTGTTGTTGAGCTTGTCGTAGCGCAGAGATTGCTGCTGATGTGCTAAGCGGCTTTAAGCTGCTTAGATAATATGCATTTGCATGCTTTTAAGCAGCAGCTAAGCAAAAAATGTTGTATAGAATTATGTTTTTAGAACTTTAAAGAAGTAAAGAGAGAATGAAGCATGCTTAAACTTATTTAATAGGATTTCCGCTCATGAAAATAAGCAGCAGTATGAGCTTAAGGCAAATTTTCTATACAATAACAGCTTAAAAATCTTGTATGTGTATCTTTCTAAGCAGCAATTAAACATGTTTTAGTACTTTTTACATATGTATAATAAAAGTCATACAAATGTTTTTAAAGGAGGCGCTTCGAGCTTTAAACCCTTTTTTTATCCGAAGTATTTAGAACATCAAAAGGCGGTACTTTTTTCGCGGAAAGTTTTATTGCTGACGAAGCAAATAAAGGAGATTTCTGTTGTCACAAGTCATAACCGCCTAAGTCTGTTTTTAAATTTTTTCAGAAGAGCAATTAAATGTTTAAAATTCTCAATGTAAAGCACCTGAAGCTATTAGGTTTTTGATAGATAATTGCTGTTCTAAAAAAGATGCAAGCATGCTAAATTTATATCAAATATATTTGGACACGCTGAACACAAAAACTCAATTTGTCCTCTCTCCTAACTCGAGTTAGGCCGTTATGGTGTGTGGCCACTGATTTCTGCTATCGAAATTCACAAACGTAACACTTTAACCTAAAGAACGTAGCCTATAACCAAAAATATGTGCCTCTCAGAGCGCAAGTTTTTCCATTTCTGTGTAAAATGTAATTTTTTTTCATCATAATGGAAAACACTTTAATCTAACACTGAACAAATTCAACAATAATTATGTATTTCAAATAACATACACGATATGTTGTAGCATTACTCATACGCTCTGAGTGCTCTTACTAAACTCCTACAAAAGATAACTTACTTTACTTCTGCATTTCACAGCAATTTGCTTTCAATTTAATTATGCTCGTTCCATGTGAGTTTGTGTGCCGGATGAGCTGAAATTCTTGAAACTGTTGGCACGTCTGCCACAAAGCATAGTTTTTTCTGTTAACAAAAAGTTAGTCAATCTTTTGCTTAAGTGGCACAGCGCAAAACTTGGCTAAACTGCTCACATGCAGACACTCACCCATATTAACTCGTACTAGCTAACAACAATGCTACAACAAGCGCTGCAACAACAGCAATAATTCATAAATTTGTTAGCAAGAAATGCAGGCATTCACCCCACCCCACCGCACCAGGCGAGGCCAGCCGCCCAACATTTTGACTTGGCAAATACTTCACTTGACTGCTGCTCAAATGCCTGTCAGCACTTTGCAACAAAGTTTTATTGTTTCAGCTGTTTCGCAGTTACGTTTGCACCTGCACTTTGCCACTTTGCCACTTGGCGTTACGTCGCAGTCAGACATTAAACTGACGTTTGCGCTGCTGCGGCGGCAGTACAGCGTCAGTTTCCTTTGGCGTGGCAATTGCGCTGGCATTTGCATTGCATTTCCACTTGCCAGAGGCGAAGCCAAAGTCAAGACATTCGCTGTAGCTAGCATATCTTAGTGTGTGTGTGTGTGTGCATGTGTAAATTAGTTGGTTGACACTTTGATGAAATTAAGGCGTCTGCTTTACAACTTGAAGTCGCTTGCATTCTGTTTTATAATTGATTTGAGCTTTTAACTCGTTATTTTGCTCAGATGATATTGCGATTTTTCTGACAAAAAAAATTCTCTGCACTAAAGAGGAAGATATGTATATTGAAAAAATTTAAAATCTTAAAAAATTGTTATATGCCAATTAAAGCCATTAAAAGTATGCGTTCATTTATCAAGATTAGGGGTAAGCAACCCAAATGATCTCGCGGACCACATACATGAAAATGTTCGGAAATGGCCGCAAGATTGGCTGGAAAAATTTTCAAGGCGGGTTGGTCACACTTGATTCAAGATAGTGAGCATCTTTTTCTACTTGATTCCTCCACTGGAGTTTTGGTCTTCCTCTTCTTCGTTTTTGGAAAACCAAGAATAGTGAAATTTCGTCTACTCTTTATTATTTGAATGCGTTTTGAAGGCGCTCGTGCTGCCAGCCCCCGCAGTTTGTTTATATGCCCCGAGCACGCGCCACCCATACAAGCACACAAATGCTTGCCAGTGTTGTCAACCTCTTTTTGCTATTTGTAGCAGCAGCAACTTAAATTATGCCAGACAGTTTGTTCAAGGATTTTCTACTTTCCTGCAGCTACGACCTGCTCCGTTGTTACGCTTGCTCTTCCCGCCACTGCAGCTTACACATTCATTCTTATACACGTGCTTATTCCTATACCGACTCCCGCTGTTGTTTCAGCGCGGAAATTGTGCGATTTATCGTTTTTTATTGCAAGCCCTTAAGTTTTCGCTCCCGCCACTGTTAATAATCACAATAATGACAATGATGACGATGTTGTTCTTTGTTCTTTGAATAAAACTTTTTCTTGCACTGTTATTATTGCTTTCGGGTTTGGACTTGCTTTATGCGCACACTTGCGACAGATTTGCGCTACTAAATTAGAAAATGTGGTTGCTAGTGTTTTGCTGCTGCTGCTCTGCTTCAATGGTTGCAGTTCCACTCAAGCACTATTTTAGTGTTTTGCCCTCGCAGTTATGCTTTCTTCCGCTTATGGTTAGTGGAAATTTATGTTTTCTGTGTTCTCTGAAACCCTGCAAATTTGTTGCTCTGACACAATTGTTGTTGTTCTTTATGGGTGTTTTCTCATGCGCAGTTGTTGTTGTTGTCTGGCACAAATTATGTTTTTAGCACTGACCCTTGAATTGTAAGTGTCTAATATAATGGTTGTACAAAACTAGTTCAGTTGTCTGCAGCGTCTGCAAGTGCATGTTTGTGCTTAAAAAAACGCTCGGAAATAGTTGAGAATGCAGCTTGGCTATGTAAGCTTCGAAGAGGAGTACCACATTTGTATGAATAAAATATTTTAAAAATCAGCTAGTAGCAGCTAATGACCTACTTGCACTTACTTCCACTATCAACTGTTGATACTTGCAAGCTCATATCAGCAAGGTCATGCCAGCTTGAACTACTTGCTTGCATCTTCTTCTTGTCCATGCAGATATGCACTTAAAAACTTGCCCATACTTATTGTAAGCTTTAAAACTTATTTTCCTTCACTTACGTTGAGTTTCTAAGATTTGACAAATCATCAGCTGCTATCTTTGGAATATGTCAGGCATATAGTGCTGCTACTCAAATTTTAAATTACCAATAAAATCTTTGTACCATTTTCGGCAGAATACCCAAAAATATGCCAAACTATTGCCAATTTCAATTGGGAACGGTTTGATTTACGGCAAAATGAATAAGACATTTCAGTCCCATACTGAATTCATAACAGAAAGCTTGCGAGAGTGATTGCAATGTGTCATTACAATTTCGTCATTAGCTTTTACCAGTTGAGTAGATAGTCAAAATGCCAATCCAATGCTTGATTTAGTTATTCAAATTGGTACTGGTTTCTTGGGAATATCAAGATGCTTGTCAATAAAATAATTTCATGGCTATTCGTGGTAAATTTTAACCCTACTTTTAGCTTAAGTTCGTTTCTATTAGAATGTAACGATGGCGATTAAGGAAATGTCATTACTTTTAAGCAATTCGACAGTTTTCTATGCCAGTAATAAAGCGAATTACAGCCACATCTTCTATGACAACTACCAAAAAAAAATGGCAAAAGGATTATGTATATAAATACAGCTCGAAATTTCAGCGAATAAATTTCTTCGCTACCATTTTTGGCAAACAGCGGTCTATATTTGACACATGCTCGGAATATAGCTACATATAGACACAGATACAGACACACAGCCAGCCAGTCAGCCAGACAAACACACATAAAGTAGCAAGTGAAAGTGAGAGTGAGAGTGAACTGCCTTTGCAAGTAACTCACACACATGCTTTCTCCGGTTTGATGGATGCCAGTGGCAGAGTTTGCCGATATTGAAAGGTAACGGGGCCATGCAAATCTTGCTTACGATGTGCTTGATGAGGGGACTCAGCACAATTTGGCATGTGAATATATTAAGTCGATGGAAATGGCAAACCGTCGAATGAAGAGCTGCGTTTATTGCGCTGTGGCTCACATGCATGTGAGTGTGTGTGTGTGTGAGGGTTGCCAGAGTGTGCAGGGAGTGAAAAGTGTGAGTGCCTTGGGTGCGCTGTTCTCTGTGTACGTGTGTGAGGCTTATTAATAATTCATTAGGCACTGATGTACGGCCTTCAATATAGCGCACATATACTTGCATGAGAGTGCTTGTGTGTGTATTGCGTGTGTACATGTGTAGTGCAAGAGGCAAAGGTCGGACTGAACGCTGACAGTAAAAGCGTATTTATGGCAGCTCATTTGAACCGTCAGCGCAGCGGGTGCCAGCAAGACCAGAATTTGAATATTTTCCAAAGTCTCCCCGCGAACACATCTTCTTTCGTGCTTCCCGGCTGTGATCCACAGGTAAATTGTGGTATTTCTTGGAGCCTTCTTGCATAAGCATAAATTTATTTGCGCTCCAGCATTCTGACCGGGGTTGATTGGGATGATTTGATTTAAGCAAGTGGAAAATTGAATACGAGAATTAGGTTAGCGTGTCTTATGGGAGCGTCAGGAATATGAGGATTCGCATTGGCATGGAGTTGCGTATGTGTGTGCGTGAGTGTACGAAAGTGTGGGAGAGATGATAATGTGCATGAAAATTAAATTTTCATATTTAATACGCTGTGCGCACGAGGGAAGCATGTGTGAAAATGTGCCAAAATGGGATTATGCAAAGGAATAACATTCTTTACTTACGCTCTCTCTCTCTCTACATTTGCAGGGTCACGCCGGTTCACATGGGCCCGCCGGACCGAAAGGAGAACAGGGTCAACCGGGCATAGCTGGCATACCAGGCGCACCCGGCGCGCCAGGATTGAAAGGCGATCGCGGCTTGCCCGGTGAAATGGGCTCCATGGGTCCAGCCGGTCCGCCAGGACAAGTGGTCTATGCAGAGCTGCCATTCGGCGCTGGCAACACCAGCAGCGTCAACCAGTGTCAGTGTCCAGCCGGGCCGCCGGGAACGGCAGGTCAGCGCGGACCGACCGGCTATGAGGGGCCACCCGGTTTGAACGGTGAGCCCGGTCCAGCTGGTCCGAGCGGTTTGACCGGCCAGCCTGGTACGAAAGGTGAGAAAGGCGAAAAAGGTCTGCGTGGCTTGAGCGGGTCGAAAGGCGATCGCGGCGCCGAGGGCCCACCGGGACAGGCCTTTTTCGCCGGAGGTTACGAAGGCGTGGCTATGAATGGTACCAAAGGTGACAAGGGCGAGAAGGGTATGCGTGGACGACGCGGCAAACCGGGCACAGCTGGACCGATTGGACCGCCGGGCAAACCAGGGCAGATGGGCGACATCGGACATTCGGTGAGTACAAAACAAGCTAATTGTAGAATATATCTATTGTAGTCTGGTAAAGCAGGCTTAATTAGATAATAGTGGATGTTTATGGCAGAGCTGGTCTGCCAGAGAGACGCACTTAGGCCATGTGTAGGCCCGTTGTGATATGTACCACAAACTAAGTGTCTATAGCTATAGCTATTTCAAGATTTGAATGAATCTCAAAAGGTCGTAGAGATCGCCTTTTTTTAAGTCATTCAGGTTATTCAGTAAGAGGTCTTTCCATGCGTCCAGAAGCAGGTCGTAAATTGGCAGAGTAGTTAAGCTGGTAAAGTAGCTATCTAGAAAAATGACGATCAAAACAGTTTTAGAAGAGATATTCTATAATTTTCATAAAGCTTTAGCTGTAAGCTGTTAGCAAAATGCTTCATTTCTCATAAGTAGACATAAGAAAAAGTATACAAAAATGTTTTTATCGGAATTTGAAATTTTCAGCAGAAGAAATTTTTTGTAATTTTCAAATGCTACTTTTACAATTAGAGTCATCTTGCTTTGTGAGTTGATCAAGTAAAGCTACTTTTGGGCACTAAAACATTAAAACAGCGTCCAGTGTAATTTCTTAGAAGCCGGCAGTGTACGCGCATAAAAGTCCAGTTCCATTGTAGCACATAAGCAGAGATAACAATGAAATGCCCAGTTGACTGCTAATTAAGTTCAGGCCCCACTCCGACACCACCCAAAAAAGTGCTGAACCCCAAATGCCACAAGTAACTATACCGCAAATATGCGCGGCACAAATGCTGCTGCCCCCCAACCTCCCAGCCCAACCTCGCGCTCCCGCAGGAATAAAGGCTACCACAAGCTTTTAATCTCCAAAAAGTGCCCTCACAATAGTTCCGCCGCTGCTGCAGCAACTCCACTGACCCAAAACAAAAAGTCGCTCAAAACGAAACTCATGGAATTCGCTCGGCGCTGGCAGCCGCCGCAAGCGCTAAAGCTAAACTTTAACATTTCAACATTTCATATTTAAATAAAGTGCTTTCGCTTTTTGCACGCCTTTGCCGCTCCCCCTGCCGCCGCTGCGTCCACTCAGCGTTGGCGTGTTTGCCTCGTTTTTGCACTCTTTCGGCTAAATGCGCGCAACAACAGCGAAAGCATTTTAAATCCATTTTCATCATGGCTTTGCATTATTGCCGCCGCCACCGCCCCCACATCCGTGCACGCCTGCGCCATTATGTCGACAGCGCGGCCTGGCCTGGCCAGTGCGAAGCGAGCTCCAGCTCCAGCTCAAGCACGGCAAGACGCGGCGCAGCAAAGGGGCACAGAAATATCAAAACTTTTTATGTTTATCTTGTTTGCGTAGTTTTTGCGTGGCAGCGTGGGTCCGAGGCGGGGCAGGCAGGCGGGTGGGGGCTTAGCAGCGGACGCAACGAAAATTTGTTGCCAGCAACTGTTGCTCCATATACGCCGCAACAGCAGTGCCGCGCTGTTGTCGCAGTCGGGCGCTTCCTTTGTGCTTGCTGGCGGCCCCCCTCACCAGACTGCTGCGGCCTTCGGACACAGTTTGGCGGCGACTGTGATGATGACTTGAATTTGCGCAAAATGCCAGGCAGCCGCAAGCAGTCCAACAGTCCAACATGAATAAAGGATTGTCAAGGTGCAGTGAGCCTGCTGCCTGCTGCCTTTGTCGGAATCGCAAATATTTAGAGCTCGAGTAACAGCTGCCAAAGCATTTGTCCCCTGCTTGAATGTGGAAATTCTTTCCGCAAATTTTCCAAATGCCAAAAGCACTGACTAGTGAGGTCTCTCAACTCAAAGTGGCCACAACTTTGGCACTTGAGTCGACAAATTTTGTGGCTTTGCATTTTTTACTTAAGAGTATATGAGATTTAACTTAATACTAGCTGTCCCGGCAAACGTTGTTCTGCCCAAAATAATTTTTGTATTCCAAGATTTGTTTTGAAATGTGTTTCAATGTATTTCAGGAAGAATATGCTTTCCTGAATATTTCTACCCCGACAACAGCTATCGGGCTCAAATTTTGTCGACCACTTTCTGTCAACCTTAGCATTATATGGTATAAATCTGAGCCAAATCGGTCGATAAATAAGAATTTTCTAAAAAACGCCACCGTGGCAACACTTAGGAAGGTCTTACATGAAAACAAACCATTCAGAGCACCACACGAACATATGTTGTGAGTATAAGGTCGATCGCTTCTGTGGTTCAGCCGTGATGCTGCGACATACATACGCACAAACGTTTTTATATATTAAGATATGAAAATGAAAATTATGTACAGGAAGAATACGTTTTCGTGAATATTTCCACTTCGACAACAGCTGTCGGGTTCAAATTTTGTCGACAACTTTCTGTCAACTTTAGTATTATATGGTGTGAATCTGAGCCAAATCGGTCCATAAATAAGAATTTTCGAAAAAACGCCACCGTGGCAACACTTAGGATGTTCTAACATGAAAACAAACCATTCAGAGCACCTCACGAACATATGTTGTGAGTATAAGGTTGATCGCTCCTGTAGTTCTTGAGTTACGGTGCAAAAACACAAAAATACTAAATATTGCGCCATCTGTCGGACGAACTTCAAACTACACAGAAACACTCCTCACGCCCCATAGAGTATGTATATAAAGTTTGGTCAAAATTGGTCAAGTAGTTCTTGAGTTACGGTGCAAAAACACAAAAATACTAAATATTGCGCCATCTGTCGGACGAACTTCAAACTACACAGAAACACTCCTCACGCCCCATAGAGTATGTATATAAAGTTTGGTCAAAATTGGTCAAGTAGTTCTTGAGTTACGGTGCAAAAACACAAAAATACTAAATATTGCGCCATCTGTCGGACGAACTTCAAACTACACAGAAACACTCCTCACGCCCCATAGAGCATGTATATAAAGTTTGGTCAAAATTGGTCCAGTAGTTTTAGAGTCTATAGAGGACAAACATACTATTGTATTTTATATATATAGATTAGTTGATTGCAGCTTTTTGTTTAACATGGCTACTTACCGTTTACAGGGACGCCCAGGAGTGGCAGGACCCAAAGGTGATCTTGGTGCCAAGGGACAGAAAGGCGATAATGGTGGTCGAGAAGGCGTAAGTAACAAATATTATACAAACAAACAAAATTTTTAATGAGCTGTAGAGTGTATACAAATTTATTTTTTGATATATTATATATTTTATTTCTCAGTTAATATTTTATAATGTGACTCAAATTTATTCCACGCTGTTGAACAATTTTAAATCAATTGCTTACTTCTTCTCCTGGGAACTTGTTTATTTCATAAAAATTACGCTCTTTGACATGTCTTTACTGATCCATTTGCTAAATAAAATGTATGTTTATTTTATGCATGCAAAAACTAAAGGCAGGCGAATTTCTTTAAAAGAACGTTCAGCTCAAATGTTAAATACATGTTTGAGCATTTGCTCGAGCGAAATGAGTCGTCATATCTTGGCGCATGCCACACGAAAAGTCGTCTAAAGAAATAAAAACTTGTTTCTGAGCAAGCGGTCAGCAAGTATAATATCAAGCGGCTTCTCAGCTTGAATCGAGGCTAAGTAACTAGAGCAAGTAGTCATTAGCATAGCATTATGAAAACTCTTTGAAAAGTCGGCTTGGCAAAAGAAAAAGCGACATATTTATTAAAGTGCTGTTAAAATGCATGAATTTCCATTTCAAAATTGGTTAGCTCAAACTTCAAGCAGTTATTTTTATCAAAGTCGAACAGAAACGCAGACAGGGTAGAAACTGCTGGGAACGTTCTTACCATTTGCACCAATGCGAAAAATGAATGCTTGCACTAGACTAAGACTTCCTCAGCAATAAAATAATATCAAAATGTGCTGAAAGTGTGCTGTAATCAGTTTGTTCCGCTCCCCAACCCGCGCTCCTCTGTACAGTTTTTCATATTGATGAATCAGCGAGAAATATCACACTACAAGATTCTTTATCGTGCTTGAACTTCATCGTCTTCCTCTTTCTGAAAATATCAAACCTATTCAATGATGTGCCTTAATTTGAATGGTGGCTATATTTCCTTATGTTTTTTTGCAGCCAGAGTTATATAATGCTATATCAAGTTCATTTAGCTTTAAGATCTTAGAAAAGCTTTTAAAATGGTTTGCTTTCTGTCTCCCCTCGTTCCAACAGCAAATTGTAAGTGTAATTAAAATAAAGTTTCTTTTAAATTCCCTATTTTTGGATACAACTCTAGGCTCCTGATAGTTGTGGTTGCTATCCTTTTTTGTTGTTTGCATAGCAGAACGTTGGCAGCCCAGTTCGCTATGAGTTAAAGTATTTTGTGGCAAATTCAAGTAGACTTTCAGCTGTGCAACGTTGCATGCGACCATTTCCGACTCAAAAACCAAGCACAACAACAGGTCCTGCATTAGACTAACGCTCTTACTTTCACATTCACTTTCACTTACACTTTCGTTTGAAGCTTGTGGAGTAGTCGCTGCAGCCGGAAATACTACAAATGCTGACTAGGAACGCATTTTAATAGGGAGTTTTTTGAATAATGCACTCATGTAGCATAGAAGAAATATTTCCCTAGCTTACTTACTATTATTGTTTATTTATTGATTTTACTTTAATTTGAATGGTTGCTCACCATTTCCGTTTCGCTTTGCTTTTACTCTGTTTAACTCGTTTTTTTAACAGTCGAAGTGAAAGTGAGAGTATATCCTTTATTTTCTATCAAAAATGTCAACCAAATACTTTTGAGTACAGATGGTGACATTATTTTGTAGCAAGTTCAAAGCAGGCAAGGATTCCTTTACATAAACTTTTTCTTGCTCTTTGTGAAAGAATGATTTCGACTATAGATATAAATGTAAATATTATAGTCAATTATCTTAGAAGCCTATATACTTTTTTCTTGTTTTCTTGGAGAGAAGAGATTTTTCGATATGGTTCTTGTATATTCTGTCAAAATACTACATATTGATTTTTGTGACTGTCAGCAGTAGAAAAAATTAATTAACGAAAAGAAAAAAACCACAATGTTGGAGTGATGTTTAACAACGCTTAGCCTTCCTCAACGCGACACTTGCTCGTTGTTCAAGTAATTTCCAGCTTACAACTTTTTGTTATTTTCTATTACGGCGCCTACAAGTTGAATGAAAGTGCCAGCATCAATCTATAAAAAAAACTGATCATTGCAACTATTAGCAAATTTTACAACAACACTCTACATTCGACCCCGTCTGGCAGCCACTAAGAGTGCATTTAAATCCAATAAATCGAATCACCTTAATTCAACAACCATTTCCAACTCCATTCGCACAACTTTGAGTTATTTAATAACAGCTTAGTTAGCCCTCAAACGACTTCTGTGGAAGCTGTGGCAGCAACAATGTGTGCTACACAAAGCAGTGTATACTTGTGGTTGCATGTGTGTGTGTGTGTGTTTGTGTAAAGACAGCAAGACTGTAACAACATTAAATGGCAATGAAGAAGGCAAATGAAAACAACAGCAGCGGCATTGTGTCCGTCACAACATAAAAATCATAAAAGTTTTGCCATCGCCGCCAAACGGCCGAAAAGAGTACACACAGGCCGGAGTCCTGCGCGTGCTATCGCAGAGTCATAGAGCGCCTCGGAGCCCAACAATGACGGCATATAAAAAGAAGTGTCCTTGGTATCACTTAAGCAGTTTCTAAACACACGCCAGAGAGGTATCACGACAGCTTGCCAGTAGCAGAACAACAGGGATGCCAACAAACTTGTCGGGATTCCATCAAGCAATTAAAATAAAATTGTTTACAAAATTCTTTAGCACTCAAAGAAGTTTGCCGGAAACAATAAATTTAAAAATAAATTCTGTTTGAAATGCTTAGAAAAAATTTTAATTCTAATTCTTCTAATCTTCACTGCTTATATTTACCTCAATATGAGTATCTTCCTTCCTTGACATCGAAAAACATTGGCATTTCAACTACGAAATTTGGCAATGTATTTAAACTTTAAAAAGCATAGAAAACCTTTAAAGCGGTTTAGCTAAATTTTAAATTTTTTACCAAAAATACATGTCAGCATAAAAAAAGGTACATCATTGAAAGCTTTTTTGGAGCAAGTTGTAATTGTAAGACAAGAGAGTGCCTGAACTCGGAAGATTTCGCCCTTTTTGGCAACTCCGAAACGCAACAACTGTTTATGTTGCTGTGTGTGTGTGTTGTCAGTATGTGTGTGTCAGCTACTCACCGCAACACATTTTGTTGCGTGCAAATGGCGCACGCCCACCACTTCCACTTCCGCTGCCGCTGCGACACAGCACTTTAACCGAATAAGGCACCAAGAACCAAGCGGCAGACGAGCCCCTTCACCGGCCACTTCATTACGCCTTTGTGTGTTAAGTCAGTTGAGGGAGCCAGGGCAGGGACAAAGGCAGCGCTCTTGTTTAGTTGTCTGGAACGACAGCGTCGCGCTGAGTGGAGCAGCGCAGAATTGACTGGTGGAACTGGTGGACTGGCGCAAGTAACAAGCAACTTTATTAGTCGTTAAAGACTTTGTAATAAGTTGCAATCATTGTAGCCGTTGTCGTATTTGCGCTCGCCAGCGCATAAAATAAAAGTAGCCAGCCCCACCACTCCGGCAGTGCGTTCACTTTGTTGTCATTGGCAACATGAAGTAGCTCAGAAATTAGTTTTATGCCAACTGATTGACATTCTGTGCAGTTGAGTGCAACATAATATGCTTGATTATTTGCAAGTGGCTGCAGAAGAGAAGGGGCGCACGTGAAAGAAAGCGAATAATTTACAGGCAAATTTGTAGCGAATTCTTCAATGTTATTTAATATGAAATAGCAACAATATAAAGTGAGTCGCAGAAAATAGATTGTATTTCAAAAAGGCCATCAAATAGCTACACAATGTTTAGACACAAAAACTGATCTTGCCTTAAAAGTTAGTATATCCTTTAAGAAATTGCAATGAATTGACCAGCTCATCTAATCCAAAAGATAAACTTTTATACTATGATTAAGAATGCTTAGAAATTGTAATGAATTTTTTTTCAGTATGTGCTTCAGTTTTCTTTTAAAATGCAGCTCAAAACTTTTTTAATACGTACTAAGCTAAGCTCCATTAAAAATGCTTTCATTTTACTCACAGCCAAAGGGCGATAAAGGTGATCGCGGTCTAGATGGTCGTGCCGGCTTGCCAGGTCCGCCCGGCTTACCCGCAGCTGCTGGTGAGGGCATGCAATATATACCGATGCCCGGACCAGCGGGACCACCCGGTCCACCAGGACAACCCGGTTTACCAGGCCTATCAATAGCTGGTTCCAAAGGTGAACCCGGCATGGATTCGCGCAGCAATTTCTATGGCGATGCTGCTTATTATGGACGACCAGGTTAGTTTTCAACGTAGATTTCTAAATACAAACGCTGTTCGGCAGTCGAGCTACTGTAAAAAGTTCTTTGTAAAATTATATTTATCTAGCTACATTCAAAATTACTCTACTACTATTCAAACGTACTAGTTCATATATTACTACACATACATACATACCCTCCAAACGCTTTTGTAATTAACCGTTTACCCCCGTTCACTTGCATCGAAGGTGGACGTTCCTCATTAGATGAAATAAAAGCATTACGTGAACTGCAAGACCTACGAGATCGTCCTGACAGCACCTCTGGTAAATGACACTTGTTTAAAAGTAGCACATTTTACCACATTTTACCACATTTTTCTGCAGCTTTTCATGTTCTCTTTCGCACTACTTTTACGTTGTACATGCATTTCTCTTGTTGTTTAATTTGGCCTACTAAAAGTTCTCACAAGAGCAAAACTAGTAAAAGTTACAATCAAAAAGGGATCTTAATACATTAATACATACTACATAGCAACTAACGGTATATATAAGTTTTTGATTATTTGGGAAAAGCAATAGTTTTCGTAATACAACTTTTAATAAACAAACTGGCTTTGAAATATAAAGTAAATGCTGCTTTCTCTTAGTAAAAATCGAGCATACGTGCTGGCAATATGTATACGATTATTTTATTCTTTGAACGGTATACGATGTGAATTTGTCCAAGCAAAAGTTTGTTACCTATTTTAAGAAAAATCAAAAGAAGCAAGTCAAAACTTCATTAGAGAAATTTTGCGCTAAACTTCTATGAGTTTTTGGTAATAGATATGTGGAAAAATGTTTATAGTTTTTATAAAAGTTTTTTTTTAAATTTCACAGAATTTCAAGTAAGCCTCAAATGAAGCAAGCTCTATGTATCATATTCATAAAATAGTTAAATTTAAGCTTGTCGCTCTTTCTTCAAAACTCAATAAAGGTAAACTCGTTTGTAAAGAAATCGTTTGTTCAAAGCAAAAAGCCGCCAAAATTAATACAATTCAATTTTCTTTTTCAATTGCGTTATTATGAAATGTGGCAAAGCTAAAATCTTCTTGTCCAATGCATCCTTCTCTTCCACACTTACAAGAAAATATGCACTCAGAAGCAGAAAAAAAATGGCGTAGCGCGGATGAGAGAAGGCTTTGATTGCTTCCGCTTAGTTTCATTTTGTGCTGTCTTGCTTTGTGCTGGAATTCTTGAAATTCTTTTGTTTTTCCTTCTGCTGCTTGCTAAAGAAAAATTCCTCTTTTCCTTCATTATTAAGCAAGTTATTTTAACAACTCGCTTTGGAACAAATTAATTTGTGCTAATTGATTTTTCTACAGCATGAAAATGGCAATTGTAAAATGCCGGAAATGGAAAAGCAGATTTAAAAATATTTGGAAATTTTGCTAATTAGTGCTAAATATATATTGGGAGTGCAGAACATAAGGGAAGCCGATTTTTCAACTGTAAAATGTACGCACATTTTGTTGCAGAATGAAGTTGCCAGCCAATATTTTCAAAAATTGCAGCAAATTATTTACGTAATAAATGAAAATGCGTTGTTAATAACGTTATTACGCGCTTGTGTAATATCATCAAATTGTATTTGCAAGCGGCTTCCTTTTATGCTTTGCCAGCGCACACCAAAAGCGACAGCCATAGGAACAGCAACAACAAAAACAACGAGTTATGTAAACTGCTTTGTGGCATGCGATTCAGCCAAGTCATCGCAAACTCATTACCCGTAATGAGTAAATTATATTTGCTTCATTTTCAGCCGTTTCGTTGTTGCAAAAATGCTTACTTTCATTCTACGCTTGTGCATTACACACAGCTTCCGTTTCCGCTTTCTGCAGTGCTTCACTCTTTTCTCATTTAAATATTTTCGCGCCATTTCCAAACGCTCTCGTATATAGCTTAAGCGAATTTCGTTTTTTATTTTCTTTCTACTTTATGTTGTATATATACATATCTTTATGTGTGTGTGTGTCTGTTTGTATTGATGAGCTTCCGGTTTTTGTGTTGCTTCCTTTTACCACCGCAAATTAACGCTTATTTCGTTTATATTTTCCGCCTTGCTGGTTTCTGCTTCATTTTTTTTGCTCTCCTTTCGCTTTTTATATTACGCTTAATGCAAAACGCATTTTCAGGTCCACCCGGCCCACCAGGGCCGCCCGGTCCAGCCGTTCACTCGCGCTACGATGAAGAGGAAACGCCTTACTTTTCGGCATCGTCATGGAACATGAGAATCGTGCCAGGTGCAGTGACGTTCCCAAATATTGACGAGATGACAAAGGTTAGTACACACAGGCAGGGCCGCATTATTCGCAGCGCCCATCTTCAGCCGCATTCCCACAGTCACGTTCATTGGTTTGCTTCAGCATTTAACAACAACAAAAAATATATACACGCATTTACATTTGTGCCCTTCACTGCAGAAATCTGCCATGAATCCGCCGGGCACGCTGGCTTACATCACCGAGGAGGAGGCTTTATTGGTGCGCGTCAACAAAGGCTGGCAGTACATCGCGGTAAGTGCGCATGAAATAGCAATAAATAAATTCATCACTTTCTTTTAAATTATGAAAGTAATCACTTTAAATTATGTGCATTATGTACATTGTTAAGTTGCGCAATGAGCTTGCAATAAGGCGCACTGAAAGGACTTGTCAATTATAATACAAGAAACAGCAGAATCTACAAAAGATTCTTCGATAAAATATTAAGTGATGTCCTGGCTGTAATATATTTTTAAGAATATCGTATATTTAAAGAACTTATTTTTAATTGTTTAAATTATATAATAGAAAGCTTTTTCATATAAATTGGTCGGATAGGATTTGATTCAGAGACTTAACGCATTTGGCAGCTAGCACTTAACCGCCGAGCCCCGGAAGCGCTACTTTATTAAAGATCCTCTTACAAAAACGGAATGGAACAGATGGGACTAAAGATCTACCTTATACTTATGTCAGCCATCGGCTGCACAATTTTCGACGAATTCTTTCAATATTATCGACAAGTTTTTAATTTTTTAGTTAATATTGAGGTATTTTTCAGTGAGGCAGATTTCATTTTTTACACATAAAAAGTATACTCGTTTGTCAATGAAATTCACTTCTACCGACTTAATATTTCCTAATTTTAATATTTTCGTAGTTATCTTTGTAAAAATAGGTAAAGAATTTTGTCTATTTTGCAAAGGCAATCGTCTTTTCCTCGCGACTAGACTAACCATCAGCTCTTTTAAAAGGTTCGAAAGCAAACACTTTAAACTTAAAGACATTACAAAAAAGTATTTATCTCAGATTGTGTATTTTAACATTTCAAGGCATTCATAAACCCATACAAATGCAACTTTACAACAGCAACTTAATGCGTTGCATAAAATGCGATTTATATCTTGAATGCCATACATGCGAAATTTCAGTAAACATGATAAGAAAAAGAAAATCACATGAAAAGCAGCATCAAAATAACAACGACAATTACAAAGCTCATAAATGTTCAAGCACACATACACATACGCACACATAAAACGACTCGTTCTATGCACAAGTACAAGTTAGACAAAAGTTTAGGTTGCTCTATCCATATGTGCATGCAAACCAAAGTCCAATGCAAGCCCAAACCATACCAAATCAAATTGAATTGAGCAACCGACAAGATACGGCAATGCCCAAAACAATTCAATGACAAACATATTAAATAAAAATTGCTCCCAGAGGCAACATTACTTTATTGACGATTTTTGATTTGATGATTTCAACATAAGTACACAACAAACAGCAGACAACAACAACAATGTCTGTGCCACTTCTAGCAGCTACTGCTGCAGCACAGTGTCAGCATTAAGAGCTGTAACAGACAGATTTGTGAAAGGAAGCACCCACAAAAGAAGGAAACTTTTATCAAGAAATTGATTGTCGAATGGGAATTCGCCTCGAGAGGGCTCGAACTCGAACATTTTGTATTTTTATTGGCAAACACTTGAGTGACGTGGTTGAACGGGGAGCAGCTGGAAGCAGGTGGAGGCACTTCAGCCAAGCCGATTGTCATATTACGAATATAGAAGCGCGTGCACACACACACATGCACATGCAGTATAAAAAAAATCGACAGACAGACCGACCGACAGGCTTGCTGTGATTTCCTCAACGCATGAGCTTATCTCAACTTGAACACTGCACTAATCCCTGCCGGTGCCTTCTGCCTTGCTGCGATCCACAAGAAAGGGTGTAGCTAAGATTTCGCTATGAAAGGGGCTGTACAAAACTTGCTTCTAAAACGATACAATACTATAAAGTAAAACTAGTAAGGAAGTATCAGTCGGGTTTCACCGACAGAGTAATACCCTACACCATGTTCCCAAGTGGGGTGATAATTCACTGAAATTGTGGGTGCATTTGATTTACAACCTACATAGTGGGCGGACCACGCCCATTTTTGGCAGACTACAAGATATACCTAATAGGACTATACATGCCAAATATTGATGCTCTGGCGAGTGTACAACAGATGTTATCGGCATATTTATTTTACTGCCCCCATGGTGGGCGGACCACGCCCATTTCTGGAGAATTAAAAGATATTCCTACCAGGAACGAAGTAACCAAATCTGGACTCTCTGGTGTATATATTATGGAAGTTAAGAAGATTTTTTGTTTATCGCCTATATAGTGGGCGGACCACGCCCATTTTCTTGTATGGCATCTAAGACCTATATATCAACTTGGGAACCGAATTTCATTAATTTATATTCGTAACTAGTCAATTGGTAACCATTTTACCGAAAAAATTTTGCCGGCTATATAGTGGGCGGATCACGCCCATTTTTTCCTGAGATATAGAAGACCTACCTCTTAACTTGAATACCAAGTATTAATCTTTTCCATGAGTAATTACACAAATTATAGCCATTTTACCGAAAAAAACCCGAGGTAGTGGGACTTACAGGCCCATTGTGGGCGTGTCCTTTAACCGATTTGACTAATTTTAACACTTTACCTAACCCGAGGTTCACTGTAACTGTGTACTAAATTTGGTCCAAATCGGACAACTTCTTCTTTCTTTTTTTTGCATACACGCAGACGGACAGACGGACAGACGGACAGACGGACAGACGGACAACCGGAAATGAAAAGAGAAAGTGTTTCTGATCATTTCTATATACTTATGTCTATACCTAGGAAGGCTCCTTTAATGCGTTACAATTTTGGCACAAAGTTATTATACCCTATTACCATAGGTGTAGGGTATAAATATAAAGGCGACATTTAATCAGAAATTAACCAAAAGTACTCAACGAACCCTTATAAATTTCAATGATTTCAGGTTAGAAAAAAGAATGGTGGAGGCATAAAGGAATATAGTAGGTAGTCAAATGTTTGAGGGGCTTTTTACGGGCTTAACTGCAACAAAATGATAATGGTTTTTTTTAGCATCATGCAAATATACATATGTGTATATATATACCAAAGCTTCAATTTGCAGTGGGCATCCAATCTCTTAGTCAGCGCGGCCTGAAATGCCTATTGTGATATGTAGTTGCCATCTTCAAGAGGCATGCATAAATTTCATTTGGATATCTGTCATATAGGTATGTAAGCTATGCACTGCACCCATTTACGCCCATGCTTACAGCCTAAGCTATGCCTCGTACATTGGCCTCTGCAGCCGTTTCCACTTGCTGCTCGCCCTCGCATAGGCTGCTCCAGTATGCTTTCCAATAATAATGGCTTGTGCTACTTGAGCAGTCTCTCTGCTGCTTCTTACTGGTGCTTTGCCTGCTCCACTGCGTCTTCTTCTTCTTCTTCTTCTTGTTCTTGAACTTCAGCTGCTTCTCGTTTTTCCCATCATATCATTACACATAGAAATCTTGCAGCTTGAATCGCAAAAGCTATAGCCGCCGTAATAGCAGCCAAAATAAGGCAGATAAATTTTATTTGGCGAACATTTAAAGAATTCCACATCGTGAAGCGCGCTACGTGCACAAAAAATCGAAGCGGAGCAAACTCTTGTCTTGCGAATGGAACTTATGCTCATTGCCTTCGCCTTCGTCTTCGCCTTCTTCTTCGCTTTCGTCCGCTTCTTCGTCTGCTGCTACGTCAGCTGCTGTTTGACTTTTTGTGCTTTGCACGAAATTTTTAATGTTTCAACTGAGCTACATTCGATTTCCGGTTCTGTTGATTTATCCCGAATGACTCCATCGACTGCGGCGCTCTGTTCCGCGTATGTGTGTGTGTGTGTGTGTGTGACAGCATGTCGTCTGCACATACGCTGCCTGTGCTTGGGATCCATGTGGGAGCTGTTGAGCGCTTCTTTACATTGAACGCGCGCCGCTTCAGATCACTTCTTCGCCTCTTTCCTTTCATTTCCGCTGTCTCGAACGTTGTACATATGTATATGTGTTACAAACTCTGTGACTGCCAGCGTATGTATGTGTGCACATCATACATAGATTTGTGCTTGTGTAGATGCATGTGAGTGTGTGAGTGTGCACTGGCAAGGGTAAGAACGCGTAAAGGAAATTCAACGGAAATTACTTTTAACGCAACAATTTTCCGCTTCATTTTCTCAAAATTCTTTTCAATTTTTTTTTCCTTATAGCATCGCTTCTGTTAAATTCCTTGTCAGAATTCCGCTTTTAATTCTTGAGTAATTGCAAAATTTGAAAGATGCTCCTACATATAGGCATGACAGAATATTTTATTAGCTGCTTCCCTTCGGTGAATAGCAGAGGATTGTGTAAGCAGTGTGAAATGTGAAGAGTATTGGAGAGGGGGGCACGTTAAGCTTGTTACTCTGTGTAATGAAGGGAAATTTAAATTTTCAACATTTGTGCAAAGTTTGTCTTGTTTGTTTAGGGTTAAATGGAATTCGTCAAATGCAACAAATAAAAATGTCATATAGAATTTAATAATTTTATTAACAAGCCATATTTATTATGACGTCATTATGCTTCTGGCATGCATGTACTAACCGTTTGAAGAAAAATTGTATAAGAACTCTACAGATTCGAATGGCATCATTTAATAACAGTGAAATTGGCAATAGCCAATGCCATGGCAAGAAAGATTTAAGAAATTATAATGCTTTCAGAAATGTTGCTAAATGTTATCAATTTTAGTGGACTAAAATGCTTGACAAACACTTAGCAGTCGAGTGAGTTTCAAGTAACTTTATTTTGTTCTTTTATTACAAAAGCAGTGGCTTTTTAACTTGCTACAAACATTTAAATTTTTTCATACAAAAACTCAAACATTTTGCAAAATTATTCACAGTTCCACACAAATGCACAAATTTTCGCGCATTATGCTAAGATTTGTTAAGCAACTGCGCCAATTCAAAGCACATTCACTGCTCAATAAACAACAACAAGAAGGCAAAGATCAGACGTGCCCCCAACCCTTCCTCAGTACATTACAACTAACAATCCACTTTGCAACTTTCACTTTTACTTTCACCAAAGCGATGGCGGCCGCCCGCGGGCAAGGTATGCACGAGCCAGGAAATCTGTTTTGGCAAAGTAATTTCGAATTTCCCAAAAAGCGGATCTACAATTTAATAACCCTTGTAAAATTGTGCCATTTCGGTCATTACATTTAACTTGCGCTCACACAAAAGCGCGCTTGCCACGCCGCGATAATAACAACTCGAGCACCAGTCGAAAAGTGAGCCAATGGAAATGGTGCTGTGAAAGTTGCTACTTTCTGGCTTGGCGCGACATGGCCTGATGTTGCCAGCCAAGAGCATACAATTTGGCGCTGTAACTTGAGTTAAGTACTCTAATTGGATTTCAGCGCACGAGTTAACTACTTTAAATTCCGACAAAACAAAATCCGAAAAAAATATATCGCAACAGCACACAAAAACTGGTAATTAAAACTTTTGTCATCATTTCACAGCAGCGTCAAAGTTGTTGGCCTGAACTGCGGCTCCTGCTAGTCGCAACCGAAATTGCAACTCGCCGCCAAACCAACCGACGAGCAGTGTGCTCCTTGCAAAATGCCATGCCACGTATTGCAAACATTTGCGGAAAGTTGAACTCTACGTTTTTGTGTATTGAGCCAATGTTTACTTACACGTCCAATTGCTGGTGGACGCACAGCGTGATATGACTCGATATGGTTGAGGACTTGGTGATTGTTGGTAGTTCGTGAGGCGCATCAACCATGTCTTATGTCTATGGCTGCCAGAAGCGTAATCAGCCAGTCGTCCAAGAAAGTGCTTAAACCTTTCATTGACAAGAAATATTGACTGGGACGCCATGAAGCTCCTTTTTGCATAGCCTGAAACTCTGACTTAAAGAAAATCTGCACACAACTGAAGGGAAGCAGAAGATATTAGACAGGATAAAACATTCATGCCGAAAGTTGTTTCTAACAAATGCAAATGCACAATAGCAGCATATAGCTTCTTACCTTTTGAAGATGAGCAATACATAAAGATCTGAAAATATATGCAGAACTGTCAAAATAAACTGTTCATGTGTTTTGCCCGCCTGCAGATTGTATCACCACTTAAAAAAATTAAATACAAAATCTACTAAAATTTTTCTTGTCATCATTACAGCTGATCTAAGCTTAATATCTGACCACACTAACTTTTCAACAGTTGCAATTTCTAGCGAGAACCCAAATACCAGTGTAGCTCAGTATCAAAATCAGAAAGCATTTCGAGTTCTTGAAGAATTACATTATCAATTATTTAATAGCCGATGTGTGCTCATTGGTATTTGTAAGAGAATCTAAACAATATGCCACATATATTTATATATCAAGAACTAAAAAACAACAGCAGAGTTGTACAACTTTTTCCTATAAAATTGCTTACCTGTTTTTAGATGATTTTTTTTTATATAAAATAAATTACCAGGAATATATCAATGTATCGAGCTACTAAAGAGTTTCTTCTTTCAAAAGTGCCCTTAATGTTTGACTATAAATAGATCTCATATATGTCATTAAATCCACTGTCAGACAAAATATATTACAAATGGAAAGTCTAATTTAAGGAAATAAAAAAGCTACGACTTGCGAACTTTGAACGTCTTAAATGAAATTATAAATACCAAGAACAAAAAAAGGTCACATAAACAAATTGAAAAGCGGCAGGTGGCATGCGGCGTGTGGCATGCGGCCAACTGAAAGCCATAAAGTGCAGAATTCAATGTCCATAATAAAAATTAAACTTCATGAATTTCAAATGAAAGGAAGCGAAATATTTATAGAACCTAATATTTGGCATTTCGGTTGCGAGAAGACAAATTGCAATAACGAATGAGCGTAATAAGTAGAAGCGAAACGGCAGTGAGACGCAGTATATGTGATTGTGTGCCTGTGTATGTATGTGGCGAAAAACCACAAACAAACAAGCCGGCTAGCCCATGAACGCTGTGACCGAGGATCTTTCAGAGCCATTGAGATGTGGTACGAGTGACCGACCGCATGGCCAACGGCCAAACGCCGCTGCTGCTCCACATTAAGGCTATTAGCAGGCAGAGCATCGAGGTCAAAACGGGAGCAACGCATAAAAGCGCACGTTTCACGAAAACTATTCAGCAAGTAACCACCCCTGCGCAACAGAAAGAAGTTTTCCCTTAAAATGGTCGCTGAAGCAAAAGAATAAAGCAGATGAAATGCTTTGAATGCTAAGCTGAATAACTGGAGTAGCTAGGGTCTGAAGGTAGATGCGGGCGGCATATATGAACCGCACTTACATGTCTGCGCCAAGACACACTGATATGGCTTTTAAAAGAATTGAAAGGCAAAGGAGCAGCAGCAGCCACCTAAATCCAAGCATACCGATTATCGAAATCCCGAAATCAAATATTTATAGTTTTCGAGAGATACTCGTATGCGTAAAATTTGAATTTTCAATAATTCGCCAGCATAAAAATCAAACAAGCTGCTCACTCGCAAATTAATTTGACCCAATGTTTACGTGAGTGAATAATAAATGAGAAACAGCGGCACAGAAGATGCTCCACAGTTTCCCTGTAAGTGTTTATTGAATTATGTTAGAAGTAGTATACTCTACACTAACAATACTTTATACTCTTAGAAGAATCACAAAAGTTGCGATTCACTATATAATATAAATCGATATTTTTTGGTGAATAAATATTATTTGCAATGGCAATTATTTGAATGGCAAACAATTGTGACTTTTCCGACTATATCGCCTCAAGAGACTTCATTTTCCCGGTCTTTCGGAGATTAACAAAAATATGTTGTCCTTGACACCCCTGCAGCCAAACGAGAGCTTTAATTTTAAATTCAGACGCATAGCTGCGATACGATAGCTACTCACTTGAAGTGAAAAGTTTGCCAGCTTGTCTTTGCATCGCGACGGTAGCTTCCACACGTCGTACTAACAGCACCTTTCCGCTGCATAATCGAGTTTTAGTCAGCTTTACAATGTACATAAAAAGCACGCTCTCAACAATAAACTTGGCAAACGGACGAGCCAAGTTCAATTGGCAACTTGCGCACGTAATTGACTTGTATTAAAGTTGCTCATACGCCGTGGCAAACGAAATGGGAACGTAATATCAAGGTGCCCAAGAAATACGAAAATTGAAATGAAGCCAGCTCAAAATCATATCAGCGTTTGAAGTGATGAAGAAGCTAAAACTGACAGCGTCGTAAGCTGCCTGATAACTGCTGACGGCTGCTGGCGCAAGGTGCAGTGGCGACACTGCAATCGACGCTCGCTTACCGCACTGATAGATGGAAAATAAACATTGATGCAGCGCGTTGGCATGCTTATCTGTGGTGCTGTTTCACTCTGTCGGGCAGTGCTTAAGCGAGTGGCTGGCAAGTTTCAATGTCCGGATATCTGCAAACAGTGAAATGAGCGAAATAGAACTTCGGATTTTTAATTCGAATATTGTTATAAAATTTTCAGAATAGCCAGAGTCTGTTGAAATGAGCTGCAGCGAAAGTATCTAAAAATATGGCACTCTATTTGGGGAGATTCCATAAAACTTATGTCATTGTAGCAGCGAGTCCCTAAAAGATGACCAATTAATCGAATAAATCTCAGCACTTAGGCAACTGTCTGCAGAACCTGAGCTTTATCTAGATAGTTCGAATATGTTGCAAAAATAAAATAATTACCTTTAGTTGAAAAATCCGGTTACTCAAAAGCATTATTGGCAACCACTTGTCAATATTTGTGCAACTTGAAATATGGCACTTTTGACGATTTTACAAGCGCTGCGCTAATGAGCTGGTCTCGCCACTCCAGTATGCATTTCTCTATGGTCCTGAGCAGAAAAATCAGAATTGGCATACTGAAAAAAAATGCCAATTTGTTGTGTTACTTTCCCATCGCATCGGAATGCACGTCACAACAGTCTTCCTCTTTCATATAGTGCCTTACAGTCTTCATACTGCAGCTTTCACTTATTAGTATTTGCACTGCTTTCTCAAAATTGCATTCATTGTGCAAATTTCATTTCACAACCAAGAGGCGACTCTTATAGCTCTTCTTCTTCTAATCTTCAAGCAGCAGCAAACTAATTTGATGCCACTCAAAACACTTTAAATGCCATTAGAAACTAATTATGGGTAGAAGTGGATCGTCTCTTAGCATATTCTTTTGCCATAAATTACTTTTCTGCTAGACTTTTTGTTGCTGCTTGCCAACGTTATCGACACACCCGCTCGAGTATCGTTCATTAAAATTTCATCAATCATTAAATCTTAATCACTTTGATGACTGCGTTGACTTCGAAACTTCAGTAGCAACATGCGAAAATGAGATACACGACACTACAACAACAACAAAAACATAAAGGGAAAATGCAACCATGCGCACGAAATGGTTAGCAGTGTTGCCAACAAAGTAGAATAGGAAAATTTACAGCGTTCTAAAAAAGAGTTGTAAAAAGTTGTAGTAATTTTTTGCAGCAAAAATATGAGACTTCCATGCAATATTTTGCCCTGTCGCTTGTAGAGTATGGCATTATTTTGCAATAGAGTTCACAACTTTTTGTGTGATGTATTTTACAAGAGAACGAACTATAAGCTAACTAAGAGCTGCAGCAAAAGCTAATGGAATACAGATTATGGCATGTTGGAATGAGCTGTCTAAAAATCAAAATCCATAATGAAATGATTTTACATCACTTTAGAAAGTAGCCGTCTCTATGTATATTATAATTTAGAATGATATAAAAATGTTAAAAAGTTTTGATTCTAAATTAGCAGTTTTTCTTTATACCAAATCTTGTATTCTCTTTAGAAAGTTTTGCCATATTTTTACAAATCATCATCAAAAGAATGATGATTTTTTTAAACTTTATTTATATTTGTAATGCGATTAAATGACATATTAAAATATCTCAATAATATTTGAAGAATGTAGTAGCTTGTGCTGCCATTGCTCTTGTTTAAAATCTTTATTTTCCTATGCATATACAAGTATGTATGTATATGTGTGCATTCATGCATAGGTAAATGTCTGCATGATAGCAATTCCATACGACCTCTATGACTCCTGTTGCATATTAAAAGGCATAAATTACACATGAATGCCTTCAGACGTCCCAAACGTTTGTAATTTATTTAACCCTGCACAAGAAATCAACACATTTCAACACATACTATGAGCATAAATTTTGCCAAAGCAAATTTCTTGTATTCCATAATGAATTGCGTGCGTGTGTGTGCGTGTGTGTTGGATTTATTTGCATGAGCAACATATTAAAATGAAACAAAGTTAATATAGTGCATACACGTATTTATACTATATGCAAAGCATATATTATTTTCACAAATGCATGCTCCTACAAAGACTTGAAATATAGCATTGTTAAATAATTTTTGTCTGCTTTTATATGTATGTATACTGCTCATTTCAGTTGGCATGCTCGCTTGAACGATAGCAGCATTATACGCAAGACTACTTTATAACTTACTTTTCCCTTTAAACTTCTTCATGAATATCAAAAGCAACCCTGTGCCGAGCTATGAGCTTCTTAACTCCCATGCAATAAATTTTCGCTGCTCACTACTTGCCTTAGCTAATAAAGTTGACTTCAAGAAATCGCTAGAATTAACTTAAAACTATCAATTAATTAATCAATCTGAATAGAATTGTATGGTTGAACTCCTACGCTTAAACGAAGAAGGGAAACTATTCTCTTTTTCATATGTGTAAAACTCCGTATTATTGTTATATTTTCTTCTGAGTTCTGAGGTTTTACGAGCAACTTTTTCTTCAAAATGAATTAATTTCCCTATGAACTGTCAAATATGACAATACTTACAAGTTGCTTCCATTATGTGGTATTGCCAATTGAGACGCCTGACAAAAGTAAACTGCCAATAAATTGAAACATTTAACTACCTACATAGCTTCAATCAAAAATGTGTACTTTTTTGTTAAGCAATTTACGTGCATTCACTCTAACAAAAGCAAACAAGCATCTATTTTCATATGCAAATACCTGCAAACAGGCAAATACATAAAAATTAACCTTTTCAAAATTTTCGCTAGAAAGTTTGCATGTAATTTAAACGAACATAGATAGAAAATGTGGCCTTGTTAAAAATCGTTTATCATATTTTGATGTACAATCTTGTCAACTTCAATACACACGCACCCACGCACAGCTTCACACACCCGAACACAGATACATACTTATACACAATGAAAGCATAGTAGAATAACTAAAAAGGAAATGTGAGCCTCAAAGCATACAACCGGATGCAGCGCAAAGAATATATCCTCAAGCACACACACGCACACAAACAAATACATGCATAACAACAGCTACTACGCGCTTACACACACATAAACGCATACAACGTCTAAAAACGATTTATCATTTACACAATTACGCATTCTGCTGATGATCACGTTGATGACGATAATGCTAGTACATATATACACAAAGGCACAACACCCCGCACACACACAAACATACCCAGGCACACACACATAAACTTCATCGTTGAGTTGTTTGAAATCTTACACAAACGTAGCATAGCTTTAATATGCACATGCATTCCGTCATGGGCGTATGCAGGCGCAGCTTCGTAAAAGTATTTATACCAAAAAAAATACTTCTTCTTCAATTACTTTGAACTGAACAGCGCTACAACATATTAAAAAATTCTTCTATGCGATTACAAATGGCTTCTCATTTATTTAAAGTGCATTCATCAAGGCACTGTCTTGATGAATTTGACTAGAAATTGCTTACAAACAAATTTTGACTCATCAATATTGCATGCACTTTTATTGAAAATAGTTGAAAGTAATTTTGATTTTTCACAATAGTTTCCTATCTTACTACGATTTGTCATAAGTTTGCCTCAAAGATGCAGATTTTCGATTCCACTGCTTTGAACCAAAGCGATATTTTTTATCTTTTAATATTTTTACTAATATTTAGGCACTACTAAAACGAGTTAACTTTTATTGCTCAAGAAATTCTTTCGATATGCGTTAAAATTTGTTAAATTTGAACGATAAAACGTCTAAATACAAACTCATCAAGCAAAATTAAAGATTGGTTGCAAGTGCTTGTACTAGCAAATGCAATGGCATAATTAAGCTTGTATATATTATAAATGAAGGAGACCAATTTGTGCTTCAATATTTCGTCCTGCAGTTAGCAACAAATTTAATTTAAAGTTGAAAATCATAAATTATTTATGACTCTCACTCTTCAACAGAGAAGAAAATTATAAATTTTATGACTTACACTTGTCTACAGGGAAGAATGTAAAGCTCCTTTTGAGAGCTATCACAAAAGCATGCAGTTTGCATTGATTTCGAATTAAATTTCGTCGATAACAATTTTTCTGCTGCTTTTTCTTTATTTTATTGATAGCCAGAACTTATTTTTCCAAGCAATTCAATAATCAGTTGCACTACCCGCCGCCTTTTCACCATCCAACATACGCCCATGCACATTTATAAGAGCGTGTCTGTGTCTATCTCTACGTATGCTCTGAAAATGCGTAAAAAAGGGGCGTTCGGGAGGTAGCAAAATTTATGCTACAACGAAGGCAACATTAATTTATATGCATTTATCTAAAGCCGCGCCTTGTTGATGATAAAACTTCATTGCGTTGGAATTTATTATGGCAGTGAGCACAAATTCATTTCGTATAAACATTTTGTTATTTCAATCGAGATTTTGTGCATCTGTGTGGGTGTGTGTGTATGTGGTATATGTGGCGTACAAATGTGCACATTTAAATCATATTTATTGCTGCATAATTTTTGCCGGTTTAACCATATTCGAGTATTAGAGCGAAATCTCCTTTGAAATATGTTGAGCAATTATGAATATACACACATACATATATGCATACAATATAATGCTAAATATTTTCCAATTGCTCATGTTCATTTGTTTTTATGCTTTCTGTGTATTTGCAGCTTGGCACACTGGTGCCCATCGCCACACCTGCCCCACCGACGACCGTGGCGCCACCCGTGCGCGTTGACATACAATCATCGAATTTATTGAATAATTTACCACCACTGCTGAACACACCAACGGTAAGTAAAAATGTCCACAAATGCATGCCAAATTGCCGTCTCTCATTTTTTTGAATCCTGTTTGGTTTATTCATAACCAACAAAGTAAAAATTTGTTGATTGATTTTTAACGTGGTTATTTTCTCTTCGCTATGCTAATTGAAAGTATACATGTGTGAATGACATGCAAATGTATATGTGTGCATTTTATGGTGCACAAAGCAATACATTTTAATTAACAATTATTAAAATGCCTAAAAAAGTAGATTTAAACAGATTGTTCTGATAAAGAGCACAGCAGTCGCAGCTCTGAGACGTTTGAATAGAAGCTAATGTAGGAGATTCACGCTGAATCTTAACAAAGCTCGAGCAACTGAAGGGTCAGAGATGCTTAGGATGCTTTTAGCAGAGTTGTCAAAGCTTGTGGAAATTTATAAAACTCTTTAACAACCAGCAAATTCAAGAGCTGTAGCAGAATTTTGAATATTGTGCAGAAAAGTAAAATATTCAAATTCAAGATTCAAAGAAAAATACATTGCAATTTTGTCTGGCGGTTCGAAAAAACTATCAAACTTTTAGTGATACTTAAGCAAAATTTAAAAATTGTCTTTTACCAAAACTATTACGAACTAACTGAAGCAAAATATATTTCAACAAAAACCGATTTGAAAATTTATAGACTCAAATAAATTGCAAACTCTTAATTATTATTTAGACACACTAAGTCGAGTTAGATTGGCCAACACAACTACACTCACATCCGAGCAGTTTCGACCAAGTTCCTCATATTTAAAATTAATATACGCAAAAAAATCGAAAAAAGCAAATAAAATATTTCTTCTCTGCTTAAACTTGGCGCTGTCACCTTGTAAAATGTTTTACGTACACTTGAACATATTTCCAAGAAAACTCTACCTACCTCTACCCAAACACGCACACACAAATACAAGCGAGTCTAAGAAGCTGCATGGTAATATGCAAAAAAAGGACAATTTCCACTTGAAAAACGATGGGATGCAAAATTAAATTTACATAAAGCACTCCTCCTCCTACACGTGCAAACAGCGCAAGGAGCCGGCAAAATTATTTCAAGTAGAAAATTTGAGTTTTTTTACAAAAAGGTAAGACAGGCTAAAAAAGAGAGAATAAGTGAAAAGAAACGGAAGCAAAGAAAGCGCGCAAGCAGCAAAGTGAAGAATAGCAAGGAAATAAGCAAATAGGCCTGATAGCCTGACACGTTTACACACACACACACACACATACTTCAAGCAATTTAGCAGATATATGCACAAAATTTACATTGAATTAAACTACCTGAACCCAAAGTGAGCAAACTGGTTAAATTTTGATTTCTCGCTGGGCAGAGCTGCCGCACGATTGAGTGATTTTCAGCCATAATGGCTTAAGGGTTTCGAGTGAGCGCTACAACTTGCAATTAGGGCAGTCTTTCCACTCAAATTTTTTGCAGGATACATTTTGAGAAATATAGCAGTTCTTGTTATACAGCGATAGAATCTAACACTTTCGATAATATATGCCGCTCAAATTTAAAATGTTTTTCATTTTTACTGAAAGATATTAAAAGTCAGTTTTTGGCAAATTTTCAGTAGTCTTATTCTAGCCTCGACGCCTTTTATATATATGAAAGCAATAAAACAGCTTTAGAGGAAAAGTAAAGCAAAGAAAAAGGTTTTAAAAAATCCTTCTCAATGACAGTCGAAAATGCATTCTTCAAAAATACCTCTTGAAATGCGCTCATACACCCATCGAAACCTCTAAGCTTCATAAGTAGAGCCCGCCTAAAAGTGAGCATGACCAACCCAAATTCTGCTCAGCATATTCTGTTCCACTGCAGATAACTTCTAAATGTTTTGTGTTGTTATTTGCATTTGTATTTGCATTTCATTTCAATTCATTTGTGCGACTATGGCCTCCCCTCTCGCCCTTCTGCCATAGCATTCATGTAATCTGCACTTTAGTGGCACCCCTTTTTCATTTCATTCCCCCACTACTTTATTCAATAAAACGTTCCTTTTTTTTCAGAGCAATTTTAGCACTTTCCTTCATGTCAGGAAGGGAGCGTAGCAAAAGGGCAAAATTGTTATTTCAAGCAACAATTTACTCTTGAGGTTTCGGGCTGACTGAGGCATTGATTACTTTTAGGCCATTTGCTTGCTGAAGTGATTTGTTTTTCCGTTTTTTTTTCGCCGCAGCTCTTTTTCTATTGCAAATTTTAGAGGCGTAAAAATAAATTTAAAGGAGCCTCTTTATGACTTGCGATCTTTTCGTATACGCCTACGCCTTTCGACTTCAGACAATTTGTTTGCAATATTCAGTTGTGGCAAGCTTTTCGAAAATTTTGGTGCAAATGTGAATTCACTTTTGAATGGTAGACGAGTTTAAATATAAAGTTAAGTGCATTTCGTTATATTTGATTTGCTACTATATACCTACGAGAGTATGGACCGAAAATATAGTTGCGATTATTGCATTATATAATTCTATTTTATTATAGTTAGATTCCCAGCAGCTTCAACGATATCGTTAAAAATGTGCAAGGCAATTTTACTACTCAACAATTATTATTTATAATGCTATTAATTATAATGCTACCATTTCGAATATGACATTTTTGCACAGGTTTATCAATAACGAAAAATAAGTCAAAAAGTTTAAGTTGAGTCAGGCCAAATATGCCTAAATTAGGCACTTAAATTGTCAAACATTTTTAAGATTTGTTAGCTAACAAGTTTCAAAAAATATGTCGTAATTTTTGTGTGTTCCAACTGTTTTTCTTTTAAATACTAATATGTTCTGCAATTTGGCAGCAGTAAAATTTCTATTCTTTAAAAACGACATCTTTCTATATTTCATGCAGTTTACCACGGCGCCTGAGTACGAGACGGTAAATATTATTTACTTGCAAAATTTTAACACGAAATTATTACATTTAGTATGAAGCTTTGCAAATTCACGACGCACACACATTTTGACACGTTCACTATTTTCTGTTAGAACACAAAGTTGCTAACTCCAGCAGCCCGAATGCTAAAGATTTTATGTGTCGTTCTTACAAAAACGACATCTCAAATAAATAGCTGCAGTTTACACACGCACACAGTTGCTTTCTTAATGCTATATGCAGGTTTATTACTCTTAGCATTGCTTTCTAGTGTGTTCTGGCGTTCACGTTTCACGCTGTTATTACATAAATGTTGCATGTTACTCATACCACTAGGCTACCAGTTCGATATGCATGTTATCCTTTCTACTTTATTACTCTTTGCTTCAAAATACAACAAAACTTACAGCACTCAATTCAATTCAATTTTCTATACAAATGTAAAATTCTATCAATTCTATTACAGCTGCACGCACGTAATTCGTACCTGTTTCAGTTGTTTCAGTGCGAGCTTAAAACATTGGCAGCATTTTAAAATGTGCTTTTTATGCGGCAACACGATAAGAGCAGCAAAGGCAGCAGCTGCGCCTGTTCTCACATGCATTTGTAATGTGGCAGCCTTGCTGTTGTTATAGCGCCATGACAGCACTTGACAATTGTCACTCAAACGTACTAAATAAAATGGCATAAAAGTGGAAGTGCCATAAAATGAAGTGATAAAACATTTAACAGCTGCCGCTTCTTCGACCCTACAACAACATTGCTTAACTTAGAATGACATTGAACTGTGCAGCAGCAGCAGTGGCAGCCACAAACTGCTCAATTATTTCAAAACACGTTGAATATTCACTTGCTTTGAAGGAAAAAACGAACGAACGCACGAGCCACTCTTATTAGACACTATTCACTCAAAAGACTTCGGCAACTCACTGATACTTAATTACTTACTTAGTTGGCCTGTTAGTAGCAATTGCTGCTTAGTTCCAGGCTAACGCTTCAGCTATCTTTTTTTTCCCAGTTTCTGCATTGGACTCGATTTAAGATTCCACTCACACAACATATGCAAATATCCCAGCTGCGAAAGCGGTAGTGCGCTTATCTAATTACACTCAAAGTCGATTTTAAAATCGTCAGCTGATAGTGCTTTCTACACAAGTTCCTCAATTAAGCTGGTTCTATTGCATTTATTCAGTAATTATAATGCCTTAAGGAAACTGCTCCATCGGTTGCTTTCTCTTTCAATGATTTTGAATTTCTGTCAATATTTTCTCAATTCGATAATTCTCATACAAGTGATCTAATCTACCTTTTTTCAAATATTTCCGAAATCATTTTAAGAAACATGTGTGCATTTCATTTTCATTTACCTTGAAATGACCGCTTCTTCTCAACATATTAAAAATAGTAGTTTCACAATAAATAGATTGTTATTTTATGAATTAAACATGCACTTGGAAGGAGTTGAAATGATTTTTTAAGACAAACACATGCACTGCACGAACTATAGAATGGCTTATTCAAAGCATAGTTTTTCGTTTACAGGCATTATGAGAGAAAATATAGCAAAGAAGAATTTTTCATATTAAATATTATCTGCGCTAAAATTAATGACTATTCTTAAATCGGATTAGTGTAAGGTTTTAGTTCGATTTCTGTTTCAGTCCAAAGAAGCAATTATCTCAACATGTCTCATACTCGTGGGATGAAAGAGTTCTCATAAGAAATTATGAAAAAAAATTTTAATTTTTCTCTTTACTCAATCATAAATTTTCTTTGAAAACGCTGAAAAAATATTTGTCAGAAAATGCGAATGAAATTTTCGCGGACAGCTGCCACTTCACGCGTGCCACAGTCAATTGCCACAAATCAAAACGCTTCCGCTGAGGAATTCAAAAAATTTAATAAATCAGCGCACGTCCTCATAAAATGCAGGCTTAAATGCGTCATGCGTCGACATCTCCGGCTGGCGGCCAATTGAGACCTCAGCGCCGGAGCAGTGCGTGCACAATTTTAAGCATTTTGTGTGGCATGCCCCACAGCTACGGAACACATCATAGTCGAAGCGAGAAAAAAGCATGTGGCAACGCTCGCTCGGTGTATGTGATTTTCACTCAAAATGCAGGCAGCTGCCAGCCTTTTGACGCTACTCGCTGACCCCAATTTCTTGCGACACTCAGGGACGGCCAACCGTTGCGGCCAGTTGCAGCCAAATGACAGGAGACATAAAAGTGCCGGTGCCGCATTGTAATTGCGTCCTGTTTGGGTGTAGCGTGTGTGGCGCAGTGAAAGAGCGGCACAACATGCCTCACATTAATGTCACCATGGCAATGGAAAATAAAAAAACCGGCACTACAATAACAACAGCAGCAACAACAAAGAGCAGAAAACAATAATGTCACACAGCAAAAGAATTAAATTGCCTAAAATGAAAAATGACTCGGTGCTCGGTATTTTTTGTGCTGTGTGCTCGCTCCACTGCCACGCAGCCATTTTATTTGTACTCAACTGATGTTGCTACTTTTTATTGAAAAAAAAAACACAGAAGAGCAGCAGCAGAAAATGTTGCTGTATATGAGGGAGAAATTTTCGCTGTTACAGAGTTTTTTTTTAATGTCGATTTTTAAAGCAGCAGCCATAAATATGTGCATGTGTGTGTGTGAGCTTTTTTATAAAGCTTTTCATATTGTCTGACATAAATTTATGAATTTCCGCTTTTCACTTTTCCAAATGAAGCAGTAAATATTTTTCCTAAAAAAAATCTTGTGCTCTTGAAAATTCATTATTTTTCAAATAGATAGGTTTAGTAATCTGTATCTTGATTTGTATAAGTGCGATCGCGTTGCAATAGAAGGCGTTAGAAAGATAAGATTCCGCACTTAAAAAACTGCTCGGGCAGTTTTGTGCTTGCTTGACTCAGTTTTCTTTGAGCGCGCGTCGAAGATGGACACCACCAAAGAGAAAATACACCATATTTAACAGTTTTCTCTGGTAAAGGCGAAAACGAAAGCCAAGCGGCTGAAAGTAGTCTTTATGTTCCTCATATTATCACAGAGCAAGATACCCAATTTCGGTTTCGCCGATTCCGTTCCGCTAATTTTGAAATTAGCAAGAGAAATATGCCTGAATTTTTTTTCTTTCAACATAAAATATTCTACAGATCTTTAGCCAGCTTAATTCCGAAAGTACTACTTGAACAGGCCACATAGAAGACATATTACTTTCCGAAAAATATCAGCAGTATCCCTTTTTTTACAACTCTGCCTTATGTTGCGCAATATTTATTGGCAAAAATAGAAGCAATTGTAGCACTGCAGATCACTTGCAATTTCATTGCGCTGCAATAGATAGCACAAAATTGCAATAATAACGAAAAATATGAATATATATATGGCACACATGCACGTATATAAATATGCACACACACACACACAGATGTACCAAAAAAATGTAGTTGAATTTTGCAAATAAAAGTGTGCACAGTTAACAAATTGTTCATGGATTTTCATACACTCCGACACACACACACACACACACATTGTTGTAAAATAAATGTATGAACAAAATTCAGAAATAAATGTTCAACTTTACGGCATATTTTGACAAAGTGTCAGTCAGTCAGTCAGTCACTGGGTCGGTGCGAGTTGACACTCAAAATTGATGACAACAATCAAAGTGACAGGCGACATGTTTTATGACCTTTCGAGTGATGAACGTAAAATATTTGCTACCTATTTTTGCTAGCTGACGGCCTTTGGATTTTTGTAGTTGCTGTTGTTGTATTTGTTGAGAATGCTTAACGGTTTTATAAAAATCATTTGTCTTAATGTGAGACGCGGCAGACGCAGAAGCCATCAATTATGTATGATGCTGGCGCTACATACATGCACACTTCACTATGAGGGCTAACGTTTTTCACCTCGTTTTTGTATGTGTATGTGTTGTTGTATCGGACCATGGCCAAACACCTGTGAACTTTCACAAGCGAAGATTGATTTCAGCCAGGCAAGCAAAGAGTCGAAACGGACGCTTGAACGCACAAAGAGATGGCCAATTGCGTATGTATAAGTCCGTGTGTGTGTGCTTAGTGGTGTCTCTCTATACACACATACCTAATTGATATTGACATGCTGTAAATGACATATTGCGCTTGAATGCTTGTCAGTTGATTTTATCAACGTTTGTCAACATCTTGAACAGTCTGCAACACTTTGAAAGAACATGTCGAAAAATACCACAAAATATTATAACAAAAATAAATGACAATTCTATTTGCCCTAACTAACTGAAAAAGTTGGCACAGACAAGCGCAAAGATCAAAGGTTCTGAAAACTTTGTACTTATTTAAATGTGGTTGCGGCTACAACCATTTTGAAAATTAAAATACAAATTGCAATCAAAGTGGCTTATGTTGCTAATAAAATTGCATTTAAAAGATACAAATACAACAAATTGTCGTTTATGTGGAAACTTTGCTTAGGAACAAGCTGCTAATATCTTTATTTAAAGGACTAACTTTGCAAATGTGTTAACATGCTCAAGTGTGAACATGTGTAGAAAGTAGTGAAGCATTTAAGCACAGCTCCACAGGCTTAATAAACCTTCGTGGTAGGGTGTACAAGTCCATTTTTAGGCGATGAAAAGTATGTCATGACTTGAGCTGCAAATACAAATAATAAACCACCTTGAAATATAGAAAAAGTGAGGCAGATGATGGTTAACTAAACAGTCCTGGTTCAATAGGTATAAATATGAGTAGATTGCATGTACATATGTGTTAGCCATTCTTCAAATCAGCTCGAGTTTTTAAGTGCTTCGTCGAAATATTATTTATGGGTTCAACTTATTTCGAATGTGTGGCAATACTTCCTTTACACTTAGGGTATTCACAGTTTCCTTCTAAATTTCCCATCTGGCAACTTCAGCACGATAGTAAAATAAAACTCTGAGCGCCCCTGTTTCGATGACCATTCTTAATTTGCCACAATCGCATTACAAGTGTTTTCTAAAGCGATTATTAAGGATTTATTACTCTCGCAAAAAGCAATATTCCATCAAAATGGAAGTAGTAGAACAAAAAAAGTTGCCAAATGGCAAAGAGGTTTAATTTAGCAGGCAGCAAGAAAAGCACACTAGATAGCATGGAACTGTGAACTCCCCAACTGTGTTTATTTCATGTCATGTCTGTTTGTATGAATTCAAAAAACTATACTTTTTTGCATCAATCAATTTTCAGCACTTGTCAGACACTATAAATCAATCTAAAAATGCTACAAAAACTTGCTATTCAGCATGTTTGCGAATATTAGCTAAAATTTCTGTTTGTTATAATATACTATGTGCTAAATATATTTGTGTTCATCTATATAAAATTTTAATTTATACAAATATGCTGCACACAGACATAGTTGCACACATTTTGTTGCCAATTTAAATTTCATTGTGCTTGTATATGTTTTTGGTTTGCAAAATTATTGGAAAATAAATCAATTGAATACATTTTTTATGAAATAATCTCTTCTCTTTTCCTCTGTACAAATGCGCTACACACACACAAACAAACCAATCCAAACCAAACCAATTCGTACCAAAATCGAAACATAAAAAATCGAACACAAAAACCAATCGCTTTTAGTGGTATCCACGAATGGTGAGTCTCTAGATTATTGAAAATTCCAAATTTATATTTTACAATTTCAATTTGTTATTGCACACAATTTGGTTAAAACGTTTCCTTTTCGATGCAATTCACTGACAAATGGTCGCAATTTATGCGGTTTGTTTTTAGTTTAACAGAAAGTATTTCATTTTCGTATTTTCAATTATGTATTTCTTTACGCACACTACGTATAAGCTTTATCGGTAACTCTTTTTTCGTACAAACATTAAGTTTGCTGAAAAAGTGTTGTTGGTAAAGCAAACCTTTTATGAACATATGCAATACATTGTTTGTGCAATTGTGTGAATTAAAAATATGTTTTCTTTTCAATCACTGCAGTTACGTGTGGCCGCCTTAAATGAGCCCTACATCGGAGATCTGCAGGGCATACGCGGCGCCGACTTCGCCTGCTATCGTCAGGGCAGAAGAGCTGGTCTGCTGGGCACCTTCAAAGCCTTCCTATCATCAAGGTAAATATGCTTACTCAGTGTGATTCAGTATATAAAGCAGAAGGCTTCAAGTATTTCTTAGCTTTTCTGCTCGAATTATTCTATGTAGAAAAAACAAAGCTTTAAGAAGAAAACACTTCAAAAATTACAGTAGCTTATTTTGCAATGCATTCTAACATTTCTTTTTTATGTGACTGTCTAATTTTAAAATATCGATATAGCTCTTATGTTTGCCAACTAGTTTATTCGTTGATTTAGAAACAGTAGTGTTATGTTATGACTATTTTGTTTTTATAAGCCGTATCTACGATAAAGTATTAGAAGTAGTTAAAAGAAATCCATTACTTTTTCAATAGATCTTTAGTAATATGTATCTAGCGTTGTGCAAGAGCAATCGGGTTATGCTAGGTGGCTTTAGAGGGATAATATTTCGTGCTAAAAAAATTCTCAGACAATTTTGTAATTGCTGTACTCAGTTTTGCTTTGAAATATTATGCTGTTAAAACTTCTCTTTTATGCAAATACCACCACCCCCCTCAAAATTATCTACATATCTGCTATGTGCTGCTTTGAGCTTGCACAAGCTAATGTTACTAATGGCAAGTGAAAAACTTCGCCAATTCCCAGTTTAATTATTTTGCTACGCAACTAGAAATATTGCTACAAACTGACAGCTTGAAATCCCTCTTGAAACTCTTCCATTTCGGCCAAAAGGTGCAAGTTTTCGCACTGCGCACTTGAACTCGCTCCCTGACCGAAAGCACGAAATTTACAAGTTCCTACATTACTACTAAGCACCAGCTCTCCTCGCAAGCACTTGTTACAAGCATTTTTTTTAAATAAAACCAAAGGCCGAAACCCCGCAAAGCAGCACCAAAGCGGCCAACAACAGGTGCCTTTAATGATAACTTTGCTGAAAAATTTTAGTTTATTTGCTGTAGCCACTGCAAATTTTTCACTCACCACTGACTTTCATACACACTTATACACTTAGTATGCTACTAACTTGGCTTGTTGAGCTCATGGCGCTCCCTGCGGGTGGCAGAGGTTCGCATGCAGCGCACGGCAGCATAAGCAAGAGAGGCCATGGCAATATTTATATAAATAACTGAAAAACTTTTAGACAAAGTTTAGCGACAGTTTGTTACACTACAACCGGTCAAGTTGTTTTTTGAGTTGTTGCAGTTAGTAAATGTATTTATGTACATGACGCCAGCTTATCTAGCTAATGGTTTCGTCAATAATTGCCCTTCTTGAAAGACTCGTTCGCAGTTTGAATAACTTGCAACCAAATGCAGATTGGATGTGAAAAAGAAGTGCACCCTGATTGCAAATGTTCTCCAAATAAAAATGTTTGCTCTAAAATAATAATCAAATTCCTAAAAAATATACGAGCAATAAACAAAGTTTTTCGGAAAAATTTTTACAGTTTCTACTTTGCAGACATATTGGAGAAAATAAGTATTTTACAATTCCGCTCTTTGCAATGTAATAAAAGATTCACTTCTTATTGTTTGTTAATTGTTCAAAATTATTTACTAACAAATGGAGAAAAATATTTGTGCATATGTCTTTATGAGCATTATTTGTCGATCGGTTGATGAGTTGAAAAGGATTCCTTACTTTCATCTATGTTTAGTACAATTTCAGTTCTATCTGTGACAAATAGCGAAAGTCACAAAAGTTACCTCAGAATACTATTTTGTATTAATCGATACGCTTTTCCGCAAAATTTAAAGTAACTATCAGAATATTATTGAAAGTGCAGTTTTGAGTCATCACAAATTTGTTGTAAATTCAACATTGTTCATTCCTGAATGTGTAGCGCCTATGAAACAAAAAGTTTTTTGCTTTCACTAATCTAGGTTTGTATGTACATATATACATATACATATTTATATGTCAGTGTGTTGTATATAAAAATTTGCTTGGATTTTAGAAGATTTCGCGCTGCTGAAATGTAAAACGCACTTAAAGCATGTACATATAAATTTTTTTTTGCAAATTAAGCATTTCACCTCTTCTTCTTCTTCTTCTATGCAACGAGCATAGTTTAGTGCAGTAACAACAAACGCGCAATGTGGGTCAAGTTGAGACGGTGAATGCCGCGCAAATTATGCACCATGCTGAAGTATGCGGAGTGCGTCGTAGGGCATGCACTTTACATGATGCTGCTAACCTTCTTGGCCATGGCTTGAAAATTTCTGCGCATTTTCTTTGGCTTTGGTATATATATATATATGTATATATATGTATTATACATATATGTGTACACATGCAAACACACACGTCTGCGTTACTACTTCTTCAGCTCAATTTGGCGAGCTCTTCATGTAGCTGCTTGTTTGCTTCGTGTCCTTCCGTCCGTCCGTCCGTCCTTCGAGCTTCCTTGCCTTGGAATTTGTCTACCTCACTAATTTATGCCGCCGCCACCACTTCACTATTTTATCTAGCGTCTCCGCTCTTCTAATGTGACAGCATTCCGTGCTGCGTCAACATTTTTGCTTAGTCCTTGCAGCTGCGCGCATGCAACTTGCACCAAAAGCGTCACATTAATTTATCCTTTTAATTTGGCACGCTTGCTAAAGTGCGTGTATCTTGTGTGGCTTCGCACTTTCTGCAGTCACTTCGCTCTTGCACTCATTCAACTGAGGCTTTTGCGAGAACTCACAGCCTTTTCGCATGTTGGCCTGCCTTTTGGTTTAGCAGCTCTGATCTTTATCTCTCTCTTCGTTGGTGTAAAATCTTATTCAAATAAACAAGCATAGCATTCTTTTTATGGCAATAATTATTGTGTATCTTTTTAATGCGTATGTACGTCTATTTTAAAGAGAATTTTATTCTTTGCATATTACTTTCTCTCTGTTATGCTCTTCTCGGTTGCTTTTAGCATTTTCAATCGAATTGGTCACAAAGAACATATAAGACGATTAATTCAAGCTGTAATTATCAATAAGGATATGAATGAACACTATCTCATTTAAGTGCTGCTAATAATATTTACAATAAAAGCAACTCTTTCAAGTGTTACATGGAATATAATAGAGCTATAGCTATGAGTGCTCTCTCTTGTCATTCTTTAATTAAGTGGTTTTTATTTTGGACAGATCTAACTCTACTGTTTGCAATATTACTTCCTCTGCTCACTTTATCGACTTTTTTCTGGAAATTATACATAATTTACGTCTAAATCTCCATTTTCTCTGCTACTTCATTGATCTTATCTTTTATGGCGACTGCTCATTTGAAACCTTAATAAATGTTAACGATTATAGCAATTTCTCCATCAGCTTGAATCGACTACAAATATACTTTGTTCAAAAGATACTTCACCAACTATGATGATATTTTACTTCCTTTCGTTATTAAGTATTCAACTTCTATATTGGTTTTACTTTTAACTTGTGCAACTGTGAAGATAGCAGATTTTATTCCTACTCTGAAAAACATGTACTTTCAACATCTTATCTTTCAATTCGTGCATTAAAAAAGTATGCCATTTTTTGTAATTCCATATGAATATTAAATTTTTTATAACTATTTGTGCCCTATATGCTACTTTCGCAAGCGAGCACCACAACAATTTGCAAGCCTCTCCGCTAGATACAGCGTACAAACGTACAAATTAAAAGCAAAGCCATGCATCAAAGTTGAAAACGCTTCATAATTACAACTTAAACCCCAACAAGTACCACGGCTTAGAACCATAAATCTTACAGCCCAACTGAAAAGCAGCATATTTCCTTTGAATTATGGCTAAACAATTTTCCGCAACCACATTCTCCCGCTCTCCAAGCACAGCAAGACAGCCATTTTGCGCCACGCTACCGCTGCCAGAGCACGTCACGCCAAGCAAAGTCTTATCATCCTTTAATCAAATTAAAATAATTGCGCTTAAGCACCTGATATTATGCTACACTTTTGCCCGTCTTCCGCTGTTGCTGTCTCTCTTCAGTGCTGCAGCTGAATTGTTTAAAAAACGCACGAACTCGGTTGGGATTATTTTTTGTGATATATTTCATGTGGCAAGTGGATTTTGTAGGTTCATGACGGTTCGTGCTGGCGCGACCGCACAGCTGCTGCTGCCTCGTCCTTATCGCTTGCCTTACGGTTTGTTAGTTTTAGCCCAAGTGAATTTTTAATTTAAATTTTACCTGCCCTTCGCAACAGCGACAAAGCTGTGAGCTTCTGCTGACCAGAGCATGCTTCCGAGACTCTGCAGGTCTGTTCCACTTTTAAATGTCGACCTGGAAATAACAAAAATTGAAAAAAAATTTAATATCGAAAGATTTGGAAGACAGACAAAGAGCTGTTCTTTTTGCTGTTGTATTGTCTGCGCTGCAGCTTCGAGCGTTTTAGGCTGGCCGACAAGTACTCGGTGGAATTTTTAAAAGCAACAGAAAAAAAACTAAACTCTGTACGCATTTCAGCGCTTTGTGGCGCCAACGTTAAGCATGCTTACCACGCGACAGATCAGATCAGAGCAGAGCAGACCACCCACCCGCGCCGCCGCACTCCATACCGATGTGGGGCAGCTCAGCAAGCACTCCAGCCACTTCAGGCATAATCTTGGTTTATTCCGGACAAGTACTACGACAGCTGCTTACCTAACATTTACCACAACAATTTCCAGCAATTTATTTTCCTAACCTTCTGCCCACTTCCGCCCGTAACAAAGCCCACCAGCTACAATATGCAACAACGACAGCAATGTCGTTCATTGTACTGTTGCTGTTCTTGTTCCGCTTCCTCTGTTTTTTCTTCTTCTTCTTCTTCTTCTTCTTCTTCTTCTCTTCTGCTGCTACTGCTGCTGCTTCTTGCCACCGTAGTCATTTCTTTTGTTTTTGCTTGTATATTTCATTTCTGCTCGCAAATGCGTATCCTCTTCATGTTTTTTGTTACCATGTTCTGTTAACCGCATTCCTTGTGCATACAAAAAACACACATACACCTATACATAGACACATACATATACATATATATCTAAATGCCTTTGTTTGTTTGCTTGCTTATTGCAGGGTGCAGAATCTCGATTCAATTGTACGTGTTGCGGACCGGGAGCTGCCCGTGGTGAATACGCGCGGCGATGTGCTCTTCAACTCGTGGAAGGGCATCTTTAATGGACAAGGTGGCTTCTTCTCGCAAGCGCCGCGCATTTATAGCTTCAGCGGTAAAAACGTTTTAACGGATCCATTGTGGTAAGTCGCTACATAATTTTACATACAAGCACCTAAATATATAGCGTACATATATTTCAATTGCTTTGTGCACGGTCACACAGTAAAAATTCTTATTCGGGAATTGCTTTAAGATGTCTGAGATGAGGCTTTCGATAGTCTTTTTAATCGAACTAAACAACAATTATAAACCAACAAGAATTATGCATACAATAAAGAAAATATAAATATGTAATTTTACAACAATTTTACAATTACGATTCCCTTAAAGCTGCGACTATATATTTTTAAACAAAAGCTAGCTAAACTGTAATTAATTTGGTATTGCCAAAATATTCATTTTACTGGTAAATAATTTGACTTTGAGGCCGCCTCAAAGAAGTTATACTCAGTTGAAAGTGCGAAAAGTAAAAAAGTATCATTATCTCGACATAAAAATTCTAAATATGTTTTCTGCTTTGATATAAAAATCAACTATTCATTAGTAACTTTTCATTCTGTCGATCAGAAAACAACTACATACACTTTCCAAATGCAATATTTTAACAATATTAAGCAACTTATTTTATGTCTAACTGAACCATAAACAAATATAGTATTAGTGTATAACTGCTGGACCTAGCAAGCACTCGGAACTAGGCTTAGGCCTAGCTTTCTCGCATTAACTTGTGCGTGCTTGTTATATTTTTTGCACAAGTTAACATTACAGATTCCGAATGGGTTTGAGAAGCTTTTCACGGCAAAAATTATTCTCGGAGAATTGCCAATTCATCGCGAAAAGTGGCGCCGCCCAAAGAAACAATTTGAAAACGAATTTTCTGTGTATAAGATGTTACCGGACCGGGAGTTGAACCCAGGTCCTCCGCGTCAGCGACCAAGCACTTAGTCCACTGAGCCACCGTGGCACATTTGATGCCATCTGCAAATTTGCATTAAATTTTCAGCTTTTCTTCAAGTGCATTTTATATTTTCAAAATTCTACCTTGAGAATTGTTGTTAGGCAAAAACAAGGAAAAACAAAATTATGTTGTGCAAATATGCGCGTGGGTAGTGTGAGCGGAAATTCTTGGCATAGCTGCTGCCAGCTAAGCAGAGCGACCAACAGCGGCTGCTTCGCAACGTGTGCCCACAAACGTGCCTTCGCCTAAACAATTTTCATTTCATTTAAAGCGTGCCGCTTTTTGATTAGATTTACAATTAGCTAAATTTATTTAGTAATTTATAAAATTTTAGTAGCAGCTGTGTTTGCCAGCGAAAATAATTTCTTTTCACTTGCTAGCGACATTTCATGAGATAAGCCATTGTTCATATGCTGCTGCGGCTCAGCCTGATGCTGATGGCCATTTACTTTCGGCTGCTTTGTTTACTTGCGTGTGGAATATGCTGGCCCAAAAACGCCGACTGCAGGCAGTAATTTGAAATGCGCACGTTGTCAGGCGTTTGTTTGCTCTTGGTTGTAGCTCATAAATAACTTTGAAGCGGCAGTCGCCACAAGTCCTTGGCCACACCGGGCGTATGAGTAACTCCGAATACAAAATCAAAATCAGTAGGCTTTGATTAGCTCTGCACAAGGCAGCACAATACAAATTTATTCATTAAGTTTTGCACATAAATCCATCATATTTATTTGTGTGCGTAGGTGTTGTTGTGCTGCTGTGTAGGTGTGCGCTAGCAGCGTGTTAGCTGTGTGTGCATAGTGCTTGCGGATTCGTGTGTGTTAAAATCTTAATTAGTTCACATGCGTATGGCTAGTACATGCATGTGTGTGTGTGTGTGTGTTGCAAGAATTCTACAAAATGTACAAAATTCATATTTCAATTAAATTTCTCAACAAAGATATAATATTTGAGTGGTTCCTTTTCGGTTGGACTGGTCAGTTGACATATTTGAGTCTAGCTAAAATTCTGTTCCTAAAAAAGCAGCATTCTGAAATTAAAGCATAACATGAAGAAGCGAATACTTATCGTTGATGTTTCAAAATCAATTTCAAATGAATGCTCCATTCCTTAAGTTTCCAAAAGCTGCCTAAATACTACATTGTATTAAGAGTAATGTTAAACAAAACCTTATCATAATTTTGGTCGACAAAAGCTACGCAAAAATAAAATATGATTGCACTGGCATGACTTGAGCACATACAAGTAAAAAATATTCTTAGAAATGCAAAAAGTATAAATAGCTTTTGCTTCGAAAGCGTAAGAGGCTTATTTCGAAATTCGCTGCTATTTTTGTGCACACAGCTGTACACATATCAATGAGAATAAGGCTGCACTTCTCTTTGTTTCCTTCTCAGTTGATGGCAGTGCTTCACTGCAAATAAGCTCATGCTTATTGGACAACAAACAAGTTCGATGTTGGTAACAAAAATTGTTAAAAACGAAAAATTAAAACGAGCCTTGAGCTTATTTGCCAGCTGCATTAGTTGCAACAACAAATAAGCAAGTGGTAAGGCCTTCTCAGATTCTCTAGATATCTTGCAAATTATCGAAAAATAATTGTAGAGCTCCTAAGGCTTAAATCCAAAACAAGCAAATACTAAAATAGACAAATCAAGCAATTTAGAAATTTTCGTGCAATTCGAAATATAGGCAATATTTGTATTTCTTGCTATATTCTTGTGCGTTTCAAAATCGTTTACATAAAGTTGCTCAAGTATATTCGAGAAAAATTCAATTTAAATTTCAATAGCACATTCCTCTTTAAATAACGAAAATGCAGCAAATTCAAAGAGAATTGTGTACAATTGGTCAAACTGATTTTTCATCAAAATCTTCATTTTTGTTTCAACTTAAAAACATGTCATAAAAAGTTCAGATAAACTATACATCTTTTTTTGAAGGCAAATTTAAAGCAAATATTTTTAGTAACAGCTAAAACTTTCCAAACATTTCACAGAGGCATTGCTTGTAAATTATGTGCAAAAAAAGCAAACAACAAAACGCTAAAAGGGAAAAGCGAAACGCGAAAAGCAAAACGCACAGAAAACAACAAAAATGCCAACTTTCATTAAATTTTACTAATGACCATGAAAGCCAAACAGCAACAGCGCTATTTTCAGTTCCAGCAAAAGCAGCAGCAACTCCCATTTACAGCGTACATGGCACATATTTCTAAGGGTGCCACACTTACCCTTCGCGCCCTTCTGTGGCATCGTCGTGACCGTTGCTGCCTTCACTTCCGCTCTGCTCTGATGTACGAAAAATGTTGACACAAAAAGTTTGTACGTTAATTACTTTTCAAATTAATTTTGACATTTTAGTTTTCGCTTTTTCTGCTTTTACTTCATTTTGTAAAATGCACACACAAATACACACATACGAACGCACACAGATTTGCGCATTTTGTAGCTGCGTATTAATTTGATTCGTGAAGTAGTTGGTATGCAGTTTGAGCCGGAGCAGAGCGGGTACTTGCGAGACAAATATATTCCTGCACTCGCTCTGCTGATTTGACTGTAAATGTGTGTGAGTGGCCTTTATGCAAAAAGGAAAGTGTGTATTTGTGTGTTTGCATGTACCATTGCCAACTGCCGTTTTTGAACTACGTTCCAGCCTCTTGGCTTCTCTGCTTCCTGCTCCTGCTGCAATATAGTCACATGAAATCCACAAAATATTTTGCGCTTCCTTAGTGGCAACATCACATCCTTTCTCACAATTGTTTCCCCAGCCGCCCAACTTATTCCATTTTGCCTTCTTAGATATGCTTCCTAGAGCATACGAATAACAACAACAAAGACGGCAACGACGAATTTAATTTTAAATAAAATGCAAAACTGTTGCACGCTGCTGCCTCAACTCAAAATTTTGACTTTTATCTTTCTGCATCTGAACGTAGTCATGTTTAATAATCAAGGGGGTAAGCTCAGATATAGAGAGAAGTGCCACTGGCTTATGTGCAAAATTTAAAATCAAAGACTATTAATAAAACTAAATTGAATTACTTACGATTTAATATTCAGACTTAAATCGTTTATAGGGAGCACGAATATACCCTACAACCAAGAGGCCTACGCCTTTTTAAAACGCCATACAAAGGTCAACCTGTCTATGAATGAGGCAGAGTGCTTTGGCATGTGCGCCTCTGTGTGTGTCTGTCTGTCTGTCTGTCTGTCAGTACGTGCAAGTGGCACTGTTAAAGTTTCGTATTTACATTTTGAAAAATTATTTTCCAAGAAATTTATCTTTGACATTTTGCAGTTTGCACAGCAAAAGGCACAACGCATTTTCCGGCTAAATTGTCAAGTGCAAATGTTTAAAGTCACTTTGGGAGCGAAACTAAACAGAGCGGTGAGGGAACTGAAGCACGGCAAACTAAATGGCAGCAGCAAAGAGTCACTCATTTGTCTGTCTGTATGAGTGTATGTGTGTGTGCACACATTTCTGCTTAATTATATGCAATTGCCGACTGTACTACTTCTGGTGGTTGTTAAATGCCGTGTAGCAACAGCAACGATAAAAAGACTTAAACAATTTTGACAATAATAGTTTGAACAAGAATTTGCGCTTCTTTACGGCTATTAAATTTTTCCATGCAAATTGCTTTGTCGGTCTGTCAGGCTGTTGTGTTAAGTGCACCTCTTTGCATATTTCATGGGAAAGTGCGCTGGAGCTTGATGTGTGCGCATGTGTGCGTATGTCGTTTAATTGTAGTAGTCACTTTGCTAAATAACGCATGCTAAAGTTTTCATTTGCCTTTTGTCTAGCTTTAGTTATTTGCTTGAAATGAAGCAGCGCAGCTTCTGGCACTGCTGCTGCTTCTATAAACTTCAGCAGCAACTTCCTTTTAATAATTTTATAAAATGAATACTTTTTATTCGGACTGACTTGCCAAAGAGAAATGACAATACTTAGTTGTCTATTTCTGTTCTGAAACAAAGCAATTTTAAGTGTACAACAACAAAGAATTAGGTAACTGTGATGTTTGCCAGCGCAGAGTCGTCCAGTCCGATGGTGTGATGGTTAGCACATTCGCTTACTACGTCATAGGTTCATGGTTCAACTCCTACGTTTCACAGACTTTACCATTAATACTTCTATTTCGAGTAATTAGTCGTTTAGAAATTATTAGAATTCACATTAAAAGTCACTGATGAGGTTTACTGGCAAAAACCGAAATAGCTATATGACCTGCCCATGTGAGCAATAATTCTAATTCTTTGTTGTTGTACACTTAAAATTGCTTTGTTTCAGAACAGAAATAGACAACTAAGTATTGTCATTTCTCTTTGACAAGTCAGTCCGAATAAAAACTATTCTTTCTAACATTCAAGCTGCCGAATAAACATAAACTCGTATAAATTTTATAAAATGTTGTCATAAATAGACAAGCGTACATACACATATGCAACTTTCTTCAACTTTCTTTAAACTTGATAATTAATTAAAATGTACTCCGCTACTTTGTTGCTAGAATGCAGTTCCAACAACAATTAGAAGCATACTGCTGAAATTTCGATTGTTCAATTACGCCATGAAATATAAAGATTTAGCTAAGCTCGTGCCATTGGGCCTCATGAAGTAAGTAAGCAATTACTATTTCTTAAAATTTCCAGGCAATAGCTTAAATTTGTATGAATAAAAACGCAAGGAATTGCTTTATCTACAAGCTTTTTCTATTGTCCCTAGCAATTGCTATATGGGAAGGGTTAAGCTGACTTTTGAAGCTGTTGCTTAAAAGCGAATGAATTCTTTAGAAAAATTCAGCTTATTCGTATTTTCATTCAAATAAACATTACAATAAATTTGACAAGCCAGCATATTTGTTGTTATATTTGAAGCAATGCCACACCGTGCAGCACAAAACTTTTGATTTCGAAAAAGAAACGGATAGTGAAAGTTTCATAAACTCACACTCGCACGTTTATGCCAAATCGCTCTGCAACATAAAAGCATAGAAGCAATCTTAACGCCGAAAACTGAACGATAGTTCCCGCGAGTTTGCCCAACTTTGCCAACATACAAAAGTGAAACTTGTTTCGCCTTCAAAGGATATCAAGTGCCTGCCGCACGCGTGCAAGTGCACGTGTGTGCTACACATGCATTCCAATTGGTTCCATCGATGCATTTATGCAGCTGCAGTGGGGGCTAGAAGAAGAAGTCAAGATTTTTTTGTAAGGTTTCAATTTTCGGAAATTCAAAAACTTTGGCTATTTATTCGGAAAAGTGAAAGGAGCGCATACAGTTTTGAAGGATTATCATTATAGCAGATGGCGATTGCTCTTATGGCAAAACAAAATTATAGGCAAGCAGTGGATCAGTTCCAAAATTCTGCATACTTCAGGCGTGTTTCTGATTTTTTAAGCACTCGTAAATTGTTTCGCTCTAAAATTTTAAAGGTCTTGTTTGAGCACAATTTCAAAGCTTCTTTATAAACTCTTTAAAATATTTTTCAAGCATAATCTGAGTAAGCCATGTTGCAAATTTGTAGGTAGACTATTTTCAAGTTTCGAATTATTTATGCTGTATTTTGAAACTACACGCATAGTCTGTTACAAAGTATTAAGCTTGGAGAAAAATCAATTGTTTTTATAAAGGTTTTAGAAGCTAATACTCAAAAAAAATTACTTGGCTTAGCTGTCCATTTGTATCGCTGTGTGTACGCAGCAAAGGAGTCTTGAAATGTAAAACCATGCCGTTGAGTACCCTGTGCGTCTCATACCTGTGCGTAAGCCTGTGTGCTTATCGAGGTGTGTATGTGTATTTTCATAAGCATAATGGCAGCATAAGGCGCTGTCTTAGGCTCTTAGCCAACAACGCAAGCTGACATCATTTAAATGTGCTTTAGGCCAACGTTTACCATAATGAACCCGTTTGCTCAGCCGCTTCCTTATCTTCGTCTTTATGCTTGTTATAGTTGAGTCTTCCTTTTAGCTGTCTTCACCCACTTTGACTGGCAACTGACAATGGGGGGCCGCAGCGTTTACCTGAATGCGCATGCCACATGCATGCATTTCCGGTTGGCGCGTCAGCTGCGCATTATTTGCACATGGCTCAGCCACAACAAGGCGCGCAACTTCAGAATGGGTATCCTCGCTGGCGGCTGCTGTTGTTTTAGCTTGTTGTTTGCAGTTCATATTTATGCATCGTTTCGTCTACTCGGACACATTTCCAGTGCCTCTTCGTCCCGGCCTGACTTGTTGCAAGAACTTTAGCTGCAGCTCAGCAGCTACTTTGGCATGCATAGCGGCTGCTTAAAATGCCTTGCCCGCTGCTGCGAGTGTCATTTCCCTAATGAGCGTCATCTTACTGCCGGGCATGCTAGGCGTATGAGCAACTTATGCGGGAGTGATGGCCGCACGAATGCAGTCACAGAGAAACGCCTGCTGCTACAAAGCTTGAGCATCAAATGAAAGGGAAATTCTACAAAATTCTCTCTTTTCGGCACATATAAATTTAAAAAGATGGTATATGACAATATTTATGGAAATTTTATGATCATTTGAAATTCAATCAAAGAAAATTAATTGTATTGAATAAAGTTCAAATAATTGTATTTTAATTATGTTAAATTAGGAAAATTAAATTTAAGAGATATTTGATATAAATGAAGAGAAATTTAATTGAAGGAAGCTAAATTTAAACAGCACAATTTGACACACTTGCCAATGAATGGTTTACATAATAAAATACATAGTAATTTTGCAACTTGACTGTACATAAGTCATCTGCAGGCAGCTTACTTAATTTAGAGCTGGCAATGCTGCCAAACTAAATAGGGCTTGATGCATTATGCTGTTATACCATCCAACGCCGCCCCTCTTGACACAAGCACAGAAGCAAATTACTCAAACATATATTAAATGCTCGTGCCTTCAATATCGCACTCACACGCTCACATTACAAATAATTACATAAATACATGCATATGTGTGCTTGCTCAAATGATGTACGCCTTTGGACTGTGGCACTCAACTTTGAACCTCTTGCAAAATATTGCAGCGTGCACATTTAACTTAGTCTTATCGTAGCCTTCGCTAGCTAATGTTAATATGTATGTGTACACATTAAGTTAGTATATGTTGGAAGCAAAGAGTATAGGTACTGCATGCGTCGTTGCCAGCTTCAATTGTGCATGCATGTATGAGAGTGCGTGTGTGTGCATGCAAGTGATTAAAAGGGCCACTGACCAAACGCCCATATGTCAGGGTCAAAGTGCAAACTTTTGGCAAGAACGTTCAATAAAATAAGAACAAATAATTCTGACTAAAGTTAAGAAAGAATTAAAATTACGAAAGCAGTTGTTGTTGCTTTCTTATAGAAATCTTGCTAAATGTGAGGAGCAATTTTAACTAAGTGGGTTTTTTCTTTCTAATTGATATACATAAACTTTTGTAATATTTTAACAAGTTATTGAAAAAATTTAGCACAAAAAAGATCAATTGATATTTTTATATCTTACTAAAGTAAAACAGAAATTTTAATCGATATACTTTTTATTGTATTTTTTTTTAAATTTAATGAATAAAAATTAGTTCAAAATCAAATCAAATCTATGAAATGTTTTCAGAAAACAAAAATTACAGTAAAGAGAAGAAAATGTACACTCATTTAGTTTATTGGCAATTCAATAATAGCATAGTTCTTCTTTTTTACTGTTCAGCAAAAATTTACATTCACTCACACTTTCAAAAGCGTTTCTTAAGGGCAAACATGTCATCTTAATGAGCAATTTCAAACATGCAAAATTCAATTTATACTCCCCCCCTAGTTTAATTAAGGTACGAAATCTAGGGCAGAAACAAATTTAGAATTTTCATATGTTTCCAAATACGCAAATAGTATTAACTATATGCATGCAAACATACGCATACATACAAGCACGCATATATGTAAATTATGGCTGGCATTTCGATATGACAAACCACTCGGCCAAAATTTCACTTCTTATCATTTCTCGAGTGCTTGTGTGATGAGCTCTGAGAAATGAGAAATGAAAAAAGTATGGTTGGCATCAATATTGACTGTTTTTGGCAATTTAAAAGTTTTTTTTTCAATTGATTTCAAAAAAGATTATGTCAAAAAAAACCTTTCCCTATACATTACGAAAGAATGACGTCTCTTCTTTGTGAAATCTTCAAAATCGTTATCGGAATTTGTGGCGATTGGATATTTTCCACCCACACACATACTCTTAAACATTTGTCTCAATCAAATCACACCAAATCTCACCCAAGGGACTTCTTGGCTCTAAGTTCGTACCCTGCCCCGCAGTTGCTCTTTGTGTGTGTGTGTGTGTGTGTATGTTTTGCCCAAGACATCGGCAGGTGAATGGCCAGCAAAGGATTTGCATCCGCTTTTGTGGGCAGCTAATCATGCACGTTAATTAAGGCGCTGTAATTATATTTCACACAAATTACATATTCGCAGTACAGTGTTAAGCCCTCATTATTCCACATAAGCCGACGCTTACAAATCAAATTGCTCAAGTAGATTTGCAATAAAGCTGTGCACTGAATCAAGGATTTTTGGAAGCTGAAATTCTGTTGACTACATATACATACATATGTATGTAGAATATGTAGAAAAAGAAGATTAAGATTGCTTATGGAGTAGTTACCCAGTCTCTCTGTCATAGCGTCCTGAAAAGTTCCTGTTCTTGGGACAATTCTGCAAGTATTTACAGATAATCATGAATGCATTGCTGCAAAATGTATGAAGTAAATTCCTTTGGGAAGCTGTCTTAATCTGAAACTTTTTCGACTATTGCAAATTCCAATTAGAGTGGTCCACCATAAAATATTTTGATCACCTTTAAAAGTGCAGCATAATTCTAATGAATTTATGTGTAGTTGTTAATAATATCAAACATTTTATAAACTGTATTTTTCCTGCCTCTTTTCACAGGCCACAAAAGCTCGTCTGGCATGGCTCGCTGCCGACTGGCGAACGCTCCATAGACACATACTGCGATGCCTGGCACTCAGGAGCGCGAGACAAGTTTGGCTATGCCAGCAATTTGCTGGGCAATAAGCTGCTGGATCAGGAGCGTCAGACCTGCGACAGTAAACTGATAGTGCTCTGCGTGGAGGCACTCTCGCAGGATCGAAGGAAAAAGCGAGATGTTAGCAACAGGTAAGAATTGCAATTCAACAGAGGCGGAAACCATTGGGTATGGAAAAGCTGGTATGTGTTTGTGGGTGGAAAAACAGACAGCGGCAAGAACATTTCCAAAAGCAAATTTTCAACATGTTAAAAGCATTTTGGCACATCACACATGACATGCCAACTGCGCAACCACCTACTCCAAAAGCAAGGCGTTCATTGCCGGACAACTGCAGCGCAAAGGGAACGGATGTGCATCAATTTTAGTAGACTTAATATTTTGGCACTGCTCTTTTCGGGTATGCTCTGCCCTGCTGTCATGAACATGAACAGCGAGTGCCTTTGGCACACTCACGCATGAACCCGCAGAACAGGAGCAGATTTCGCTTGAACAATGGAAGTATTGTGTGAACAAAGGAAACCCACTTTTTCTATTGTGCTTTCAAAGCAAATATATGAAATCCAACAATTAGTTCTTTTGCTCTGGCTGCCCCCGACACTAGCCCGTTTGAGGTATTAGCCAATTATTATTAGCAGCGTATTCTATTAGAAAATTGTGATTGTGGTAGGGCAATGAAGTGAGTGTATGTGTAAATATTCCATAAAAGTCATAAGCAAAAAATAAGGAAAAATACCAGCTTTAGAAGCTTCTCCTTGAAATATCTATAAAAGTCGTAGATATATTAACACATTTCATTGGAAGTTAAGAGTTTGATAATCTTTTGACATGAACTTTTTAATATATACTTTGAATCAGGAAGACTTTAGTATACTTAATTGAGAAATTTTACAATTTAGAGTAATCTTTATGAATTTGTGAGTTAATGCGTTTCAGAAAAAATATGAGCTTCAATTTAATTCTGCATGCTTCAAAAATGTAAAGAGAGAAAAATGGAGTTGGAAAAAATGCACATATTTCTTACTCTACATTTTCATATAACGCTGCCACACTCATACTTGATCGCAGCTCCGATGGCAGCGTATTACTTCGAAGCTTTTGTTTGCTCATTAGGCTAACGAAGCGCGCACAGTCCTTAAATTACTGAATGGCTTTATGAGTTTCGTTCGAATTTTTAAACAAACCGGAGAGCAGTGCAGCTTTCGTGTCTGCCACTTCATGCTGCTGTGGAAATAAAATTCCAGCTGCTAATACCTACATGCATGCCACACTAATACATATGTGTGTATCTGCATGTATATGTGCGTATTTGTCAAAGCCATAACCACTATCTTCACCGCAGGTTTTTGGTATTAACGAGTCTGTATAAAACACACACACACACACACACACACACACACACGCGCATAAATATGCACACACAACATGGCGCTTGCTGAATTTCATTAGTGCGACGCCATTGAGCGCATATGCGACCGTCCGCTTCCGCTTCGGTTTTATGGCAAATTTCGATTCTGTTTCGCTTTTGTTTTTGCGCGTCGTTGTTGTTGTTGTTGTTCTATTTGTATTTGTTATTATTGTTGTTTTCTAGTTCGTGCAATTTTTGTTGCATTTTATTTATTTCTCTTCTTTTCGTTTTGCACATATTTATGAGGTTTTCAGCGGCGGTCATGTGGCATAGATATATTTATGCGTGTGTGTGCACATATAAACTTTTGCAGCGCTGTTGCTATCCTTTATCATACAACTTTTATTTTTGTGATATAAATGCTTCTACGATTTTTATCAACAAGCATAAATTTTGATACAATTTTGAGTTGATGAAATGATCTGTATAGAGATTTGCTTGAAATTTCAACATTTGATTTCAAACAGAGTTTGTGTTGAAAAATAAATTTTTTTAAATGAGTTCACACAGAGCATATTAATATTAATCTGCTGTATACCAGCTTTGTGAGATACTTCTGCGCGGAAAACAAACGAAAAAGTTTAGTAGACTCTGAATGAAAGTCTATGTGGACCAAGATTAAAGCACAGTGTGGCATGAATAGATTCTCTAACAAAAATAAAGAAATAGCAGAGCATATTCCGTGTTGCTGTGGTTACTCGACACCAGTCTTCTTTGCCTAGGTAATATGTATCTACCAACAACCGCAGCGTATTGCGAACAGATATCCAAAATAGATTTCTGCATGCCTCTCAAAACCTTTTAGAACTTCGGAAACTATCACAGCAGGCCTTTCAGGGTGTGCTGACTACCAGACTGGATACCTGCTGAAAGTTACAAGCTAGAGCTCTAAATCTGAACCAAAAATTAACAGATTTATGCGGGATGGTACTGTTTATACTTTTTGTATGCGCAATGCAGAGGGCGACTCTGCTACGGCGCTCATAAAATTGATTGAAAAATATATGGTTTAAAACTTATAGAAATTAATAGTAACACCAAATGCATCTTTTCGTTTGCACAGTTATTTGGAGTTCCATACGGCCGAGCAATACGAACGTCATCTGAACGAGTTGCTAACTTGAAACGCCCGAAAGACGCTGCACGCCGGTGAAGATTGAAAAAAGCAGCGCAGTCATCAGCAGATGCGAACTGTTCGTGGCCAACCATAACGGAACCTCTACCGTAGGCATTGCCAAAACTAAAAATCTCCTTCTTCAGTTTCATATTATATTGTAATTTGTTATTTGTAAGGAGTTTTACCAAAAATACCTATACATACACATACATTTAATATAGCATATAACTTATAGTAATTTACCGATACTTACGAAATTGTGTTTATCGTGTCTCATTGTTTGTATTTGAAATGCAATCGTAGCAAAAATGTTCAAGAACAAAGTTTTGTATTTATTTAAAAATTTTGTGTGCAACTTTTTTTATTACTAACATAATATTTTAATAGTTTTATAGTTTTATAGAAACGAAGTTTATATGTATTATTATTTAAAGTAAGCTGCCGCATAGTCACTAATTTAGTCAAAGGCAAAATACTCAACTTGCAACAGAACGCAAGCAAAAATACTAAAAATAAAATGGCAAAAGATATTGTTAAAATAAAAATTATATAGTTTTAAGCATAAAAAAGAACAACAACATTATGAGCAGCCTGCATTAATGTAAAAATAGCATAAGTCAAGAACTTTCCAGCATGCCATATTTACAGCTATTGCAGCCATTTTGTTCTAAACTTGAATGCTTTGTTTATTATTTTTTTCTTGTATATTTTTGTTAACATTTTTGATTAGATTTTATGCAAGTGACTATGTAGTTTATCATACTATGTAGCGAGAATTGTATTTAATGCAAAAATTTACAATTTTAATAAACAACTATGCAAAAACGATAATAAATCATATGTAATAATAGCAACAGCAGAAAACATCTAATAAAAGTTTAAACAGAAAACAACTTATTTGTAAGTAAGTATAATTAATATAATTACATAATTTTTATACGTGAAATATCATGCAAAATGTTCATACGAGTGCGTTAAATAGTAATTCATTTATAAAACCGAAATTTAGTTAGTGAACTCTTGCATTTAATTAAGGCATTAAGCCGCCATTTGTAATTAATCGCAATTTTGCATTTTACATTAATACATACGAATATACTAAAAAAATAGCTGTAGAGAATGCATATTTGAACAACAACAACAACATTTCACTGTTGTCTAACAAAGGTTCTAGTCGTAAGCAACAAAACAGCTCACAACACCAACACACACACACACACAAACACAGGTACACATGAAATTACCAAGTGTAAGTCTTCACGAAGAGCACAATTAAGCATGTCTGTAATGAAAAAACTGTATATGTGTTTCTTTCTCTTTCAAAATACACAAAAGCAAAAAATTTTCACTTTGAAAATGTTAAACAACTTTACTGTAAATTCTAAATTTTGTCTCAATCCATAATTAGCTTAAGAAGCTTCAAAATTTGGCATTTAAAATTCAGTAAAATATTTTCAAAAGTGCCGATTTGAATTTCAATATTTCGAATAAGTTATTCAGCTCAAATATTCAAATTTCAATTTTCTCAATCGCCGAAATTGAACACCAAATTTCGACGTGAGTTTTCAAAATTTCAAGAAATCGAAATATTTTCAGAAATTGTAAAATTATTTTAAAAATATTTTTATTAATTTGGTTTATATTTAAATGCTTTCTTATAATTTGTCAGTGCTTTTGCAAGAATGGCAAAATATCAAAAAAGAACGCAAATCATCAATACGAACTAAGCTCAGCAATGATCTTCCATGCAGAACGATTATTTATCAAGTCTATCTGCGAAAGGAGCAGCTCATATCCACAAAGGCTACACCAGTTCATATCCTTTAACATATCACAGTAAACCAACAACACTGAGCAACATATCCCAGTCAATGACTTTTCTTTTGTGTGTACATAAATCATGTGGTGTACTTTCATTAGTCGCACACTTGCTTCCATGTTCTGAACATAGTTCTGAACATAAATACATACATACATTCATAGGTATGCAGTTCGCATATGTTCTTCGTGTTGTAAATTATTCCCATTGAAGTGAACTATAAGAAATAACAGTAACATTTTTATTAAACTAAGCCATAAGCTTGCTCTAGCATACCTACACACACACAGACACTTGTAACAAAAGAAACGTACATTATATCAAAACCGACAAGAATACTACTACATATAAAAAATCAAAAAAAAAATACATACTATTGAAATCGTATTTTTTTGCTTTTTCAACTTTCAACTTCTTCTCTGTAAGAGCAGCCACTCAAATTGACAGTGAGCTTAATTTGCATGTTTATTGTAAAAAAAAGATGATGGGAAAAGTAAGTGAAAAGCAAAATAGTGAATTTTTAAAAAATTTCCATTAAATCTGCATGTTCATTAAGTGAAGTTAGCATAAGCACACACAATAAAAGAAATGTTACGATTAAGCAGAAAATGTAAAGAATGAAATAAACGAAGCATTTCAGAGAAATGCAACGAAATGATGATATAAATAAATTGCAATAGAACGAGAAATAAACGAACTGTCTTTGTGTAAAATGGATGGTAAAAGGAATAGCGTCGAAAACATGTACAACATGTTGCAGCAGCGACGAAGGTCAGAAACATTGTGGCAGCAACAAAAAATATTGCGCACACGATAGAAAAGCTCAGCTAAGACAGCTGCTGTGATTGGGGAATAGAATTGCAGAATTGTAGCTGTTGTTGTTGTTGCCTTGAAAAGCAGCTATTTTCTTAGTCAAAAACATGCTATGCTTTCGGGCAGCTGATTCAGTTATAGCTCTTTATATTTTCTATGATTGCAACTGAGTCAGCTGAAAAAAAAATGTAGCACATTTATTTGCAAGAACAATGTCTGTATAAACAAGGAAGGCAGCGCTCTGCTTATGTTGTGCTTTAATTCGAAATATAAAGTTACGAGCGGAGTAACATACTCCGATATCGGGAATACCTTGAGCATTCCTGGTAAACGCACATTCTTGCGATAAGCAAGAAAAGAATTTTTAGAGGTTATTAAGAAGATCATTTCGAGATGTAATGAATGTCTTGATCTTTGGCGGGATTTTGAGATGTGAGAAATACAAATTTTAGAACTCAATTCGCTTTCATACTGATATCGAGAATGCATTGAACTTCGCACTTTTTCATAAAGCTTTTAACGGTTACAGCTACAATGCTGCCAACTTTATTCACATGCATAAAAAAGCTTTCTTCCGAAAATAAAACTTTCTGCGAATGCGCTTTTCCAGCTAAAGCAATGCAAATGGTTTTAGCATAGGCCAAACTTTCCGCCAGCAAAACTTTGCCAAGAGCTTTTTCGAAACAGAAAAACAACTTTTTATGGCAAAGCTCTCACACGTCGCTCATACGCCCCCATAAGCCCCTCTTCAGAAGCAGTTATCGAGCAAAACAACTACCAAATGCATTTGTATATGTAATTCCTTTATTTTCGCTTGTATGCAACAACATTTAGATGTACTCAGTTTTATGGTAAGTAGTTTAGTGTTCTACTGGCTGTTTTGTTATGGTTCTTGTATCAGATAAATTTACAAATCTTTTCATAAATACTATGAAACTTTTTTTGCCGGCATATGCACGAAAACTCAGCTTTCGTATATAGATTTATGAAACTCAATGACATTTGCAAGTTGTAAATATTGTAGCTGTGTATATAGCATATATTGGTATTATTCATGCTGAAACGGTTGCCATCAGGCTCTAGCAATAACTTTCTTATGTAAAATATGTTAACAATCTTAAATGTTAATTTTTAAAAAATGTATAGTTACTATAATTTCAATAGCTTAGGAAGAAAAGTAATGATAGCATTTAAGTTCCGAAAATTATACTCGAATCTCGAACTATAAATGCAAGCATGCACTATATTAAATGCAAGAATTTCGCTTCAGGTGGTTCAGTAGATATGCAAAATTCATGAGCAGCGAAAAAGTGTACAATAATTCTGAGCTCAAATGAGTGTATAGCAATAATTGTGAGTGTGGGCCTGGCTCGCTTATGAGCCAAGATTTTTCAATTTAATTTATTTATGTTCACAGTTTTAGTAGAAACAGTGGGATCAAAGTGCTTATATTGTTAGATATGTACTTGTTTACATTAGGCAAGTACCAGCTGTAGATATGTGCTGAAATATTGCTAAGTAAAAAAGACAGAGCAAAGTGTAAGATTTTGGTCCTTTGTAGTTTTGTGCAAAAGCGATATTCCTACCTTTTTGTAGCTTCAATTTCATAACAACAGCGAAACACAAATACAACAAATCTTTTGAACAAAATAAACTGCACAAACGCTTAAGCATAAATTCATTGAACATAACAGTTGAAATTGAATTATTGTCCGCCATATTGTGAATATATAAAATTATTTTATAAAACATTTTAGAACAAGTGATTTCAACATTATTCTGTATCAATTCTAAACTCAGTTTTGGTCAACTTGCCACTTGCAAGTCAACAGTGTAATAATTATAATTAATATGCATATTTAAAGCATTTCTTATTATCAATGAAAGTTTTGTGTGGTTTTTGCTAGTTTGATTTTAAACTCGTTTTTGAAATATTTTAGTATTTTAGAGTAGTCTTAAGTATAAAATTTGTTGACGCTTATCGTAATTAAATGAATAGTAAGTTTATGAAACGCTGTGCCGGGCAACTTGGCATGTAGCTGAGGCTTGTATAAGCCATTAAGTAGGATGAAATGATTTGCTCAGCTACTTTCCTTGCATTGCTGTTACTTTTTGGCTTTGGAAGTAGTTACAGCGCAAAACCAAAATTAAATCAAATTTATATTATTTCAACTTGCTTTAAACTGCTTTTACAATAATACATTGCACCCTTACTATAGTCATTTGGTTCATATGTGCATATATTTATACAGAGTTTTGATATTAAATTTCGCATAACTCGCACAAAACTTGCTGAAACTCTAACTTGCTGTGCTGCTTACATTTTAGCATTGGTGCAATTCTTTTAAGTATTTTCCAACACGCTATGAACAACAATTAAAACAGTTCTAAACTTATCAAAATAATTACGGATTGCGGCTTTGAAAAAACACAGAGCAAGTAAATTTAGCACGTATAAAAATATTTACTTAAATTGCCTTTCAAACTACTATCACATGTCAGCCGTCGTCGGCCGCTGCCGCTGCTCTACATGATGGCGCACAGCTTGCGCCGCGTCGAGCGCGCAGTCTCGCCCTCGTTCATGGCCATCGTCTTCGAGCGCATCAGATTGAGATCGGTGCGTATGCTGGGCCTTCGCGCATTCGGCGTGACCACGCCGCAGGCATCGCTGAAGCGTCGCTTTATGGAGAGTGCGTTCTTCTTGGAGCCGCCAGCCGAGGAGTGCGGCGGCAATGGCGATGGCGCGCCGAAGACCGACACCACACGTCGGTGATGATTCGGCGCCATTTCCAGCGGCAAATTGGAGACCATGAAGAGCGCATAGAACAGATCGTCGATGCGCAGATTCTGACGCGCCGAGCACTCCACAAACACACAACAATTGTCCTGGCCCGCTATGTAGCCCATCACCTCGTCCAGATGCACTTTTCTGCAAAAAATGCAATCAAATTAAATAAAAGATAATCATGTATATAATTATATCTAACTACTTAAAACTTCACTATATACTATTCTATATTCAACGCACTTCATATCACGATCACATTTATTGCCGGCCAATATCATTGGAATTTTCGGCAAACTCTTTCGCTTGAAGCCGGAACCAGGATTAAGCGCTGCCCATTTGGTCTCCAGTATGTTCTCACGCAGCCGCACTACTTCCTCGAAGGACTCACGCGAATCCATGCTGAATACCAAAATGAATATATCACCTGTTTTAGAGAAAGACAAACGTCGTTATATGAGCATTCTTCTTAATATAAAAAGAAAATGTTTTGAAATTATTGTAAATTATATTATGTTGACCAAGCTGTGGGGTTCAGCAGGTTTCAGGGTTTGATGACCTCTGCTGCATGTTCAAGTGAAATATTTCTACTGAAAGAGAGGCATAATAGTTTTCACATCAATTTATGCAATGTAACTAATTTCAACAAAAAGTCTTAAAAAGTGTCGAAAGGTGAGACGGCTCAGGAAACGAGTAAATGCAAAATTCAGTATATGATTAGCATAATTGCAAACAACTTTGCTACAAACAGCAAGCCAACATTTCTGGCCATATTTCAGAGGTGAAGCTCTGTTAAACAGTATTTGTTTAAAATCGGTCAACTGAAAAAGAATCAGAGATGTTCGTCATTTGTAAATACTTATTTCTATACGAAGGACAGCTTTTTAATTACATACAATTATTTCGCACAAAATTAATATACCCTCTTACCATAAGTGAAGGATATATGGAAAAGAGGCAAAAAAATTTTAAACAGAAATTATTGCATTAAGCAAGCATATTATATAATTTTATGGCATGAAAATTTTAAAGATTTGAAGCAAAATTTTTACAATAATTTTTTGGAAAATTATTGTTACATTCTTATACATATTACTGCGATTCAGAAATACGCTTAATACAAGCCTTCAAATTACTACTACCAAATACTTTACAGCTTCACTCTGTTCACTCTTTTAGGTGCCAACAAAGAAATCAAACGGCTCCGTTTCAAAGCATATAAAACGCATTAAATTTGAGCTATCTTTAAATTAAACTTAATTTCGCTTTTAGCACTGATTTGATCTACTCCATTTTGACTTGCTGCTTTGTCAAGCCATGACACATGCCGTAAAATATAAATTTCGTCTTTTTTCGAAAGTCAAACAAACTGCTGCACAAACACACGCACCCTGCACCGCCCACAAATGCCACATCACAACGTGCACATAATAAAGAACTCACTGTGTACAAGACGAAATAGAAATGCACACACACACACACATACACACATCAAATAAGGAAGGCATATAGAAAATATAGCGATAGCGAAAACAAATACAATGCAAGCTCAAAATAAAGCTGATCTTCAAAAGGACTCAAAATTTGCAGAAACTGCGGCAGCAGAAATTCCAATGAAACAAATATGGAAGCATAATGCGTACTCATGCATGCATACATACGTCCATACACACATGCACACCCTGTTGGAAAATTCACCACTACATACAGTTATATTAAGGGAAGTGTTACTCCTTATTCTAGAATTGAAAATCGTAAATATTTCAAATCGAGCCTAAATTCGAAAGTGAATTTCACATTTTCTTTAAAGAAAATATTAACAAAATAAGCTTACAGAAGCATTCATTAGAGTAGCTATATAGAGTGTTATAAATTCTTAAGTGCAGAGACTCCACATTGTACTACACACCTTCATGACTTAAAATTCAAAAACCATTTAAAGTTAAAAATTGTAAACTATCATTTATAGGAAAGCTGATATTTGCCATTTTCTAAAGGATTCATAAAACACTACTCAAGCCACTAACACTAATTATATGTAAAATTAAACCACTAACAATAATTGTATGTTCGAACTATTTGGAAGACAATATTATTCCCAATATGAGCGCAACTCAAGCTTTGCTCACTGAATTGCATCCGTTACAGAAATCTGTTGTAAACATGAAGTTCGTTGCCTGTTATTTGCTTCGTCACAAATTTATGTCATCAGCATTTAGATTTCCAGCTGGGTGCATACACACACACATGCGCCTAAAGAACAGCCATACTCACGCATGCACGGGGTCAAATAGCAAAACAAGCGAAGAAGAGGAACAAGACAGACTAAGGCCAAACATGACAGGCAAATCTCAGTTGCAAGGCGTCTACTTATGAGCAGCAAACACTAGCAGCAACTTATACCCCCCCCCCCCCCCCCCCCCCCCCTCCTACCAACACTTTCTAGCTACAACTAGCTACTAGCATGCAATATAGAAAATCGTTGAGCTTAAATACGCATTTGGCTGAAATGATGGCGCGCTTATTTGGCAACAAAAGTTAATGCAATTGCCAGCAAGCAAGAGCAGCAATGGCAATTTCGAATTTCGCTATTGCCAGCAAACAGCAAATCGAATTGGCCAATTCTGCTGATTTGTTAAATGATGACAAATGCACGACTCGGTCAATGCGGCATGCTAAATGCCAAGCCTGGCGGCTTTGTGAGAAGCGTTCTTGCCTCGCCAATTCGATGCCTTCCTATACTTTATCACGTATACTCTGCCACGCGCTCCTCCAAAGGCACCGCCCATAATTATTGTTTGCTATGCTTTGTGCGCATTTAAGTTATTTATTGCTTTATTATGGCTTTTCGTGATTACTTTGTGAGCATTCGGCGCTTGGCAGCCCTCACAAAATGCCTAAACGATGCTCTTAATGAGTGGCAGCAAGCCTTGAAGTGCTTCTTCTGCAGTAGCTGTTGTTATTGTTTTCTTGTTTTTGTTTTTGTTTTGCTTACCTGTCATAAAGGACAAGCGACGCATTGCCGGAAATGGATGGTAGCCGGATGTGTCCAAAATGTCCAACTGATACACCTCGTTGCGTATGCGATACAACTTGCGATGAAAGTCCTCAATGGTGGGTGTGTAGGCCTCCTCGTAGCGATTGCCCAGAAAGCGTGCCACAATCGACGATTTGCCAGCACGTGAGGAGCTAAATTTAGTTGAATTCAATTTGTGAAAAAAAATGAGAAGAGAGAAGGATTCATAAACGAATAGAGAAAGCGAGAAGTGGAAAATTAATTGCTTGCAACAACGACCAAATACTTTAAATTGTCTCAGTCAGTGTTGTCACTTTAAAACTATAGCAATTAGTAAGTTGATGTAGGTATCAATTATTCGTCGTTGAATTACACAAACAGAGAATTCCCTGAATATGATCATGTTATTTCTCCAAAAAGCTTAAAATGCCAAAGTGGTTATTCTATATTTTTTCCAAGCACAATTTGCTTGAAAATAAGGTTTCTTAATTCCTATTATACATATTATTCCATGAACTACTTTTTACACCACCTTTTCATTACTCTTTAGACAAATATATTTAGACATAAATTGTTGCTGTATAGTAACGTTTCTCTGACCTCGACATAATGGCTTCTCAGTGTCGAGAGCCTGATACCATAAATATTGCTGCGGTATTAACATTCCTAAAGGATTTATCAATTTCGTGCCGCACCTCTTTCCATCCTCTTTTAAAGCAATCTTCTTGAACTTTCCAATTTTATTTGTTATTATCCTTTGTATCATTTAACTACTTTTGTACCAGTTTCTGTTGAAACTTTGAAATCGACTACATTTCATTTTGCTAGTACCTATACTACAATTTTTTTTTATTTTCTACATTAACATCACATTAGCAGGTGTGCGTATAAACTTCTTTGTATGTGTGTAGAACTTCTACAAATATACCACTAAGCTGTGTTAAGTTGCTTGCGCTTCTTTCAAACGCCATAAACTTCCGTCGAACTAATTAAATATGCTATACAAAGGATCTCTTTGAGCACGAAGGATTTATAGCACGTTTCGCTGGAATATCATTTAATTACTTCCTGGAATTCGACAAATTAGTGACACGTTTCGCGGGAATGTTATTTAATTATTTCGCTGTGCGTTGATATGTAAAATTGTTATAACTGCCATTGACTAAGGACTTCGGTAAAACTTTCTACGCATTTATTGTTGATTTAATTAAATAGCATATAAAAGAATGCTTAATTGAATAGATGGCAACTTCTTTGCCATCGTGCAATACATAAGCCTACGCTACAGACAAAAGGCTTCATTATGGCATAGCACAAATACCAAACGAATCTTACTGCCAATAATTTACCTTTTGTTTAATACAACGACACAACGATACCTTTTTCCGCACCACAGCATAATTAGATTAGCCGGGTTTGCCGTCAGCTACACAGTGCAAAATGTTGCTCATGTATGAAAAAAGGACATACTTTCTGCCACATTACTTGTATAGTTGTGTCACATATGTATGTATGTGTGTATGCATATACATATGTATGTAGGTATGTATGTTTTGCATATGCGTTTGGAAAAAAGGTACGTGAAATATATGAAAATATGTAAATTAAAGATACTTTTTAGAGTATTAGCAGCTAATGAAAAACATAAATAATAGTGCCTTTAAAAATTTAAATTACTTTTTCTAGCAATTCTAGCAGAAATGAGACAGTCGCAAACTCGATCTAGGTTCTGCGCTAGTCATTAACATAATGGGAAAAATCTTTTAAAAAAATGAAAAGCTTAAAACGATTAAAACAAAAATCAAAAGTCACAAAAAATGTCTTTAACATACGATAATATTTTGATGCCCACATAATTTTAGCCAATTTGTAGTATATGGCATGTGAACATCATCCAATTTTTTTCAATATTTATGCCTAAAAAATATGCTTCTGCTGTCTTTTCTATGCCAGCTGAAGTTGTATATTTTTGTAATGAATTATTCCTTTTTATATAGATGAATTTAAGTCAAAAGATTCTAGCAGACATGAGAAAGTAAGCCACTATAAATTCATGCCTCTGCTTGGCTATCTTTTTGCCTTTCCTTTTATTTGATCTACCTACAGCTTCACATTATCGCCAGATCTTATTCTTCTTACCACAGGTCTTCGGCTTGCATAGTAACTCTCTCGAGGCGTCCTTGCTTTTGCGCGCTTTCTCAGTCACTGCTTCCAAGCTTTACTTCGGCTTCTTTCACTTGATCCCTCCACCATATGTTTCCCTCCTCAACAGCTCTACTACAATTATTATAAGCACTTTTTCATGCTAACGCGTATTTCAGAAATAACTGCTTTTCTCTTGATGCCAAACTTCATCCGAATATCCATACCTACCTTTCGATAGCAATCTATTAATTTACCACAACAAATTGAGTTTGAAATTGCTTCAAGTGTACTGATGTTCTCTTCATTACAATACGTTTACCGTTATGTCTAGTTTCTAATTCACTCAGTGCTGCTTTGCGGCGTAAAGAAGATAAATTCCCCTTAATTCGTTCAGCAATTAAGCGTTGTTTTGTTGTAGTGCTTTGCTGTGGTTTTTACTTGCATTGTTGTTGTTTCGGTGCTATCAGCGCCAGCTTATCAATTAAGCGAATAGCAGACTTGTAAATTGGAATTGATTCAATTAGGCGCCAATAGCAAGCGAAAGAAACTTCGGCTGTGCATTATTAACGCGATTATATAATGAGAGGCAGCCACTGCTAATTATACGCCAATATTTTCAGGTACAAAAACAAAATATCAACTTGGAACCAATTTTAAAAGTGCCTCAATTTTAGAAAAGAAAATTTACTGGAGAAGCTACTTGTGGGCATTCCGATCGAATAAACCAGCTCGACTCTGGTTTCTGCCTGCCAGCCATTCATTTCTTCATCTTGCAAAGGCTCAAAAATCAAAAAATTTTAGCAAACCATAGTTCAGCTTTCAGTATAATGAACTAAGCCTCTCACTAATTTTCTTAGTCCAACTAACAAAACAAGAGCCCTAGTGTAAGTTGCCTTATAACGCCGAAAGCCGTAACAGTTTTTAAAAGCCAACTATGGAAGTACATATGTAAGTGAACCGTAGTAAACTAACTCATATCTAGCGATAACAGGCTTAAAGTGTTTCAAAAACAAAATACTTTAAAATTTTACCACATAAAATGATTTTTCGATCTTTTATAAGTTTGAATAAAGGAAGCCTAGTATTATGCTATCTAAGCGGAAAATGACAATCGCAGAATTCTACAAAAATTAACATTGATAAATTTGGATTAAAGAAAGTGAAAATGAAATAAAATATGTGTAATATGAAAATGTAATTAGTTTGACTAAAAATTTAGTACTGCAAATAACTATCAAGGAAATTATTAGCAGCAGAATTTCTTATTTTCATGATTTTTGTACTAGCCTTCAGGATGGAAATCTAGTTGATAAATGCCTGCGCTGAAACGACAGCACCGCTACACGCACACATATAAAGACCAACTGAAATTTACCATTTTTTTCCATAATATTTCAAACACGCCAACTCACCCCAACATGACGAGTCGATAGCAGTTCTTCGTAGATGGCACACTATCATCACAGAGCAGCGACAGACCCGGCCCCGAGCCACCGGTCAAATCGTCCGCCGGCTCAATGGCATCTAGATTCGTCGCGTCCAACATTTGCGCATTCATCTCCGCGGCGGTTAGCAGGCGACTCGTGGTGCTCACCACGCCATTGCTGCCGCTCGGCATATCGTCCAGGAAGGTGACCACATGCTGCTGCGTCGGCGTCGACGAGCCCGGCTGCTCGCGTATGTAATCGGGAGGCGTTATCTGTGCGCTGCTGCCGGCCGCATCATTCACTGAAACCTCAACGTAATCATTGTTATTGCTGCGCGCACAAAACCAATTTTTGCAACGTATCATTGCTGGGCGCAGCCACGTCTACGACCCTCTGTCACTCAAGCCGCGCTCGCTGTGTTCTCTGTGTCGCTTTCGACTCGGTCAATAAAATGCACAAGTAAGATATCCACTCGAACGCGCACTCATGCACGCTGAGACGTGAGTCCGGCCGCTGCTAATGTTGTTTTTGGTTGTTGTTTTTTTTATTGCTTTTGTAGCGTTCTATTTAAACGATCATCGTTCCCTTCAGCTGTTGACATATATGAGCATAATTGCCTGATTTGATGATATAGCCCGCACACAGGCAGCAGCACTGCTTTTTATGGCCACAGCACGCTCGTCAGTGGATAGCTTCCAGTTAGTTCAATCAATGGCAAACTAATATTATGGTTTATTATGCACGGCCATCAACGAAAAAATCAGCTTCTCTTATGCTCTTTCTCTTCTTGATGAATTGAAATGCTGCTGGCATTTGATTGAATTTTTTCAAAATTTCTAAACGCGTTTTTCACATTTCAACAGACGAATTGACTTAAGCAGCGCACTAAAATCACGGCAGAAGTGTGAAACTCTTGAAACCTGGTGAAAGAGGAAAAGTTGAAGAATGATATATACTATGAACAATTTGGTGCAAAAAAGAAGAAATGTTAAGATATGAGCATTTTCTTTAAAGTTTTTGAATACCATTGCTGAAACTAAAAACTTAATTCAACGATAATATTTTGCTTCAAGAATACCACCATCATTCGGAAACCTTTATAACTCGTTTGATTTCTTCTAATAAGCTTTTGCCATAAATGTTCTAGTCTGTCTGTTACGACGCGATAGTACGGCAGTATATGTATAACTGCTTCAACAAATCGTTTGTTTAACTGAGAGGATTTATTAAATTAATAAAACGCAACTCTTATAAACTTTTCTCATAGAGTAACATAATTTCGTATCTTCAAATTCCTCAAATTCCAGCAAAAAGTACTCAAGTCTACTTACTTTGAACAAATCTTTCTAGTTCATCTTCAGACAAATCTATTCCTCCGCCAGCTATACACTACTAAAAGATTCCGCCTACAAAAAGTTCAATTATTATCTGAGGGAGCAGTTCTGAGGTCCAACCGACTACAGCTGCCACAGTGACAATAGCTATCTGCCAGCAACAACAAGCAACAAGTTGTTAGAATATGTGGTAGCCTGCGCTCATATTCTATGTTTGAAAAAACCAAAGATTTCTGAAATGCAGACTTGGCCAATCGAAGCGTTTTGGCCATTTTGTTGGTAAAATCGCTTTCACTTGCCGCTATAAATGTGAAACGTGCTCGTGCTGAGCAGCGCAACTCCTGATTAATGAAGTGGAAAATTGATTGGCTGCCATTGGCTGCCATTGGCTGCAATTGCTAATATTGCTAGTTGCTGCGAAGTGTTTCCAATGGCAACAGTGCGCACTAAATTATTTGCACATCATTGATGCCATTTAATCAAGCGTCAAGCTCATGAAATCCATCGTTTTTGTAATGTATAAAACATTACAACTTTTATACCAAAAAAGCAATTATGCTGTATTCTTGCCGCCAGCAAAGCTGACAGAGGACTAACCAAAGAGCCGCGTAGCATATCAACTAAAGGATCACATAGCTTAGAGAGCTTGCAGCGGTCATAAAATATGACATTTTACACTTGTTTCATTTCTATATTTTCAAGCATATTCTGCAGTTCCATAATCTAAAACATTTTAATACTTTTTTAAATCCTTCAAGGTCTTCGTTAAAAGCCTTCAATAAATCTTTGGCGTCAGCAAAAGGCGAACGGCTCAAGGGTTTCTGTGATGACTTCCGACTCAAGTGTACCATTCGAAATTATTTCTGCCTTTCTTCTTCTTTATACAAATACAACAGGTTTTTGTGTGACACTGCCATATGGCCAGGGCAAATCCTAAAGCAATTAGCCAATTATCCTGCACATACGCAGGCACTCATATTAAACAATTCGAGAGCATGCCATATTAAAACAGCTTCATGCTATTAGAAAGAAGCAACGAAAATTTTTAAAACTTTTATTTTTTCTCAATATTCGCATAGGCCGCTAATTAGATTTGCATAGAATTAGCATCGGATTATAAAGCAAGCAATAATCCTGAATGTAAACTCTCTCTTTTCGCCCACCGAAATGCTGCTAAAATAACAATTCGCGCCGCCATGCTTTGTTGGCATTGCGGAAAGCCCGAGTTCAGCATTAAATTGTATGAATTTCGAAATGTTTATGCAGCATTAATAGAATTAATGAATACGCTGAGTTGAGCGCTTGGTTAATATTTGTATATGCAGGTGACCAAAGGGGGCAGCAAAATTGGCACTGAAAATTAACTTTCCTTTCAAAATGTGCGACTGGAAGATGAGCACGTTTTAAGAGCATGCACTTGAACCAGACGCCGCATAATCAAGACTCCGGCCAAGCTTTCTCGCAAGTTCTGTGTGTGCTTGTTCTATTTTAGCACAAGAAAATGGGAGCTAAAAATTCATTCTATAGCCACATCCAAACGCGATTGAGAAGCTTTTTTTTCATGGCAAAGAATACTCTTTTGGGAGATAATCAATGCTTCGCGAGAGAAAACACAAATTCTCTTTTGATTCAGATGATATGAGTCTGCTTTCGCAGCAGCGACCTCTCGCATCAGACAGCGTGCACTTATACACTGAGAAACCAAGGTGCCTTTGAATTCATTCGAAATTTAAACCCAAATGAGAAGCGTTTAGCGAGCGATAAGCGCAAGATATTTCTAAATTTCGAAACGAACATCATTGCGTCATTTTATACACGTCATTTTATGCAATCTATTATATCTAAATCGGCACTTAAAATTTCATTGGAATTTGCTAAAAATGTATTTCGGTTTAGTTGCTTTTTAAAGTGTGACTAGAAATCATACTTTCAATTAAATTGAAATTTTATTTTAAATATACCAATGAAGAAAGTTTTTGTGCAAGGTTTTCGCACAGCTAGAATGGAGGTAGTTCACCCGTTTTCAGCTCAAACAAGGTTATCACTAAATGGAAATTAATTAGTAAAAATCTATCTATCTATAAAATTGATTTCTTTGTAGATTTAGCAATAGCATCGATTGTATAATACGAAATAAAATTCCAAATCTTAGCCAATCGAAAATGAAAACAAAACACAAGTCACAAGTCGCTAGAAACTCGCGCAATAATGTAAACATCTATAGCAATAGCAGCAGCATCAGCAAAAGCGCCGGCTCGAACTGATAAGCGGAGCAGCCCGAGGAGAGCCCGGCTTGGGTTATCGCCATAACGGGCATCTTGCCGTATCTATAAAAGCGAACTTTTGGCGAAGCCTTAGTTCTATAGCGTGTTTCAACCTGTGCGGGTGCGAGCGCTTCTCAAGTAGAAATTAAATAGAATTCACATTTGAAGAAAGGTTTTCGAAAACTGTAGTGCTCGGCGTAGAACACACACACTCCGCACCAGGCACCAGAAAGCAACAGCCGCAAGCATGTCGGAGGTGAATTGGCGACAAACGCTTATCGTTTCCTCGCTGGTGTTGGCAGTATTGCTTGTTTGCGGTTCGATTTACTTGCATCTGCAGCAAGAGCATCATATGGGTCGCATACACCACGAGGATCATCATGAGTTGTCCTTTAATCCTGTTGGTGAGTTAGCGACTGCGACTATAAACCATAAGCACGAAGGAAGCTAGCAACTTTTTCTGGCACTTGCAAGGTCTCACTTTCGATAACTCCTTACTAAATATAAACAATCGAATATGTGAAGTAAGATTTTAACTGACAGTGCCGCAAGCACCCACAGGCTAGCTGAGAATAGGGAGGTGTTTTTAGTACGTAGGCGCGTGACGTCAAAAAACCACGTGAATCAAGCATGCCAGTAGCTACGGGCTATCAGTATTTTTGAAGATTTTAACCTTCCCGCATCGAATCAAAAAATACCAATCAAATATGTATTTTCAAATTCATATGCTTACAATTTTTGACAATCTAAAAGTTTTAGTATAAACTACACATCTTCCTTGCTAAGTTATGAAGCGCCAACAAAGTCGTCTTATTTTAAATTTTGCAAGACACAGTCTAAATATTATTAGAAATAGAAGAAGCAAAATTTAATTGATTGCAACTAAAATAGTGTTAGTAGATTTTAGAATTCGAAATACAGTTAATTAAATAGCTATATTTCATTTGGTCTAAATAATAATACTAAGCAACTCAAGTGAATAGAAGGAACAAGTGAATCAAGCGAAACCAGTGAATCGAGAGAATCAAAGGAACTAATGTATCAAAAAAATCAAATGATACCGAAGAATCAACTGATTCTGCTCTCTCGACAATTCTCAATAATATGTATGTATGTATGTACCTACTTGCTGACAAATATTCTGCTAAATGAAAGATTCATATGTAGAGTCGTAGATAAGCAGAAGTCTTGAAAAAGTTACAGCGATTCAGCAGCTTTCTGTTTGAAGTGAAGACTTTCGAAAAGGATTTTTTACAAGCCAAAGCTATGTATATTTTAATAATAATTTAATAATTTTTAATTTGAATAATTTATTCATATGTATGCAATTTCAGCTTCCGCTAGGGCAACGCAAGCACCGCGCCGCAAATCAAGTGAATCAAATGAGTCAACTGAGTCGCCCGCAGAAGTCGTAGAAGCTCATGGAAGTCCCGAAGAATATGCGAATTATGACTACAACCATGATGCGGAAAAGTCAGACGAAGATGAAGAATCAACGTTCGAAAAGCTACAGCGTCTTATGTCGAGTGAGGATTTGAAAGAGTGGTCTTCAGCAGCAGATAGCAACACAGACACACCCGTTGATGCGCCTTTGCCCTATCCCAGTGCTCAGGATGATGATTTCGTTCATGGCGACGAAGATGAACATGTTAAAGGCATTGCTGATGTTTATGTTAATCACGATACTGGCGACCTGTTTGATGACGATGATTATACCGATGATGACGACGATGATGATGAAACGGATGAATATGCTGATGAAATGGTACCATATCCCATAACAGATACTTGCATGCAGTGTATTTGCGAGACCACTAGCCAATGTATGCCCGCCTACTGTGACGACGTGCCCTGCGGCGTATTTCGCATTTCACGCCCCTATTGGATCGACGCTAAAAGGCAGCAAGTAGCGAATGACAGCAGTGCCAAAGACGACAGCGATGGCGGTGAGCAATGGCATTGTCAATTTTTGTGAGTCTCTGTATCACTTTAAATGTTGCAGGCTACTCCAAGTGCGTGAATGATATAAACTGTAGCTTCCGAACTATATTCCACTACATGCGAACTTACACACTGGACTGCAATGAGGACGGTGCAATCGACTGCCTGGATTATGTAAAACTGCACATACTCGGTCCCAGCGGTTGTAAGAGACGCGAATTAGGGCCAATATTTGAGAGCCGCATGGAGAAATGCTTTTCGGAAAGAGGCTACACGAGGAGTAGGGGGTGACAACAGATAAATTAAAAAGAACTATATTTTTGTGGAATATAATAATGGAATCCAGATATAATGTTAATGTAGTGTCCAGGCCAAGATTGTTTGTGCGCGTAATAAAGCAACTCTATTATTTAAGCTGAGAAGAGTGTGAAAAATATGAGCTGTTATTTTTGAAAGTGGAATAAGTCCATTTTTTACAAAAATGTAGATAATTCCTGTTATAGATATGTTTTATGATCTTTCTATGGGTAAAAAATTTTTAGTAAAAAAAAATTGTTGATTCTAGTATTTGGGAGATGGAAGTTTTAGCTCTTAATAGTATTGACACTGATAGTGAAATGTAAACAAGGAAATATCTCGCAATAACAGAAAGTGAACTTATTCCACTTTCAAAAATAACAGCTCATATATTGCTTTAGTATGTAAGTAGCAAAATTAAACGCACGATCGGTGCTAAAGCAATTTCAACATCAAGAAGTAATTGCACACACGTGTCCTTTAAAAAACGGGACTGCAACATATACAGAATTTACGGGATCTGCTTTTTACAAAATCTAAAAAAACAACAACAAATGTGTTGACAACGCAGTGCCGCTTTGTTCGTGTAAAAACAGCATGTTTTGCTTTCTACAACAACTTCCTAAGCATCATAAAAAATATACCAAAAAGGGTTACTGCCTCCTCACTTCCTTACATTACTGCCCTCTTACACGCATGTCTCAAGCGCAATGCACACTAACGAGATCGTAAAGATTTAAGATACAGTGTCAGAAAACTCACGACAAGGAACAACATTTTTTAAAAAAGTTTCAAAAAGCTGTGATAACAGCAATTTGCCACCTTGTGCCACATTATATATTAATGCAGGATGTCTAAGGATGTGGAAAACCAACGCAACGCAAAAAAACCTGCCAACCCAGTGGGAAATTCACCAAAACATTTTAGTTTAGAACTGAATTCAGAGCTGAGTTTTTAGAAATGCAATAATTGTTATAGGTCTGCAAATTTATAAGATCAGTTTTATAAAACTGCATAAATTCCCAAGCAGCTTAGAAGATTCTTAATGGCAAGAATCGGCATTTAATTTTTGTGTTTTACGACACTTCTTTGATGTAAATTATGAATGCCTAAAGAAATTTCAAGGGAAATTTGTATTAATGGCATGTTTTGAGCCGCAATCAGCAGGAGCAGGAGTGTCATACTAGAGCCATAAGCTCTTTATACCCTACACCTATGGTAATAGGGTATAATAACTTTGTGCCAAAATTGTAACGCATTAAAGGAGCCTTCCTAGGTATAGACATAAGTATATAGAAATGATCAGAAACACTTTCTCTTTTCATTTCCGGTTGTCCGTCTGTCCGTCTGTCTGTCCGTCTGTCCGTCTGTCCGTCTGCGTGTATGCAAAAAAAAGAAAGAAGGAGTTGTCCGATTTGGACCAAATTTGGTACACAGTTACAGTGAACCTCGGGTTAGGTAAAGTGTTAAAATTAGTCAAATCGGTTAAAGGACACGCCCACAACGGGTCTGTAAGTCCCACTACCTCGGATTTTTTTCGGTAAAATGGCTATAATTTGTGTAATTACTCATGGAAAAAAATAATAATTGGTATTCAAGTTAAGAGGTAGGTCTTCTATATCTCAGGAAAAAATGGGCGTGGTCCGCCCACTATATAGCCGGCAAAATTTTTTCGGTAAAATGGCTCCCAATTGACTAGTTACAAATATAAATGAATGAAATTCGGTTCCCAAGTTGATATATAGGTCTTAGATGCCATACAAGAAAATGGGCGTGGTCCGCCCACTATATAGGCGATAAACAAAAAATCCTCTTAACTTCCATAATATATACACCAGAGAGTCCAGATTTGGTTACTTCGTTCCTGGAAGGAATATCTTTTAATTCTCCAGAAATGGGCGTGGTCCGCCCACCATGGGGGCAGTAAAATAAATATGGCGATAACATCTGGTGTACACCTGTCAGAGCATCAATATTTGGCATGTATAGTCCTATTAGGTATATCTTGTAGTCTGCAAAAAATGGGCGTGGTCCACCCACTATGTAGGTTGTAAATCAAATACGCCCACAATTTCAGTGAATTATCACCCCACTTGGGAACATGGTGTAGGGTATTACTCTGTCGGTGAAACCCGACTGATTGCTTCCTTACTTGTTTTTCATTTATGATCATTTAATATATAATTTTTCTCTCTTGAAAAATTAAAATCTTAAGACGATGCCTACATATTTATGCTCCTTACATAAAAGTGTTATTTTTACTAGTCTTGCGAACTGGCGTTTATTTCATTCAAAAATTATAAGGTAGACCGAACCTTCGGTGGAGCGACCAAGTGAAAGGCGCCTTAGCTATGCTTGAAACCACAGACTGGAGTGTAAATCGAAACTATTTTGTGCCAATTGTGCTGTCGAATAGAATGACATTAAAATTTTTTTTAGGAACAACCTTACAGCTCAGAATTGTTCCTACTGGCATGCTCACACAAAGCCTCAAAGCACGTTTGTGTTTGTTTAGCCACAAACACAAAGACAACTGCTGTCACATACAATACCAAAAACAACGAACACTCAACAGTCCAAATATTGCAACACCACATAAAAAAACTGAATTTTTAAATGCCAACAACAAAAACAACTACATTGCGAATTATCAATGCAAACCACAAATTGTTAACATAAAACTGAAAAGCTATATTAAGCCCCCTGGGACCCCTGCCACAACTAAAAAGCAGGCGTGACAGCACGTGGCTTGCGTTTTAGCAAAAAGCATTTGCATTTTGTGTGCATGTATGTATGTCTTTATGTGTGTGTGGGTGTGCGCGTGGGATTAATATCCGCTTGTGCATAAGTTGCCAATGCCGCCGCCGCCAACTTGTGCCATCTTGCCATCAAATGGTATTCAAATGTTTGTTGTTATTGAAAGTTGTTGCAAACTGAGCTGTGAAAATACACCCCCAAACGGGCCTAGTTTATCGGCTGACATTTGGAAACGCACACTTTACAAATACCCGGAAATGCCCTTTAAATATTTTATTTTTTGAGTTTGCAATTTTGCGTGACTGTTGATGTTTTGGAACAGCTCGAAGCTACAAGCAAGAATAGACCGGCAATATACAAATAATTATTTGCAGAGTAGGCTTACTTATTTTTGAAAGTTATTTTCTCAAGTGAATTTATGAAATTCAAAATTTTGTGGAAAAAATCTTTAGTTAGCTTTAGTAGTCTTTAGCGAATGGAATCTTATAATATACTGGAATGGCTATTTGGAACAGGAGCGTAATATTGTTCCATTCCGTTAATTTTGATGTCATAGAGGCACCACGCTCTGGAAGATCCATTGTCGAAAATGTGTATAAAATCATGAAAATCGTCGACTTCGACTGTCATGCGAGCACTGTTTCGAATGCCCAAGAGGATCTAACTCAAGTCACTTTAACTATGTTTATTTAGCATATTTAGCACAGCCTTCAATTTAATGCAAAAATAAAGGATTACTTTTTATTGCAACTAATATATTTATATTTTGCAATATTGCAAAATAAATTTTTGTCGGTTTTAAACCAAAATCAACAAATTTCTACAGAAATGGGAAAGGCGCCAATTGGTAAACAGCTTTAAGGAAATGCCAACACTTCCGCCGCATTTCACTGGAATAGTATTTGCACTGCTGCTCAAGAGATCAACGTTTCTGTGAATGGCTGTTCGGCTGGATTGATGGATACTTTTCACTAGACAGAAATTCAATTTATTTGACACAAAGCAGTCAATAGCGTTTGTACACAAGGGGCGGCGCGCGGCAGTCAGAGACCACTCCAAATATACAGCAACACTTTCAAGTAAGAAATGTATTTATTTCTCTTTTCAGAGGCGATTGCACAACTTCTTCAGCTTTTGACAGTGAAAAACGCAGAATTAAGTGACAAGTTTAAAACTTGCTTTGGCTTTAAACATAAGTGAGCTTATTGCCAAATCAGAATTTTCAAATGAAAATGTCAATTTAATTATTGCTCCGCTAAGCCTTTGCAAACACAATGTGACACATTTCAAGTAATCAGAAATTGAATGGAACGTGAGAATATATGTGTGTACGTTTGGACGCATGTGGTGTACGCCCCAACAAGCCGGCACGTGTGCGCACAAAGGTTGCCACAATTTGACCAATGATAAACATGTTCGTTGACTGAACAACCAACAACTGCCACTTGCATATGAGGCTCGCATTTGAGCACACTCAAGCCTGCTGTCTGGAACCGCTTTTGAAGCCACAACAAAGTTATGCCGTTTGGCTGTGATCCGTTGACACCGCACTTCATTTATGGATTGTCTGTTCGACTGAAAGAATTTCTATATTTTTTTTAATATTGGGAATCAGCTTTATAATGTATCATGCTCAGAGTTTTGTCAACTCGTAACATTCTGTTGGAAAATTTTGCATACATGTTTCAGTTATTGATTTTTAGACACTTTACAAAATAATAATCTGAAAGAAGTCAATTTAAATTGCTAGTCATTATATGCACACTATCCGCAACAAGTTCAGAACATGAGAAAATCGTATCGATTCTTAAAGTAGTGCTTGATATAAAAAAATGCTTAATCCAAACATATTCAACAAAATTTTGTAGAAATTGCTTGCAACTACAAATTAATAACAAACAGCAAAATTATCAGACTAAAACATTATGAAATTATAAGCTATTCTTTTATCAACTAAGCAGAGGGTTTAATATGGGCATATATAAATTCTTTACTTGGAACAAATATTTATTTAATTTAATAAGCAATATAGTTTGGGTAATATAAAGCGACTAAATAAACGACAAGACGCGAGCAGCTATATTTCAGCCCTATTTTCAAGCTAAGTATATACGATTTTCTTATGGTTTTTAACAAAATTTGAATTTTTCGAGCGTTTTTATGGACGAAAGCTGTGCTAGTTAATACTCAAATCCTATTGAAATTTCGGAACATTTACTAATAGTTTTAAAAAACTTAATCTCTATTATAAAATGAAGTTCGTTATAATAAAAAATCTTTTGAATATATTCCAATTATGATTGCATATAAAAATTATTATGTCACTGAAGAATTGCAATCACAATAAAATGAAAAAACATTTTTCAGATTAATCTCAGCCCTTTTGAGAGTAGAATAAAAACATATTATGAAAAGTAATCATATCTACTTTCCATCTTACATATAGCAAATAAGCTATGCTTTTAGCTTAATTATTACTTAAGAATACGGCCTAATGCAGGCTGTTATCTAGCTTGAAGTGTGCAAAATCTGCTTAAAAATAATTTGAATTTGCCAACCTTTTTTAAGATGAGCCAACAATCGCCTTCTTTTTATCAGTAGCGCTCTATAATTTCTATCACTTTTAATCTGCACACACCAACAATCAAACATTTTATATACATATATGAATGAGAAAGCGTGTGAGTGTGTGTCAACTGCCAAGCTGCAGGCCTAATGCCACACATTTTACTGCTTCAACACGCTGCCTGGAAAGTCGCTCATACGCCATGTCTGACTCACACATAAGCCTGCGAAAAAGCAGCTACACACACACACAACATCACAAACATACATACATATGTGCGGATTTTAACGCGTGCATGTGTGGCGTCTCCCGCTGCGAGAGTGCCAGCAAGAAAAAAAACTACATCAAACACTTATGAGTGTTTCTGATTCAATTAAGAGAACAGAAAAGTTATTTTCGTTTTTCGCTTTTTTTCGTGCTGCTGTTCCTTTGCTTTTGCTTTTGCTTTTGCTTTTGGATGTTCTTATGCCTATTTAGCTAATGGCTAATGGCATAACTAGGCTAATGCGTTGTCAAAGAAAATTGCCTTTTACTCAGGCTACGCCTACACACACTCACATCACACACACACACACAAATGACAAACAAACAGGACTGTTGCTGCTGAGAAGTTTAACACGTGTTTTCACACAATTCTTTGATTTCCATCGAAACTTGTGCCAACAAAGAAACTCTGCTTAAGCATGTGCCAGCTTAAAGGGATTTACGCAGCAGTCCATCAAGTGACACTGACAATTCCTCTACTAGTATTTGTGCGAAATACAGAAATTAGGCCAAATGCCTATAAACAACAGCAGTGAGCAATCTTGGACTCTTGCTTAGAATTTGAGCTTAACAAAAAATATTGTTGTCTTTTATTTTTTTAAGGCTCACACGCAAATTTTCAACTGACATGGCAGCTGAAAAGGACCGCATGGCATTTAGCAGGCATGCAAGGAATTTGTAGGAATGTGATTGCCCCACAGGTGTTCCCCATTCCAGGACACTCTCCACACAGCAAGGACTGCTAACAGCGTTAAATGTGCCGAGGCGGGGAATTAATGGCAGGGAAACGCTGAAACATTGCGCACGAACCGGAGCGACATATTATGGCTGGCAAAAAATGTTCACATTAAACTAGCGAAATTCATAGAAGAGTAAATTGCATAGTTCGCCGCTGCTGTTGCTGCGGAAATGCAAAAATTTTTAATTAAAAATGTTTAGTTGTGCGCTTTCATTTATGCTTTTGACAACTTTATTAAATTCACACGAATCAAAGAAACTTCCAGGGCATAGAGAATAGTAAGGGCATAAGCCTACGCAGCACACTTTTATAAACCCCTTCTTTCGTTATCATTGAACCATGTTTCGTAAAATTTCATGTAACTTTCAGAAAATACTTTTAAAGAAAACATCTCAGAAATCTTTGCTTCATAATGCCACTTAAAGCTTGTATAAATTCCATAATATAATATTTTATAGTACGCATCACACAAATCATATCATATTCACAGCTCCGTTCAAGAGTAGTCTAGATAAACATGTCTATTTCTTTGTTTTCCTGTGATTTAATTCGATTTTCATAACCAATAGTATAACCTGTAGTTAATTCAAATTTTGCGCATCCATTCCAAAATTGTAAGCGCTTTCAAGCAATATTCGAGGCTCATAAAAACATGACTTAATTATATTAATTATACTTCAACAAAAAAACTAAATTGCCATACTTACTCTGCAACTTTAAAATGAGGTGTCATCAATGCCTTAAACATGTCTAGTTTTAAAATTATTTCACAATTGTATAAAAAAATATGCAATGGTAACTTTAGTACAAAACTTTTCTTATTACAGTATGCCCATTGAAATGATGAACATAATCCCATGATTTACATAAAAATAAGTATACTAATTTTGCTTTTCAACACAAATATTCTACAAACTAACAATTCCAAAAAAGTTAACTTCAAAATCTTAATAATCACGATTTCTTATACTATACGCCCAAAAAGTGTTCTTTAGTTTCTCTGACTGCACTAAAATTTGTAAAGCAATACAAATTTATGCATATAAATAGATAAGAATGTCAAAAGATTTTAGACATTTTTTTTCAGATATTTTTCTGCTCTTTGTGCATACATATTTTCTAGAAAGGACATAAATTCGTTATGAATGCAAGTAATCGGTTGTGCTCCTTCTTTTTAAAAATCCTGCACAGCTCAAAGACTGGCTAGAGCTGAACTTTCTTGCCATTTTAATGCAAAACTCAAGTCAAAATCAACATAACCACTCACGAAACATTAAAATACATCACACTAACTTGGCCAAGAGCTTTTGTTCTGCCACACACTTTGGAGTAAATTCTTCTCTCAGCCTTTGTTGAGCTGGCGCGCTGCTTTTGTGCACAATATATAAAATAAATAATGTTTTGCTACGCCTTTGTTTTGCTTCTGAATTTCGCAGCACGCACACTGTGTCACGACGTAAGTCGTTTTCGCGCCTATTACCGTTCAAGCACTACAACGAGATAAAAGCGCTTTTATGTGCTGTTTCCGGCGATAACAAAACAAAAATGACTGCTTGCTTTTGTGTCGCAGGACACTCGACTGCCAACATGGCCAACATGGTAAATAACTAACAGGCGCTCTCGTTGGCGCTCTGTGCTGTTGTTTACAGCTAGCTGTTAAGTTAACACAACAGCACAGAAACTGTAGGGGTGTTTATGAATGAAAGTCGAAACCAAAATAACCAGCAACTTGCAATTCAAATGTTGTAAAAAAATTTACAAAAATAGAATAAAAATTTCAAACAACTTCCACACAGACACACTGAACTGCGGCACTAATGCGCACAGGCGCAGGCGCATCAGACGTGGAAGAGCAGAGCACAGAGCACAGCAGGAGCGCTCGCTGTTAATTGCAAACAGTTTGCTGTTAAGCAGCTGAACAGGCTTTTAGAACGAAATTTTCATTTTCGACAACTATTTGTATATCGTATATGTATATGTTTACTGTTAAGGAACAGTTATAGAACAACATTTTCATTTCTGACCACCAATTGCACATACATATATCGCATATACTTATGCGTGTATCGTATAACTCTGGCAGTTCAACTCATATTACGCTTATATTTCCATGTTCCTATAAAAAGCTTTGCTTTATTTTAATTTTCAAACTGTCTGCCTCTTCAACATGTAGCACCACTTGAAATGTGCTACTTGAATATATAAATTGTGTATCAAAGTTTTGATGTTTTGTAAAGAATGCATGTTTATTTCCATGCTTGTTATCTTTTCATTTGTGTGTGTGTGTTTTTTTAGAAAGGGCACTTGTAAAGTTTTTGCTTCGACTCTCTCACGCATGAGCGCACATTTCTGTGCATATTTGCCGCCTCATTTTGATTGAGGGCAATCAAGAGCTGTCAGTTGTGCTTAAGCCCTTTAGTGTTTGAACACTTGTATTAATTGCTTTTGACACTCTCAAGGGCACAACAGCTAAATCTTGTATGGAATGTGTTATGCTGAAATGCTAATCTGAGCAGCATTCATAAAAGTAAAGTTGTATTTTAAATTTCCCCAATAAAATGCTGCATATTATAATTTTGAAATTGTTCAGTATACAGCATGAGGTTGATCTCATCTTAGCAACAACCTAACTAATATAGCTTGAGAAATTCGACAGCAAATATCTCTGCTAATTTTTTTGGAATATGAGTAATGGACAAACAGCTGCAATTTACAGCTTCTATATCGAAGTACAATTTATTCCGCAGACGATAAGTTGAAAAAATGTAACTTTGAAACATCGAAAAAACTTCTTCTACCACTGTCTGGCCTCTTTCTAAATGCTGGGAAAAGACCTTGTATTATCTCTTTCTCAGCAATCTAAATGACCTCAAATCAGTCAATTCCAAGGATCTTTGTCAATCCATCCTACTTTGCGAATAGCTTGGCTATGTTATTTTTTTCCCATCTATGGTATAACAACAGTCTACATATGACCTATGTGTGCCTCTCTGGCAGACCATCTATGCACTAGACAACCACTAAAACCTATACTAGCCTGGATTGTTTTCCGAGTTGGGATCTAGTCTTCTAGTCACTGCGGCTTGAAGGGCCTATTGTGATAGTTATGCATGTACTATGATAGATTGTTTTATGTGCATAAGCTAACTTAACATAGGGTGCTGTGAAACATCGTTATAGACTGTTGCGATGGAAAATTTATTTGGCAGTAATCTTAAATTTTAATAGTAAAGCACATTTTAATTGGTAGGTTCTAAGCATATCATTCATAAGCAAATTACATGGAAAACGATGCCACTAAAACTTTTCCAGCTTGTTTTCTCCATACATATGGTTCATAAATCAAGCATTTCCACATAACTAGTTCAGAAGTTCAAAGCATAAATTCCTGATAAGCACAACATTTCAAAAAGCATTTTATGTATTCCACAGATAGTAGCAAGAACACAGCAACAGGATGCCTTGTCAATGTCTAAAATGGAGCGCTCATGCTTCAGGTTGAAAACTACTGCCAATGGTTCAACAATGCGCCACAAAAGCAACAACAAAAATGATAACAACAGTTCAGCTAAACAACTGAGCTACAAAACATAGCGCAGTTGGCATGTGGCATGCCCCATCCCAGAGGCATGAACGATGGCACACATCGAACTGTCTGTTCGGTCAGACCGATAGTTGTATGCATTGTTTGTAGATATAATTTTACTACCGAGTCGCATTGTGAATGCATCGAAGTGAGCATTTTGCGATAATGTTACGGGGGAGCAGCGTACAAACATTTATATGGCAGATATGTATGCTTTGTGAGGCAAATATACATAAATATGAGCAAGTTGCTATATTCCTTAACTTATTTGAACTCACTGACAAAGCAACTAAATGGACATCTAAAATACATATACTTTTCTTCAAAAAAACGGACAGAAAAAAATCTAAATCACAAAAGAATTAGAAATCGAAAATCGGAAAATGATATAGAATAAATTTGTAGATCCCGTTAGTAAAAAAATACGAGCATAAAGCCGGGCTGTTGCGTTAATTATATATACAATAGAGTCATGCATCCAATTTCGTATCAACTGATTGAAATTGCCCAGAGCTAATGACGTAAGCTAGACATTAATACCAAAATTATTGAAAATATCTGTGCTCAATTGCTTTTTCCATGCTCTCCGTTCAACTTTCCCGCTCATAACAAACATATGTATTTATCAACATATTGTTATGCAACAGGGCTTAAAGCATAAAACAGCTTCCGCGCATGAAACGTACGACTCTGTTTCATATTACTCTCATTACTTCCCTCCAGCAGCTGGAAACCAGCGCCTGAATCATATTAATACTTTGCCACACAAAAGCGAGCGCATGCGGCGGCATGTTCTCCCAAAACCACTTGCTCAACGGAGGGGTTCAAGGACAATTGCTGTCGGCGAAGTGGCAACACACAACATGCCTCGCCGCTATCGCCAACGCCATCGCCGCTGCTTCCATTCTGCTCGCACAAAGCAATTACATGGCAATGCGGAAGGCTTAAATGCAATTTGAAAGTTTGAAAGGCTACGCAATATGGCAGCTCATCCCCGCTGAGAGAAGTGCATGCTACGAGAATTAGCGCAAAATGCCAGCTGCTGCAACGTGACGTTAATGCCGGAGCAGCGTGCTCATCAAAATGCATTAAATCGTCCTTCAACCCAACTTCATAAAATCTCTCTCATTTACGCTACAAAGTTTTAGCGATAAAAATTTACAAGCCACAAAATTGCTGCAATCTTACTTGCCTTTTAAATGGGCGCAGGCAATTTGCTGGTTCTTTCTTTGCCTATACCCGCACTCAACATTCAGCGTTATTCCAAAATCTTTGCTACAGCAATCGGCAGCATAAATAATTCATTGGCCTTAATTAGCGTGACGTTATCTGCCTACGCCAACAACTCCTTACAACAATAACAGCAACGTAATTGTTCATTTACAGGAACAAAGGTCAAATAAATATTTATTGTTTGCGCAACGTTTGCGCCTTTTGAAGATTTTCTTTTGTTTTGTGTACTCAGCAGCGTTTGCCAAAAATGGGATCATCCTTTCGGCTGGTAGCTTCCTTGAGGATTTTAAGAAATGTAGCTTAGAAGGTGAAATATAAGGAATCAGCAATTGAATAAAGAATATACTCGCCATGTATGAAATATTTATTACTGCCAACTCTACATTCAAATAAGAAATTCAAGAAGGCGTTTGTTAACGGAATTCAGCTTCAGAATTCTTATTAGCTGCTAAATTTTTGAAAATTAAGCACAAAATGGCTGCATGAAATTTTTTAGCAAACAAAAAGAATTAAGCAGAATTTTTCGTGCTGTAGAAAGTTGCAAGATTCCCTTCAAAAAGGTACTCGAATGGAATATTTCTCAGTATTACAAAAATTTTTCGTTCAGACAATAGAAATATTGCATCGTGAGTTATGCAAATACAAAGCTTGCCTTTAATTCAGCAAAGAAGTCGATGCTAACTTATAATTTCTGACAGCTCTTTTGTATTAAACCAAATCACAGACGGCAAAAAATTACTAGTCAATAAAGGTAAAATGAAATTATTGGAGGCAAGACATTTCGCAACCCAAAAACCGACCGCAATAAACATTTCTTTCCATCGATTGCCATCAATTCATGAATGGTTCATTCAACTTATAATAACAACAATAACAAGTATTGTCTCTTTATTTGCTAAGATTCTTGAAAATTCAAGAGAAGTTCTTTGTTCCCACTCACGTCTGAACTGAAACTCAAATTCACGTCAAGGGTGCTCACGTTCACAAGATTTGTTGCATTAGAGTCATTAAGAACTTAAATTTCAACTTTGAACAAGTTGCACGCATACACACACACACACATATATATGCACACTAATGCAAACAAATTGTTATGTGAATTTCTTACACACCTGCGACTACGCTTGCGATATGCCATCATTCTTTACATCACAAGCTTTGCATGCTATAGTATGAGTGCGTGTGTAAGTGTGAATCAGAGTAACACGCTTAACATAACAACAAAACCAAGCAAAAGAAAATCCTGGCTAAAGCCTGCAGCATGCAAATGAAAAATCCTTGCAAATTCAATTCCAACACTTGCAAGGCTCGAGGCTCGAGCTCCGACAGCAGCAAATGTAAGCACTGATATGCATTGCAAAGCAATGCATGCAACAAGCAAGCAAGCAAGGAAAGGGATTACCCCCCTTCCAGCACTTAAGCACCACTCATTGTCAGTACTCAGCACGCACGGTTGGCTGCGGTGTGTGGGGTGCCGTGCGGTGCGGTGTAGTGTGATCCTGTGCGTGCACCTGCAGTAAATTAAAGTTTGTTCAATTTAACTTTTCTTTGGCCCTTTGGCGTGAACTGCTGCGGTTTTGTTGTGTTATGGGACTTTGTTGCGTTGTGGCGTATTGAGGCTAATCCAGGCTTGCTCTCGATAATTCTGTGCATATGCACGCCTCTGACTCTTAATTAAGTTAAAGCTTTCATTTCAGAATTTTACCACTTCTATTAGCTCCTTTTAAAATATGACAAAATTATTGTGTGTAAAGAAATTTTGGAGCTTTACGCCGTTGGCGATGAAGATTGAAATGAGAGAGTGCAGGCATGCGCTGTATTCCAAAGGCAGCTTTTGGACCTTAAAGTGTCGTTGCTAAATAAAACGATACATTGCAAGAAATCAAGAGCTGACCTAACAGACCCAAACAGACTTTCGAATCAAGATTAATGTACTGGAATCCTTCTTAAATGGAACGTTTTATCTGTGATGAAATTTGTTTGTATACTTTTATTTCACAATGTTAACTATATTCCCAGGATATGTAGTTTTCGGTACGAAGTTCTATTTTGTATACCTAAACTCTCTTGCATGGACATTCTGAAAGATCAAGCTAGAAAACCATAGAAAGCCATACTCAGAAATCGTCCTGTTATCCTAGTATATGTAGTCAAAAGAAGCATTTACCTAGGGACATAAAATCTTTCTGAGTAAAGAAAAAAAATTTGTTTAATAACATTAGATAGTTTTCAATGGCATTTTATATTAACGCAAAAAAATTTATGAAAATCAAACACCAAGGGAATTCATATATCTGGTATATACCTCAATAAGCACGTGCTACTCGCTATCACGAAAAGGTAACTCTCATGCCGATTATATAAATTGCAAGCTCTCTGGATTAACGCATTATGAAGTGCGAGTAAATTGCGCTGTAAATTCAAATTTGGAAATGGGCCAAAGCCCTGAGGTGACAAATGATTATGAATTATGATGGCAAAATTGTCATTTTTCTGCCGTAATCAATCATAAGAATTTCTTTGCTCCTCTGCATACATACATTGATGTATAATGAAAGAAATTGACCTTTAAATGGCTCATTAACCACAGCATGGTTGTCTCTTTTCCTCAACGTCAACATCGTTTGAGAAATATGTACACTCATTTTTACTAACTTATTGTTGATAAAATTGTATGCTATTGAAAACATTGCCGATATTTTAAATTTTGATGGAATATTTAAAGTTACGCAGATAGGCCTTTGAGGCTGTTGTGACTAGAAGACTGTGTTGCAAATTCAAATTTAATCTCTTTAAGACTTTTGTGAGCTTAGTATTTAATATAACGAGACTCTATTCATTATGTTCCTATTTTTTGGCTTAAACTTTGTAACCTGCTTTGCAGGGCGTATTTTGAAAAAGTCTAAGATTATAATATTATACATTTTACATTAGCTTGCAAAAATAATTTCGTTAAAAGTATGCCGCATTTTCATTTTCATGTTATGCAATATATTGCAGTTTCCATTAACATAATTACAGCCATTTAGATAGCATGTCGATACTGTTGTGCCTACAATTGTGCTTAATATTGCAGGCATTGTTTTAACCTGGCCAATGTGCACACATTATAGATGATTGTACGTGTTTGAAGAAATGGACCTATTTCGTGCATAAATTCGACGCAGTGTAGCAATTCTGCTTGCATAATTTGGTATTTTTCACCCCAAGCTAAACGCAATCAAAGCACACCAACAAACTGTACCAAAAAATAGTGCATAGATAAAAGTTGCCTAGCGATAACCAAAGTTACCAAATTGTGTTCTCTTTTTCATTTTTATGAGTTTATTGGCAAGTCATATAAATTTCAGCTGCATCATTTTGATGTCTTGCATATTTATTATTGACTACACTCACTAACACATATAAAATTTTATTTTATACTTATATCATGCAACACTGCATGCACACATTCACGCATATGTATGCATCATAGCATGGTAAGATTTTATGGCATACGCCATAAGCTCCCAAGTATTCCGGCAAATTACAATCGCTGCGGCCTACTTCGAAAGCGGAAGTGCTCCAAAAAAACGCTGCCTCTACGTGATCTGCATTTGTATGGCGGCAATTCCTTTTGCCAGGAATTTGTAAGCATATTCCTAAGCCTTTTGTGGCAAGCATGTAAGCGCATGTGTGCCAGTGTGTGTGTGTGTGTTTGCATGAGTACTATTGATATTTTGCCATGCTCATGCTTACCTCTTCCATTGGTACATGCCAGCATTGCAAGTGGCCACTTCAGCAGCCGCAAAGAATGCCAGCAATTTGTGAGTCACACAAAGAAGGGTTCCCAACTCTAATTGAGTTGAAAATTTGAAAACTACATCGAGAGCATGTCAAATAGCGCATTCCAGTTTCCATGTATATGCCTCATTGAGCACGCATGCGACCGTTGACGGTCAGAGTGGGAGTCGCTACATTTCGGCATTCAAGTGCTCCATAAACGTTAAAAGGCAGCTGATATTTGCTACGCCTTTTAAGCACATTTACGCTAAAAAGGTTTTTGTTTATATGACCGAGATTTTCTCCACATTTAAGTTAGCCAAAAACAATAAACATAGAAATTTACTACTTCAGCGGCGGTTGCGCCTGCCCACTTCAAATCGGAATGGGATATTTCGCAAGTGGCCTTAAAAGCATATGCGTGGCAGTGCTCAACCGAAAGTTAAAGTAGAAATCTTAAATTGAAATAAAAATTCAAGTTAAGATATGATTTAAAGCACATGCCTTTAAAATTATATGCGGAACTGCAACAGGAAGCAGATGAAGTTATGTATTTTAAACTAGAGCCAGAGAAAAATGCAATGATTTTAGCGAAGCTTCGAGTGGGCTGATATTTTGAAACACATTTCAATGTTTTCCTCTACCAACTTAATTGACCTGAATAATTCTTTTACACAAATTTAAGCATGATATACGAAGATTGTTTTTTCTATTCTTTTACTCATTGCTTTCTAGCTTAAAACTCAGCGTGTTAATTACTCTTTGAGCAGTTTTATTTGCCAATGCAAAACACACGAACAAAATTTCGATACTCCATAAAAAATATAAAATATGCAAATATATATATTTAGGTTAGATGGAATTTAAGGTAGGCCCATGGTTTGCTGAACTGAGGGAGGCCTCAAACCTGAAAGTCAGCTCACTGCTTAAGTTCGTTTGAAACTGCCGCATTCCAACAGAACAACATTTCCCGAACTCTATAGCGGACCGACATCTGGTATCACTAAGAACTCAACATAAAATGTAAAAATCCACTTCAGTTAAATACTGTTTTGCTTAGATTTACAATAATTTGCCCAGAGAAAATCGATGGTGTGATAATTTATAAAACTTTAGTACATCCAACTTAAAATAATGACCACTTAGCATTGAGAAACGTAAATCCCGTACACATGTCTTGCTCACTCCAAACAATTAACATCAAACACCAAAGGGGAGTGCCAAAGCTTAGAACTTTGAACAATGTCAGCAAATAACGTCAAAGTGGCCGCATCAAAGTGGCCGCCAAGAATCCCATTTAACCAAAGCATAATTTCCCGTACTCCCACAAAAGTTCGCATTGCCGCGGCTGTCGGCAAAAGTTTATGCTTTGTGTTACGCCCGCATGGAATGACTAAGAAAGTTGACTTAATTGCCACTGTTGTAAGTAAAAGCCGCCAACCCGCACTCTGGACAGCATCATCAAACCCAAGTTATGATGTCCACAATCAAGCAGTGAAACAGTCAGGAATTTCAAGATGACACTGCAACCTGCCGTATTTAAGGGAATTGTCGCTCGCCTTAATTGGCTTCTAAATGCTGACATTACTTTTTATTTGCATGCTTGCTTCTTTGTTTTAAAGCTCCTCGTCCATACGGAACAGCCGCACTCAACGCTTATTGCGTTAGTTGTAGCTGGAAATTAGTTTATGTCATTTTATGGAATTACCAGTATCTGTCAGGATGCCCCTTATCTATCTTCATGCTGTTCTCGCACGTCACTGCCTCTGCGCTGGCATATTGTTCAGTTATAATGTAATTATGAGCTATTTTCATTATCATTATTTTGCAATGACAACAAGTCTGGCCCTAAGTAGTGCAGCTGTACAGTGCCGTTTTTGTACATGAGCCGCCAGCATGAACTTGAACTAACAGCCAACTACTTCTTAGATAGAAAAAACTCTTAATGCTAAAATGAAAGTAATGCGTTTCATCTTATTGGCAATTTTGCGATTTTTCAAATATTTCACACTTTCTATGCAGCTTTTCTATAGTTTAAAAAAGTTTCAAATCAAAGAATCAAAGATGCTAAAAGCTTCAGTTTAACTTCAAGCTTTTTTTAAGCTTAATTCTGATTAATCGACAACACATCAAATGAGCACATTGCTTAGTATCAGCAACTAAGTTTAATTTTAATTTACAAACAAACATTTTAAGTAAATACACAAAATTAAAATTTTTCTTTTCAAGCCAAGTCAAGAAATTTCCATACTAGTAAATCTAAAAAGTGACTTAAAATAAAGCACAATTATGTAAAGTAAGACGTCAATTTTGAATGTTATTTTACACTGGCCTTTAACGTTTTTAATTTCTTTGTTGATTGGTTGTTGTTAACATTTCGCGGCCCCCATTTTGTAATACGTTTGTTTGTTTGTTTGTTTGTTTGTTTGTGTGTTTCAGGCTTAAAATACAATAACTAAAGTGAATAGTCAATTTTATTTCTCTTTTAAGAAAGAAATGACAATATTTATACTAGCAAACTACGATTTTGCGATAATTGAACTAAACTTTTCTAATTTTCTTTAATGTTCAACCTTTGTCTTTCGCGTATTTTCAAAACCCTTAATCCGAAACAAACAAAAAAAGAAATTTTTTAAATAAATAGGTTCAGCAAAACGAGGCGCCCTAAATCATTTAAAAACAGCACCGCACTGTTATGCCAAGTGCCACATGATTATTACTGCTATTTTTCACATTATTGTTATTGTTGATCCCCCAATTACAGTGGGCCGATGACATCTCTTGTGTCTTTTGGCAATTATTTTGCTTTTCAACGCTGGCATCTGACTGCGACATGCGACCGCGGGGCAGTATCTGGCGAAAAAGCTTTGTAGGTGCATAGACTAGCGCTGCTTTTCATTATTATTTGTATAAACACCCACATGCAGCCAGATGTGTAGTCGCATGCACGCCCACAGAATCACATTTAAGTATTTTCTTATTCAGCATTTCTGAATTTAAATTTTAATGAAACATTAAATTTTTGCGTAGTTCTTTGTTTGCCTTATAGGCATTGCCAATGTCATGCTTTGATGGCCTGCCTGTATTGATGAATATAAGCGTGACTATCTTAATGAATATGAGCACACATTTCTATGCTTTGATCTTTACATTATTTAATTATGATTTTAATGAGTTTTCAAAGAAGTAACGAAAAACTTTTCCGTGATTACAACTGCCAGCAAGTCGCACCAGAAATGACTGCACAATTTTCAAGTGACGATTTCATGCAAATGTAAATTATTTAAATATGTAAAAGTTGTTAGCTTTAAGACTGTGCGAGAGGTGGAAGCTGCCACATGTTAAGAGCAAACAGCAAAATAGACTATTTTTTTGCCAATGCTACAAAAGAAAAAGCAAACTCCTGCTCTCGGCGGCAAATATTCGCTTTTGATATTGTATTTATTGAATAAAATAGTACAAGTTGTTAGTTAAATTTACCAGCAGAAGATTACGTATACGCCATGTGGTCTGGTTTTTGTTACTATGTCTTGTTCTTTGCGCTGCTGTTTGTTGTTAATTGATTGAAAACCTGCTCTCTAGCTTCTCCCATCTGCAGTTCCTTAGGCAATTGCTGCATTATCTATTATTATTTGCTAAAATTTTTAAAGAACCATCTAATTAATTTTTTAAATATAGTTGGTTGGGGTCCGAGCAAGAAAAATGTACACGAGTTTATGACGTTTATTGAGAAACTGAACAAATTATAATAAGATATAGCAAAGTTGTATTCACGATTTATTCGTGCTGTAATTTGTTACACATACCAGATACTTTCATCAGTTTTTACAACAATTTTCTTTTCACTACTGTACATATGCCTACCAAATTTTGCTACACTACATATTTCAATTTAATACTACCAAATATATAGATGTTAAAAAATATGAAATACATTCAGCATATTTTTAAAATTGTAACACTTAACCTTTTTACAAATGTTGACATGCTGACATTTATTTCAAAAAGATGTACAATCAGAATTTCGCATGCATAAAGAGATATAAATTTCTTGCTGAATAATTGTAATTTCAAGATGCTTGCCATTATTTTAGAATACCTCTACACACGCTCGTGTAGCTCTTGTAGCCTACTCTTTTCAACTCTTTCCAACTTTTGCATTATAGCAATCAATGTCAAATTGTGAAACATATTTCTGCACAGCATTACTGTGCTTGAAAGTCTGGCTTGAAAGTGCCTGGTTGCCAAGTGAAATGACAACTATTACTTGCCTGCCAGATGCACTTCTTCTCTTTACAAGTAACTTACACTTTATGATTTATTTCGTCTGTGCGGTTCATTGTGCGATGCGCTGCTGAAAGCTATTCAAGGCACTACAGCTCTACTGCCAACTCCAACACTTCGCCTCAAGCACTCTTTGGCAGATCGCTTTCCCAGAGGGCTGCTACAGCTGCCACAAAGTTTGAGCGAGTCGATTGCATGGGCATGGCTCAGCACACGCTATTGTGCAACTGCGGGCAATGAGTGTAACTGATTCGTCGCTCGCTTGCTGCTGGCTGAACACTCATCATAGTTGCTGCGCTCCTGGGTTTGGCTGAAGTTCCACCTAAGTAGGTACTTGGCGACAGTCTGTTATAATGCTGCAAATTTTATAATTTAGAAAGACTGCACATAAAGTGAGTTTGCCTGCTCTGCGCGTTTTAATGCGCCTCAGATTATAATCAACTTATAAATTTCTTGCGACTCCGAAAGGCAACAATTTTATGATGGCAGCAATTTATGTTAATGGATGGGGTAGCATTATTTTTCTGCTGCTGTTGCTGTGCTGTGCTACGTTGTAACAGGCAACCGTAGCATTAGCAGCATATCGTCGGGTTCCAAAAGCGCCTGAAAAGGTTTCAAGCACAACAGCTACACATGCATAGTATATATGTATATATGCTGGAATGGCACACTTTTAGGTAAGCTCATTTTCCTAGCTGCAAATTAACATTTACATAAATTACCAAATGCATAAACACACACACACGCACTTGCACATTCATATATTAATGAATATTGCATGTTCTTGCTGCCACTATGGAAGCCATTCAAAAAGAGCGTATCTCTTAAGGGCACTATTTGAGTAGCTGCACTAATTGCAGACAACTGATAGCGAATATGAACATTCATCAACAAGGAAGAGAACGTAAATAAAATTTGGTAAGAAAAAAAGAAAGGCAGATATGGAAACGTAATATGAGCTCAGACTTGCCAATATGTTTTTGTTGGAATAAGAAAACTTACTATCATGCGACAGTCAGTCTATTGATCTAACTAGTAAATCAGCGTTTACTGAAATCTATGCGATTGATTTGCAGAGTGGAATTATTTATAGATACATCTGAAGCAAGCTAGTACGTAAGGAGAACACCTGCCAAATGATGCTAAGCAACAGTGCATGTTAGCAAGGCTTAGACCATTTTAACAAAAGCTTAACATAAAAGATTTCATAATAAATATTTTTGAAATTTTCTCCAATTTCTCCAAGCTCAAACATTCAAAAAATGTTGCAACTATTTATATTCTATTCAAGTATCTCAAATTTGTTTATAAGTTTGTCATTTCACTACGCTCTCGTCTCTCTCTCTCTCTCACTACCAAAAATTATATCGCAAGTGCTTTTCCTTCCCACTTAAAATTACTTAAAAGTAAGCATTTGCATGAGAGCACAAGCAAAGTGAAGACTCTTTCAGCCCTTTTGCCTAGCTCTGAACAGCTGCAGGCTCAATTTTAATAACATTCGAGATGGCAGCAATGCAATGCAATTGGATGTTGCCATGATGCTGCAGCAGCAGCATGTTGCTGCCACTTATGTCAAAGCATTTAATTTCTATATAATTTATCTTAATGAAGAGAAAGCAATTTACAAGTTGCCAAAGTTGAACAATTGACAAACTGGCAAACTACGCTGCTGAGACAAACTAATGAAGACACGAAAGAGTTTTGTTGGTAGTTTGGTAGCTCCACTATTCCAACGTACTTACAGTGCATGTCAAGCCACTTTGAGAAAAAAAGTTTGCGGAAAAGTGCGCCACTTTTTAAGTGCTTTAAAGGGATTTTGAAATGCTGAAAGCATGTCGATTTTAGAGTGGCTGAATTTAATGTGTTTTATTTTTATAAAAAAAAAATTATTTTTATTTACTTTTAGCTGCATTATTGCACAGCACAAGGCAGGCGGAAATTCTGCACACATACACACACACACACACACACATTTTCAGGCGCAATGGCAATGCTTTTCACTTTATAAAGGCATTTCCTCGCTATGTCAGTAGCAAGGCTTGCGAAGGAGAGGGCGTGCAGGATGTGTGTGCGCATGTATGCATGTGTAGGTGGCCTCGTTTACATGTGTGTGCCATCAACAAACGATGCGCAAGTGGCACCAGCTGCGCCGCCTTTAAACGTGTGAATGCATACAAATTGTATTTGTAAGTTTAACGCTTCTCAGACTGGCTGCCGGAAATAAGAAGCACTTTCGGAATGAAGCATGCCACATGCACCTGTTGTGCTTCGCGGGAGCGAAATTTAACGAAGAGCAAAAGTGTTCAGCTTTAATTTTGTTGGCACTTTAACTTTTACAAATGATGCACAAAATTAGACCAACAGATAGGTATCATTGTTAACATGAAGAACTTTTTGTAGGAATATGCAATATTTTGTGGATTTTGTAGTGAAAGATTATGGGTGGTATATAAATGTAGTATAGAGAGACAGAGATGGATTCTTGTAAAGCTAGAATGAGATGAAAAAAAGTTAAGAATTTTTTGGAATTTATCAAAAATAAATGAAAAGACCGGAAATGGGCTGGAAGTAAAGCAGAAACCCCAAAGACTGCAAAATCTATATATATAAAAATCAAAAAATGTATGTATGTATGTATGTATGTATGTATGTTCGGAGTTGCGTTCCAAACCGCTTGATCGATCATAACCAAATTTGGCACATAGACTATAGATGTTCCAAGGATGGTTATAGGCTATAAAAAATTTTGATACATCAAGAGGGCGTGGCACCGCCCATACAAACCAAATTGTTTACATCGAATAGCTTTGGAACTAAAAGTCGTGTAGCATTGAAATTCCGTATGCAGTCGCCTCTTGGATGTGTTGTCCCACTGGTAAAATTTTATGGGCGTAGGATAAGGGGGCGTGGCACCCCCCATACAAACAAAATTTTTGATCTCGATTAGCTTTGGAACTAAAGGCCGTGCAGCATTGAAATTTTGTATACAGTCGCCTCTTGGATGTGTCGTCCCACTGGTAAAATTTTATGGGCGTAGGATAAGGGGGCGTGGCACCCCCATACAAACAAAATTTTTGATCTCGATTAGCTTTGGAACTAAAGGTCGTGCAGCATTGAAATTTCGTATGCAGTCGCCTCTTGGATGTGTCGTCCCACTGGTAAAATTTTATGGGCGTAGGATAAGGGGGCGTGGCACCCCCCATACAAACAAAATTTTTGATCTCGATTAGCCTTGGAACTAAAGGTCGTGCAGCATTGAAATTTCGTATGCAGTCGCCTCTTGGATGTGTCGTCCCACTGGTAAAATTTTATGGGCGTAGGACAGGGGCGTGGCACTTTTCAATCAACTTCACATTTGGGTATTACTTTAGAACTATACATCATACATAAACGAAACTCGGCAAGAACTGACACCATATCCGTATCCTTGAACTGGGAAAATGGGACGGGCATTGGATAAGAGGCGTGGAACCACCCGTACAAACCAAATCATTGATATCGAATAGCTTTGGAACTAAAAGTCGCGCAGTATTGAAGTTCCGTATGCAAGCACCTCTTCACATTACGTACTTTTATAAGAGCGCGGGGTGAAACCCGCGGGTAACAGCTAGTAATATATAAAGAAATTAAATAAGCTGAATCGATCGAAACAGATTTATGGAAAATGTGTACCGAAAATGTTGTAAAAAAAATTTAATATTTTAAATGAATATTTAGGAAATTTTGTATGAAAAATTTTTAAACAAAATTTTTCTCAGTGTTCAAAAAGCACATTCGACACACTCACACTCTCTCGTTCGAACAGTAGCACACCTGGCATTGACCATTTTTTCCTCAATTAATTACAAAATATGTCGAATTATTTAATTTCTTTAAATAGTGGAAATTAGTGACTGACTGATTGCTTTATATACTACTTTACATCACTCTCAGTTCGTTCAAATGAAAAAATTGCCACACATTTCCTGCTTTTAATACGTTGAGAAGTGCCACAGCAGCGCAAACATCCTCAAATCCTAATTACCGAGCAAAAGCACATCACTCGTTGAGCAGCCAGCCCACTCGAAAATGGCGCAATGTCCGGACGCGGGAGTGAATTGACATGAACGTTTTGTCATTTCCGGCCATGATAATGGCGTTATTGCAGCACGTTGGATGGCGCCATGTCACGTTGCAACACGCCTGCATATGTGCCACAAAAGCCTCGACTCTCTTGCACAAACTGCCGCCGTAGAGCCATATTACCGCACTGTTGTTGCGGTTGCCTGCAGTGTGGCTGGAGAGCGTGCCGATGCTGCCAGTCGCCGACTCCTCTGCTGCACATGTGGGTCAAACTGTCAAGCGCTCCTGTTATTGCTGTTCTGGTTGCGGTCGACATTGTGACATGCAAATATGTGCAGTTCATGTAGTCCACATACATATGTGGCAGCTTAACAAGCTTATCTCATGACGTGGCACAAACGAAACCACTCGAAAAACTAATTTCGCGCCAATGACGTTTCACTTTCGTGGCATAAATGACATTTCAATTTATTTTCACGCCTTTGATTGCGAATGAGTTTTCACCGAACCTTAAGCCTCCTTTATGGGCACTCACAAATGTATTATGCATGCAATAATCATCTAAAAATAAGGGTGACAAGTGCAACAGAATTGCAAAAATATGCTCTTTGCTTCAACTTTTGGGCAATAGTGTTTCATTTATATTAACTATTTTTCCGAAATACGACCAACTACGACAGACCTATTGTAGGAATACGGCAGTAAACCTGTTAACATTCTGCTTGTTCATTCTGAGAAGGAGAAGTGACATCCTTGGTAGTCCTGCACGTCACCAAATCTCTCCATTTTCGTTTCGCTTTGAAAAGTTAGTGTTCTGCTATTCTGCTTTTAATCTTTTTTATCGAAGCACCCACGTTTGCCGCGCTTGAATCGTCAAGCACAGCGCCCAGCTTCACCAGTTTATTAGCAGTTTCATTACCTAATATATTTCTGAGACCTGGTACTCATACCAGAGTTACTATAAATCTTCTAACCAGGATTGACTCTTACATTCAACCCATATATTCTTCCACCAGTTTCCACCCAACAGTTGAGATATAGATTGAGAATAGAGATAGCGAGGATAGTATCAGAGTAAAAATACTCTGCATATCTAAAATAAAATGTTGAACATGAAAGTAAATTGAAACGCTTCTACCATTTCCTACAGGGCAGCTATTGCATTTGACTTGTCATGCAACACTGCACTGTAAATGTAATTTGCAATCAGCTACCAGCAACAGCGTGTGATTGAATTTTGAAATAAATAGCTTTTTCCCTTTTAACTTACCAAGGGAAATACAATATATAAACAAAAGTACTTCGTAGCTGTAATTGATGCAGGGACTGGCTGTTGGCAAAAGATTTGCTAAAATCAATAGAATTCCAGGGAGATTATATATGTACATTTGCATATGTATGGTTGTAGCAATACAAAAAGCTACAACTTGCTAACCACTTCTGGCTATCGCAGATACAATACAAACATATTTACAATAAGGCACAAATTGTATGCAGAAATACAAACGCACAAAAGAAGTTGAAAAGATTGATTATAAACAAATGACCATGAGGACTTTAAAAGAAGCTGCAGGTGAAGCAGAATTTAGTTAAAGCTAAGCATGGAATAATCTACGATTTAGGTATTGCTCGAAATAAAATCGATTCAACACAACTTACCATAACAAATCATAAATAAGTAATAAGCTGTAAATGAAGAACATTAATGCTTAAATTAAATATGAGCCCATCTGGACATATTTTACACTGCATTAGCAAGACTAAAGTATATTTTTTTATAGATTCACTAAAAGCATGCCAATTCAAAAAGCAGCTGTAAATTAAGTAAACTGATGCTTATATAAAATATTAAACCATTCGAGCCTTAACAAAAATATTGGAAATTTCTTTGCTAAATCGACAGAGTGTCAGGCTCAGATGCATAGAAAGCCGTTGACCATAAAGGATCACAAAAATTTTGAAAGCAAAGAAAATTTATAACATTTTTTTTTTGGTGGACATAGAAAAGTGAAATGTTTAGACTGATTAAAAGCAGCAGAGCGTGAATTGAAAAAGCAGCTGCAGTTGAAGCAGATCAGAGCCTGAAACTAAATTTGCAGGTACTAAGAATTTTTTAGCAGTTTGAGTAAGCATCTCAGTTTGATTGAAAGCAAAAAACACGCACAAACATTAAGGCTGCAGCTCATGAAGAGAGCGTAGCTGACATTAAATAGCAATACCATTCAGGGCGAAATATAATTAGTCGAAAATTTATGATTTTTCGTAAAAGCCCAAATACGTCAGTTATACACGAAAAATACGAAGCCAAACAAAATAGAACATACTTTATTCACTTATAATGTTTCAACTGAAAATATGAAATACCAGCAGTATCGCGCCACTTCGTGGCGACTCTCCTACTTTTCCTTCGCCGATATGGAGAAGTCGTCTTAATTTTTGTGTAATTTTAAAACCAAAATTTTATAAATCCTATTACCTACAATATTTTAACTCTGTACTCTGTATTCTCGAAATTAAGAGCAACAGAGAAATGTTGGTTACCCGAACGAACGTAACAAAGCCGTCAGCTCTGCTGTCACCTTTAACCAAAACTTTAATTAAAGGAAGTAAGCTCATTTTGCTGGTTGATAACGTACATACTGCGTTACCTTATTCAATCCGGATAAATAATTAAATTAGGTAGTAGTAGTGATCCGGGAGACAATAAATAAAGCAGCAAATATATAATTGTTACTATCAGTATCACAAAATTCGGTGTTTAGTGGAAAATAATAAGTAAAAATTGTGTGAGGCTGGTTTTCCAAAAAGATTTTAATCCAATCTATTTCCCTCCAGATTTTTCTAAAGTTGCAATTTTCATGAAACATGTGTAATTCCTATACATATTCTTAGTATTTCACCTTCTAGAATTTCAACTTTTCCTCTGACCCACTGTGCGGGTAAATCAAGGTGTCCTACTCTTCCTCTCGTTGATTTATCTGTTTTTATTCTGCCCTTTATTATTAACCTTTTACAATATCTTTCTAAAATTATTAATACAACGTCAGTCCCACCTACTCTTGCTACATACATATGTATATAAAAATGAGGCGTATTTTTATTCTTTTGTAGTTAAGTCACCTATGTGGGAATATATGTACATATATATACATATGTCATTAACATTTTGTTTGATTCCCTATCCAAAGTTAGAAAGAAAAATTTATTTCACCAACAGACCAAATACCAAAAAAATAACTTAAACTCGTCTTGTGACAAAAAAAAATTTCCCTGGAAAAGAGTGTCTACATTTACTTATATACATACATACATACATACATACATACATATGTATGCAGCTACTCAAATTTTGACTTCAATTAAATACTTGCTTGGATAATTTAACTAATTTTGATTTCCCATGAAATCAAACCGACCACTAAAAATCTCCGGTCATTTACATTGACTAATGTTCAGTAGCACGGCTTCTATTCACATCTGCCAATGTGGCTATTTTTATTAGTTTTGTTTTTTACCCCTGTAATCTTAAATTTTTTACAAACTTCTCTTTCGGTGGAAAAATTACTAAATAGTCCAAAACCGAGGCCATACGGCAAGAAGTGTAAGTCAAAATGTAACATTTTTTACATGAAAGTGGAACGAAAGGCATTACTGTTGCTGTACAGAGAACAACACGACAACATTGCAAGTCTATGCTAACATACTCCCTCACTCTCATCAAATGTTGCCCAAAACAGTGCTGTGCAAAAACAATGCTACATTGAATGTTAAATTAACAGAGTAACGGCAACTGAACCATAACATTGCGTGCGCAATAGCGTTTTATTTAATAGTATGATGATTATTATTGTAATTATTTAATATGTGTCTATAGAACATGTGCCACTACATTTCCAAATACTTGTTACAAAATCGCAATGTACACGTAATTAGAGGCATGTGACAAAGCTCAAATCAACACATTATAAATTTTGTTACATTCGCATGCATATCATTTAGTATGCGCACATGTGAGTGTGTATGTATTCGCACAGCTGCTGCTTTACGATACCCCTCCCCCCTCCCCCTCTCCCAGGCACATATGTGGGTACGACACATAAAAAATTACGACCCAGAAGAAAGCGCCAAAAGATATGTTGGATTTTGTCAGGGAAATATCTTGAAGCTGTTGTCCTAATCTACCCACACTAATCGTCTTCGTTACGCGCATGCTACCAAAAAGAGACTTGACACTTAAGAGCAACGAAATGGTCGGAACAGAGCAAGAAACCCCCCTCAAACTCGATGGCAGCACGCAAAATAAGATTTAAAACGCGGCAACACGCTCTACAAAATTTATCAGTGAAAAGCATAAATTCTTCAGTGTCGTTAATCGACGTTATCAATTTTGCTGGCTTTTTTTTGTATTGCATGTAATGTAAAATGGCATTGGCTTTTAATATGTGCATTACACACGCAGCTGTGCGGTTGTCAAGATAATTTTACCTTATTGCAAATGTGCACATTATCGGCACTTATTCTATTAAACTGAGGCAGTGAACAGAATCAGCGAAAGGGAACAGAGATTCTAACAGCAAAGTTAAATAATAATGCACGCTTGAAGTTTATGAAAAGAGCTATTTAGAAAAAAACAGTCTGTGCAGAGAAGACTTATATATTGCTGCCAAAATCATGCCAATCCCATATACCAGAAGATATTTTTTATAAATTGTATATAAAATAAGCAAATGATACCACGCAATCATTTGCACATTTTTACCACACCCCCTATGCTTTTGACACTAGATAATTGGCACTTCTTCACTCTCTCATAGCAGCTAACAAAAATTTTAAATAGCTAATATAATAAACACAAGCTAGAAAGAAGCCACTGAAAGCTGAGTACTCCCCGCGATCGTTAAAACCCTGCACTCAAATTCTTTGCATACACTTTCTGAAACTTTCTGATTTGCATACTTACAACTTTGGCTAGAAAGAAACGCGCCGAATTAGATACACGCAGAAACACGCACACACATGAAAACTCATGTATACAAATGTACATTTGTATGTAAGTATGTATATTAGCAAATTGATTTTATTATGACAGCGAAAATGTGCAAGAAACTCGCTTATGAAATTTGCATTTCCTAATGAAACAAATGTAAATGAAACAGCCTTCATCGACGATGAAGGAAAGTTGAAGGGGTGAAACGAAAAATTATGCACACTTTTATATTAACTTTATCTTGAAGGGAATTCCAAATTTGCAAGCTGAACATGTACAGTTGTGAGGAATTATATGAAAGCTGCAAATCGAGGGTAAAAAATCAGCTCTTCGAACTTTACAGCTATGAGGGATCTGATGAAGACTTAGATTATAAATTCCAAAAAAGCACCGCTTCGATGAGCAAATGTTGCCGGTCCAAGCCGCACATAGACCAAAAAAGTACATACATACAGGCGCTGTCAGCAGAAGAGAAACGTGATTTTTCAAATAGTATTTCTTTTTTAACATTGAGCAACTTCATAAACAACATGGCACCATAGTAAAATATAGCATGTAGCATAGTGAAAGCACAACATTGCAGCAATCGCAATTCATGGCAATTGGTCTTGTATTTTTCTGAAAGAACAAGACTTCTAGGGTCGCGGGTTGGTAGATTATATTTGTATTGCATTTGGAGTAGGGATCTAGTCTCCTAGCCACCACGTGCTAAAAGGCCTATTGAGGCAATTCTCCATCTATTTGGGCTCAATATAACACGTTCGATTCTTGTGAGCGCTGTTGAATAAAATCCTTTTCACATAAATATTTTCTTTAGGAAAAGTATAACATTAGCCTAGCGTAGTCGCAGTTCTGCTTGCTTGTGGAAGCTCGCGTCAAACACTGCTCTGAAATATCGTCGGCGTTGAATACTCTTTTCCAACAAACTCCACTTAATTACAAATGTTTATACTTTTTACAGAAATAGCTTTGTGCTTTTGAAAATTTGCAGTTCTTTAAAACTATAGCTGTGGAGTTGTGGTGAGCACTGGCTCCTTTGAAAGCTATCTACCCGCTCGCCCAACTACAAGCCAAGTAACATTCACCTTCCAACTGACATCGAGAGGAATAATACATATACATATGAATGTGTGTATGTGTAGATCTAAACGAACTCGCTTTCGAAAAAATTCAAACACTCATACATACAAGCAACAGACGCGCTGTATGTGTGTTGCCACTGCATTACATGGAGCTGTCATGCATAAGTTCTGGATTAATCCTAGTTTTGACACATTTACGGCCGGCCTGCCTTCCTTATGCTTCATGGTTGTATGGTCGTTATGGCCGTGGGCAGCACTTATCATAAAACTGCGCTGCAACTTTCATGTACATATGTATGTCTGCATGTATTCATGCGTATCTATGTGATTTTAGTATGCGTTCCTATTTATGTTCTTTCTACGCTTGCCACACAATTCATATGGCGTCTTTATTAAGGCAATTTCTTTTCATTTTTTTTCTGCTGTTTCTCTCTCTTTCTTCCTCTCTCTCCCTCTCATTCTTTCACTTCTACTAGTTTTAGTAAGTGTGTGCTGCTATAGGCATTATAAATGGTGCATAAAGCATGCATAAACGTAGTGCTAAAACATGTCGATTAAATTAAAGAAAGAACTGCAAATAAATGAGCAATTAGAGTCTAATTTTAGAGAGAGAGTGGAGCTGATGAATTAAGCGCTTGGCAAGAATATATGATCAACTTCAACAATTTTTCGCTTTGTATTTCCTATTATAATAATTTAATTCAAAATTTTTAGCTAAAGAGATTGGTTACTTCGAGCTTTTAGATACATAACTGCACCATCAGTAGTTTCAGTGTAAATAATTCTTCAAATTTTTTGCAGACAAAAAGTATTTCAGCAACGTAAGTTCTATACATATAACACTACCCTACAACGAAAATTTTTCTACTGTGGTTTACAAAAAGAATAATCAATCGTCTATCATTCAATTAATCCAAGACAACATTATTATGACTGGGCAAAAAGTAGCTGGTATTCAAAAGAAAACAACAACAAGCATTCTATTTGTGCGAACATGATGGGCAAAGCTCTGCATTTGTTGGTGAAGCCACATGATAAGTCGATATTCAATGTGTGACGCACTGACAATGTTCAATTGGCTAAGATAGAATTCACCGAAACAAACTGCATTGATATTGATGATTGGATGAAAAAAAATTTGCACCAACAATGACTGAAATAGCTGTTCCTGTGAATGGTAGATAAGTGTTTCGTATCAAATATGACGATAAAAGTCGCTTGATTTTACATTCCATAAAATTTATATAATAGTAGGTAAGTCAGTAGGATAAAAACGAAATTTGTCACATGGGTTGTCGAGAGTAGAAAATAATTTATCTCGAAGCTCTATTTCGCTTGCTCTACTACATGCGTGCTTTTTTCTAGCCACTAAATTTCAAGCGAAAGGCAGGCTGAGTCACATTCAAGGCATTGCCCAAAGTCTTGATAAACCACCACAAACAACCCCCATACACTTGTAGGCGTTGCAGCTAATATGTATGCGCATATATGTATGTAATATTCTACGCTTCCTTATGAGAGTTTTAGCATGTGTTTCGTATACTTTATGCATAAAATAACTGCCTGGTAGACAAAGTTAAGAAAAGCAAGTGGCATTCGAAAATTATATGCTTTCATGCCGATGGCTGTATTACAAAGGCGACTAAGTATAGTTGAAACAGTTTTTCATCATTTATATATGTATATATATTTTTTTTTTATGTCAAAATCCATTTTCAATATAACTGTATAGTCAAATTAAAAGCACTTTCATTCAAGCAAACCCAAATTATTGAGAGTGTTTTGCTGCACTTACTGGCAATATTTTATGAAAAATAAATATATACATCGGCTGCAATTAAATTTGCCTTACTGCTACAAAGCCAATTGTTTATTAATATATATCTGCAAAATGTACTCTGCAATAAAAATTAGATAACTGATTTTTGTATGACAATCAATAAAAATATACACCGTCGCTTTACACTGAAAACACTTTGAATACCTGTTAAACAACCCCCCCTCCCTCCCCCACCAATTGGCGGCTAAGAAAATCGCACTTGACAGCGGAATTTACAATTAGTATATAAGCCAAAGTGTTGCTGTGGCGCTCGATTTTATTTAATTACAATCTTCTCAGCGCCGTTTCAGCAAAAACCTTTTCACCGTTCACTCAGAAAGTGACCATCATTAAGACGCGCTGTGGCGTTAAAATCCACGTCATCTCCTTTATAGTACATCCGCTGGCAAAGCGCGCCTCAGCATGATTTTAGCAGCAGCTCGTGAAACCGGAAATTGAGCGCGCTGCATGCTCCGCCATTTCTATAATATCTCCTTCCGGGCGTACACTGATTTTATCAACACGGACAGCGCGCCATTGCATTGGACGTTGACATATTTGGAGCACACTGTTTAAAGCAGCTGGGTGCAGCATTGAAAATTATCCTGAAGTTATCAATAAATTAATATCTTGAAAAAATACTAGAATAGCAGCAGCAAAATCCGGCTGTTAGTGTTGTCTGAGCTGCTTCTTGAATCTGCTGTTGGAAGTAAAATAAAGAGCTTGATATGAGGGATGAAGTGGTTATCCAAATAAACGAGCTTTTGAAGAAGCACACGTTTGAGAATTTTTTATATGAAAGTGTCTTAAAGAGTATTCTTTAATAGTTGTTACAATGCTCAAGATTCAGCGCTAAAAGTTGATTATAGAAAAAGTTATAGTTCATTTCAGAGATGATTCGGCTCTTGAAATTTGAGTTCTTAAAAAGTGTTATGAAAAGAAAATTATGTTTACGAACTGGCGTGTTGTAAAAATTGTTAAAGATGTAAAAAAAATTTTTAAATTTATGCATTAACAGCTGGTTTCCTGAGTAGTTCGCTGCCCTCAAAAAGAGATTGGTTTGCATGGCTAAAAATTTGGCATGCTGTAGACTGTAAAATCTTTTGCATATTTTTCACACTATACAAAAATCGGAATCTTCAAAAAATGGGTGTAAATTATGAATGTGCTAATAAGAAAGTAACCAACTAATTTCCAAGGAAAATATTCACGAAAAATAGAGAGAAAAAATTCTTTATTGCGAAAAGTCTGAGAAAAGCCTAGCAAACAATAACTCACATAAATAAATTACCATGCTTGTCGGTGAGTGAGTAAAAGCATGCAATTGATTAGTCCGCAACATTTCGATTTCGACCATAAATGGTTTAAATGATCCCACAAATGCGATAAATTTCTAATTGTAAAAGTTTCTGTGCACGTTCGTGGCATGCTTGAATAGTTTCTGCGGACTCATGCGAGCATGCTCACACATCGACACTTGCATAAGCACACAGATACAAGATACACACGCACACATGCAGCACTTAAGTCTTTTGACCTACCAACGCGCCACAAAAACATTAAGTAGTGTGAGTGATATTTCGCACTTTCACCCGAAAACTTATTCATGCCGCCTAGCACTCACACACACACACATACACACTCTTTGCCACTCAACTGGAAAGCAACAATAGAATTAATGATGGCACACACTTTGCCTTGATAGCAGCGCCACCAAAGCATAACTAACAGTGCAAGTAGAAATGGCAGCAACAGAGTGAAAAACTAAAGGGAAAAGGAAGTGGCGGCAACCCTGCAACCGCTAAACGTCACAAGCCGTCGTCGCACATTGACATTGCGTGCTTGGGTATTTGTAGATAAGTGCGCCAGCCAGAAAATAATAATACAAATAAACTACACGCACACAGGCAGCAGACTGGGGCAGAGCAACTGACGCGCCGCGGCAATACGTGTGAGATCACTCATACGTCATGTTGTGCGTGTTGAAGTTGCTTTCATTTCTTAACACTTATGAGTGTGTGTGTCTGATATAAAAGCATGTGCAGCGAGGTGGAGATTCGAGTGATTGCAATGGTTTAACATGCAAAGATTTTGGGAAAAAAAAGATTATGCGAAAATTTAAAACAGCTTTCACAACTGAGCTCGTTATCGAAACTTTCAACTATGCATGAAAACTTTCCACCACACTCATGCAAATTTCTTGGTATGCAATTAGTCATCATTTTTATTGAAAAAGAAAGAGAAAAGTACAATATAGTTTATGGCAAACATTTCAAAACATTTCTTTTTTGTGCCATACTCTATTAAATACATTGACGCTGCTCTGGAAGCTTGCCGCAAGAATTGCCGTAGGTAAATTAAAATGCAGTATATCAACTGGAACGTTTTCGTAAAATTACAAATTTTCACAATTTCTGCAGTTCTTTTTTCAAAAATAAAATTCAAACACTTAAAAATTCTTCAGATATCGCTAGCAATATAACCCGAACCTCTGCTAGAAAAGACGAGTATTACTAAATTTTTAGTTAACATAACTTACTTCTTTCTATGAGCGAATAAATGGCAACGAACTGCAACTGTATTGCGGTTGCACTTTTGCACAAACTAGTAACTTTATGAAAGGGAAAACGAAAAACTTCTTTAAGCTTGTCACGTGTGGCAACTGCCAACAAAGGCGCAATTACGTGGCCGGCATATCCGTTGCCCTCACAATTCTCCAATTGGCTTAAAGAAAAATATTCACTTTAAAGCTAAGTCGAATTTGAATTTAATTTCTGTATGTATCAGAGTGCGTGCATGCACATACACCACTACCAAGGGTGCGCCTTTCTCGTAAACTGTTATTAATTTTGCTAGTTTCGGCAATTAATTACGTCAATGTAACTTCATACAATCTACTTGTGTGGGTGTGGCATTTGTGGCCTGTGTGTATGAGTATGCTTTAAGAAACTTATCTACAGAGCAAGGTTTTTAGACTGATTTCATGCATATCTGAGCCTAGCTAATAAATTACACAAAGAATACATTTGATATTGAAATCAAAGCTGCTGTACATTATAGAAAATGTATGAACTAAAGTCTATTAAATTAAATCTGCGCACACTTTTGGAAGGCGCTGTATATATTTTTGTATATAAACCATACACATAAGCATCAAATTGCTTTCGGCTACCTGGCTGCTACAATTCAATGCAATGGTTAAAGAAAAAGCAATGCTTTAAATTTCAAAAACCTTTTTCACATAAATAAAAGATTTTTTTGCAGACCAAATCATTGCCTTTATTTGATACAAAGACTATAAACACATTTCTGCAATTGACATAAAATTGATTTGATTTTGTTGATCAGCATTGAGTAAATGTTAATTTGTGCAAATATATTTTCTACGAAACCTAGCTATTTGAAACAAAAAGTTACAATGTCGTTTAACTTCTTGATTCCACATTTTTCGTCAGCTCAATGCATAACAGAAAAAATAATTTTCACGCCTGTCAACGTCAGCAAATTTATGCGCAATTGTGGCAACATTTTGCACATAAAAACCGCATACACCCAGTGAACGATTTAATTGGTCGCTGCCAATATGCCGCTAAATGATTAATAACATAGAGCTGCTCGCGACAGCACCCCCTCTCCCTGCTGGAGGAGCAGCACAATGCAAAAGTATAGCACAAAAATATGGCGAATATTAAATGTAAACAAAAATAGCAGAAAAACAAAGCAAACTAACGCACACAATACAGTTTACTTTGACCCAATTTTGGCAGAAACACACACACACACAAACATTTACATAGCAGTACAACAAAAAAAAACATTCTCAAGCCCCGTTAACAGCAACTGGTGTGGTATAAAGGGCAGCAGAAACGTGGCTGTGTGCAAAAAAGTTTAGTCGAAAAAAGGGGAAATATTTACTGAAAAATTACGAAAGGGACGAGAAAGCAAATTTCCCACAGGACCTTTGCACACTAACTAAGCGTAAATTTAGAGCAGCAAAGAGTTTGCTTTTGATGGCGGTGCCATGAACAACGGCGCGCAGAGGAGGGAAATAGAAAAAGGCATTTCTCCTTTGTTGCCTTTCCAAAGCGCACATTTACGGCTCCCAAACGGGAAATATAATGGCTAATTCAGGCTGGAATAGCCAACGTGTAAATAACTCACGTGACATGCTTTAAGTGCGGCAATTTGTAACACACGCACTCACACATTCCTACATACATATCGAAATATGTGACTGTATATAAACGCTTGGCCATAACAATGCACACGACAGTTGCAAGCCCACGTGCCTCATGTTGCATTAAAGAAAATCGATTGAGTCGAATGCCAAATATATGAAATGCAGTCTCAAAACATTGCTGAAACATGTGTGAGTTTACATATAGTCATTTAGATGTATGCATTATAAAAACGTTTACAGACTTCATTTGCATAGCATTCACAATGATTCTCGTTCGCCATTTTAAACTTCCATATGTCTTTTGCCTTAGAATAGCTACAAACCATGCTTCCACATAGTTAACTAGTTTAAAATTTGAATTTAAATTTCATCTTAGAACACCTTCGAAAACTGACATAACTCGTCTGCTATAAACATTATTTTTTAAAAGCTTTCTACATTGAGCTAACTAACTGCAAACTTTTATAACAATTTCATCTCGTAAAATCAGGAAAACCGGAAGAAGCTGTGAGTTTGGAAATTTAGTGCGAATTATTCATAGAAAAGTTTCAAACAATCATTTTAAGTCGCTCATTAAAATTTAATTTGCAATAATTTTGACTAATGCTTTCAATATGATTCATCTTTGAGAGCCTTCAATGCCATTTAACATTATAATTTAATGCAAGATGAATTGAAAGGCACTTCGAAACTAGTGGAATGATTTCAGCTAATTCCAGCAGCATTGAAAGCATAATCTTATAACGTATTAAGCTATCGAAGGGAATAATTGATAATATTAAATTGTAAATGTAAGTATCTCATGTTTAGAAACTATCTTTTCCCAACATGCAAAAGTTCAATCCTTAGCAAAGTATTCGCTGCAAGCGGATGGTTCAAACAAATGCAATTATCTCGCTGTGTGTATTCTCTCTGGATATCTCTTCATTGTATGTGAGTGTCTGTGCGTGAGTGTGTCGTGCGTGCTTGTGTGCACTGTGCAATGAACTGATAAAGTTTACAACTTGCTAGGAACAAACTTTTTAAATATAAAAATTTTGCAGAACAGCATAAACTAACAAAAAAGTAAACAGCGAGCGAGCAGCAAAAATATTGCGCTATAAAATGTGGTTATAATAAACCTAGTGCAGTGGCGCAACAATGAAATGTTTGCTAAAGGGGACAGATTATTATATACCATGGTCATATATACCATTATACTCCATAGTCAATAGATGTATGCAAAAGGGACACTGACATTACTCAATTGTACTTAAGCGGCAGTCTACTCTCTCCCTCCCTCTCTTACTATCTTTAAATCTCTCTCTCTCCCTCTCTCTCTCTTTCTCTGCTGGATCGTTATAAGTTATTTTAAATTTCCTATTTTAGATTGTAAAACGATCCGACAGGTGCAAAAAATGCAAGAATTATCATCGTCGAATAAATAAAAACTGGTGGAAAACTATGTAATTTCAAAAAGACTGTAGAGGGTTTCAGCACCTAAAATCGAACTCGAACAGCGATTCAATGTAGCTGCAAAAGGAAAGTATGCCAACTTAAAAATGTAAGCGTTCAGCAGCTGGAGCTGAATCTGTAAAATCGCGCTTGTATGCACAATTTGTTTAAAGGCAGCACGTTTCATATTTAAAAGCTATCATTTCCTTTGGAGATTTGTTACAACTTCACAAAACTCAATCACGAGCGTGCATATATACATATATAAACGAAAAAACGCTAAACGAAAACACACACACACTAACAAATGCCAGCAATGCCACACTCAAGCGCCCCAAACAAGGCCAATTTGCGAAACGCATGCCACAACTTATAATAATGTTGAAGCTATCAACAGCGACACATACACTCACTTAAAGTATGCGCGCTGACACGCAAGCACACACACGCACATTACTATAATGCTATAAAAGCAGCACTCACGCACACCACACACACACACACACACACACACGCACTAATTCATAAACCAAAAATCACGCCAACCGCTCAGAAATTCAACTGGAAAATTATCAGCGGTAACCATAAATTGCCCGCATAAATTTGCGGCCGCGGGGCGGAAGGAGTGGCATTATCACTAACGAGCCGTCAAATGGAAGTGTCGCCCGAACACCCAGACACCGCACATTTTCTTATTTTTAAATATGTATGCATGTAATTCGAATGGTGTGTATGCATGTGTGTGTGTGTGTCGAATTTAGGCCTCTATCAAAGCATGCCAAAAATCGCCTTTTTCATTTTTACTGCCAAGCGACCCGAAAAAGGCAACATTGTAAGGAAATTAAAAATCCTTTTTTCAGCACACATACACAGTTTGGCTGAGAGCGCTCATACCTATAATATCTATACAATATATATGTATATATAAAGATTTTAATTGAATCTCTAGCGAAACAAACCAAAAACTACCTCTCTGCATGGAAAAGCTTTCAATTTTTATGCATGAGCAATCTGCCTCAACTGCGTTCCCACGCTTTTGCTACAGTCATTGTGAAATTCCCAAATTTTTATGGGCCCTTCTCTCTTTTGCTGACTCGTTAGTAGATTTCTGCAGCACACGACACAACGACGCCTTCGCAGCATGTTGTATGCAATTAGTCATTTTCGAAATTAATCTATTTTCGTAGCAGACATTATTATTAATTACTACACTCACACATACACACGCATACATACACTTGCATAGAAATCATAATTTAACTATTTTTATCACTTGAATTTCTGCGCAATTCCTTTCTGTTCATATTACCATAATTAACATTGTAACTGGACTAAAATTTACCGCATTGTTGCATGTCAAGCGGCCATTCCCAGCCAGCCTAATCAAAACGGAAACCCAAACTCAAATACAATTAGTACACGCATATAAATTGTTTTTGATAACAACACCGAAGAAACAGCAACAAATTGAAACGGAAACAATTTGTAGATACCGACAAGCAGGAGTCTTTAATCATTTCCCCCCACCCACTAACCTATGATCCTTTCTAAACCAACAAGTGCTTTGCATGTATAGGGGGCATCCCCTGAGTGTTGGTTTAAGCGGAAAAAAAAAAAATTTTAATAAACGTTTACATGTTTTGTTTGATAGCATTGAAAGATCAGAAGACATTGTAGAAAGAATTTTTATTTGTTACACATTTTCAATGCACTTTTGCATGGTTACCTCTGCTAAAATATCAATCGTTCCATATATTAAATATTTTTTTAATCCAGTTCCATAAACCCTTCAAAAAAGGTAAATTTTCGATAAAAAGTGTCATAATTCGCTGCCAAATTATGATGAAATAGACATAAAAAGTTGGGCCAATATTTTTCTCTAAATCAATTTACAGATTCTCATCCCGGCATCTAAGAACAGGCATTATATTTTTTTGATAAATAGCTTCGAATAAACAAATGCTGCAATTCAACGACTAAATTTGTTATCGAAAACTGTTAATTCGAAATATGAAGCACACAATTAATAATTTTTATTCTATATCTGTTGTGTAAAGATGCGTTAAATTAAATGTCGCATCCCAATACTCAACTAAAAATATTCTTTAAAAACCAATGAAGTAGCTTTCATGGTTTTTCTTTTACAATAAGCCAACATATTGTTTTATTGAAATTACATTTTTCAATGGATTTATTTCATTTAAACGAAAAAATTAAAATACCTACCGACTAGAAATCAAAGCAGCTGCAATTCAGAGAATACGCATATATTATATCTTATGCTATAAAACTGCAAATGTCATGGAGCAGCAGCATTAAAATCTTTATTCTTTTTTTGGAATACTAACTCCGACCATTAGAAGCAATGCGCTTTGGACATCATCAAACTGCTTCGAAACAATAAAAACGCAGTGACTATTTCACTCTCAGCTTTTCGTTTTTCTTTCTAATGCACTTAAAGCGGTACCATGTCCATTACACGCATACAAATACATACATACATACATATATGCATGCACTTGTAGAGTATATGGCTATATCCGGTCACTTTATTTAATTTATTGATTCACTGGCACTTGGCAATATCTGCCAACCGTTCCACTCTTCTCTCCTTTTCGGTGGCATGTACAAAAGTGCAGCACATTTTTTATGCTGCATTTCAAGTGTATATGTGTATGTGAGTGTGTGTGTGTGTGTATATGTTTGGAAACAATCGATTGCAGTGTGTTTCGCACGGCACTCGGCTGCAGACGCGCACAAATTGAATGTCAAAATTCCCACTGTACTTTTAACGTGATTTTGGAAATTTCTTGCACGTACGCGTTTGCCAGCAACTTAAACGACCAAAAATGTGTGTGTGCGGTACGTGTTGTACCCTACTATTGCATGCCACAAAAAGAAATAGCAGAAGAAGAAACACATTTCAGTGTATTCTCACACTCCCTTAGGCGAGCCTTTCAATATGTCTTGGCTTATCAGTGCATTTTGCTTGCGTGTCAAGATCGTAAAGCTTTTGCGGGTATCGAGTATCTATAAATGCTAATATCAAATACATTTATTACTAACCACATCATTGTTGAAGCTACCAAATGAAAGTACAAAATATACTCAAACCTGATAGCAGATTTTAAGGATTCAAAAGCTTGTCTCAAAATGAAACAAACCATCGCAATATGCGCTATAATAAATAAACATATGTATTTGTATAAATTTCTATGTGTACAGTTGCAATAAGAAAATTAGCATTTCAGTTTCGATAAATGCTTTAATACATCAAATGAAAAGTATTTTGTAATGCCTCTTTGAAAAACAATCTGTTGAGAAACTCTTGTTTTACAAATACTATAAATTGTAACATACCTGATTTTCTCTTTAAAATTTTTTAGCTTTATGAATATTTATCAGCACGCTACTATTTTTGTTAACCCTATTGTAGCTAACAATTTGAATTATGACAACATAAAAGTGTTTGTCTCTGATTGCCTGCGAGTTTGTGCACTTATTTAGGTAAGTAGCATTATTTCTAATAATAACAACAAGTTAATTGGTTGTCAGAAACTTATACACTTGCAGTGTACACACACACACATATACAATGCTCACTTAAGTTTTCAGACATGCTTCATGTGTATGTTTGCACAAAGTTTTCCGACTCATTGTTAGCTTGGCGTTTCTGTGTGCAGAAGAGCGCTGAGAAGGCAAACGGCTTCCATTCAATATTAACACAGCAATATATTTGTAAAATTAATTAGAAGAATCCTTAATTTTTGAACATGCCAAGCTGTTGAGCCTATAACCAGTGGAATTCTTCACAGCTTAAAATTATCATTGCCAAGAATATCTCAAATTGAGAAGCTATTAAAATTAATTATTGCTACCACTTCGAAATATCTCAAGTGCTGCACAACTACTCATACAGTCTTTCGTCAATTAAAAAACACGTTCCACTCACACAGCCTCAATTAAAATACAGTGCAAACCGAAGTCTACTCTTCACGTTCACTGAATCGATTTTAATGACATGTCCACAGCAATTAATCGACTCAATCACTTCAATGTCATCTCAGAGCGAGCAAAAGAGTGAAAACGTCAAATTTTTGTTCACACTTGGTCAAGCGGAAAGTACACGGATACATGCAGCTGACTGTGTGTGCGCTTGTGTGTATGTTATATGCATGCATACACTCATCTCTGCATGCACATATTGTCATGTCAGAAACAGTGGTGAGGATTATGCTTGCCTTTTCGGCTCCAAAAGGAATAGCACGTTCTGCTCTCACAGCTGTGGCATGAGACTACACCTTTTTCATGTCCTTTAAAATGTCCAGAAGATGCATATCGATGGCAATATTCAAAAGAAGTCATATCTACAATATTTAAAAGTCGATATTCAATAAATAGGCAACTATATGAGACACATTAGACTACAGGAAAAACAGCCTTAAGTCGGTTAATTTTCAGCAGAAAAGTTCAAAGTGATCCTACATTAAAATCAGATTATACTAGTTTTCCTATATAACTTGTTTCGAATGCAGTCATTAATAAGCAGCATATATTTTGACTGATAGATTCAGATGGATCAAGAGGCTTGTAAATAGAGCTCATTTTGCTCGATGACTTTAGATTGGAAGGATTCGTGATGATTTTTAATCAAATATAAATGGCCAAAATAAACTTTAGGCCGACTTCACAGACTTTTGAACAGAGCTGTCGAAACGTAGTCTCTTTTAAATACAGATAAATAGCTCAAGCTGCACATGGTTAAAGGTTTCAGATTCAATCCCTAAACGGAACGGTTCAATCTATCATGCTTTACGCCATGAACACTCGCATTTAACTGACATTCCTTAGAGGTAATTTTGTCCTTATAAAGCTACGCAAACCACTTGAATTGGGTAACAGTAAAAATATAGTCAATTGCCGTTAATTTGCGCTAAAAATAGCAACGCGGAAACTCAAGTACATATGAGTACATGCGCCCTAGGTAAAAGAATGCGTATATATTTGTTTGCCTCTACTTGTCTATCTGATCCCAGTAATGAATTCTTATCACTTGCCCGCCAGCAGCGTTCGCAACTTTAAGGGTCAAATCAAATGCGACGTAACATAATGGTAACGGCCAACGCGTAATAACTCATCTTCTATTTTCACACAAACTCGTTGGCCAGTCAAAGTCAGAAACCTAGCCGCCCCTCTTCACCTCCTCTAACGGCCGGTGCCACGCATTAAACTGTTCCTGATGACTTTCGGTTTTATTTTTATTAATATTAAATTATAGCTTTATTGTCAGCACTTCGTCGTCGACGTGGGCAGTCATGCCGTTGTGACAGGAAGCCAGCACATCAAGGCCTCGACCAATTCGGTCACGGTTCTATGACTAAAAGCACCAAATGTATCTGCCGGCTACCCCTTTGTGAATGTGTGCGTGCATGTGTGCGTGCGTATGGCAGGGTGTATAATTGTGTACGCATGCCGGCATTTGAGCCGGAAGTCACCGCTGAGTTGAGTAGACGCACAGGTAGCTGGACTCTGATTTCATTATTGACATTGAAGCAGGCGCACGTGCTGTTTGGCTTTCGACCATTTCCAAGCCTTCGCATTTTGGTCATTATTGATTTTTTTCATTTTAAGCTTTTACTGCCAAGGCATGACAATTTAAATTCGATTTCCCCCTCACTTGGCATTTTATTGTTTATATTTGCTGCCTATTGAAATTCATTACAAAATTTGCCAATTTAATTAAACTTTTGATTGCGCAATGTTTAATTAAAAGTTGAATTGCCGCCGAAAACGTGATCTCATCTTCGCTCTTGACAAATTAGCAACAAACCTTTTTGAGCAAATGTAATAAAGGACTCAAGGATGCCGTGAGCTTTTTTGTGCTGTGTCCTTTCTACTTTTGCGCTTTTCTTCGCTGTTGAAGAAGCAAAGCATGTCGAGTTCGCCTTCTCTGCTGGAACTTTAAACAGCTCAAAAAATATAGAATGGCATGTGAAAAATATAGAAGTTAAAATGTCGAAATATTCGATGTCGAAAAATTAAATGCTGAAAACGCGGAATTTTTGTAATGTCATAATTTTCAATGCCACAATATCTATATTTCCGACATAAAAGTTTGTACCATCATCGCCTGTGTTTTTTCAAAAACTGTCAAAAAATATTTAAAATACAAAATTTAAATCGGGATACAGGAAATTTATTATATGAAAATGTGCTAAAATATTTACGATTTTAGCAGAAAAATTGGTATTAATTAATTTGGATTGACTTAGTTCAATTTGGAGTGGCTGTCGCTTACAAACACATACTTTGACTTAATATCATTCCTGATATTGTATGTGACTTTCCTCCTTAAACAACGAGTCAATCGATTGAGGTTAGATGACAAGAGCTCGCATAAATTGAATATTAAAGACACATATTTTCAAAGCTAAAATTAGTAGTGCTTCTAGATTCTAAGACTTTTGTTGCCTCTACATAATTACTCATTGTTTGTTGAATTGTTGTATTCATTAATACTATAAAAAAATTAACAAAAAACCAAAAATATTTTTCTCATGCAATGCACAATTTTACTACTACATTTCAGTCTTCCGAAATTCCGAAATTTGAGCTACGGCTGCTCGGAACTGAAGGCCCTAGCTCAATTGTGCTTTGAAGCCTTTATTTAAAATGCACAATAGCCGCCTTCCTTAAGCCAACATATTAAATTTCAAATAAAAGGAACTTTGGGTAATCTCTGCAAAATCATGAAAATCACATACAGAAATCAGTCAGCGGTGATGATTTCTTAGGCGGCGCTTCTGGCAGACACGCATCCATCAAGGGAACCACTTGCTAAAACGTATCTTTTTTACAGGCTGCTACACGCAAACAACAGCAGGCAGTTGGCAATATTTTACCAGATTTCCTCCGCTTCTATTCATACCCCAAATGTAATTTAATAAAATTTAAGCAATCCATTTTCATAAATTTATGACTACAACATATGCGCAACGTACCTATACACATGCATACAAGCAAGTGGAGTAAAATGAAAACGCTCGCGTGTCATTCAATTACATTAGTATGTATTGTGCGCATATTGCCGTTGTTGTTGTTGTTGTCAACATAAGTAGGGAGGGCCAAAGTAGTGAAACGCATTTATTGAATGAAAATGTGACTTTAATAAATACATTGTAGGACGCAATACAATGGAGAGAAATTCATACCAAAGCGGAAGCTTATTTCAAAAGTGCTCGCTGGTAGTCAACTGCAGTAAAGTATCCTTACACGTTCCACACTTCCAAATGCCGTCTACCAAAAGTCAACCCCAATTCCCGATAAACCCTTTTACTGTAATTGAAAACACAAACAATTGCGTGGCTTTTCATAAGGCAGTCGCTGGAATGGTATCGAAATAGCAAGCTCTTCAATAAGCATTGGCCAACAAACATTTTGCTACCGATGATATTGCAATCCATATGGGGGTGAACATTTTAAGAATATAGACCTCAAATCATGTCGAACTAAACAAATTAATTAGAAGTAGATATATGCATGTAAATAGTTAAAAGCTACTGGGAAGCAGATCATGCCGACGTGAAAGAAACTTCCAGACAAAAGGTATAAATGTCAATGGAGATATGAAAGATATTTTTAGCGCATATCGTATTCAAAAGTAGTCAAAAATCCAAAACAATACGAAGACAGTTTCTCTACTTCAAATACTATCTTAATCTCAATCTGCTATAATATAGCTAAAGCTAAAAGAGCAAAAAGATTGACCTATTAGAGTCTATGAGCAGTTTAAACTTTAAAGCTTACATGCTTTGTAGTAGCAACGAATCAAAAGATCTTTTGTTCAAGATAGCTAAAAAAGGAATGGAAAGGTTTAAAGTTGGTAAAATTTCGACATACCATAGAAACTGCACATTAGTTTCTTTTGTTGATTCTCTCAATCCAGCGGAAATGAACAGTCTGTACTGTACAAGAAAATATTTGTGTTGAACGGTGTAATATATAGATTTGAAGTGCTGAAATTATGATCCGCCCCACAATCTACCGCCAGAATTTAAGGCAAATATATGAAGTCCTAAACGCTGCACTTCACGCCACATGTTTCAGCTCAAGTTGAAATATTTTGTTTAGTCTTAATTGCAAAAGTTTTATATGCTTTATGGCACAGACAAATCGCGTCTATTGACCTTAAATGGGGGTGAGCATTTTTCACTTTTCCAGAAAATGCCAGAAAAAACGCACAAACGCACGCACGCACGCATGTACAACAAGTAAGCACGAAAAAGGTGCTTAACACAGGCATACCCTTTTTTGAACAAATGTAAAGCGGCAATAAAATTAATGATCCAACACATTGCGACGAAATATGACTTTAAAAAACAGCCAAACAGCCAAAGCACTCACCAACTTCGGGCGTATAGACAAATAATAGCTACACGGTACATACAAGTACATATTATCTACACACTTGTGTATGTGTATGTATGTAAATGTATGTTCAGTGCGGTCTGAACTAGCATGGGCCCAGATCTGGGGCCTTTTAATAAGCAGAAGCCAACACCGAAGTAGAAGTGTGGAATATTATTTTAAGATCCCTATAAACAGCTTTGTGAAGAATATGATTCCGTACTCTGTAGTATATTATTTCGGATATCGTTTCTTCCAAACTTGAGACATTTTGTTCATATTTTGTGCTATAAATTTGCTTTTAATTCTTAGAAAAACACTATTGACAGAATATAGGGAGCATACAATTTTTCAACCGATTATTTTAACATAGTCGATATTGAGAAAAATTGTCATTTCAGATAGAAATTATTTCGAAATCATTTGGATGTAATATTTCTATTGTAATTGTGGCTAAACATTTGTCAACACTTAACTCTCTCGTGCGCGATTTTGACTATAGGCAACATTCTGTAACTAACAAACCAGGACACTAAACCAGGACATTGAAATTTTTGTTAAAAAACACATGTTCTTTAAAATCGAAGTAGATTTTAACTAATTCTTTCCTTAAAGCTAAGTACAAATTTAACTCGAAAAAGTATTATGCGTAAAATTTTAATAGGAATGTTCGAATATGCAAGAACTTTATTTGAAAATTCGAATAGGTTTGTTCGAAAACAAATTACTATTGTTCGGAAAATTCGAATACCATGTAAGTACATTACTGATACATGCAAACTCATTGTCGAATGGCATAGAAAAATTCCGTCAAAGTCGATTGGGCCCAGATGACCCAATCAATTTGAACTACAACTGTGTGCGTGCGTGCTGCTATGTGTCAACGTGTGCATATGTATATGTTAAAGATGTAATGGATGGAACAGCACAACAATGACAGCGAGCCCTGCCACTACGCCCCACATTAAAGTACGCAATTTGTCTGCGTATACGTAACCTGCTTAGGTGCTTATATTGCGGATTACGTATACGCCATGTCATTTTAGATGTTCACCTCTGTGGCGTCTGCTGCTCCGTGCTGTATGGCTTGGTTTTTTGTGTTGCTGTCTGTGCTTCTTCTGCTTTTTGCCCCACCTATAGCTCTTCCCTCTACCTTACGCTCTTGATTTACCGCTCAAATTAACGCATATTTCAAGTTCAACTTTTCCAAGCGGACAAGCAAAACGTCACTGTCACTTCATTTCAGCAGTTGTCATGTTCCGCTCCATACCTGTACACCCACACACACACACTCATTTAGGCATCCAATATATGTATATGCTGTGAACATATGCAAAAAATGCTTGCTATCACGTGACGCAGCAAAGAGAAAAGGCGAAAAATGTAGAGTGATAAAAATGTCTAAAAGAAGAAATGCGCATACCGCTCGCACACACACTTGAAAGCATGTGCACACTTGCGCAGCAATACAGAAACATTCGCGCTTCTCCATATACATATGTATACACACATACATACATATGTCGCATGAGCTTGATAGATTGGCTGCCATTTTTCATTCGAAATTCTAAAAGTTATTTGCAGTATAAGTGAATTCCAGAACTTTTCAAATAAAGCATGTTGTAAACAACAACAACAAAAACCAGAGCAGGAATAGCAGCTTGTTGTTGCAAGTGCTGGCAACCATTGTTAATGCACACTAGACAGTTATGCCATAAATATTTATGACCGATATATCAATTTCTGAAGTTAACGCGCTACGAAAGTGGCAATGCCATAAGGAGATACCACGATTGACACAATGCGTCAATAATTGTCAAAATTTACAACAATCGTTAGGGAATCGAATAGGAATCTGTGTGAAAAATCCTTCCGTTGTAGGTATATGTTATACAGATAACGACGACTAGTCCAAAGGCTGTACTATACTATTTCTTTGAAAATATTTTAAGCTATTTCCAGAAGCTATCTTTCGAAATTTGTCGAATACATTTGTATATTTAATGTTAGACAGAACTCACTAAATTTTCAATAAGCCCAATTATAGTTAAATCATAATTGATCGGCACTGAATGTCTATTCGTTGAACTTTTAAAACGTATCCCCAACTAACGAAATGAAACGAAAAGAATTTTTTAGAATGCTACATTTATTTAAAAAAGGCAGGAATTTCAAAAAATAATTTATCTCTAATCTATCTATTTGTACACTTCGAACAAAACAGAAAAACCGGGCGATTTTTATTGTTTCTCTAGCATATTTTCGTGCGCAACAAATGAAATTCAAATACAGTACAGCAAGAAAATTCAATTAAAATCGCGCGGTTTTTCTACGTAACGAAAAAGGAAAAATCGCAATTTTCGCCGCAATCCGGAAAATTTCAGGATTTTTCTGCTCTACGTGACGGCGGCAGAAGGGTTAAGGAATGCAGCGAAACGCATCCCGGCAATTTGCGACGCATTTCGGCGAAGACGTAATCCCCCGCCTTACGTCGTTTTTTGCACGCGTTTTTTGCCCATTTTTGTATGCAAAAATTTTGCCGTTATAATTTTGGGATTTTCGCATTTTTCGTTACGTCATTCATCTACATTACGTAGTAACAGACCAGACGGGCAAGGAAATGTGGAAATGAAATTAAATTTTTAAACAATTTTGTAATAACTTTTTCGCAACTGATTTAAATTTTCCAATGCAAAAGTTTTTTGACAAATATATAAAACAAAAAAGAAAGAAAACAATCAGCTCGCTTTGATTTTTCAATTTAAATTTCACAATGCACCTGAATAAATGAAAAATATTCAAAAAAAGCAAATAGCAAAAAGCAGTTCTGCACTACATTGTAGTTAGCTTATAGTTAGGTCATAAAAGTTAGCTATAAGTGTGTTATTTTCGTAGTCGACTACTGAATTGCTTATAGGGTTGCTACTGCAGGAATTTGAAAAAATTAATTTATCTCTAAGCGCAATTTTTGAGAGCTGAGCCATGCAATCTCAAGCCTAATTAAAAAATAATAATAATGAGTACTTAGTAGCAAAAACCAGCACATTTATACAGAGAAAACTTAAAATTGTTCTTCGGCTCGCAAGTGAGAAGAAATGAAAAATGGCTTGGCTTAGCATAATTCAAAAAGCCCACACCACAGCTCACATTTCAGAGAAATATGTCCCCCTTAGCATAAATATAATTAAAATGCATTATTACGGCGCTCATACAAAAGTGAAATGCATAAAGGAAACGAAAAAAAGAGTGAGCCTCTCGCGAAAAGACCAACCAAGCTGCGACACACAAAAGCTCCAAGACAATTTCAATTAGACGCGAAAATAGCCCAACATTTCTCAGCGCCCCGCCACAAAAGCCGCAAACAAATGGCACAAAGGAATACCAAGAACGCGCACTCACTCACACACACTTTCACACTCACACTGTTGCAGCTTATAGTGGAATGTTTTGGAGGATTTGCAGGAAAGCGGTTGAAGCGCGTTCAGGCTTTTCTTCGCTTTCCCTTTGTGTGTGGTGTGTGTGTGTGAATATTTGCGTGTGTTTGAGTGGCTTTGTTGATGTGTGCAAAAATGTGCGCGTAAACGCTTTGTAGGCGCCGAGCAGCCACACAACGGAATTGTAGTTGGACAAGTTGGACATGTCGGTGGATTCGTGCCGAGGCGTCTTCGCTCTTACGTTGGCTACGTATATTATCATACTCATTGTGGCAAGGTTCGTAAATATTTACTCTTTATTTGACATAAAATTTGTGCACTTAATTTAAAAAAAGATGCTTCCGCAATTAATGAAACGTTTTATTTACCTAGAGGGCGCTTCTTAATAGGTCACGGTGTGTCGGTGAGATGTGCTCGTACATACATATATATATGTACATATATAAAAAACCTTTAAAGAAGTATTCTGCTATCTTTTTAGTAAACTCTCAAATAAAGTTTTGCGATTTAACAAAGTTTTTATTTATTTTATATTTATTTTACCATGAAGCAATTTTTACTTTCATATCAATTTTAGTAGCAAGCAACTTTACTTTCTTTCAATTATGGTCATTAATTTAAAGTTAATAGCAGACTCTCTTTGAACTTTTTGCAAGCATTTGAATCTTTTTGATATTTTATTGCCATAAATTTGTTCCTTTTTTGTAATTTATTAAGAACAAATATGGAAATACAAGCAAATTTAAATTTCCAATGAATATCTGCTAACAGTTTCGAATATTGGTGTTTGGCTATTTTTATAAATCAATAAAAGTTCTTTAGAAATATTTATCAAATCACTCTACTCATTCCACTGTCGAATAATGTCATGCAGACAAGGCAAACTGCCTATTTTTACTTCACAGAGAATAATTTAAAATTCGCGCGCATCCTTTATACCCTTACAATATATCGAAATGCACAAATTGCAGCATTGTAATTGCCTTTCATAGCCGCAGCCATCAGTCGCATGCATCGAATACGTATCTCTATCCTTACACACACACACACGCACACATGCAAATGCTTTAATATTTTCACTTTTGTTTTGCTTGCATTTTTCGTTTGCTTCACTTGAAATTCACATTTCTGCTCGATTTTACAGAACACCTTTAAAGCGTGCTTTCTCGCGACTCCTTGCAACTTCAACAGAGAAACGAACGCTTGCGCTGCTGTCACAGGACTTTCTACTTGTTTGGCTGCGCTTCCTTTTATATGTGGAAGCCATTTCTAATTTCATTTAAGCAGTTTCTCTCTATGACTCTCTCTGTTATGTTATAAGTCTACGCTGCTCTTTCGCCAACATTACGCTGTTAGCAGCATAACAGAAAAGTGTTAAGAATTTTATGAATGAAATTAGACCACACCTTTCTATGTTTGTTTTTGATGTGCAAAAAGAAAACGTAGTAAATGCTACTACGCTCGTAATAAAATGCAAGAAAACTGAATATCTGAATATCACATAAGATTGGAATAAAAGAGTGCACTTTGTATTTTGCAGAGTGCTGTTAAATAATATAATATGTTATTGAAATGTTCAAATGAAATAGAGAAATGTAAGCAAAAGTGAGAAGCATATATTTGTAAAAACAAACAAGTGTGAGGGCTCCTACTATACATATGTCATGCTTTTCTATCTCTTCCATACGAAACAGTTTTGAAATGTTCATTAATTTTTGCCAGTTATTAAAAAAATTTAAATAAAAATTGCAATAGTTAAGAAGAAGGAACAAAATATGTTCTAGCACAAAAAGCCGTAGGCCTAAGTGATGAGAGTTTTTAAATGTAGCCTTACTTTAGTATATTTTAATATCTTACACAGTTACTTAGCAGCTGCATGTGTGCAGCATGTTCGTAAATGTAGATAAATGTAAATGATAGTATTTATAAGTCAACCATCCTACACCCGCCATCAACATATAATTTTATGATTTATTTTACTACTGCACACAGCCCGACCCCTAAATCCATTTAAAACTGTTTACTTTTCCACTGCCTTTAGTTTTTTCTTTCTCTGCTTTGGCTTCCGACTAAGTTTGTGGAAGTTTTCTTCACGTTCTTCCTTCACTGCTTGCGGCTTTCATGGTTGCAGAGTGTAAGTAAATAGTCTTAAATTCGTGGCTCAATTGTTTTTTCCTTGCGCTGAGCCTTTGGGGGGGTCTTTAATATGAGTATCTCTTGCTATGAATATTTTTGCGCTTTTCTTTCTCTCTCTATTTTGTGCCTGCCTTAGGAGAAATGATTTATTATTTTTGCCCTGACAACCATAAAACCATTGCCGGCATCTTTCACTGCCTTTTCATGCCACTCCCACTTGTCATTGAAAAGTTCATATTTTTAATAGCATGTGACATTTTGAGTTGTAGGCATAGTCCATATATGTAGCTTGACATTTAGAAAGAAAGTAAAGTGTAAAGAAAGCGGAACCCATAGCATAACTCTAAGCATATCTGCGCTATGTTAAAATTAAATTTAAAGGCAATCGCTCGCAATTTACTTTGCTTAGCGCATACACACACACACGCGCGTACATGTGTGCAGTGTATCCTGGCGCTCATGCCATTTGCAGCGCAAACTTGGAATAATCTGATTACGTTACTCGACGTGAGAATGTAAGGCAGCGCAAAAATCAATGCTTCAATTAAGTTACACGCAGAAATGCGTTCGCTCGCGGCATCGATAAGGCATAAGGCAGCTGTTATACGAGTAGATATATGCATACTCGTACTATATTGATATCATCAGCTCTGTTAGCCAACTTATTTAAGCACATGCCTGCCAAATTCATTACAGCAAAAGTTCATTGCTCATTTACGCAGCTCGGCATTCTTCAGAATGAATTCATAAAAAGTTTAATAAACTTTTATGGAAAATCACTTCATTGCACTGCAAAGTGCGCAAATGGTCTGGTCGTTTGTGTCGGCTATGCTTGGAACTTGGAAGCTAGAAAATAAGTAGAGATAAAATAAATAAGTAGCGAACTAAGCTGGCGAAAATTGTAGTCAAACTGATAAGATTTAGTACGTGATATTGCCATGAGTACCTATGTCAATGTATATATGTATAGTGCATCAAAAATTTGCTCATGCTGTTATTGCAGAAAAAAAACACGCGCTTTTATTTTATATGAAGAAATATTTTAACAAAATTTATTGACATTAAAATTAGTATATTGAAAAAGCCAAAACATAATAATAATGTTTTGAAAAATGTTCGTTGAACAATTTTCAAAATTTCTTATTGAAGAATGTACGACCGAAGTTCGCCCTCAGCTTCTGCTCAATCGTCAATTTAAGCACAAGTTAACGCTAGCTACAAATTTATTTTATTGCCATTTCCGAGCGCGATTGAGAAGCTTTATTTTCATAGCAAAGAATACTCTCGGCGAGTTGCCAATTCTTCGCGAAAGACGGCGCCTCGCAAACAAATAATTTAAAAGACAAATTCTCTTTTTTTTTCCCAGATGATATGAATTTTCTGGGCTTCGAACCAGCGACCTGTCGCATTGGAGACCTAGCATTTATGTACTGAGCCACCGCGGCGCCACAAACGAATTGTTTACCGTAGTAAAATACGAATGCTTATAGATCTTGAAAATCAAAAACCACTCAGATTATAAAGTAATGGATGTGGTAGACCTGATTCAAGGTCACGCTTCTGACCTTTGTCAGAACACTGTATTTCGCTGGTGAAAATATTGATAGAGTCCAAGTGTTCTACACAAAACAACTGGGATATATCAGTACGATTACAAGTTTTGGAGATATTGTTAATTTATAGCATTAAAGGTCAGCACCTAACAAAAAATAACAAAAAACACAGTGAAGAATGAAATACATACAAACTTTCGTTACAAAATATTTACAATATTCATAGCATTTTGACATTTATGCACTTACTTAGTATACACACTTTCCTTCAGCATGCTTTTAATCAAGAAATTCTGCTGAGAATCTGCGCTTTCAAGTATTATTTGCAAAATTTACCTAATTTACTTCTTTAGACGTCGTTCAAGTGGAATGAAGCGATTAGCACGCTCGCTTTTGTTTAACGATAAAAGTAAATACCATTGTACATTTTGCATGCACACATACACACATTCTTTATATATGTATGTTTGTTTATAAGTAGCTATTTTCACGCAGGCATTGCTTAATTCAAATTAAATGAAGATTTCTTAACACTTACACTTAAGATGCTTATCTTTGATGAAGGAGGAAGCAGGCATAAAATGAAAATTGCGATACGTGCTCAATTCGGTAATTGCTCGTGCCTTTGGTGTGCGTGTGTATGAGGCTTATGCGTCTAACTCATATTAATTATTACGGTTATTAATTTTGTATATATATGTATGCATTCGATTAAGGCAATAGCTTACAGATGAGCACGTAACAAAGATTGTCTGCATAGTGACACTGTATGTTGTTTCCACATCAATGTAAACATGCAGAAATTTTAGAAATGCCTTATCGATGGCTTTGTTGAAAAGTAGAAAATATGCTTAAGTTTAATTGCTTAGGAAAAATGTTTAAAGTTTTTTGTTGCCATGCCATATTGCCTTTTTTCAAATAAACCAACAATGGGGGATGCCCCTATACATACATTCGTGTATTGTTGTTTCAATGCTTGGGTTGTATTCATATTAAAGAGCAAGTCAAGTCTAGACTTTCGAAGCCGTTCGCTTCTTCTATAAGAAAAGATTTATCAATTTTTATAAGGCATATATTTGAGCAACTTATATTTTACTTAAGAATTTTTATTCTATTAAATTAAACAAACGTTTTGCAAGCCGTCAAATTTATAAAAATACCAGCCAAATAGAGTGTTATTATTTGTACGACAATTTCATTTTAATGAGTCAACTCTTATTTTATCATAAACATCACTTACCATAGGCTTATGATAAAACAAATGTCTTACAACAACTAAACCAAACTAATTTGTATACGAGCACATTCCACTCTGTCCCAAATCCACTTTAAGCAGGTGCTTCCGCTGACTTTTTTTTCACTTTTCACAGCTGAAAGTGAATTTTGTTTTGTATTTTACGGCAAATGCCAATGATTTGAAATTCAATTTGGCAACTTCAAAACAACAAAGCGAACAAGTTTTATGCTGTGTCATTGTTGGCTGGCTGTAGTGGAGGGCAACGAATTTAATTGAAGTTCCCTTTTGGTTGCAATTAATGCACACGCACACACACACACACACGCACACACACACACACATGTCTCTATGTGCATATGTAGCTGCGGTTTCGGAAGTGACCTAGAACTTTTCGGGTCAACAATAGCTTACGAAAGCATGCGCTACTCTTTATGGTATTTCCAATGTTGGTAAGGCAACCCGCATAGGCACACTCATGCGCCATCATCATCATCAATCAGCCACCCATTCGTTAAACTCATACGAAAATTGTAAAACAATAATTAGCTACAAGCGCACAATCCAATGCTACTATTTATTGTAAGCAATTGCATGCATGTTATTTATGTAAATACATATGTATTGTATATGTGGCTGGCATGTTAATTTAGAAATACAAACATCAATATATATATTACATACTTATAACGTTAGTGATAGCTAACTCTAATGAAGGCATGCTAATACTAATTGTTTAATGAAATTTGTTGTATGCTACTCCAAATATTATGCCGTTGCCGCTTCAGAGCTGCGTTGCACGCACTTTCTGATCCGCCAATTCCTCAGCAGTTGGATGAGCGCGTATATATTCGATGGCGCGCAATATATACTCCGGAATTGGTGGTGGCGTCGGCAGCAGATTCGATTCGGGACGATATCCGAGCTCATCCGCAGTGTAGGCGACCTGCACTTGCTCGCCTTCCGGTGAAATATACTGATACTGGCCCTTGGCATATTGGCCACCGATGCCGGACTCCTTAAACTCGGCACCATTCGACTGTGCTATATCGAAAGCGTAGGTGCCGTCGATGTTCACTTGACTGGCGAAACGTGTTATCGTCGCATCGATATCGGCCAAAGCTAGCGCCACCATAGACAGGAGAATTAGCTGAAAATATGAGAATGATGAATTGAGAAACGTACAAAACAAGATAACGTCTTTTTTTTAAACATGAAATATAGGCTGAACCATTTAAAAACAGGCGCCTCCTTAGCTCAGTGGGCAAGTGCTCGGTGTCTAGGTTCTATGCCCAGCAGACTTATACGGTCTTAAAAAACTAGAATTTTTTTCGAATGCGCGGCGCAATTCTTTGCTATAAGTTGACAACTCGCAGAGTATTCCTTATTATCTTTATTATGAAAGAAATTCGCAATTCCGTTCGAATGTCGCAATAGAATAAATAAGTAGGTCCCGTTAACTTGTACTTCGGCAGGGGCTGTTGTGCCAATTATGTATATCATATGCATTATTAAACAAAGCAGAACATCATAATGCTTGGTAACACGCCGGGAAAAATAAATTCTTTTGAGCCGTTTTTTGAGCCACCAGTGCTTCAGATGCTCGTGAACACACCATTTTTTTGTTAGTTTGTCATCATTCCAGCTGCACAAGTGCACAAGTAGCTACTCTTTTCTTACGAAATCATTGTGCCACTCTGTTTATTAATATTTTTATACTAATTTATGATTAAATTTTCCAGCTATTGACGAATTTTCCATTAGCCATAGTTTATATAGTCGAGGTGTGAATAGCATTATAGCGCTTATATTTCTCAAAGTATTCCGGTTTCAAATTGTGCCTGATAAGTGCACTTCAAGCTGCTGTTTGATTATCAGTAAGCTCGGTAGCAATGAATTAAACTTTATTATTTTCAGAGCTTTTATAAACTTTTTAACAGCATGGTTCACACTTTTTTTAATTATCCATACAGACTTACAATTTTATACATGGCGTTTTATTGACTTGGACTGGAACACGTGCAGAAGAGACGCTGACTGTCGCTTAACACTTTATTTCAAAAAATCGTTCAATCGAACTGATGCCCTTAACATTGATGCCAGTCGTTTTTATACCAAAGCCACTATCAAATATGAAATGTTGCAGAGATTGCTGAGAAAACTAATACAAATACCAGAAATCCAAGCAATTGATTGTCGAATGCAAAAGCCGCATATAAAAGAAGATCGATGAAAAAGAGGCGCACACAAAACAGCCAAAATTTTATAAAATTAATTAACTTCATTTTTTGACTGCTGCTGTTAAGGCTAAAACCGCAGTCAAATCAAAATTGATGCCGGGATATGTTGCAATAAGCCGTCGCCGTCGACACCAACAACTTTTATGAATTTTTAATCGGCTGGAACAGCTTTTGCATAGTCACACTTTGAAATTAGCAAAAATGTCTGCTGCATATCATGCACCCATTCACTCACTCAGTCACTCCTTCGGTCATTCGTTCATTCATGCGCTCATTCAGTCGCGATCGCTGCGTTCGAATGTGGCTGCAAAGATGACAGCAAATTGCAAAAATTTTCCAACCTGTTGCGCATTTCTCAACTTTTCTGGCTTCTCCTCAGCTTATTTCGATTCCAATTAGCCCCGCAAAAATTTTGACTTCAATATGGTTGATAAATAAAAATTTTACAGCTTAACGCAATACACCGCTTGCAACAAACTCGCCACATGTATGTTGCCCAATACATTGAGAGAAATTTTGCCTTAGATGCGCAAATTCAGGGATTTTGGCTTCGCTCTCCCAGAAACTGACACATCAACAATTTTAGAAGCTTCGAAAAAATTTTCGTCGATATAATATTTAATATGCACATAACTATTTTAAAATCTTCAACTTCATCCAACAAACTGTTTTTTTTTTTTTAAATTTTGCTACTTTGGCCATTTAAATAAACCTATTTTTTAGCGATTATCCATAAAAAATCTTTTTCAAGCCAAACTACAAAAATGCGTGCAAAAAGGCAAATAAAATTTTAATGTTATATTGAAATTAGTTAAAGTCGAATTCTCTTCTAAAATTAAATTACAAAAGCGAACTCATGTAAAAAGCTGTTCACAAATAAACCGCGTAAAAAACAATCAAGCGTCTTTTAAGTTCGTTTTTTCATAAATCTTTCGATTAATCTTTTACAATCTCTCCTGACAGAAGCATAAGACAGGAAACATTGTTAAGCTAGGAAATCGTTTCCAAGCTTTCTGTAAATATTTTAATATATGCAAATTTTTCTATAGTTTTTCTTACAGTGTAAGCAAATATAGGCTAGCATATGAAAACTGATAAGCATGCTAATACGGAAAATGGTTTTAATTCTATTTGAAATCCATTACGAATTTAACATGTTTGGGCACTGTTAAGCAATATTGGAATTACGCACAGTTGCTAACCTTTGGCAACACTGGTAGGGCAACATGCTCGTGTGGTCGAAGCTGCTGTTGAAATCTGTGAAAACAAGCAGTTCCTTTCATCAGCTTTTTCTAAAGAGCTGGAATTTGAACAACTTCCTCTCAATTTGTATGCGCATTGCTTTCTGTTGAGTTATTATTTCTCTTTATTTCCATAAGAATGTCGTCCTCTGTTTATTATTCAGCAGCTCAGAAATTTCAAAATGAGTTGTATGCTATTATGACGGCGCTTACGAACGAGCCGCCACATGAGCAGTGCAACTATAGAAGATGACTTGCATCAAATTCACGTTTAGCGCCATCAAAATAAATTAGCACATATAAATATGATTTTTTATTTGAAAAAGAGCATTTGGCAATATATAATGACTCGCTGTAAACACAATGTACAATAACTCCAAAGCTTGAAAGCGTCTAAATGGTTTTATGAAAAGCTCAATGCTCATGCTTGCATTGCCTGTCGACAATGGCGCCGGCCAATATTCGAACCTTTTTTCAAGTTGCTTGAGTGTTTTCAATCATCTTTTTGATGTGAAGATGTAGTTGTGGTTAAATTTTACATACACACAGATGCATGGGCACAAGCACACGCTGTCCCGTTGCGGATAATACAATTATTGACCCGCTGACCATAGGTCATACTGGTATTAGAATTCATAAATCGAGTATGTATGTGTGCAAATAAAATAAATCATATAATGTGCTGCCAAAGCAATATGTTAGTTGTAGTTTGCTGGAATATTAGTGCAACTGAAGAGCCAAAAGAGGCGCAGGATGCCAGCTGAAGCGTAAAGCCAGAATTTATAAAGTCACAATGACAACATAATTTTAAATTTAGGTATATAATTTCTATTGGCCATATTCTGAAAAACATCATAAAGGCCTCTTATATAGAAATTTTGTTAAAATTGAAAGCTTCAATTGCAAGCTTGTGAAATGTTCACAAGAAAATGTATTAATAAATTTTTGGTATGTGAAACCTAGAATCCGATAATTCAGAATTATTTCTACGAATTATTTCAGTACGAAAAGATACTGATGTGGCCAAGCGTATCATCTTATTATATTTGCATGCTTAAAGCTGAACAAACTTTTGTTAGTGTAATGAATCAACTCAAATTGGTTTCATAATAAATTCTTTTTTATTGAATCATACAAAAAGGAAAATGCAAAAATATATTAAAATATTCACAGCAACAGTAAACAAAAACAAAATGTGAAAACTATATATATATGTATGTGTGTAGGGTATTGAGAGAGAAAGTCTTAAAGGCTCATAAGATGCATTGCAGTATCACAAATACAATTCCGCAGAAGGTCACTAGAATTTACGAAATTTCTGTGGTGCCAAGTACTGCTTCTGTGGCTCCTCCGATTCCTGTGGATGAGTGCGAATGTATTCCAAAGCCTTGAGTATGGCCTCTGGTATTGGTGGCGGTGTGGGCAGATGAGCACCCTGCGGCTGGAAGCCATTCTCATCGGCGGTGTAGGTCAGTTGGATCAGTTGACCCTCCGGCGAGTAGTACTGCGAGGAGCCGCTGGCGTAGTAGCCGCCGACGCCGGCCTCCTGCGTCGCAATGCCATTCGACGTCTCGAACTGATAGTTGTAGCTGCCGTCCTCCTTGATATCGTTCACCAGGCTGCGCACCTCCGCGTTGACATCGTTGGGATTGCTGCCAGCGTACACGGCGCAGGCGCACAGAGCAACGGTGAGCACGAACTGCACAAAGAAATTGTCAAATTTTAATGCTTTCTTCGTTTGTATTAGTAATATTTTTTATGTGCATTAATGCGCACTTCAATCAAAATTAACTAAATTTCATTCAAATTTTAACTAAAATTACATACAATAAATTTACAATGTGTTTCTTTAAAATTAAACTGCTACTTACAATTTTCAACATTTTTGTTGTTGCTGTTTGAATAGTTTGGTATTGCTCTATGTGGCAGCCTAGGAGTCGAATCTGTATTTAAAGCAACTGCAGCAAGTACATTCGCCTTTATAAGCAATGGATTTAGTTGCACTTGCTTTTCCAAAAACAAATTTGTAAGGCAGACGCGAAACACACACACTCACACACATGCACCAATACAGTGGCAGCATATTCTGCAAGTCGTTTAAATGGCTCTCTGTACGCTCGCCGCTAAACGGCATACTGAACTTGATGGCCGGCAGCGACTTCCACCATGCCACACACACTCCCACACACACACCGGCATTCAAAAGCAACTTCACTCATGCATGTGCCTATGTATGCAGTACTTAATGGTGTTTTTGCGGCACAGCATCTCCATCATCATCGCCATAATGATGATCAGTTGATGGTAATTAACGTCATTGGCAACCGGGAATTGTGTCGGTATAGTTTTACCATCTAACCGTCATCAAGCCATCAATTATCGCATTTTTGTATATTCATTAATATCCACTTAAATTATGGTATATACTATGTACGAGCATATGCAAGAGCACAAATGATAAAACTCTACTAACCTCTACCAAAATTTGTTGTTGGTTTTTTTTTTTCAAACTAAACCATATTTCGAAATTACTAAGTGCAACACACAAGTTATTGACTTTGCTGTAGTTGGTGTGTGTGTGTGTGTGTGGTGTAGCTGTAGCTTATGTTAATAAATTTTTGCCTAGCGAAAAAGTTTTTTCAAGTTTTCCGATACGAAATGGCATGATGTTTTTTGGCGCTTCAAAATTGTGTTTTGTTGGAAAAAGATGCGATTCTTATATATATAATATATCAAAAAATCATCTGCATTAAAGTCAATATTCGCATATATCTTTGCTTTGTTTTGTTATAGTTTATGAGCATGTTCTTTATGTGCATTTATCTGCACTAGAGAAAATTTTTAAAATTAATATATGCACAGTAACAAAACGTAAGGAAAATGGTAAAATAACGATATGCTAAAATCATTTTTTAATAAAAAGCACTTCAAAGCGGCACTTCTCTGACATTTTAGTTTGAGTAAACTCGAAAATTATGATGCATGATGCATATCTAATTATGTTCTCTTTGCTATCAATAAGAAATATATTTTGAATATCTCATTAAATACCAAAATTGTATGAGCTTGCAGATTCATGTCTTATAAATGTATAAGCAATAGTTTAACAGTAAAATCCATAAATTATACATTCAATATTATGTTCATTATGTGTACTTTATTTTTGTACTTCATTTTTTTAATAACTGCATAGCAAACGTAAAGCAATAAAAGTCACCGCAAATACCAACACACTCCTAACATCTACTAAAACCATCGTTAAACAGTGGGAAGCTATTCACAGATATTCACATATTTGTATATGTACGCTGTAAACGTAGGCATGCTTAGCTGAAGCTGGTTTTATTATTTTAAAATGCCATATTAAACCACAGCTCGCGGTTTTAAGATAATCTGCAAAGTAAACCAATTTCCAATGAATTTCATGCAATTTAAGCAAAGCACACTCTTTAAAATATTAAAAAATATGAAATTATTAATTCGTTTCGCATTAATTTCCGACAAATGAGTCAAATATAATTGTAAATTAGCTAGCAAAGTGGCATAATAAATGGTTATATTATACTTATAAGTAAATTGTAAAAATTTTGTCTGTCATAATTTATTTAAGACCGGTTTAGTGCCGGCTTGTTTAAATAAATGCGCCAATTGATGGCGTTCAATTTTCGTAAACTTGAAAAGTACAGCGAAATTGTTGCTTTAAAATGTAAGTGTAAAGCATTATTGTTGTTACACGATATGCTCCTATACTAAGATAGAGACTAACACTTTAGTGATTCACAAACCCGCTTGAATTTTCTTTATTCTTTAAATAATTCCTATAATGCTATATAATGGAAAATGTAATATGTATTTGGATTTTAATATGCCAAGAGCTATTGGTTTAGTTGAAGATATGCTGAGGGGCATGCTTAGAATATTGCGATCATGCCGAAAATTCTATGTCAGAATGTAAAATCTGGAAATATATATAAAAAAATTACTGTGATATGATACGCATTTTTTGTAAATTGGGATTTTCCTAGACCTTCATCCGGATTTTGAGCATGACCTTGAAATCCCAAGAATGCCACACTATTAGCCTCAATTGGGCCTACAAGCTGCACCATATTGAAATTACCAATGTACCACAATGGAATTCATCTTTCACAGTATCCTTAACTATTGTTCCGGTTATTTATCTGCTTGATTTTGCGTGTGCCAAACCTTTTCCATGGACATACTCATACATTTCTATGCGCATATATTGAATTTAATATATGTAGCACTGCTCCAACAGCAGACATGCGAAAATTTAAAACCAACTCAATATATTTCCTACATATCTAGATTAATTAAATGCAATGTATGAAATCAAGTTTCTTAATGCATAAATAATAATAAACAAAAACAGCAAATTTATTGGTTACATGAATTGCACGAAATATTGCCCATCGCATGGGAACAAGTGAACGACCTTGCCACAATCAGACACATTTTTAATATGTATTCCCATTTCATGTGGCATTCGCACACACACACTCACATCTCGCAGCTACGCAGCAGATGCTAAAAAACACGTTCTCTGGAATATGGAAAGTAAAACCGATTTTTTTGCTGCTGTGCCGTTGCAAGACTACAAAAGCAGCTGACAATGAATTTCATGCTTTGCTACACCGCAAATGCGTCGCCTCCAATAAAAAGTCGATCCATCTTGGCCATTGAAATAATTTAAATTGGTCGCACCGCACCGGCTGCAATGGCCACAACGGACCAACCGACTGGGAGAACCGGCCATGCAAAAACGAGTCCCATGTAGCATGTCACATTCGCTGCATGCGCCTGTGCTGTAATCACTAAGTCTGTCAATCCCGAGAAACTGAATCCCGAAATTCCAATATTTCGAACTATTTTCAGTTTCAAAAGCTTCTTAAGTTTCAATAAAAAACAATGCCAAAGATTTTGAATTAGCATTTTCAACGTGTAAATCAATTTTTAATTCAACAATTTTAGCCGTCTTTAACAGATTCATAATTCATTTTCATATTTTTAAGCGGTAGTTCACTCTTGAACTCGGATGAACCACAAACTATACGAGCTCTATGCCGTACATTGACAGAGTCAATCACATTTGCTAAAAAATACTATTTTCGAAAATCCCACAAAGTGGGAACCTTTGGGGATTGACATTCCTAGCTAGCAGACAAGGAGTATTGCTTTTCTCACTCTCTCTCTCTCTCTGTCTCACTCTCTGCTAGCTTCTTGTCTATCCCTCTTCTTCGCTTGACTGCCAGCATAATATTTCCCAGTGACCTAAATTCATTGAAATTGTATTCTGTTGCCGCCTCTTCCTACCTTCTTTCCTTCAGCTGCTCCTGTCATGTAGTTCAGCTCGTTCATTGGCATCCGCGAACGCATATCTTATCAAGGTTATGGCACCTTTTCTACTGCCGCAGTTGCTCTTGTTGTAATTGTTGTTTTTGTTTCAAACTCGTCTCAGACTCGCACTGCAGCCCCAGCAAGCAGCATCGCCTCACTGAGATTCAAATGAATTATGCAAATTTATGTAATTGATTTGATATGTTGACGAATAGCATTTTACGAACATTTACGATCACCTCATCAAGTTATGCACGCTTGCTCCACTTATGTCAGTTGCTGATTTCAAGTTTATACCGCACCTCATCTTCTTATTCCTCTGTTAGTTTTTACTATATTTACATACAAGTCTATTTGTCTCGTATGTAAAATTGGCCATCTTCATTAATTCAATCTCAGCCGCTTAGCATCGATGGGCTCACTTTTTTCCATATTTGTTGCCAGTTGTCAATTTATTGTTTGGGTTTTTATTGCTGCATATTAATAGCAAACACAAATAAAAATAAAAGGCATGTATAGCTTTTAGTCGGCTTGTATCAACTTCATTATACTCTACCTTAAGTTTGACCTGTTGCGCGAGCGAACAAGCTTTACATATGGGAGTCAGAAAGAGAAAACTTGTGCGTGTTTATAAATAATAGATCAGGTGAAATCATGTAAAGCATGAACTAATTAACCATAGGCCGTTTTAGATGCGGAAGAGTCAACATCATGAGAGAGAAGGATTCAATTCTGTTACATAAATAATCTGAGAGACTTTCAAAAAATGTCCGAAACATCAAGAAGTTGTAAAGGCTCTATGAGACCTTGAATAATGGTCTGAAGCAAAAAACTGCTTTAAAAACTATCTCAATTTTTAGCAAATATCAACATAAAACAACAAATGCAGTTATCAGTTTTAAACGGTCCACCAAGACGTAGGGTATCACCTTACAAATCTGTATGTATGCACGTACATGTCATTGTAATTTATATGAGCCTTAATCAAATTTAGCATCTCTCTATTGGAACGGTTCGAAGGCAAACCATTCTTTTTTTTAACATAATTAAATAAATTCACTCATCTTAGATACATAGATATCGCGTGCTAACTCTTGCATTGAATATATCGAATATTAAATATTCATGCGCGCGTGTTTGACATTGTTTTGGAGGCATTTTTATTAGCGTGATTTAGAGTTACCCAATAAAAGTTCGGCCTACAATATCTGCATTCAAAATTGTCAATAATTAGCATATATTTCGAATAATTGAATTGCAATTAACTAGATGTTGAAAATTCTCACCTCATTCAGATGCCTACTTACTTACCTCCGAAAAGTATTCGAAATTTTTATTTTGAAACAATGGTTCATGAGCATAGGAGCTCAGAACTGGAAATGTGCATTTGATAATATCTTTATTGATTAAGCTAACTTTTTTCTGTAAAATTGATTTGCGCAATACTTTTGTCATACCATTAGAACCTATTGCAGGTCTCTTCTTCACAAATTAGTTCTCTTCAGGCGTACTTGGTTTGCGCGTGCCTACTCCAGCCCCTAGTTTCAAGATTAGATAGAGCTTCTTCCACTTGGTTCCAATCGATCAACTTCTCGAAAATTGCCATATGATAAACAAAAAGAATAAAAAGTTTCGTCAAAATGCTCCCATTCTCGTTGAAATTATAGACATCTCCGATTTCATCCATAATCGCCTTTTCTCGCTATCAAAAAGTATATTATTTCGAAAATCACTTCTGTTAGAAGGAGTCTAATTCTCGATATTAACTCTATAACGAAACGATATTATTTTGTTTGCTGGGCAGCTGAAAACACTATAATGACGTAGGGGGCATATTTACATATGTGAAAACTGGGCTATTGTTATATTTTTCATGAATTAGCATAAGTTGCAATGTATACGCACTTTTAAGCGATTGTGTATTTGAAATGTCAGCGAACAGATTCGCTTTTGTTTCATTCGAGCACGGCATTTTCAAAAGTTAAACATACCATGCTTGGCCAGCATAAAACCAACAGTGCGAAGGTGAACGTGTCTTTCAATATGGCGAATTTATTTATCTCATTATATCGTATTTTAAATACATTTGATTTAATTTAAAAAGCTTGCGCTTTTTTGGCAACTGAGATATGGCGTTAAAATTAACTTGTGGCAACAATGATGGTAGCATGTGCCACACAGAATTAATATCTACCATTTATGTTTGGCTGAGAATGGCTGAGCATGGCTGGAGCTGTTGGCAGCCTGCAGCGAAGTGGGTGCAGCAAATAAAATAATGCTAATTGGCAGAAAACAAAGAAAAAATTCCAATATAGATGACCAAAACTGACCAGAGCGACGGAACAATTAATAAATTGTCGGCTTTGGTCTGCTCTGGACTGGCTCGGACCAGCATATTTTTCAAATTTGCATCTGCACATCCACACACATTCACTCGGCTTGTGCCCGCCCGCGCCTGCGCCAGGGTCGCACCGACCGCAGTTTTATGAGTTCAACATAAATGCACGCCCATTGAGCAATTAGAATGAGACGCTAACGAAAAGGTTTTTGTCTTGCCACAACCTCAACTCAACTCAGCTCAGCTCGGCGCGGCGCGGCGCGGCTCAGCTCAACTCACATCACATGCCAATAAAACTAAAAGCGCCAAATACAAATTCATGGGAGCAGCCTCAACAAAAGTGGAAACAAAAACCGAAAAGCTTTTAGTTCACTTCTTTAGATATTGTATATTTAAAGATGGCATGAACACAACAACAACAAAAAGAAGCAGCGAACTGTTGGCAACCGCATATTTGTGGCAATTCATATAAATGCCCTGGCAGGCACTTTGGCTTGTATTACTTCTGGTTTAGACCTTTCAGGTGCAACATCACAGCTCCGAAAATCGTACGACATGTTCAAGCTTGTAAGTCACCAACAGAAATTACAATATGTAATCGACTCACACACACACGCACGCATACTGCAAAAACTCAAGGTCACAACGTCTCACGCCCCTCTCAATCTTTGCAGCTCATCATCAGCACGGCCGCCGCGCTTGTCTGCAGCACACTCGCCGTTCCCGCGAATTTCGATGCCGCCGCCGAAACGCGCAGCTTCAAGAGCGACCTGAAGGAGGACGGCAGCTACAACTATCAGTTCGAGACCTCGAATGGCATTGCGGCGCAGGAGGCCGGCGTTGGCGGCTTATACGCCAGCGGCTCTTCGCAGTACTATTCGCCTGAGGGTCAACTGATCCAACTGACCTACAGCGCCGACGAGAATGGCTTCCAGCCGCAGGGTGCTCATCTGCCCACGCCACCTCCGATTCCGGTTGCCATACTCAAGGCTTTGGAATACATTCGCACACATCCCGGTCAGGAGCAGCGACAAGGCGGAGGTGCTCAGCGTTTCCAGCAACAGCAGCAGCAGCCCACATACCAGCAATTCCAGCAAAGGAATTTCAACCAGAGGAAGTTCTAATTTTTGTGCGTGAAAGTGTTGACCTGCAGCGAAGTGTTAAGCCTACATTTGGAACTAAACTCGAGAGTATTAAGTAAATTTATAAGCAATAAACGGATTTAAAAGAAATAAAATTATAGCTTTATTTGCCATTTAATTCTTTGGAAGCATCTTATAAGTTTAACATATAAACGACATACATATGTACATATCGAAGACTGGCAGTCGCTTCTACAAAAAGCTGCAACGTTTTTTGGTTCTTCAGAGAGTCAAGTCCTTAACTTTTGTTCCATTCACTCAATCTTAAGTTAGTTATATAGAAAAAGTTTTCTACAAAACCGGATTTGTAAATTCCATTATTTACGAAGGTCAGTTTTGGTTGAGTAAAGTTTTTGACAAGGGATTTGCGCCAAGTTGTGCACCTCAATCTTACACATCGAGTGCACTGTTAGTTTCATTAAAACCTTTTGTCTCTCTAATTTATATATGTATTTGAAGTATCGAATCAAAATGTTTTTTGTTACAAGCCTAGCAGATTGATCGGTGTTTCCTTTGAAACTTTGGTAAGTTCATCTAAAAGCTTGTTTCAACTTACCAAAATACTTACGATCATTTCATACTTACACATATAACTCGAATGCACCCTAAAAAATAGCGACGCAATTTTAAAGACATCCAAACAACTTTTTAAAGCAAATACATATATTTCAAGATAATTTAAATATTCTATTCCAATTTTATTCAATTTTATTAAAGCTTACTTTAATTTTATTTACTGTGAGCAGAACACATTCCGTGTCACTGTGGGTAGTGTGTATAGGTATTAAGTACAAGACTTCGTTACCCAGATAGTATAAATCTACAACTACCGAATAGCTTAAGAAAATTACTTCATACTTGCGCATCCATGGCGATCTGGAAATACCTATACATGGAGAACTGTCAGAATAGGCCCCTCAGGCAGCGCTGACCAGCAGACTGATTCACTACAGCAAATACAATATAAAACTTTGATGCCTTTATACTGAGATTTTACACAAGGTGTATCTAGACAACAATGTATTCCTATATATTTTTCACTATACTCGTATATATATAAAACTATTTTGGAATTATCATCAGCATGCGATTGCGGCATATCAAAGAAACTTTCACTTCCTTTAATAGCCATTGTAAATATAATGATTATTGCAGAACATGTTATTTTTCTGTGTTGCTATTTCTCACTCTTTTGATGAAATTCTAAAATACCTTCTATTGATTTTGTAATATAATTCTTGATTTGTGCGACACATTTGCAAAAACGCTCATATATACATTTATCACGTCATATCATTTCTTCCAGTAGTCACAATCGCCAGGAATCATGATTGAACGAGATGATCTTCTGCCATTATTCGCTCTGGGTGTGAAATAAGTCGCAGCAATATATTATATTAAAATAAAACAAGTAATGAAGCATCAGTCGGGTTTCACCGACAGAGTAATACCCTACACCAAGTAACCGACTGGATGGACCACGCGACAAAGTTTGACAAACTAAAAGATATTCCTAATAGGACTGTATATAGCAAATAATGACATTCTGGTGGGTCTACAACAGAAATTATCGGTATATATAATTTACTGCCTTCATGGTGGACGAACCACGCCCATTTTTTGGCATGTCGTAGAGGGCCCACACCTCACCTCAAATACCAAATATCATACCTTTAAATTAGTAATTAAACCAATTAAAGCCATTTTACTGCAAAAATTCCGAGGTAGTGGGACTGACACGCTCATTGTGGCCGTCTCCTACAACCGATTTGACTTATTTTAGCACTTTATCTAACACGAGGTTCACTGTGACTGTATACCAAATTTGGTCCACATCGGACAACTCCTTCTTTCCCTAATGTGCGAACGGACAGGCAGACGGACGGACAGACGGACAACCGGAAATCAAAAGAGATAGTGTTTTTGATCATTTCTATATATGTACTTATGTCTATACCTAGGACGGCTCCTTTAATGCGTTACAATTTCCGCACAAAGTTATTATACCCTATTACCATAGGTGTATGGTATAACTAGATCATAAAACGGCGCAGTACATTCGAATTCAAACACCTGGAAACTGTTGAGCTGTCGAGACCCACGCAGTTTTTGACATTTCGAACAAATGTGATGTCATTAAGATTGCGGCAAATATGTTAATTGATTAATTTGTAGCCGATTTCGAGATGCGGCGGCATGCGAAAACTTATGCAAAAGCTGCAAAAACCTGCCTAGTCTCAATGATGCAGTCGGACCAGACCAGGCCAAACAATGCGAATGGCAGCACAGGCCATCTCCATAGCTATATCACTATCGCCGTTGGCGTTGGTGTTGACGTTGACGGCAGAACCACACCCCACCATGCCATGCCGGCCGCGCGCACTGAAGGATCGACCGCAGACTTAATGTCACAGCTTGCTCACAGCCGCAACGCCGTCTCTTTCTTATAATTAAACCGTTTTATTTGCATGTCGTTTTGCTTATATTGCTTTTTCTAGCCGCTGCGCTAGTATTTCCACTGCTGCTTCTTATTAGGAAATCATAAAAGTCGTTTTGGGACAAGTTAGACCAATGCTGATCTTTAATTTGAATAACAAAAGGAAATTGGCGTGTTTTCATTGCTGCATTCAAGCGTTTGATTTGCGTATAAAAAAGTGCCGATTTGTTGACTGATCTGTCAAATTAGTTTTGTGGGTCCATCAGTGCGCATCACAGCCATCACCAACAAACGCCAAAATGTTCAAGCTCGTGAGTACACACTGGGCGTTCTAGCTTTGCCGTCGGCTAACTGCTCGATTTGCAATTTCAGCTCCTTGTTGTCAGTGTCGCCATTGCCTGCGCTCACGCCTACAGCGACCCGAACGATGTGAACGCCGTCATCACGAACCAGAGGAGCGACATTCACGAGGATGGCAGCTATCAGTATCAGTACCAGACGTCGAATGGCATCTCCGGACAGGAGGCTGGTGTTGGTGGCTACCAGGCTAACGGCGTGTACTCCTACTACTCGCCCGAAGGTCAAGCGGTGCAGGTGTCGTACGTTGCCGATGAGAATGGCTTCCAGCCACAGGGTGCTCATCTGCCCACACCACCACCAATTCCAGTGGAAATCCTCAAGTCCCTGGAATACATTCGCACTCACCCACAATACGTTGAGCCTCAGCAGCGCACTCAATACCGTGCACGCAAATTCTAAATTATATCCTTTCGCTTGACTTTCCTAATATAAAACCACTCCAGACGGAGTCACAAATAATAATTCTGAATTCTGTTTTTCCTGTCAACACATGTAGGAGAATTTGGGTATTCCTTGAAGTTCGTTAAAAGACAAGAGAACGTAAGAGATGGTATCATCCAGCATAGCCGCAAAGCGAGAAATTATTTTTCGCCTATATTTGTCTATTATTGTGACAGTTCTATATAAGAAATTATATAGTTTTCGTGATAAATATGAGTATGAACAAATACTTTTATACTTAAAGAAAATGATACAAATTATGTGTCAAATTTTTTCGAATTCTAAAGATTGCTCACATTTTAATGCTGCTAGCAGTTAGCCTCATATTCACGCTGGGGATGATTTTTGTTCATTTAAATTTGCATGGAAAATAAAAACAACAAAAATGATTTGATCGTAGCAGAGATAAAATACCGCAATATTGTACTAGTAATAAGTATACTATTACTGACGTGGCATTTCGTCATATACTGAGTAACGGAAAATCCCTCATGTCCACGAAAAAACTCTTGCTATTTGTATGCGTCAGTTTTCGAAATTATTCTTTACTACTATGGTAAAGCGCCCCAAACATTTGCACTCAGAAACATAAAAAAAAATGTTATGCGAAAAATGTATAAATGTCGAAAGTTCAGTTTTGATCTAAACCAAACAGTTGTTGCATAGTTTAAAAAATCATGGTTTAATTTTAGTTTGCTTTCAAAATCGATCCACACCATCTGTGACATAGAGCGCTTAGCAGTAGTGAAGGTTCAAAACTGAATAGCACAAAACAAGCTTAAAAAGACCTTCTTGAAATAAAATACAAACTAGTTTTTCCCTAAGCTTCGTGATGCATGCATTGCATGCATACATATATCAGTGGCCACTAACCATAACAGCCTAACTCGAGTTAGGACAAATTTGAGTTTTTAATGCCATCGTGCTCAGCGTGTCCAAATCTATATGCTAACAAATTTTCATGTTTATATCTTTTTTAGAACGGCAATTAACCATAAAAAACCTAGTAGCTTTTACATAGTATTTTATATAGTATACTGCAGTGAAAATGTTAAACTTTAAACTGCTCTGCTGAAAATATGTAAAAACAGACTTAGGCGTTTATAATTATTGACCACAGATATATATATACATATTCAAGCATGCGAAAATTTAAAATAAAATACTGTTTGTATTAAATTATGCAAATGAACGGAAATAAAGTCATGAATTTTAAAGATAAAGTCTTCATTCATGTAAAAAAAATGGTTTAGGAAAGCGTTTAGCAGTATTTGCATAATTTAAATAATATTTGAATATTACGCATGCCTGATAATGAAAACTTAAATATTTAATGTACTAATTATGTCAACGAGAAATCTTCCAGATTACGCCAGAGTGCAGTGCATGTAAAACCAGTTCTAACAACTAAAGAACTTAAAAATTTCTCGTGAAATATTAAGCACAAGTGGGGCCACCTGTCGTGTGTGCCTGTATACACGACAGCTAGTAAAACAATTAGCAACAATAAAAGGCAAAGCAAAGTAAAAAATAAAATAAAAAATTTTAAAACCTGAGATTCCAACCCATGTACTTTCGGTTTCTGCGCCAGCGCCTTACTCGCTGCGCTACCATCGCTCTTGCTACCTTATGTTCTAAACTTTTATAAGAAGCCATTCGCTGCCTCTGCCGCCGCGCTACCAAGAGGACAAACGCTTTTTAGTCAGGCCGCGTTTTATATATAAAGATACCTTAAGAAGAAAACAAACTTGAATTGGTTTATTTGAGAATATGTAGCAAAAGTTGTAATTTATTGATTTTACAGCCAATGTGCTGTCGAAAAAGCCAATTGAATCGGCGTCAAATGCACAAAGCATGCGCTTTTCCATTTACGACTTACACGAACAACTCGCTCTGCTGTCCGTTCCAATTAGTGGGAGTATTTAGTTCGAAATACCCATGAGCATGCATAGAAACATACTCAAACAGGTAAAATTTTCGTAACTCTACATGCCTATACATAGTTTAATCTTGCATAAATATGTCATAAATTTTTATAAATGTAAAAAATAGAATAATTTCCACAAATTTAAAGTTTTGATTATAATATCGTATGAGAGTGACAAATAAGCCGACTTTTGATATTTTGTGCATATGTTTTTATTATTTCATAAAAGCTAAGCTGTTGACAACAGGTCATGGCAGATAATGCGTTACGAATTTGTTGTTGCTTTATGCATATTTATAAATATTAATTTTATGGGATCTAAACTAATAAAACTGAAAAATATTAAAATTTACATTCTACGTTTTGCTGCAATATCGACTGAAACTGAATTTGAACCCATGCAGATATAAAAGTGTTGTAAATCGCTGCTGAATTCAGTAACAAAGTAGCACTTAACAAAGCAATTTACTCTAAATAAGCAATCATTTTGAAGTTGAAAATTTTAATAAAAATGTTAAAAATTGTGAGTGCAAGCGCGTAGCAAAAATTCGAATTGTTTTCTAATTTGTATAAATTCACAGTGTCTTGTCGTTGTCCTGCTATGCTCCTGTGCCCACGCTGGCGGCAATCCTGCTGATATCCAGGCCACTATTCTTAACTACGAAAATGAAATCACACCAGAAGGCAGTTACAATTACGAATACGAAACGTCGAACCGCATACAAGCGCAGGAAAGTGGCGTGGGCAGCTCATATGCCTCTGGTTCGTATTCCTATACCTCTCCTGAGGGCCAGCCCATTCAGCTGCAATACACCGCTGACGAGAACGGTTATCAGCCCAAAGGCGATCACTTGCCCACGCCCCCACCAATCCCGGACTATATCTTGAGAGCACTAAAATATATTGAAGATCATCCATTCCGAAAGATTGTACCAGCATAGAAGTGAGCCCAAAAAGCGCGCTTCGCAAGTAGTCAATTTTTAGTTCAATAAATAAAGATAATTTTCCAAAACATAATTTTGCCTAAGACAAAAATAATAAAAAAGAATAGTTTTAAATATAAAAATCTAAAAAGTTTTTATTTAAATTATGATGATTTTCTGCCATATGAGCATTCCTGCATGCGCTGTTCCAGTTCCAAGTGTTTCACTGACATTCCATTTTCGTTAGTACTTAGTCGTGTATTATTTTTCGTGAGGAATCAATCGAAGAAAGCACGAGATTGAGAGTTTTGTATTTCGCAAAATTGCAAGAAAAACAATTAAATTAAAAGTCCAACAATAAAAACAAGTAAATAATAAAAACACGAGCACGTAGATGTGACAGTGAGGTGGAAAATCATTCGAATTAGTTCAGCGTTTTCAAAGCCACTCAGAAAGAACTCAGAACTCGATTTTCAAAATTGTTGTTGCTTCTTTTTCGTTCCAATCAAAGTATTTAAGTTTTTATTTTGGATTGCTTTTTCGGCAAAATTGGATATTTTAAATTGTGATTCATCGAACGGACACAGCGTAAGCGCATTGATATAAATCAGTAAACTACATTACAGTCAGCAAGCAAAATCGCACGGACGGACATTTAGAGCCACCAGCACCAGGTGAGTTCATCTCTTATTGCGGTGTTGCTGTTTATTGTTGCTGCCGCTTTTCCAGTGTCGTTTTGCATAAAGAATAACTAGTAAGCAGGGTGAAGTTTTCATCAGTGAAGAGATTTTGATTATTTTAATGATATGATGTGTTGTAGCGTCTACCACGTTCGCCGTGCCTCCTTTTATCACCAAGCTGCCGGGTCGACGTCATGTGCATATGCTGTTGTGCTAACTTTGTGCGTGTGTATGTACATTGGCCGCATTGACAGTTTCATTCAAAACTCCTTAACATCAATTAAATTTCGAATTTATCTCAATGCGACGCACGCAATTTATTTGCGTTATTTCACTTTAATTTTCATATATTCTTATCCCCTTTTGTTCTTCTCCATTAGGTCGTTATCTAAAATATGAATATACATACATACGTACGTATATTTGTATGTACATACATATATGATTTCAAGGAAGAATTCCATTATTTGATATCACTGACGTTTATCGTATGTACTCTGCTTTGTTTACTTTAAACCTCCCTCCCTGCCGCTTTCACGCACTTAGCCCATATAATGCTTGTACCACGACACCCCACCCTGCACGGGCTATTTTCAACCGAGTTCGTAGTTATCAACTTATATATTTTGCGAACATTTTTAAATTAAACTTGTTTTCGTTCTCAAAGGCTCCAAGTACACACTTAAATCGTCATGTTCTTTTTGCGAAACTCCTCGTGGTTTACAGTCAAATCTACAATTTTAAGTGTTGTTATTACAAAAATGGCGCTTTCAATTTTAAACATTAGGTAGCCTGTGAGGCAAGGCACACTTTATTTAAAAAGCGTTTTTGCCTATATTACGACTCATGCACACTTATTATGTGATAATATCCGGCGCAAAATTTCATCTCTTACTTTGTGTAGTATAACAAAAAAAATAAAAACTATATTGCCAAATTAGAGCAAAACGACAACGCCAACTCGAAAGCAATCACAGCACACCGCCAAAAGTTCCACTTCATTGCAATCGACGTCACATTCTCCTCATGGATTATTGTTTGCTTTTGAATTTGGCTGGCTTTTATTTTATCTGTTTATTTTATAATATATAAATTTTATATGTGTATAATTGCGCTTCTGTGTTTATACGTAGATTTTATGATCAGTTTTGGTTGGCCTTATTCTCTGATTTAAAACCATTTTTGATAGTATTTTTACTGCACATTTTGGTCACGTTACGTTTACGGCTAGTTAAACGTTTTTCACACAAGCATGTACATATGTAGAAACTGTAGCAGCAGTGAAACCAACAAGTGCACCTCAGATTACGCCTCTTCCGAATCCAGTTCAAATACTTCCTGAAAAACACAAAATTACGATCTTGGGTTCTACCTTTTGAGTTTGCCATTTCACGCTTTTGTTCTTTCCAAATTCTTATCTTTCTCTGCTGCTTCTGCTGCTTTTTAAAATACGTTGCCAAGTTCAAAATTCTGAAAGCGCCTCTTCATAGTTAATCAGCAAAAATTAGCATAAGCTAGTTCATTAGTCGCTTAGCTTCAAAAAGTAACGCATATTCAGAAACCCTCCCAGTATATTTGACGTTCAACGTGGCTATCATTTGCTCTAGCGTCTAAGCATTACGATAAATTAGACTAGGCAACAGAGGAGTATTGCGACTGGCATAATAAAGTTAAAACAGTTAATTTGAGGGTGCTCACTTCTTGGCATAAATCCACAATTTCGCAAGAAATACAATTCAATTTTTTTAACCTTTTTAAAAATTATTCGTCAGCGCGGCTATAGTACATATTTTATTTATTCTTTCAATGATTGAATTAATTTTCATTTTTTTAACAAACATTTTTTACCACCCTTCAGCTCGAAAGAAAGTGAAGTGAAAAGTGAGTTCAAAATATGAAGTTTTTCGTCAACTATTCAGACAAAAATGTAAAAAATAATGTTGGAAAGTTTCATTGAACAGTTTTACAACGATTTAACATAAATATAATGAAATTTTTATTTTCAATATAATACATATGTATGTATGTACATACATTGCTTTCCCGTCTTCCAAGTCACCATACCAGCAGCAGAAGCCTCCGCACGCATTCCTTGGCACTTCATTGCATTGCACTTCACTTTCCCGCATTTCTTACTTGCTATCAAGTTGGTGTATTTTCAACGCGCCAAAATTAAAGTTGCTGCTTATAAAAATAACCTGAGATGCTTGTGCATTTAAATTTAAATTGGAAAATGCATGCTGCCGCCATCAAACGTTTAATTACATATACCGGCCGATGCATTTGTGTTCTCCCGTCTCCCCCTTCTCCTGCAGATAAGCAGCGCCGGCCGGTGCGCTATTTTCTCAGTAGCTTGTTAATGCGTGGTGGGCAATGTCCAGCCTTATCTGCTCCGCATATGTATACCTGAAAATTAGTGCTCGCAAAACATGACTGCAAATCTCTCGCTAGTCAATTAAAATATAGAGCTCAGCTCGGAGCACTTTGCTACAAATAAAACTACAATCACAGACGTAGGCACGCTTCCACTCGTCGGTCTGCCCGTCAGTCAGTTCCAGCTGTACACTCGACCATCACTATTGAGAAACAGATGTTTTCATTTAGTTTTCTTGCTCTACTCGTGCAATATTTCTTTTTGAAATTCGTTGAAATTTCTAATTATCAACACATTGAGCGGCTAAATTACTTAATATATTAATCAAAATGACGCGTCTTTAATTTCGTCAGTCCGTGCTCCCGTCCACCCATAAACAAATATTCAGTCAGTCTTGAATGCCGCTCAGTCATGTTTTAAATTTATAAATAGAATTTCAAGAGCGCCACTTTTGCGTGTTTTTGAAGCGCAATACTTTTCGCGACTTCAATTTCATAAGCTCAAAGTACGTTTGCAATTTAAGTCTGAAGGTAATAAGTTGCATACTTTCTTTAAAGTATGCATCAACTGTTAATTATTTTGTTCTTCTTTTACTTTTTAAAGAAACAGAGCTCCAAAACTGCTAATATCCAGACAGCAATCGATTAAATTAATTCCAAAACACTTCAATGTATTGTTTACGTATTGTTGTATATGCATACATATAATATATGTATTTCACTCACACAATGTGATGCCAGATCATAAATAGTTAACTCAATATTAGTGATTCCAATAATATCAAATATAAAAATGTTAGCGTTTGATGAGTCTGGGAAAAAAGGAATAAATGCACGATTTGGATGCTTATTGAAAAATCTTTTCAATTTCCCAATTCTCTAGATAAATGCTGTTTAACGAAATAACCGATCTCTCGTTTGCGTACGATGCAAGCTTAATCTTAAACGAAAGAAACTGGAGACCTCACTTACACAACGAGGTGGTTTTTCTGTCTTAAAGACAATTTTCTTCTTCTTAATCCTCACAAACTACAAATATGGTTTTAATTAAAATTATTTTGAGTCTAACTTTTCCCTTTTTAAATAATAGTTAATTTGATACTTTTCTAGTCATAAATAACAATTTCTTTTATGGTCGATTTGTCAGTAGTCAGATAAGCTTTAGATAGCCTATCTAAAGAAAAAGTGTTACTCTTTTTTTATAATAATTTAAAAAATGTATGCGGTAAATTGCCTTATACTCTCGCAAATTTATTCTATGTCATGAATGTGAAGTTTTTTTGTACCAAAAAAGAAACTATGTATTTCGCAGCTGACGTTAACCACAACACAAATTTACTGTGCAGGCTTTCGAAAGAGACTATATATATTTTTCGAGTTGTGCAATTTCTACATACTGGTAAAAATATGTGCGTGCCACACGTCAACAAACACAACACCATTCCTTCCCCTTTTCTATTTCGAACAAACCCTCAACGTTTGTGCAACTAGGGCCACTTAATCTTGTTGAAGTTTTCAATCGGATTAAATATTTCTTAATTAAGAAATAATAAAGGCAACGTAGCAATTAGAAAAATAACTGCATATACAAGTTTATTATTAAATGAATAGCTATCTCTTATGGCTCTTGGCATATAACCCGTTCTTTGCCACTTTGAAATTATCTTTTTAAGGCTACGACGATAAGTCTTGCCTTTAAAAGTAAAATATACATTATACACCGCTGCTATCTTGAATGCTCTTTAACAGGGGTGAGAAATCAATGTCAGTGGCAAATTGTGGCAAGGCACACTTGGCGAAGGCTGCTTTATATAATTCAACGCGATTGCAATTTTTACTTTTATGCATATATGTACTATTTTAAAAGTCTTATCATTCTAAATCGTTTGTTTTTTGTTTATACCATGCTCTCACTCTACAAGCGGCCAATGGAAAAGCTGCACCTTTTGTTGTTTGGCTTCAACGTGTGCTGGGAACTTTATACGCGCTAATCTACGAGTCTTTATCAGCACACGCGGCCAACCAACGGTGCGGGCGGGCATTGAATCAGCTAGAAAGAATAGCTGCTGAATGCTGCTGTTGCTACTGCAGCCCGCATGGTTGGTTGTCTGCCTTCCTTGTAATGAAAAGGCATTCTTCACGTAAATTAGTCATACGCTACTGACAGTGAATACTCCACAGCTCGTTTTAGCCCAATGACAAATGCAAAACTCAAATTCCCCGAACTCAGTTCGGCTGTTGTAATATCCGTAGAAACTGATCTCATACCATGCAGCCGCAGTGCTCTGCTATTTGTTTATGATTTTGCTGTAAACGTTTTTGTTGCAGTTGCACGGTGTGGTTTTTTTATTTGTTTTTGTGAATCCCCTTTTTAGAAAGGTAGACAGCCGAGACTATCACCTTTCTGAGTAGGAGGCAGCGTGTGCTTTAGTCAGAAAGCTGACGTTCAATGAGAAAGACATTGATTCACAAGCTTGAAGTCCACACTATCTCAAATCGCAGGTTAAAAGGCTTATCGTTATTTTATAAGTACATATATACAACTTTGGATCGGTGGATTTTTCGGTATTCTAAAAAAAATATTTTTTTTAAATCAGACAAATTTTTATGACGCTGAAAGTTTTCGTTTTATCATATCATTATATAAATATTGTTGTTGGTTATTACTGACCAATTAAGAAGACGATGAATTAAATGTAGTTGTAATATTTATGATATTTTGCAATTTTGTATTTAAAACTGATGTGATTAAACAAATTACCGTAAATGACTATTTTTGGAAGCCTTTTTCGAATCAGAAATCTTCAGAGCTTCGTCTGTGCAAACCCGAAACTAAAAAAACCACATTTATATAAATAATTTATTTTTGTCCAATTAATATTAAATAAATATTTTCTAAATGCTTCCATAATACCGGCAATACAATTTCTGTGTATATTTCATTAAGATTATATTTTTTCATCGTGTCGATGTGATGATGAATCGCTTGGCTCTCATTAGAGCTTTTCCGCTAAAAATCGTTTAAGAAAACGTCCGTTAATGTGAACATAAAAATTAAATGTATTAAGTAGTCTATGTTTTTCATATGGTTAAACCAAAACTTGCAGCAAGCTTCTGACCGTCCTTTCTCTGCGTCCATTATTGTATGCGATTCGTGGCTGTATATTTCTGAACCGAAATACTCTACACACTTGCGTTGACTTTTCTGTTAATTTAATGTCATCGGAATAATTGTCACTTTTGTTGTTACATATCTATATATTTTTTATGCGTAAAAATTCCGACTGGTTTCTCTCGTTTTTTTCCCAACCGTCTAGTGAAAATTTTTACAGTAAATTGTTTGCACTTTTTGGCAATTGACGTGCCTCGAGAATAATTATCGCGATTTTGTGCGTGTTTTTTGTGTTTGATAAGCAAAATTCCAAAATAAATATAACTTAATTGTTGAATTTTTTATAGACCCAATTGTGAAGTCAGAGGAATATTATCGTCCGATATACATAACTCCTCCTTGCCAAAGGGGCCATATTTTGCGATTTCGTTTCTGTTTTTTTTTTTAATTTGATCAAAAATTGTTTATTTTTGATTTATAGTGGAAGGTGTTAATGCAACGATAACTGATAACGGCCGTTATTCGTTTCATTTCAGTTGAACGATTTGATTGCAGGCGAACACATTTTCGAGTGCGTACAAAATACAAACAGTTCACTAAGCAATGGGCCAAACACTCTCGGAGCCCGTCACCGCCAAGGAGTCCTCCTACTGTCAAAATGAGTTGTACCGCGTGGGCTCGAGCTGCATGCAGGGCTGGCGCATCAACATGGAGGACTCGCACACACACATTCTGTCGCTGCCCGACGACCCGGGCACATCCTTCTTCGCCGTCTACGATGGACACGGCGGTGCCACGGTAGCCCAGTATGCAGGCAAACATTTGCACAAATTCATTCTGAATCGTCCTGAGTACAAGGATAATATGGAGAAGGCGCTCAAACAGGTGAGTTGTCAAATAGCCCGCATCCGGCGTTCACTATCTATTTTTTTGCCATAGGCTTTTCTGGACATTGACTATGAAATGCTCTACAATGAGTCGTGGGGCGAGCAGATGGCCGGTTCCACTGCTGTGGTTGTGCTCATCAAGAATGACCGCTTGTATTGTGCCAATGCCGGCGACTCGCGCGCCATCGCCTGCATCAACGGAGAGGTAGAGACTTTGTCCATGGACCACAAGCCCAACAACGAGGCCGAATCGAAGCGTATTAATGAAGGCGGCGGCTGGGTGGAATTCAATCGCGTCAATGGCAATCTTGCATTGTCACGCGCTTTGGGCGATTTCGTATTCAAACGCAACGCCAGCAAGAAACCCGAAGAACAAATTGTAACAGGCAAGTACCAATTACAGAACATGGTTAATGCAAACACAAATAGCTTCAGCTTTTGACGTTTATGTCTTATCGCTGATATAATGATAGATTTGATTAAGTGTTATCTGCGAATTTGAGCGACCTTTGTCTTTCTTGGGAAATAGAAAATGCAAGTATACGTTTGTTTGCGGCGTATGCTTAAAAAGTTGTTTTACATTTCTCAACAAAACCTCAATATAAGAATTACAGTATTGCTGCGCTGCAGCCGAAACAAAGTACGTTTGTTTACTTACGGTACACTTCTTAGCCAATAAAGCTACTTTAAAAATGTACCCGCAAACGTTTCCTGCATAAAGAACCAAGAAGCAACAACGGCAGCTAATGAAAGGAAACGGGCAAAAATAAGTTTGTTGTTGCCTAGCGTTGGATTGTAGTATATTTACGCTGCTTTGTTTATTTATTTTGCACCTGCCCGGCCGAGCGCCTGTGTTCAACTGACGCCCGCCCACGCACAAATGGCTCATAATATAAGCAAGTGCGAGAAAAAGAGAAGCAACTTAATTATGTATCTTACTGCATTACTTTCGATTGCTTATGTTGTTATTTATAAAAGCTTCCGAACGGCTGCCGAGTTGAGTGCACTGGCGTTCGTTATAAAGTTTGTGCATTGTATCTTCAGCAATCATTAATTTGATTTAATTTTATTATATTTCTGTGACATTTCTCATCTATCAACAGCCTACCCGGACGTGGAGATGCGTGAGATCAACGAGAATTGGGAATTCATTGTGCTGGCCTGTGACGGTATTTGGGATGTGATGAGCAACAAAGAAGTCATTGACTTCTGTCGGAAGCGTATCGGCATGGGCATTTATCCGGAAGAAATATGCGAGGAGCTGATGAATCATTGTCTGGCCCCTGACTGTCAGATGGGTGGGATCGGCGGCGACAATATGACTGTTGTGCTCGTCTGCCTCCTGCGCAATAAACCGTACGAGGAACTTGTAGCACGTTGCGCCTCCTCGAATGCCGCCGCCGCCACAAATGATGCGGATGCCGCCACTACGCCGACGTCAACGTCGACAGAAGAAGGCGAGCTAGATCTGAAATAACAGCAGCAGTGCACACATTACTACGTAGTCACAGCTGGTGTTGCAATCGCGATCGGTGTCGCAGACGAAGTCATATCCGAAATTAGCGTTATTGTCTTCAGCGCCATCATCAACCAGACCAATAACACCAGCACCAGCATCATTACCACTACCACCTCTAAAGCAAATGTTAAGAAAATTCCCAATAAGCTAGCGTTTACTTTTAAAAGCATTAATTATATTTTCCACACACTATTTACGTCGTTACGTTACTTAACACTTGTGTTCGTTATGATTTTCCTTAATGTCTGTCTTTGTATATTTTTTGTATTTTAAAATTATCGCACCTTGGCTTTCTTCATTGATTCACACACACAACTGACGGGCAGAGATAGAAACAGTCCAGAATACTACCGTTCGGCAACTATTCCGGCATAGTCAAAAATTGTAATTTTAGTTCATGGTTGTTTTGATTAAATTTAAAGCTAGAGAGCAGTATTGTTCAACTTTGTAATCACACAAAATCATCAAACTTTTTTTAATTTGTGCGAATTAAAATGATTGTTAATAAAATTGTTCTAGTTTATGTGAATTCCAAAAGGCGCACTTTGTGTTTTCGATTTTTATTATTTTACAATTTATTTAAGAACTCTATCTTTTCTACTAAGTTATATTTTTGAAACATTTGTGTACATAAAGCAAGGCAACAACTGCAATTGCAATACCAAATCCAAGTAGTTTTAATACTTATATTGACAGCCCAAAAGCGAATTCCCTTTTACCTACACTTACTCCCTTTCAACTAAATCGTAATGGTTGCTTGGCTAGCATCTATACTTTATGACTAGTAGTTAAATTTTGTGCCTCCAAAAATGCTTTAAAAGAATTCGCCTAGAATTAGTATTATTACATTGTTTTAAAACTTCTTTTGTAATGTATGTATATATACGATATATAGAGTAGCAAAAAACGTTTGCCATTTACGTAAACGTTTATTTTTGTGCTCAATCGTGAAGACGATCGATTTGTTGATTGCGTTTATAAACTAAGAAGTTCCCTGGAAACGGTCTTTGTGCTCATACACACACAGGAGATAATGTGCAATCTCTAGATTAGTGTGTTTGATTGCATGTGTATGCATGTTTGTGTACCACCACTGTCCACATTTTTTTCTCAGCCTACAAAGTTAAATAAAAAAACGATTGAGCAATTTTAAGTTGCAAAAAAGTAACGTGCGAAGTTAATCCAAATAAGAATACATGTAATTTTCATACATTCATATAAAATTAAAGTTTAATTTAGGTCCTAAATAATAAAGTTGAAGTTTACACGTATTCCTACAAAATGTGTTATTTTAGATTTTTTGGGTTGGAATGGAATGGAAAAATATGTAAATGGTTATGCCAGGCCAAAAAAGGGTCTTTTTTTAAATTTATTTCGAAGAATCTTATAAAGCGGTCAGCAAACTCTTATTTTACTATTTGTTAATAGATTCATGTATTCAAATAAATTTTGTTATTCTTCACGTAAAAATACTCGCAACAGTGTCATGTAGATAACAATTTCCAGCGTAATCTGCGTAGCAATCGAAGATTTCAAAAAACGCATATTAACGAGCCAATCTATATCTAGTTTAGTTAAAAATAGTGCTGTTTAGGTATTGTCATCGGTTTTCTTTAGCAACATTGGGTTTTCTTTAGCTTCCGATGATGATACATACTCACCTGTGTGCAGCGATGATGACGATGAAGTCACTCCAAGCCAAGGCCGGGCTGAAGCTGCTCACGTACCTGCGGTACACGCTGATAATTTAGACATAGATACTTCCAAAGAAAAACTTGCAGAACGCGCATCTCATACAAACAAAATATTTCTATGATCGTAACATTACTAGCCGCTATCCAGACTTTGTTACTATTGTCCAAAACTAGGCAATACGCTCTCTTTAAGGTTACGAACTGCTCGCCATCAATCAGCCCATATATGTATACAATGATGGATACATATTTTCCTCTTTGGTTATCAAATTGAAAGCTTTCAAACTATTTCTATGTAAAATTACAGCCACTCATGGATCTGGTCAAACATAGCAAGGTTTACCCTCTCAGGGCTGCAAGATATAGTAGCTTGACTGAAAACTAGTTTTGCCTAGGTAATATATGTAAGTACATATGTACATGACCGGCGGCGCGTGCATAAGCTGTAAATTCTTGCAAAATTGTCACAATAGGCTTGTCAGGCCATGGTGACCAGAATCTCAATCTGAGTATCATTTCGAGCTATTCCGTTCTTCCAGCGAATGAGCGATATACATACATATGTACCTACATATGTACTTGAATTGTTATTCCGCGTCCTCTCGCCCAGTTTTTGTTCTTGCTACGCTCATGTTGTGAATCATTTAGAAGATCAATAAAGTACACTGACAATTTTATTTTGGTTTTTGCGTTTTTTTATTTTTATTTTATTTTTTTTTTTTTTTGTTTATTAAAAACTAATTAATAATAAGTGTTATTTTTTCTTTCATTATTTCATACCTTTTTGTTTTGGCATTCAGCAAACAAAGAAAAAACATTCCTACACAATTTGCAATTTCGCATTTCATGTTGTATTAAACAATATTTCAAAAAAAAAAAAAAACAAAATTATTATTAATATTTTATATAAAATATCAGTGAAACTAAAACTAGCATTAAGTTTAAGGATTAGGTTTAGGCAAAAGAAAAGAAAGAGAATATTTATGCCGATTGCGAACATTTAGCTAAATACGCATACATTAAGTTCAGGTGTGTGTATGTGTGTTCGTTTTTATGAGCGCCTATTGAATGTGTGTGTGTGTATGTGTTTGCATGTTAGTCGCAATATTAATAAATTATATAACAAAATGTTTATTAAAATAAGTTCTATACATATTTATATGCATGTTTTATATAGGAAAATATAAATATATACATATGTATATTTAAGTTTTAGGTGTAGCTTTTAAATACAAAAACAAACAAATACGTTCGATTATTGAGAGTACGCAAAGCAGAAAGTGCGCGCGAGCATGTGTGAGTGCATCGTGACAAAGCGTGCCTTTTTAGGGCGTTGCGTTTTTGCGGCGCTCAGCTCAGCTTCACTCGAACAAAATTTTAAATTCAATTAAAATAAGGAAAAAATTTATTATGCTTGGCGGCTTTTGATAACTTCTAAATTTGCTTTTCTTTTGGTTGCTCAGTTGTAATTTTGTTTTTATTTTTGTTTTAATTTATTAGTTTTTCCTATACACTTTCCTTCTCTCATTCGCATACTCGTATATTAAAATAGTTTTTAAGTAATTTCTGCTTACTTGTGTTCTTTTTCTGCTTCTTCTCTACGTCTTCTTCATACACACCCTCAAACTCGTGTAATTTACTTATTAATTTTTGCATTTGATTTGGGCATTTTTGGGTTCTACATATATGTGTACTATATAAATACATATACATATGTATAAGAGTAAGTATAAACTTTGTTTTAGTTCTTTGCGATGCACTCCAACAAATGTGTCTGTCTCTCTCTGGCTCACTGCATGCTCTGTTTTCGTTTGTGGTTACAGCTATTTCTATTATTTATGCTTGCTTGCCATTCATTTCACAATCATTTGCTTAGTTGCTTAATATTATTTAATAATTAATATTAATTTGTTAATTGCATATACATACATATATATATATGTGATTTGTTATGTTTAGCTATTTGTATGCATGTACCTACTATGTATTTATGTATGTATAACTTCGTGTTTATTTGCTTTTGCTTCACTCTATATGTGCACGCTCTCTCTCTCTCTCTCTCTCTCTCTCTCTCCTCTTACTCTCCTTTCCATTTGTTTGTTATATTTTAGCACTTTGCAATTTGTTGTAGTTGGTTTAAACTATATTTGCATAAGCAATTAATTTCATAAATTTCATAATTACACTAAATATTTAGCTCACTTTTAGGTTTAATTTGTTTTATTACAATTATAATAATTATTGTATATGCATTTAATTTTCGTTATTTTTTATACTCTCACATACATAAATGTTTTAACACTAGAAAAAATTGGTTTTGTTTTTGTTGTTGCTATTAATATCTGCGCCTCTTGCTTGATCGGCGCCTATTCTGATCCTACGCCTCGTTCTCCGTACATACAACGACTTTATCAATCAATCAATTTCTTCTGCTCGTGAAGTTCGCATTTAAATATCTGCATATTATCAATATTGAATTCCAATGATTATCACTAAATATTTTATAAATATATATATATATATATAATGTTGTAGTTGTTGTGATTTAGTTTTACATGTTTGATTATTGCGCCTTTTTACGCGTTTTGTTTGTGTTCAATTTTGGTACAAATTCAATAACAATCATAAATGTTTTACTTTTTAATTTATGCAGTTTAAGCATAGACATGTGTATATATGCATACACATATTATATATATGTATATATATGTAAACTATGATAACAATGTGCGTTTAAATAAAAATATGCATAGAAAAACCATAAGAATTTTATTAGCAAACTAATCAAAACTGCATTTGTTAAAATTAACCACCAACATTTTGTCATTGTTAAATATACAAACTTTTGTAGTATGTATATGGACAAGTTGTTGTTATTTGTACATATTAAACGCCAATTGTGAAATTCAAGTGTAAAAACAAAAGCGCAAAAATTATACTTAATTCTATTGAATTTTGAAATTGAATGCAAATACAAATGTTAATTTGAATTTAAAAAAAAACACACTCAAAATATATCCTAAGAGAAGATTGTGATAAGAAAAAAGCGATGGCAGAAGCGTCAAATTGATTTTAGAACGTACAAATCGATTTATGAAATAGTCAAACTGACTTCAGAAACGTTCAAAATGATTTCAGATTAGTCCATAAAAACTTTCTTTTCTGATTTCAGAAATAATGCCGGAAATTGTCTAAATTTAATTGAATTAATTAAAAGATTCCAATTGAAAACAAAGTTCACACTTGAATCTAGCAAAAATGCTTTAATCAAATTGTATGTTTTAGAATTTATGAACAAAATCCAACTCCTCTATGAGGTGCAAATTTCCCGCATTCAAAACAAAACGAATATTTGGGCTTTCTGTAGATACAAAGTATTATTTCAGATATGTTAAATACTCTTAAGAGTGACCAAAAATCATAATGAATCAAAAGCAAACAATTTAAATTGCTACACGTTGGCAATTCAGTTTGTAGAGCGAAGTTGCTTAGAATTAATTAACATTCGTAACAAAGATCCCGGGATACAGCATGTGTTTGCAGCTGGCTTGGAAGATCGCTTCAATGACGCACAGAGCTGCAGCGAGCTTACGTCGCACGACAATCTCGTGCAGACAAGGGTCGACAGACATTTCTGGCGAAATGGCCAAATCGGCAGTTCTTCCTTCCCCCCCTTCCATTTGCAGGATCGACTCACTTGCATTGTGAGATGAGATTCAAGCTTTTTCTTTCTATGAAGCGAGTGTTGGTTATTGTTCTTGTAATCGATTGCCCTAGTCACATTTTGCCACACTACGAAGGTCAGATGCGCCGCAAAGAAAGAAGCCCATAACTGTTTTATAATAAATTTTGCTGAAATATCACAGCAGCTGCCAGCGAGCGCGCCAAATCTGCTTGGAATGAGCGAATGGTGAGAGCGAAATTCTTGCAGTACTTGTGCTTCTTTTCTTGACCCTCCCTCCCGCTCGCTTCTCGATGCCTCTGCACGCATGCTCCTAATCCAATGTGGCGTCGCACGCTGGTTTGTGGGTTTGGATTTCGCAAAGAAATAAGCTGTATCACATTAATAAGTATGTATCGTATATGCATGTGTGTGTATGTGTGTGGTGTGTAATTAAATAGTTAGGCTTTCGTGCCTGTTCTGTGATCCGATTTTTTGTCGAAAACGCAATTGAAATAGCAGCAGTTTGTGTTAGCTGTTCCGCAAATCGAAACGGTGTCGTTATTTTCGATATTAACTGCGCATTCCATTGCACTTCGGAAACAGAAATTCCGATAGGACTGCGGAACAACTTTTTAAATTCTTGTCGAATTTCAATTTCGTTTCCCAAACGGATTGCAGCTCAGTCGCGAATCTTTTTAAAGTTAATTCCAAACAATTTAGACATATGTATGTACATGTGTATATGCATTTATGTGTACACATATGTGTAAATATGTAAAACCCCGCGCGACACAATCTTCGCTTGATTATAAAGTTCGTTTACTACTTATGAACTTTTATCAAAACTTTGTTTTGCTTCTTTTCGCTTTTCAGCGTAAATTATAGATAATACCGTAAATCGATGTCGATAACGATGCTCAGCAAAAATGTGCGACTGTCGTTTTCGAGGGAAAATTATGAACGTCAAAAGTATAGCTAAATTTTCAAGCATTGATCTTTCTCGATATTGATAACGAACACTGTGCCGGTTGGGACACTGTGTGTGGAATATGTGTCTGTGTGAGAGTGTGTAATTCTGCTGCTTAATGCTAACTATAATTCATATATATGTACACAACATTATAGCATCTGCTCTTAGTTTAATATTATTTTCGTTCAGTGCACGCACACAGATGCTTGTGCCTTTGTATTAATATGTTTTGAATTTTACGCAGTACATAGTAGTAATTGATTAATTACATAATTAATAATTACGCACAAGAACTAAAGAATTAAATCAATGCAAGGGCTTTCCGCCATGCGATTTTATTTCACGAAAAAACGCAAATAGCAACAATTTTAAACAAATTAAAGTAAACAATGCAAAAGTAGTATGTATGCGTGTTTGCGTTCTGTGTGTATGTGTTGTGTGTGTGTGCTGCGCCAATTAAAGAAGGAAACTTAAACAACACTACATGGTAGTCGTTCGATTGATTATTTTTCGTTAAAGTTGTGTTTCTCTTGTTTGTCGTTTCTCACTAAGTATTAATTAATTTTAAATATAGGCACTTTAGCAATTATTAAGTTTTCTTATTTTAGAGTTTTACATCTTATTTTATTCATTTCTGATTTCAGTGAGAAAAATCAAAATAAAATGGAGAAAAGCAAACTAATGAGTAGAAATAAAACGCATAAAATTCCCTGCAAATAATTTTACGCTGCTTTCGTGTATTGCGCAAAAATAGAAGAGCATACAAAATTGCAGAAATCGTCTCTTTAAATTTTGCCTAGAAAATATTATTTTACAGTGGAATTATGGACATTGAAAAACGATGCCTTGATGCTTTGCTAAGCGCCACATGTAAGCAGCAGTTGTGAATTATGATAATAAAACAAATGCTCAACTGAATCGAAAGCAAAACAGCTGAAAGTGCAGTTGAAATGCGCAAGAGTTGAATCAAAATATCAGCGTAGTTTCTCGTATTCGCCAGAAAAACATTGGAAATTCAAAACAGCCACAAATTTGCACTTGTCATGAAATACAACACAAAATATTGCATAGATTAAATGAAAATGAAAAGATGAAAAGTTGTATAGGAGATTAGTTACTTTCTTTCTGCTGGCAAACGCAATTTTTCAACAACAGAATTACTAACACCAAATGTGGAAACTTGATTAAATTGCTTAACTTGCGTTTCAAGCAGCAGCAGTATTTGTTTTTGTTGTTGTCTTGTTACTTTTACTTAGCTTCATTTAAATCGCGTTTACATTTTTTTGTATTGTATTCAAAATTTAGTTTACATTTCTAATTGTTGTTTTTATAAAGTATTAGGTACATAAAAAAAACTACAGCATGTTTAGCATCGTATACATACACATATGTTGTATGTATATGTAAATGGTATGTATGTACATGTACATATGTTATATATATACATAGCACAATATATTCACAATTTAATTTATGTTCATGTTTTTCTTCTGGGTGTTGTTATACTTGTGATTTAGTTGATTAAATTCTCGTATATATATATTTTTATACATTGTATATAGACTATGCTTAAATTATAAACAACTTATTCATAATAAGTTAGTTTATACTAATACAATTCAACTTAGCGGCTAGAGTAGTGTGTATGTGTGTGTGTGTGTGTGTCTGCTGCAACATGTCGCACAAGTTTCACAAATTTCATTAACATTTATTTATTTTAATTGTTTCTACTTATATACACTGGAAAATACTAAAGATTTTATATGTTTGGATGTGCGTGGAGTGTGTTAATTCGAACTCAATATTTTTTGCAGTTTTCTGCTAATATGAAATTAAGAAAAATCAGTTTTCGAATTACAAACGAATTTCGTGAGTTAGTTACCTCTACCACTATAATATAACAAAAAAAAAGAATTTGCAGAAAAATAATAATTAAAAACTCAAATCTTCAGGTTTACTTCGCCTCGTTTTCTTCTTTATGGCACATGACAATGCATTTGTATGTGTGCGGGTAGTTTGCATATGTGTGTACATGGACGTAAGTATGGTATGTGTAGGTGAGTGTTTGTCTGAGTGCAATAAAATAACAAATTAATAAGCATATTCAAAGGAGAACTAGTATCATAAAAATAAAATATGTAATGTACAAATGTGCATTAAAAAGCGTTAAATCGGAATTAAATGAGAGCCCACATATACATAGTACATACCTAAATTAGTTATCGTTTATAAATTAACATATTTCCATACATATACATATATGAAATTATGTGTGCAGTTGTATTGTAAATGTTTTGCTTAGTTTTGTATTAAATTTTTGTCCTTCCTTCAATGAAACCATTAAACTGAGAATTCATAGAAGAAATGCGAAATTTGTACGTGTTTTTTTAATGTATGCAAATTTCGAAATTAAAATAAAATCTTATTCGATTCGCTCTTAAGCATAACATTGAACAAACGAAAATGTATACCGTTCTCCAAAACTTTCGCAAATTTGACTTGAGGCAGCTTGTTTGCGCAAACAATTTTATGACTATTTGTATTTGCAGAGCAAGAGGAAAGAGATACCTCAGCTTCATGTAAAGTAGCAAAACCAAAAACCAAAAGTAAAAGAGTACGTTTTTTAGCTTACTATACATGAATATGTGTATGTGAGAATTGCTACATTTAGCTATATATATGTAAATTCCTTTGTTTGCATTCATATTTCTTCCTCCCTATCTCTGGCCTCTCTCTTGCTCACTTGTTGATATTCATTTAAATAATATTCAATTTTCAATTGCTAATTTCTTTCCTCACTGTTACGTGTCTAACTACATTATCAAACTGGCTTTTTCCCTTTTTTTGTATACAAACATACATACTGAAAATATGTACATGTATGTGTATGCATTAGTATTTTTTATATGTTAAATTGTTCATATATATGTACATGCAAATATGTTTTCTGCATATATATAAACATATTTATATACATACATGTATAAATGTTGATAAATTGCATTTACTTTGCTATTTACAACAATATTTTCGTTTGCTTGCTTCATTTTATTCTGTATACACTAACTAATAGACTAAATAGTTGTAAGAATTATCATATTTGACTGGTCCTTGTTTATACATTTTGCGCGTAGGCTATCCGTGCTTACAAAATAGACTGCAAGTAAAAGAAGTGCAACATTTCAAAAGATATCTAACGGAGAAAAACTAAGTGCACACAAACCTTTAGCCTTTTTGTTGACCCGAATACACTTTCGATTACTTTTAACAACAAAATATGTTTGTATTTGTTACGTAGAAATATAGCAGTATAGCACATAGTTGTTGAGTTGTAGTTGTTATTGCAGCAGCAGCAGCTTCAGCAGTGGTAGTAGTTTTAGTAGTAATCGTTTAAGCAGTGAATACTAGTAGTGTTTGTAGCGTAGTAGTAGTATTCTCCATATTTACAAATTTACCACATACTCTACAAAGTGCAAAGAAACCGTCACCTCATCTTCCATTTGTACGCTGGTTCTGTACGCTCTCTGCCAGTGGCGCGCCCTCCAGCAAGCTGAGTATCTCGGCTGCCGAACGTGGCGTTTTTCAGTTCCTTTTTATCTATTAAAGTTCTCTTGCTTCTGCATCACCTTTGATTGACTTAACGATATAAGCAACAAAATTACTAACGACTTAAGAGTGGTGTGTGTGTGTGTGTGTGTAGATTATGTATGTGAGTTTGGTTTGTGTTCATCGTTTGAAATATTACTTAAAGTTAATTTTTGGACGATATACTATATGCTCTTTTCTCTGCGCTACTCAAATTAATTATTTCGTCCAGCTTTGCGCGGTCCACTGCTGCTACTGCCGTTGGTGGTGCTGTTGGTACTGTCTCCGGTGTCCAGTCTTTCGCGCATGCTCTTTTCCTTTAAATCCACGCGATTTCGCGTGGCTGCTGTAGCCGCAAGAGCAATACTACTACCACTACCAACGCCACCACTGCCACTATTATTACTGCCTGTGCTCTGACGATTCTCACGTAAAACATCTGCAATGAAAGTTACCATAGATACTGGTAGTAAATTAAATCTTGTATTTAATGTAATAGTTTAGGCCTCTCTTTATCTATAGTACCAGTGTGACGCCCCAAGATTGCAGACACCTCAAACCAATCAGTAAATGAATGAGCAGTACCGATTAGTGTGGGTAAAGAAGATTCTGTTTATTTAAAACTGTCATATTTGATTAAATAAATTGGAAGATTCAGGCAAGAGTAATTTTTTATGTTGTATATGTTATAGGATGACAGTAGAGATGTGGAAAAAATGTTTGGAGGAAATAAATTTCTGAAGTTTTTGAACTCTCCAGTCATCTATAGTAACTGAGCGTTACTCAAAGAATTGAAATAATCCAAAATATAAACATTGTGCTTCTATTAACTCTCGAGTGAAATGAAGCTATTCATAGATATGTACTAATATATGTACATGTTATGTTATTAGTAAAGAAATTTTCTTGAAAAGTCGAAAAGAAACTACAATTTCTGTTTTTTCGAAAACTGAAAGTGATGAAAAAAACCCGAGTGCATATCGCCGATTCGCACTTTCGCGGCGCCTATTCGGAACAGTTACCGGAGCTTATATGAACTTTCTTTGTGAGCCAAAATCAGGCGCTAAGGTGTTATACTGGTAGATAAAGATACACTGTTGGGCAAGTGTGCCTCCACTAACTCACCTTTATCTTTGGAAATATCAGTGCGCAATGTTACCACATTGCTGCCACTGTTCACAGCACCTGAATTTGAATTGTTGCTACTGCTGACACCAGCAGCGGCAACATTTGTTTGACTCGAAACATTCGAGGTCACGCGTTTCTCCGCCGTCACAGCCGCGACAGGAGCGCCGGATGCAGACTTTTCGTTGGGTTTATCGATAGCCGTTGCTGCTGACGCGGCAGCAACAGCATCTATTTTATGGTTGGCAACAACAGCCGGGACGACTATATCACTTTTATGTACGGCAATGGGCGATGCGTTGCCTGCGGCTGCGACGGCATTGCTCTCCTTGCCTCCATTGCCATCGGCGCTGGGGCGCTCCTTGTGATGCTGCGCCACCTGAGCATAGCTGAGGCGAGCCGCGTTGTTGGCGGCCGCCGCTGTCGCTGTGCATGTCGCCGTTGTGGTAGCCGCAGCAATGTTCTCGTTGGAAGCCGAATTGGTGGATGTGGAAGCATGCTTTTGCTTCGTAGCGTCTTTGGGCGTTTCCTTCTTGGCGAGTAAGGCAGCAATGGCGGGCGGTTTCTTGTGGTTGCTCAGACTACACTCGGCAAGGTTGGTCGTCATCGTGGCCACGTTACATGTAACGGCAACACCAACTGGAGCGTGTGCGGTCGATATTGTTTTCGCGCCGAGAGCGCTGCAGCTGTTGCTCGGCCGTTCATTGCCAATATCGGTTGTTGTTGGCTGCCTGTGGCCCGCGTCCATGGCAACATGTGCATCATCAGTCTTGTTAGTTTTATAGTAGTTGTCACCGTCAACAACAGCAGCAGCAAATTGCACATTATTGCTGCTACTAGTGGTGTTGCTTTTGCCGCTGATGTTGTTATTTGTTTGTGTTAGACACTTTATCACAGTAGAGGAGTTATTAGAAATTTGTTTATTTGTCATTGATTTGTTGTTGGGTTTTGTGGACAGTGCGCCATCCTCAGCAGTGGCAACATCAGTAACCGTTGGACTTATCACAACATTGCGCTGCTGTTGTTGCACCTGATAATGTTGTTGTTGTTGCTGCTGTTTGTTGTTGTTGTGACCAGCAGAATCTTTGCGTACTTTGTTGCCTTTAGCATTGCTGTTGCCGCCACGCACCAAATCAGCCAGACGATTTTCAGACCAACTGCTGCTGCCGCTGTCGCCCGCGCTATAATTGTTAGCATTGACTGAGGAACTATTTTGTTGCTGCTGTTGTTGTTGTAAGCAATTGTTGCTATTAGCAGGCTGCAGCTGATATTGCTGATGGCTATTATGCGGTTGACTTCTGTAGGCCTTCTGCTGCTGCGACTCGCCGTTGTTGGTATGATTGATGTTATTGTTGGCAGAGTTTGTAATATTTGTGGCATCGTTAGCACTGATTTGTGGTTGTTGTTGCTGATGTTGCGCTTGTTGAGTGTTGATATTGGCAGTTTGCTTGCTGTTACTAGCCGTAGCAGCATTGTTGTTGCTGTTATTCGTTGAAACAGCATTGGGTGCCGCTGACGCTGAAGAGGCTGCCGATGACGAAGTCGCTATTAGAGAGAAGAGCAGAGAAGCAGAGAAGGGCAAACTTTAGCGTCGATTTCATATAGCATTCCAATGGCTAATCTACTCACCTGGCAGTGGTGGAAATGCACTCGCCTCCAGGTCGAACTGCGGCGGTTGTGCAGGCACCACATGCGGCTGCTGTTGTTGCTGCTGCTGATTGTGGTGGTGGCTGTGCGGGCCGCTGCGCTCATTGCCGCCGCCCAAGCCACCGCTGCTTGATCCCCCGCTAAGGCCCATGCCGCTGCCGCCGGTGCCGCTGTGATGATGGGGGTAGAAGTGCGGAGCGGGCGCGTGATTTGCGGAAGAATGATGCTGAGACGATGGCGCCGCATGGTGGTGGTGATGTGAGGCCGACGACGTGTGCTGCGTATGATGGTGCGCAGAGCCGCCGCTGTTGTAGTGCGGATTGTAGTTGTTGCCCTTGTAGCCGCCACGATGCTCCTCCCGATGAGAGCTGTAGCTTCCGCCACTGTGATGGCTCTCCCCGCCGCGACTCACGTGATGGCCACCCAGACCGGAGGCTTGCGCAACACTATTTGCGCCCGCCACCGTCGACGCTGTCCCTTGCTGCTGCTGTGTGTGTGCGGCGTGTGAGGACATACTGTAGGACTGCTGCTGCGGAGTAGAGGATTGCATGAGTATTTTTGCTTTTTGTGAATTTGGATGTGTGATGGTTGTTGTTATTGTTGTAGCAATAGTTGCTAGCTTTGCACAATTCGAATGGCTGGGATTGTTAGTAGAACTACTGTGATAACTGTTAGTAGTGGTCGAAGTAGTAGTAGTAGAGCTATTATTATTGTTGGTAGTAGTAGTAGAAGTAGTTGGACTAGTTGTAGTAGAAGAAGAAGCAGAATTATGGAACTTATTGTAATTGCTGGTGAGGAAGCTACTGGTGGACATTGTTTGAACTGGATTTATATTTGCATTTGTTTTTATATTTTGATTTGGATTTGCGTTTGCATTTGCAATCGGATTTTGATTTTGGTTTTGATTGTGACTTTGGCTTTGATTGATTGGCTTGTACGGGTTCGGATTTGAGGCGCCGCTGGTGCCGCTGGCTGTGATGACGGTGGTGGTGGGGTTGCTAGTAACTGAATGCACTTGCCCAGTACAGCTGCCGCCTCCTCCTCCGCTCACGATGCCTACGCAGCCAAGGCTGCTCCCTCCCCCCACACCGCCGACACCGCCCAGGCCAGCCATGCCACCCCCATTGTGGACATAAGTGCTACTAGTCGTATAAAACGTCGATATACTGACCCCACCGCCTCCGCCGACGCCGCTGCCGCTACCCAAACGATTGCTACTGGGCGAATATGTTATTCCGCTGCCGTCATCATCGCGCCGCCGGCGCCGCCGCGGCCAGTGCGATAACGGCTCCTTGCCCGCGCCGCCAATCGACGTGGCCAGAGACGAAGTCGAGCTCGACATGTTGCTGTTGCGATTGTGCTGCTGCTGCGAGTGCATATGCGACATTTGCTGTTGCTGTTGCGCATCCACGCCCATCACATCCTCCTGCATATCAAGAGCATGCTGCTGATGTTGCTGCTGCTGTGACTGATGGTGATGGTGAAGTTGTGCCGACACTGTCGGTGTCGCATGCACATAGGAAGCATGTTGCATGGATGCTGCTGCCACGACTGCGGCATTAGAGGAAGGCATTTGGTAGTGAGTTTGTTGCAGATGCGCTGTATTGGCATTATTATTTTGATGCTGCTGCTGCTGAGCTTGTTGATGGTGGTGCACGTTTGCTGACTGCGACTGATTGCTGTAATGATGATGTGTAGGCATTCCACCACTACCACCGTACGATTTATCCATGGACGATTTTGGTATACCACCTAAGAACACAAACAAAGAAAAAGTTAAGTAAAAACATGCCATCATTCTGCAATGTTCCACATTTTACTACCGATTGAAATTGATTTGAGTACAAATTAATTGCGATCGCTTTTGATTTCGATCAAAAGTTAAATTTGAAACATGGCTGAATACAACGATTTATTTTAGTAAAATCACAGTAAAATAGCGGAGCGCAGATAACGCAAAAATGTCGCATTCTACTTTGAGGCCATCCACGTTAAAATTCAAGTACATACTACAACCGTAGACTGTAACCGATGATTTAGGCAAGCACCGGCGGATTGTATATTAGTTGGAAAAAGCTCGTGTCTAGCAATTCCTACCTGTGCTGTTCTTAATATTCGAATAATGTCGCGTGGGATTGTTGCTAGTTTGCAGTTGCTGTTGCTGTTGATGCGATTGTTGCTGTTGCTGCGCTTGATTTGTCGATTGTTGCTGCTGTTGCATTTGATGTTGCTGAGTTTGTTGTTGCTGCTGTTGCACCTGCTGTTGCTGCTGGTGCGGGTCAACAATTGTCGCTGGAACCATGCTGACCAAGCCACCGCCCACACTACTGGTCACTATGATATTGCCACCCTGTATTTGCGTCTGCTGCTGCTGCAGTTGCTGCGAATTATTGCGTGGTTTGCTTCTGTGACCACCGGCGCTACCGCCACCAGCGCCACTGGCGTTGCTACGGTGATTGCTGCTGTAGCGTCCACCACCGCTTTGCGGCTTCGTCGCGGTGAGCGGGGTGACAGTGGGCGGTGGCGCCGTCGTTGCATAAGCTGCCGGTACAGCCTGCGGTGCGAGACCATTGGCAGCGAAAACATTTCCAATCTCATAGAAATTCTGTCCGTTGCCAGCGGCTGCTGCTACGGCAGCAGCCGCCGCCGGCCAAGGAGAGGCGGCGTATGCCGGATAGAATTGTTGCTGCTGGAATGGCTGCAACGACGCAAAAATACAAAACAATAGAAAACACTGTGTTTGCAAATGAAACAACCACGAAACAACACTTACAATTAGATGCAATTGGCCGTTGTAGGGAACGGGCGCTTGCGCCATAGCTGCACCATTGGCGGCATAAACAAAGCGCTGCGGTGCAGCACTGTAGGCAACAGCAGCGGCAGCCGCCGCATTCGGATCGTATACCGGTGCCGGTGGCGAGGTCAACCGAAAACCGTTCTTCAAGCCAGACACCGACGTAATGGGCATCCTGTGTATGAAGGGTTTCGCCTTCATACGCGCCATTATTGGTTTTCCCTGCGAGTGCAAAGAATTTTAGTATGATTGTAAGGCATGGAGAAACCGGAGCGAACACAGTGTCAAATGCATGCTTACCTGAAACTCTTTGACGTCCTCGCGAAGATATTTAAACGCTTTCTGGGCGTCGTCATCAGACTCAAAGGTAACGTACCACGAATTGTTGCCCGCAAACTCGCAGGAGATGACACGTGGACAGTTCTCGTTATTGAAAATGTTCTGAAATGCAAATATCAAATATAATAAAACTCGTGCTGCATTGGAACCCGACTAAATACTAATAGAATACAGAATTTTAAGTTGTATGACTTGTGGAACCTAACACACAATCATTCTTAAATACATTATCCAACGAATCACTGTTTTAATTGCGACTGGCATAATTTATTATTGTGCACTCCAATCAACGACCCAATACATTTTTTTTGCTAAATGACTCGGAAGCGCTAACATTTTCTTCCATCATCAAGTTTTTCATAAGGTGCATTTTTCGCTATTGTTTGTTCCACTCGAAACAAATTCACCTCAATATTTCAATTTTTCCAAACTTAAAACATTTCTAGAAAATAAAAATTACTAATTTCAAAGTCACTGCTTAAAGTTCAAGCGAATCGCAGTGATCATAAATCATTTTCATTGCAATGATTAATTAGTTGTATTACAAATAAAACATATATGTACTTTCGAAATCACATTTTCAGCAATATAATGCAAATTTGTACCCATCTTCTATACTACTATTCTAAGAAGGGGCGCTTATTCCAGACGATCTAAGAATTGCACTAGATTGAGTGATACACCATTTTGAAGGTTTCGGCGTGAATCTCCGCGTTTAGAATCTAATGAAATCGAATGTAGATTGAAGATTGGTCAAAATATAAGAGCTTTTAATTTAGAAAATTTCCTATTGATTTCTCTTTTGTTGTATTTGTTCAAAATGACAATTTACATTTTTTCGTTATCTACCTTGACTTCTTCGACTGGTGTCTTATCTGAGATTTCTCTCAGTATGATGATGCAGCGTTTATGATTGGGACGAACTCGCAGCTCATCCTCATCTACTTGCACATTTGGCGATTCTTTCAGCACTTCCGTAATCAGTTTAATATCCTTCGTTAGTTTTTTGACAAGGTTAAAGTTGGCCACTGTCCATATGGGCACATATTGATCGCTGTCCATTTGGGTGAGAAGGTAAGTATCGTTCGCTAAATTTTCTCTGCAAGAAGTAAATACGATTGAAGAATAAAGTTTAAACTCTAAGACGAAAAATACAAATGAATGTGGAGAATTTAGAAAAACTGTAAATACAGCAGGGGGCGGAGACATAGGGTGAAATAAGTTTAAGGAACAACAAAGAAAGCGAGCAAGAAGTAAAGAAAAGAGAGAAATGCAAAAGTAATAAAGATAAAAAACATAAAGAAGAAAGAAAAGCAGACAGAAAGAAGGATACACAAATAAAAAACACAACAAAGAAAAAAAACCAATAGAAGGTTGTAAAGAAAAAAGGGAGGACAGAAGGAAAGTGTGACAGAATAAAGGAAGAGCTCACAGTAAATAGCAGCGTCGAAATGATTGTACCTTGAGAAATAGTATTCCAATTGCGTAGCCAACAATTGCTTCAATTCTTCCAAAGGCATGCCATTGTCGCCAGCATTATTACTACCAGGATTGTTGGTAGTGCCTAGAACTTGAAGTTGCTGCTGCAGCGATTGGTGTTGCTGTTGTGTATGCTGATGGTGCTGCTGGTGCTGATGCGTGTGTTGCTGTGGCCCATTGCTTACCACCATATGATGTTGGGCGTGCGGATTGTGTGTTGCTCCTGCAGCTGCTGTGCCAGACATTTGCTCAACAGCAACTAAATTCGTGCCGGCGCCGGACAAGTCCTCTTGGCTGTAGCAGACGACAGTGCCGTCCTGCGCGATGGTGCCGTTCATCACGGCGTATTCGGTGCTGTCGATTGTTGTAGCTGTAGCACCGGCTGTTGTTGCCATTTGCGGCTGATGAGCGTATTGTATGTGTTGCTGCTGATGGGGTTGCACCGTCTGCGATTGAGTATGGGCAGCGGTGTGAGTGTGGCTATGCGCTATCAATTGTTGATGCTGGGCGGGTGGTGCGGAGGCCGCCACTTGCAGCGCCTGCGAGTGCGGTGCCTGTGGGGCTGTGGTGGCGATAAGTGGGATGTGTGTTGCTGTCGGAGCTGCCAGTTGAGTTGTTGGACCGTATAAGTTAGTGGCTAACATTGCCGTTTCAACAGGAACACTCGTATAGACGGTGGTGGCAACAGGTGGTTGTATCTTCACTGCATCACCGTTCATGTAAACGTAACCGCCTTCACGTGCGCACCAAAAACGAAAAAATATGGAAAAATTTCGAAGTTTTAGCTACTCATTTTTAATGTTATAGAAAATAATCAAAGTGAGTCGATTGAGAAAGGAGAATATCATCTGCGCACAAAAAGAAACAATGGGAGTGGTGTGTTATGAATATGAATGTATGATGTGCATCGGATAGTTATATACATATGTATGTACATATATGGTGTTTTAATCGGTTCCAAAACTCTTGTCAATCAACTTATTTGTAAATTATGTTCATATAAGCTAAGCTACGCAAAAGTGGCAATTCTGATACAAATAATTGACCTTTATTGAACAAAAAGACACTATCCCCGCACAAACAAAACAAAAAAAGAAAAGAACGAAAAAAATATTATTTGATAGCGAGTCAAATAAGAATTGGTTGGGGGTGTTGGCATGTATCTACCTCATTGCATTGTTTGAAAAAATACCCAGAATTGGAGCTTATACGCTAAATAGGCGGCATTTATGTGACTGATTGGTTATTAAAAACAATTTATTAATATTGTAAAATGTTGTATATGTGATATGTATATATTTTAAAGCCAGTGCCGGTTTATATGAATAATGTGGGAATCCTAGAGAAAAGAATATATCGCTTCATTTGACTTTATTATGGCACTTTCTGATACAGCCTTTTGGTCTTTTCTTTCCGGAGCAATTTGGCAGCCCTATTGCTTGGTATTTTATACGTGTGCGAATGGAAACATTTTTTTAAGTAATTCAATATATACATAGCTACACTTAAGGCAGTTGTAATTACTAAACTTAACCTCATCTATTTCGCCACTCCATAAAATTCCTTATTTTTGAATGTTTAGGAAAAATAAAAGAAAGATTAAATTAGAAACCTTAGCATTTGAGTTTTTACGTGTTTCTTTACAAAAATGTAAATCTGATTAACAGATTGCAGGAGGGTAGAAAGTAATAGACAGGCAAAGAAAAGTGATACTACTTTCGGCAGATTGAGGCATCGAACTTTGCCATATGTTCAAAATTTCGGAAATTACACGACGAAACGCCGAAAATTTAGAAGAAAAATTGTTTACCGGTATTACATCGATTTTCTATTTATTATTTCGCTTTCCATCTATTTGCTCAACATAGCAGTCCCGGTCGTGTATAGACACAGGACCATATTCCTGATACATTTTGAAGGAATATTTTCATTACCGGTAGGCAAAAACGTGATTTAAAAATATATAAATCAATATTTAGCGCGCAAAGAGCGCGAAATGATTAAATATGTACATATGATTATATTGACATTTTATTAAATAAATTTGTATCAAAAATACGCTTTTCAGGACAATGTGAATACACACACAAATCCCTACATATTATGTAGGAGCAGGGGATGAGGGGATGCTTCGAGCCGAACTGCATGTCTTGCATATGCGTGCAAAGGCAAATTTTCTAAATGTCAAATGAATGAATGCAAGACACGAAGAAGACGAAAATGGAAACGAAGAACTGAAAGCAACCACGCAAAAGCCAAATGCACCAATACAAAAAATAGCCAAATAACGCATGGGATTGATAAATTGAGGTATTCCTGCAATTGCATGTGCACAAGAAAAGTAGCACATTTTGCGAATGGTACAAAATTTTGGAAAATCAGTACTTATGGTAATTCAGAGAGAAAATCAGCGACAGAAGGGGCAAACTTATTATACATACATATATGCATATACTGGAATAATTATTATAACATTGTCAGTTCTAAATTATGTCCATTTATTTATTAAATATATTTTGGTGGCTTTTCATCATTTTTTTCACTTGGTATCCGTATGCTTTCCCATTTCCCATATTTGTGTGAAAGTACAAACCCAAGTAATATTCCATTTTGTTGGTAATCGTGCGTGGAATTCTCAAATTCCAAGCTTTCTGCTTTCTGCACGCGCCTTCACACACAAGCACACGAACGATAATTAATTAGAAAATTTAATTTTCTTCTCTTTCCCCAAGACGATAATTTTTGGTCACTAATTTTCGTTTACTCCTCTCTCATCGTCGTCATTTGTCGCCTCATATGAATGATTTAATTTCGGTTCTCTTTTCCTTTTTTATCTGGCTACTCTGCTTTGGCTTTTGCTTCGCTTATTATTTCTTCATTTCTACAACTTTTTTGCAAATATGCACACTTCAGCAAAACATGTAGATAGAAGAATCGGAATTGAACATTTTTCACCAGGAAATTTTCTTCGGTATGCACTTTTCTCTGATCCCAAGTGTTTTACAATTTAATATTTGCGTTAGGCTAACACAACACACAGTATGGCGCACTGATTTTAAATATTTAAGTTTTAAAGCACAATATTTTCTCTTATTTTTCCGGATAAAAATTTTGACATATCATCATTAAATAAGTCAGCCGTCCAAGTTTTCGTCGCCGTTTAACTTTCGCCCTGTTTCTTTCAATTGTTCTAGTTCAATGGAACACTGGAACTTTACGGAAAATGGTACAATGATATGAAACGAATAAAGTTACCAGAGACAAAAACCGCTGAAAACCCGCTATGTCCAAAATCGGCGGTGAACGGTTGCAGTTTTTCGCACTGAAAAAACTACTGTTCCCCATATTAGTACATATTATTTAATAGTATTATTAGTACCAATTTCTACATACAGGTTGATACATGTGCTAAAAGCTAAGTTACAACAGGAACCAAAATTGGTATTTGGTTGTTGCAGTTGATACATGTGCTAAAAGCTAAGTTACAACAGGAACCAAAATTGGTATTTGGTTGTCCGATTATCCCACTCGGTTGTTGGTTTCAGCTTTTCATTTTAAAGCAGTGTTGCATGCAAATTCAAATTATTTTCTCTTTTTAATCGGAATTTTACATTTGAAACTTGTTTAGGTAATATTTATTATTCCACCATCCGCGTATTTTACATTTGCATACAAAGAACTACATTTATTATGAGTAAAATTATTAAGTGAAGCTACTGAAACACATTTTCTATTTGGAAAATAAGACGTTTTCGTAAGTTTTGAGGAATTGAGCGCGAAATTTGTGTAGCTTGATGAAAGATTTTGCTCTGCCGCATTGTTGTCAGTGAATAGAACCGCAACAAAATTTGGGATTTCGTAACTTGGATTTTGGAGCTCTTCCTTCCGCAAGCTTTTACCATGTATGTACACTGCGGTGAAGCCCCTTTCGAAGTACCTGCAGTTCAAGTCGGTGCGCATCTACGACGCCATCTGAACGCTGCATTCCAAGTGTACGGTGGTGCTGTTGCTCACGTGCTCCTTCCTGCTGTCTGCGAAACAGTACTTCGGCGAGCCCATCCAGTGCATGAGCGATGAGAAGAACATAGAGTCCGTCAACTCCTACTGCTGGACAATGGGCACTTACATTATACACTACTTTGATCCGCGCGATATGAAGAAGTACAATACCACCACAAAAAAAGAAGTAGGCGAAAATGTGGGCTCGGAGACGATCGGTTTGACGGAACGCGTTTATCTGCGCTACTACCAGTGGGTGATCATGATGCTGCTGCTGCAATCGGTGGTCTTCTATTTTCCCTCGTTCCTGTGGAAGGTATGGGAAGGAGAACGTCTCAAGCAACTTTGCTCGGAAGTGGGTGAGTAATAATGGAAATGCCTGATTTGGTAATCTGTTAAATAAAATTCTCCTTTTAGGCGATGCTCTTGTGCCAGAGAGTATCTATTTGACTGTATTACCCTCCTCATCCGATTAGATTATGATTCTGGGAGAAAATATTGTTTATGTTTATGTCGGCGCAGTTATGTATATCTCAATTGTCGGCAATTAAATGGTTAGGTGTGGTTTAGGCTAAGATCAGCTTTATCGAAGATAAGAATACTTACGAAAATACGCTACTTCATCGCAAAATAGCAATTTTAATAAATGTTATTCTTTTAGCTATTTCAATTGAAATACGTTTATAAAATATAAAGTTATAGTGTTCATGATTTTCATATTGCCGCTTTTGAGTACGAATTCGAAGAGAGAGAAAAGTGAACGCAAATTTGTGACTTGACCGCGACACCTTATGATTCCGTACAAATTTTTTGTTACCAACTTAATCGAAAATTAAAACACACAGCTTTTGAATGTAAGTTATAGGGTACACTAATAAAAGACACACCTAGGAATTTATACAAATTAGCTTTTCATACTAATCATTATTCAATTAATTAAAATATTTGATATGCAAGAAACTGTTAAATTCAAGCTTTAAATTTCTTAAGTATGTTTTATAAATACGTGAGTCATAACCAGCTATACACAAATATCTCATACACTAAAATAATGAAGACAAATACAGTGAACAAGCAAGCAAAGTGACGTAGCCAACAAAGCAAAACAAAAGAAAATACAAATTACTAAAATAGCAGAGAAATGTTTACAATTTTAAAAATGTGAGTGCAATGAATTGGTGCGTATGTTTGTAAATTAGGATCAGGATCGGGGTGACATGACCGTTTAAGGGAAATGTACACTTACCACCAATATCCATTCCACATACAACGTTTTCTGCTACGAAGGAATAAATGATGAAGCCTTTTGTGTGAAAAGCCAAGCTTTTCACGCCTCGTAAGTAGGAAAAATCACGGAAAGTTTGCAAACGATTAAATAATTTATTTGTTTTTCTTCAAGCAGTTGGGCTTCACAGTTGCGTATTCATCTTTTTTTGTATTTTCTAATTGTTTTCCTTTAGTGTCTTTTGTTGTTATAAGTATCAGTCGGAGAATTAGCTCGTATTCAAAATCTACATATTTAATATTTATTACAAAATGTATTAACCTATTCAACGAAAAGTGTCAGTCAGAAATTATAACCACCACATGAACTCGCCTCAATTTCACTATTATTAGAACAAAAAGAAGTAACAAGATCGAAAATGCATATTAGAGCTCTGCTGTATCTTCCGCAGCTTTCTAATAGGTCATTTGTCCTAGAACTATATTTTTAATGTCTGTGGAAGGGAAATATCTTTTGATATGTATCGAAGTATCGAAGTATATATATATATATATAGAATGATCTATTTTTAATTTCATATATACATATATTTAAATGAAAATTCTGACGAGATTCGGGCAAATACATAAGTATGAGCGCACCAAAAAGAGGACTCTGATAAGATCAGAAGGCGATCGGTGATCGTTCCCTAATCGAATAGTATTTCATAAAAATTTGAATTCTATATGATATAATCTAAGTTTTGAAACGAAATAAGTAAGAATCAAGCTTTTCGTGCTTCTTTACGTTTTTACTATCCATTTTCTTAATATAAGTTACCCTTTGATCTTTTTCTAAACGATTCTCTCGAGTGCAGTCTTACAGCCCTATTCGCTCGCTCCCGGCACAATTGATTGAGAGTATCAATTGATCCGCTTTCTTGTGCCGGGCTTTCTACAACCCTATTCTTTACCAATCGTATCACGAAAAAAGCTTTGGCGTTTCATTTAAAGCTCTTTGCTGTGAAAACAGCTGTTTGTGCTTCTTCTTCCTCACAAAAAACGAAAAATGGAAACAAAAACTGCAGAAAAGTGAGTATTTTTTGGAAATTTTCATTAATTTGGTGTTTTATCTTATTTCTTTTAATTTCTAGACATCGTATATTTAACAGGAGGACGTAGGAGCAGCTGCAGCATTTCATTCAAAGTTGCAAACAGCACCCAGAGCAGCAAGCCGGGAAAACAGCCCGATAGCGCTGCGAGCAGTGTAAAATTTGTGGGAGCAGTGGCAGAGGACCTCGAACTCCCGATATAAAGGAGTTTTAGCAGCAGGCCATACATGTGTTGTGTTTTTAAAATTGTGTAACTTCCTTTAAATTGCTGCAATAAACAAATTTTTGCTTTTTTGCTTCAAAATTGACGTTTTTCAATAGCTGTTTTCGCTTGTTACCTCCTAATTCGACAGTCACAATGAATATCTCAATTGATACAATTCGAGCTTTTGATTTCTCTTCTGAATAAGGAAAAGTAGAAATTGTGCCGAAATGCTCTATTGAGACGAAATTAGTATTGAGACGGTCGAAGGAATAGAGCTGTTAGTAGCACATCTTTAACAAGTTAAGAATTTTAAAAAGCGACCGATGAAGTCATGGAAACATTATTTAATACTGGTTTAAGACTTTCAAGTATCCTGGTTTTCAAAAATAACTGTAAAGAACTAACTTTTTTGTCTTCGAGATAGAATAATCGATATTACAATTCCGTTTTTAATTAATCATAAAATGTTGAAGCACAAATTTCAACATAATTTTAAGCACTTATTGTGTATATATTTAAGCTATTAATGAAAGGCGTTTGGCATTACTCACACTATAGCAAAGCAGGTTTTCTATTTAACTGTTCCAATTCGGTTAAGTTCTAAGAAAAATGAATTTCCTTGGAACAAAACAGCGTGTAAATAAGATGAACAAAACAAATGAGTAAACTCGAAGTAATTCGCTTAGTACTGACGCGTAGCAATCAGCCAAAACAATTTGTGATCATGTAATTACACAAAATTCACTATAAATTTAAGAAAAATGTTTAAAATTCCGAATAAAAAAAGTGGGCCTCCGCCAAAACCACTGGTATTTTGTCTGCGAATTGTAACGAAACCGTTCACCTTTTACACTAAAAGAACGTGGACCACAGGGGGAACAAAATAATATAGTGACTTATAGCCAGAATTAGGAGAACTTCTCTATTTTGTTTATTTTTCGACCAGAATATTTCAAAATTACGCGTTTCGCTACACCAATTAAACCATTTAGTTCCGCTTTTACTACGTTGAAGCTTCGAAGGAACACAGTGGCACTTGCACACTTTTCCAGTTTATCCGAATTTCGTTTTCACCGTTTGACGGAAACACTAGCTATTCCGTTTCTTTTTGTTTGCGGTATTTCGTATGTAATTGACGCGACAATGTTCTGAGATCACACTATACCCGCACACCCGCACTTAATTGTCAAAAGTCATACAAACGCTTATGTAATGCGTGCGAGCGAGATAGATACAAATCCACAGCTATTTTCAAAGCAAATCAACGGCAAACGACGACAATCAATGCGAAAATCTTTACGCCTGCAAATTTCATCGAATTTCTCACGGTCTTTGAATATTTTAATCATTCAAATGCATCAAACGGTTGCACAGCACTTTGTTTCAACTTTTATATTCAAATTAATTTCAACTGGCAAAATTAATTAAATTTTATCAATTCGCGAACGCGACGATACGAGCGACAAAGAAGACGCATTTGTATTCGGCACTAGGTAAGAGCTATTCACAATAAACAAACTCGAAAACAAAATTGATAAAATACCACAAAGAGGAAAATACATTTGTACATCAGCGCCTCTAACGAAATATAGCGAAATTAAAATAATTCTGTACTGATTTGGATTAGTGATGCCAGCTCTTTTCATAAATAAATCCCATTTTAAAATCAGAACTAGCCCCTAGAAATTTTTTCAAATATACCAATGGGCCAAAACTTCTTAGATGACTTCCTATCACTTACGACTACATAACAGCTTCGATTGTCACATGTGGGTGTCCGGGAATATTGAATTAAGACGTATTTTTGACGTAAATGAAAAGGGGTCTTCTTAAACTATTACATTAAAAAAACGAATTTTTTGTATTCCATTTACTTTTTTTTAAATTCCCGGGCGGCAAATAAAAAACGGTGTGTAAATTCACACACAAAACATTATATAGATATTAACAAATCCCCCTTTTCAGCCATTTCCTGTATTTAAACTGGAATCAGAGAAATTAAATTATTGAATTGGAATTCTGTTATTTCTCTCGCTGGAATTTTTGGCATGTTGCAAACTGATTTTATGAACGACCGGTGTACTGTACGGCTACCATTGAAGAGAGCTTTCGGAAGAGCTCTCAGTACCAAAAAGGTCCTCAGAGACATGAAAGGGTTTTGAGCACACAGTTGCAGACGACTTCCCCATTACAGGTGCAGCTACTTCCTGCTGGTGGTTCCTCGGATATCGCAGTTTTATTTCCTTTGGAAGCCGCCATTGCTTCCGACAGCGCTGTGTCCATTTTGTTTTTCAGGGAGCGCATCACTGTGTCATCTTCGATGCTCAACATAACTTTCGTTACGTACTCCCCGTACGACTTGGCATGTTTGAACGTCAGATCTCCCTTCATCAAAAAATTCATTTGATCGAAGAGGAACCACTTTGAAGGACTGGTTTTATCGCTTTGTAAGCGTTTCAGCTCCCGTTTGTACTGCGAACGGATGATGTTAAACTTTTTTAGAAGTTCCTTCGGCGGAACTGATTCTCCCATCGCAACAGCAACTTTAGTCCACAAATGTTCTTTTTTTCTCCAGAACATATTTTTCTTTGCTTTCCAAAGTGGGCCATATTTTGATACTTCCTTGACGAGGGACATTGTTCTTTCTTTAGTCCACTCCATCAAATTAAAGATTATTTATTATATTTATTATTGTTATTTCTTATATCGTTATGTTGATAATAATGTCGAATGTCTGTGTTAGTTTGGAAATCACAATTTTTTGTGAACATGTTCACACGGCCATATGTTTTAGTTTTCAGTATGGCCCTATGAACATGTTCACACGGCCATATATTTTAGTTTTCAGTATGGCCGTGTGAACATGTTCACACGGCCATATGTTTTAGTTTTCAGTCAAGACGACGAGCACAGGTAAAGATCGATGAAGCCTATTTACATACGTCGTGCACTTGGAATTACAGGCAGAGAATAGTATTTTGCGATTTATGGTTTACAAAGTATGTACAACAAATAATTTTCCATTTAAGATATAATTTATTAATATTTCATACATTTGTTACATGTTACTGTACTAATAATATTCATATCCTATTAGAAAAAAATTTTATATTTTCTCAGCAGTTTTATTCATATTTCGCGTAATAAAAAAAATTTACTTTATAGTAGTCTTCATTTGTAGTGTGGTATCTTGTCTCTTCTTCGTCCTCTAGTAATTGGTTGAATTGATAAACTATTGAAATTGGGTTGGTAGGTTTCGGCTTTGTGAGACACCAACAATTTTAACATTGTAAAGCGTTTTCCGTGCCTTTAAAATCGGTTTTCTAATATTTGCGGTACAACGGAAGAACGAATTTAAAATTACTTCAGCAACATACTTTACATTAGATCGCGTGCGGCTGGGTACATAATTTATAAAATTAACAGAAGTTGGTGTTTTTATTTAAATCGCAGTTGTAACAATTTCATTAAATTTATATCAAATTGCTTAAGTTGCAATTATTTTGTTATTGTTGCTGTTGTTTTATACAAATATTTGGCTTGCATTCAATTTGCTCACAAAATTTTAAATCAAATGAAATTGAAATGCAAAAGACAAGCCTTTGATTTAGAAGCCGTGCACTTTTAATTGCTCAGGTTTTGCAAGGCCAGCCTTAGTCAACCATTGGCAAATGTTTTCACGTTGGTCTCCCTGAAGTTGAAGAACTTCTCCGTATTCAGGATGCTCGATTACAGTACCGTTGCATGCAAACTCCTGCAAAGAATTTTAATAAAACAAATGACAAAAATACAGCGAAACCGGAGATAATTGACACATACCTTTTTACAGGATCGCACGATCTTCTTTAAGTCATATTCTGCCGATAAGCCTTGTACAGTGGTTAATGTCTTTCGACCATTTCTCTGCTGAATTCTTATGTGCACAAGCCCGTCTTGAACATCATCATCAGCACCCTTGATTGCGTCAGCAAAGGGGTCTGCAAATTATAAAATTTATGCATATTATACGAGTTTATGTTTATTCGGCAGCTTGAATGTTAGAAAGAATAGTTTTTATTCGGACTGACTTGCCAAAGAGAAATGACAATACTTAGTTGTCTATTTCTGTTCTGAAACAAAGCAATTTTAAGTGTACAACAACAAAGAATTAGAATTATTGCTCACATGGGCAGGTCATATAGCTATTTCGGTTTTTGCCAGAAAACCTCATCAGTGACTTTTAATGTGAATTCTAATAATTTCTAAACGACTAATTACTCGAAATAGAAGCATTAATGGTAAAGTCTGTGAATTTATGCATATTAATATTATAAAGAAACCTATGGTCTATTGAAGACTTCAAAACAAATTTCGTAAATGGCTTATTTTGACTGCTGTTTACTGGTTCTAAGAAAGTAAGATTTGCTTAATGCAGGCCGGCTCAAATATCAAGATTCAAATGTAATGATGACGTACACAATCCTAGTTATAACATGTTTTCCGATTATTTTGCATTACAGTTCGAATGAGTATTTTAACAAAAGATTAACACTTCATTATCACGTGCTACAATTCAAACGCCTCAAAATTTTTACAACTTTTAAATATGCATGCATACATACATTTTTCCTTTTTGCAGGCTTTTTTAATATATGGCAACTACATGAAGTCTACAATGCCAGACGTCGACGTAGCAGCTACCGAGGACAGCAGCAAAAAATTCAGAAAAATCTCGACTAGTAGCAATGCTGACTCATCGTATTTCGTTGTTGAATTTTACAGCGCGATTGGCTTACACTTTATTTTTCCACAAACTTCATAACACGAAAGTGATGAAATTTCTTCTGACCGTCTAAACAAATTCTTTTATAATTTTCCACTCCGCAGAGGGCTTGATGTAGAGCAGCCATTTTCTTGCATGCTTTGTCCGACAAAACGTAAATTTCTCCACATGCTTTCTATATTTTCCACTCGCACTTGAAACTTACCAAATGTATTTAAATTCTGGATGGACATACGACAGTAAAAAGTAACCTCAGCCGAAAATAAAAGCTTGTTGCAAGTCCCTTTGTACTTTTTTGTATTACTGAAAATTTTTTACTCAGTGGCGGAGTTCGACGTTTTCAACTGCTCGAATGAAATGTGAATCTGAACGAAAGTAGTAGATAAATGCCTGGAATAAATAGAAACGAAACCAAATCGTTGCTGCCACCTGAAACGATTTGGCGTTGCCATATTGTTGAGAAGTTTATCGGCTAGGAACGCAAGAACGCAATTAAAGTCACTTTGCACTTGTCATTTCCGAAAAGATCGTTAAAATACAAATTATTCTATTACCCTATTCGAACGGAATTGATATCAAGTTCTTTGGAGGAAAAGACCGCGTAAAGAAGAAATTCAACAAAAATGGAATGAAACATTAGGCTTCCTACAATTTATAAGTTGGCGAGTGCACTTTCTGCGAATTCTTACATCTCTCTTAGTTTTTTTCACTCGTGCGCCCAGTACATTTCCCGTATTTCACGCGATTTCAATGAGGAGTTCCCCAAACTGCGTATATTTTCGCACCCCAACATCGCACCCCAATATTTTATAGTATTAAGGTGCTTTTGCAAAACAACAATATTGAAGGAAATCAAAATAGTCGACATAAATTTAATATACATATATTTTCTTCTAAAGTATTCTATATTTAAAAAGGATTCTTTCAATTGGTTGTGAAGATAAATGATTACATTCATACATAATTGCATTTATGAAAGAATAACTTCTTCTTTTATTATCTCTTCCGCTTCCATACTCTGCGACAACTCGGCCTCGGCTACACGTTTCTGCAGATGCCGCCAAAGCGTACTCTTTGGTATAGCGAATAAATTGGCGGCTTGATTCTGCGACATTCCCTCATGAACACACGCCTTCACAGCCTTAGCTAATTTCTCCCTGAGCTCGTCCTTTGATACGGAGTCGCGTTTTTTAAAGGTTACATATTCTGGCAAACGACCTTGCTGTGCCAACCGTACTTTATGCCGGTGCAGAGTAGACATGGGAATGTCCAATTCGCGACTGATGTTCTTTAACGACTCACCGCCCTTCAAACGCTCATAGGCCAGTGTGAGTAATGGATTCTCACGTGCCGTTTTCATGTAGTTAGGGTTTTTGCGCACCCGTCGCCATAGTACGGTTTTTGAAACTTCAAATTTTTGTGCAGCTTTTTGAAGGCTGATTCCTTCATCGATTACTGCCTGCACGGCCATATCCAGGTGTGAATCGCCGCTACCGTGCGTGTCATTGTAAGCGGAGGAGTAACTTTCACTGGAAGTGTTTAGCACTGAAATAGGGTCAGCCGTTGCATCAATAGTGTTTTCCATAACTTGATGCATATCATCAGAAGCACTGGTATCCATTTTTAGCTTCACCGTTTTAATTTTTTGTCTTATCTGTACAACACCTGGGGCTGGGGCGCTCGTACTTGCAACTGCGACTGCAGAATTTGCATGGGCAGCATTTTCCGCGATCTCAATAATCGGCTCCGTGCTGCTGCTATATTCCTCAATTATATGTGCTTCATCGTTGTCTTCTTCAGTCTCCTCGATTTTCCCCGAGTCCGTGCCAACACTATCCATTTTGGTATTTTGTGTTAGTGTGAATGTGCCGGCGTTTTCCGTCAGTATGAATTCATTGGCATTTGATGTTCCGGGCATGTGTTCAATGGAGTAAGTAATTTTATGTTGCGGCTCATTGTAAACGTCCAAAAATTCAAGCTCACGGGGGTTAGATGTCACCTGCTCCACAACACTATTCTCATTCTGATCATGCTAAAAAATCAACAAAGAAAAACTGTATCAGAATACGAAATAGATCCATTGGACGGCTCTTGGTACCTCCATTTTTTGTCCAGAAACATGATCCTGTTCCAATAGTTCATCATTTCCTATTTGAAAACCGCTTATTGTTTTCACAGGTAAATTTGCGGTTGATGAGGGGATGACAGCAGAATTGCTGGCACTTGATAACGCTGCTGTGTTGCACTCAAAGCTGATGGCAGATTTTATGCCTAAAATATTAATGGCTTCCAGAAACTCGGAAAGATTGGTCGATGTGATATTTGTCTCGCCCATATAAATGAAAGCGAGCACACTGTCGAGCAGTGATCCACGTATGTCTGGCACAACGATGGTGGCTTCCTGATCCATGGGAACATCCGCGAGCAGGTTATGCAGCAGGTCGCTACAGGAGGAAAGCACAAAACGATGTGCCCTCACAGAACCGCCAGCAGCTACCAAATTCACTTCGCAACTCTGTGGGTCATTTCGAAGATTCTTCTGAATCTCAAAAACTGTTGCCGCGTGTCCCATCCATTTCAGATGATTCATTTTTACTGGTCACAGCTAGATCCCCTCCAGAACCTAGGGCGATTATTTGTTTATGTTTTGTTTTGTTTTAATTTCACTGCGAACGATCTGCAATTTTTCTCTGCAGTCCGGAACGACGCCTACGAAACGAAAATGAAATGTACAACTTTTCGAATTCGATTCCAAAGTTCGAATTAGTTGTCACTTTAATGTGGAATTTGGAATTTGATAGCACAGGGTTGCATTTTTTGATTTTAAAACGCAGTATATTCCAATACAGAACAAAATATCGAAGTTACCGCTACTTCCTAGTTTTAATGCAAATACGCATGCGATTTGATTCACTGCTCGGTTACACAACCCACTTAATATTTGAGTTTAGTTCCTAATAATTACAAGGATCCGATATTAAACTCGGAAACAATTCTGTCCTTATTTCTATCCCTTTGCTCTTTTCTGAGAAACGCTGGATCCTTAACATTAATGTTCTTGAAAATGCCAAAAAGTTTTTCAAGCGACAAGGGCTAAAGAAAACTGCAGTACGAGAAAATCTGTATGCCTTTAATTTTTTTTCTTGACTACCAACTTCGAATTCCGTGTGTAAATTGTAAAGTGGGACTTATGATTACAAGATCATAAATAAAAAGTAATTGGTTACTAAATAATCGAGACTTGTTCTGTTATCAAACTAATACACTGTTCCTTCGCCAATGACAAAATCAGCTGATTTTGAAAAAATTGCCGCAGGTGGCAGCAATTTTCTTCGACGTTAGTTGAATTACATAAAATCCGAAAAGGACCAAAAGTAAATAAAATTTTCTTTTTGTCCGTAGAATTGAAAGAATGGCAGCCTTAATTAGAAATTTGGGGGTCAAATGCTTCACGGGAGCTTTGGCGGCTAAGAGTGGTAAGCTGATCGTAAAGACTTGAATAAAAAATATGAGATAGTTTTGTTGTTTCAGTTGCGGCTGTGGGAACGATGAGGCTAAGTAATGCTCCCGCTGCGAACGCGAACAATGTGGCGGATAAACGTAATAATGAAATCTATAAAATCATACGTCCTTGACAATTAATCCTTTCAGCCACGATTAGGAAACCAGACCAAGCAGCGCGCACCAGCCTGACCGACTTTGGCAAATATGTGGCGGAATGTCTACCTAAATATGTGCAGAAGGTGCAATTGACGGGAGGCGATGAGCTCGAATTGCTGATTGCTCCAGAAGGTGTAGTGCCAGTGTTACAATTCCTCAAGGATCATCATCAGGCGCAGTTCACTAATTTGGTGGACATTGCTGGCATGGACGTGCCAAACCGCAAGTATCGCTTCGAGGTTATCTATAACATTTTATCGCTGCGTTACAATTCACGCATACGCGTCAAAACATATACGGATGAGTTGACGCCTTTGGATTCGGCCAATGAAGTCTACAAGGCAGCCAATTGGTATGAACGTGAGATTTGGGATATGTACGGAGTGTTCTTCGCTAATCATCCCGACTTGCGACGCATTCTCACCGACTACGGTTTTGAGGGACATCCTCAGCGCCGTGACTTCCCTCTGTCGGGCTATGTGGAGGTGTGTTGAGTTGGGATTTCTGTCTGTTTGTAATAGAAATCCAATTCAATCTGAGGTCTCTGTATACATTAAAATCTACAATACTCCACTCTTTCCAGCTTCGCTATGATGATGAGAAGAAACGTGTAGTTTGCGAACCTTTGGAGTTGGCACAAGAGTTCCGTAAATTTGATCTGTCTGCACCCTGGGAACAATTCCCCAATTTCCGCAATATTAATCCGCCAGCCGAAGAAGTCAACACCAAGACAGAAAAGAAGTAAAAATATACACATTGCGCTATTATTGTTAAATTTTATTAAATGTATGCATACAATAGCCAAATCTAAATAAAACCAAGAAAATGTCACTTGATGTCGCATTTTGATTTATAATTTATTGAATATTTCTCATGCAAATGAGTGCATTTTAAAAACACATACACAATTCCTCAAATCTTCCAATTTGTGCTCCGACATTATTTAAAAATTTTAATATTTGCGCTTTCAGGTACTTCTATGTAGGTAAAAGTAGCTGACTATAAATGTTATAAGTGATATTTTTTGTGTATAATCGCAGATCCTGCAAATTTTTAATTTGGTCAAAAAGTTGTTACAAATAATTCTTATGACTACCAATTAAACCAAAAATTTTTAATTTAATTTATTCATACGTTTTTTTCTGAACTCAGCTATTACTTATATTTTTTTTATGAAACATTTGCCAGCAAATTGTAGGATAATATTATGCTTTAATAATATTATGTTGCAGCTACTGAAAATGTAGGTTACGTTTAAAACCTGCATAAACGCTCATAACGGTTCGACTAACAGCTCCTCTCAAGCATCCCTATAAAGCCAGTTACAGAAGGAACAATTTCTTAAGATTGTTTTGGTGGAAATAGTTGCTGGGTTATGCTTAGATCAAGCGCTTCTCGGCTGGACCTCATCTGCTGGGAAATTTAAGACGAGATCTACTATCCCCCCACCACAGCTTCACACAAGTCTTGAAACGTAATACTACACCTTACTTCCAAATAGAAACAGTTGCGAAAAGCTTTACTTTAAATTTTGGTAACGTTTTACACAATTTTTTTATGAATTATTCTGCAAATATTTGAGCTGTTTAGGATTCTGAAATATTTTCATGGCCAATTAGAAAGAATTTGTGGTAAATTACCACTGGTAATTGAGAAACGTCCAGCTCCTTGTGTTATTTTTGTTTACTATTTTTTAATTGTATTCAAAACTACAACATTTCCAACAAACTTTTTTTTTTATAGCTCTTTAAAAAACTTTACAAAAATGTACCATTTTGGTTCACAAAGAAATTATGTATGTATAAGTATTTGAGACCGTTTATAACTGAAATGCTTGCTGTCAAATCAAAGTGGAAAACAAATTCCATTTCCACCATCTAAATTTTCTCGCAGTTTTTAGTTTTAGAACATTAACTATTTTGCATTTTCTTTAAACCTCACAAACACTTCGACTTGAGGTCCTTTTTGATTTTATTTTCCTTAAAAAAATCAAACAAAAATTGCCACTTTACAAATAAATATGCCACTAACGGAATATACATATATGTACATACATACTTACAATAATTGTCGTAAGCCCTCAAGCAAATGAACGGACTCCTATATACTATTTGCTTTTACTGTAAACTGACATCCAACCCTTCTCTTGCTCATGTACTTTCGTGTAATACATTATTTACACTACCGAACAAATTCGCATAATTTTGCGACTGACAAAATTTATATACATATACCTGATGTGTATAATTCAAAAGAGTCCATCAACACCTTGTATCTAGATATTTTCAGCAAAATTAAACTGAAAGTTTAAAAATATGGTACACTGCACACTTCTTTCAAAATATTTTCGAGAGTTCTTCCCTAATTCTAACAGCAACACCCTTAACAAGAATTTTCCAACTATCACCAATACCAATATATAAGCCCTATGGACACTTGGACTTTACTTGTCCTTATAAATGCATTTTACTACCGATCCAATTTTTCAATAAAGAATTTAATTTTGGTTAGAGAAACTTAATAAAATGCATTATAAGGTAAATTTGTTTCGAACTTAAAGATGTAAGCACTTTTTGAACTGCTTTTTTTACTCAAATATTTATTATTATTTTATAGCGCATTTGTAAAAAAAAAGGGCATTAAAAACGCGCTAGCATATTATAAGATTGAAATATCTGAGCATGAGCCGTGGACAAGTGCTCGCAAATTATACGGAAATGTATGTATGAAAATGATGTTAGACATTTTGCTGTTGGCTTGTTTTTATTAAAAATTGCATTTAAAAATTAGAGGAAAATCTCCTGTTAGTGGCTGTTTGTTTGGTTTCCCATTTTGGAGTAGTTCACTGCAATTGGTTGTGTCCAGATTGTGGTATAAGATATTTTTATAGCACTCCACTTTGGGATGCATTCAAAAATGTTTAGACAAGGCAAGCAGCTCATCGTCTACGGTTTTTCGTAGCTTTGAATGCAAATGCAAGAGCTCCTGAAAACCTCTTATCAAAAATAGAAATTTCTTTCCGTCCACAAAAATGTGGCGTTCAAATTGTGTTACAATTAAGAGTGTTACTTATGGCGGAGCAAGTCGGAATATACTTTTCTGCACAGTTAAAAAAGTATCCTAGCCCCTTACAAAGATAACAAATCTTGGCCCCCAAGTTAGCGCACACAAAGCGTTTGTGGCTTTGGGGTTATACAAATTATACAAAAACAATTCTCATCAGTTTAGATGGATTCAGTTTTGGTGTACTGACGAGCTGTGCTGCCGCCACTGCCACCGCCACTCGCACCGCCACTGGCGCCCGAGTAATGCTTGCCGCCGCTGTCAGAGCATGCTGAGGTGGCATTCGAAGTGGCAGTAGCCGCCTCGTTGTTCAGCCGCTCGTGGTACTCTTGAAAGCAGGGCACAATGCATAAATTCGTTTGGCATTCGGGACAGTGGTACTTGGTTTTGCGTCGCAAAATCCTGCCATGTCCATCGATGGTGTTCCAACAGAAGTTGCAGCCCAATGCCGGCCCTGGTCGTATGACAGGGCAATGGCTGGATCGCGGATTTTCCAAGGTGATAATCTCCCGTGAGGTCTACATACGGAAAAAGGTCGTAACATTGTGGCCGGGCACTACTTCCCAAATTAAAGCTTAACTTTACTTACTTGCGGAGATGACACCGATCGCTGCAGTTCCTCGTTCTTCACTCGCAGCGTAGGTACATGCTCAAACGAGCTGCTTGTCAATGCGGCCGGTCCAGGCTGCAAATTGCTGCTGCTGTCGCGCTCGGACAGCAATATGCCGGATGCCGCCGATTTTGAACTACGAAATTTGGTGCTCGGTGCAGAGGTGGCCTCTGCAGCAGACCGTTCAGCCATTGCTGGTCGCGCGGGCGGTGAATTCGAGCGGCCGCTGGTAGTTAGTTGCGGCAGCGTAGGCGTCTTCGTGGGTGTCATTGCGATGCCGCTGTCGGTGGATGTTGTTATTGTGGCTGAAGTGGCTGCTGTAGCGTGTGTGCAGCTTTCATGGCTGCCCGTTAAGCCAACGGGAGCAGTGGAGAAGCCGCTTTGTGGCACCAGGTAATGCGAGGAGCCCGCTGGTGGTGGCGAGCCGGACGCGTAAATCGACTCCGGCAGTGATATGTGGTGCGAAATATGTAGTGGCGCGGATGTGACATGGCTATTGCTGCCCGACAATGGATGCGAGTATTGGCGATGCAGTGGCGCAAACGGGTTTGTACCTCCGCTTATGGCCGCCGACAACGCAGCATGTTGGCTTGGCAACAAGGGGTCGGAGTGCTGCTTCATTAAATATGGCGTGCTCTGTGGCACCGATAGTAAATTCGGCGAGGATGGCGTCAAGCTGGGCGCCGGTTCCGAGGCGTGTCGCTCAATACGAGGCGGCACTGTTAGCAACTGATGGTGCTGGTGGTGCATTTGCAAGTGATGGTGGCTGCTGGTGCTCGGGTAGGAGGCACGCAAACTGCTTACTGAGCTGCCAACGCTACTGAACGGATCGAAGTCCAGCGCAGATGTGGGCTCGGGCGAAATTTGATTGTTGGATAAGCTGTCGCTGTCGCGCTTAACGCGCGGCTGACGTGTGAGCACACGATTGCGTTTGGTACCCATTTGTTGGTGCAGTGGATGTTGCAAGTTTGGGGTGCTACTACTGGCAGCTGCAGACGTCGCCATGTTTAGAGCACGCACTGTACCGTCAGCAACATAATTCGAAACGGTTGGTGTTGATTTTCCATCTGAAAGAGAAATAATGCAAAGTGTTTACAGTTCCAACAGTTAGCAGTATGCAAAATTTCTCGTAGTTCCAACGGCAAAACCCCAGCGCAAGCTAAATGATGTTTCGTCGATAACAACAGTTCCTGAAATCTGCATTTCATTAATGATTTCAAAATGATATTGAGATAATCCATAAACTTTCAAACTAATTTACAGGGCCATTAAGAAAGAGATTCGTTGTATTTGTGATTGGTAAGTAATCTTTGTAATCATTTATTTAGCATAATTCCACATTAAAAACTACAAACTACTGGAGTAGAGTTTTATACCGTTAAGAGAGAATGCATTTTCTTTGCTTTCTCTTATTTTCTTTAGTTGTTCTCAGTGTGAGCTCTGTAAAATTTCCGACTGTATGCTCGAGTGTGTTTATTGTAGTTTTATAGGAAACAGTATTACTTCTCTTCATTATGTATTTCAATGAGTACGTGTACTTTTGTATTTTCAAAGTATAATATACAGCCTAGAGTAAACCAATAGAAAACATGTCGCCTCTTTCCCATAATCGAATTTTAACACAAACACTTCACGCCGCCAATTCCCCTTCTCTCCACTCACCATCTAACCCTTTTCCTTATGTATATTGTATATTTATATCTCATGCATGGGGCATACATTTATGTATCTAAGATAATCTACGATTCTTTACTTTTTGCAGAATTTCCTGCCTGCTTGCATTTTTCGCTCACTTAACGTATAAAATAAATTAGATTAAAAATATTGCAAGATTTTGTAGCAAACTCTCATATTCACCGACTACGTTATACAAAAATTTGACTCTTAGAAAGTTTACAAAGTTTTTGAGTTTCCAGTTTTTTCATAATTTACACGGGCAAACAAAAAATTTTGGGTTTTTTACTCAGCTTCTAAAAATTATTAATAACACAGCTTAGAAAGGTTAAATTCTAATAATGAGACCACAACTATAAAATGCAAATTTTCACTCCACCATAAAGAGTACTGCTGCAACAACTGCAGTTTTCAAATCAATCATTTATAATAGTAAATTAGCAAGTAAAAAAGCCGGTCTAGTTGTTCATGTTTAGCTTGCCACCCACGGAAATAGGAAGAAATAACATAAGTTATATTAAAACGGAAAATTACATATCTACAATGAAATTTATAAAATACGAATTTGGCATTTCGAAGATACGACACCAAGTTTTCATTTTCAAGAAAGCCAACAAATAATAAAGGTTTATACTAAATTAAATAAATGCGCAAAACAAAAATTAAGTAAGTTCAAATTTTAATCGAAGCGTGTAGGAATGAGAAACAGGGATTATAAATGGGGACATCAAAGTGGCATACTACAGAAAGTCAATATTTAAAAAAAATTCGTTGAAAAAACTAGTGAAATAATGAAAATGTTCGTATTGTTTGTTGTATTCTGTGTTGTTACGCTTTATTCTTTTACATAATTTTCACTTGTAATTTCACATTTATTTTTAATTAAGAACATACATATTTACTGCCGTTTATTTACGTATATAATATATATATTAAATACAAAAACATGATAGTAATGATAATTACAGTAGATTTTAAATAAAATAAAATTATAACTCGATATTAATTGTTTCTTAAATGGCAAAGTTGTTGTCGTTCCTCACTGTTTTAAATTTAACATTCTCTTCACTATACAAAAATAGTGACAGGGACAATATAAAATATATGTATGCGTTCTATATTGTATTTTCACCATAAATTGAATTTCTTTTGGTTATTATTTGAGAAGTATGTGTGATTAAACAAAATTTTTGTTAAGAAAATAACTACTTTTACAACTTATTGTTACGCAACAGCTGTGAGAAAGAATCAAACATTAAAAAAGTTCTGTTTTACTGTACATTATTATAATTTTGCTCATATGCAAGTATCATTTAAAAACATTTTTTTACTTAGATGCTACATACAAATAGTAAATTATGCAAAACAATTTCGAGTAATGGAGCAATTACCGTACGCGTCGTTGTTGCCAAGTTGTTGTCATCACTTGGTAATTGTTGCATATCAATTGGAATCACTTTCCACCGCTTAAGACACCACCGTTTTAATAACTTCAATTCTTCTCACTTTTAGTTGATTGCCATAACGAAAAGAAAATTGGACGAGTTGAGCTGTAGTGTCGCTTACTCCGTGCAGATTGTAACCAAATAATATTGTTGGATTTTAGGTTTCATGTAAGACATAGGGATGGGGATGGTGGCAACGCTTTTTTAGCCCTTGCTTTTAGGTGTTCATGACTTTGTCAATTACTGATCTCCAGTTTTCACAATTGGTGTTACAGCGGCCGGCGTTGCTGTTGTGGTTGCCAATGGCACCATATTAACAAAGCTATTCATGAACAGTGCTGGGGCAGCTGACGCTTGCAGCACCGTTGCCACTGGGTGTATTGTCTGCCCGGCTGCCGATTCCGATTGCAGTTTCCTCGTGCACATGGAAATCGTTGCGGTGGTGCCACTCGAAATTGAACTCTACATAGAATTGAAGTTAATACTTTGTAAATTCATTGCAGCTGCCGGAGTAACATTAATGGTGCCCGTACCAGCACCGCTGCCTGCGCCAGCGCCTGTCGCATCAATGTACCGCTGCCTGGACATGGTATGCAAGCTAGCGAAGCTGTCCATGTGTCTGGTGTCCAGGAAGTTCATCACACCCATTGTTGGGTGGGTGGCTGTGGTGCCTGCGGTGCCAGCGTGATGCGGCGGGCACATCAACGACGGCGTCGGCGTGTCCGAGGTCGGCGGTATTTGCATGTTGAGCGCGGCGCTTTGTGCAGCCGCCACGGCGGCGGCCGCAGCCATATGCTCGTAGTTCTCGTTGGTTGTATCGTCGGCGGTGTTAGCGGGCGGTGTTGGAGACGGCGATAGATTTGGCTCTTGCTTAACAATGCGTGACTTAATGCTGGGCCGTGACACGGGATAGCCGCGCTTCTTGTATTCCAACCACAGTGTGCGATTGTTCACACCGAACAGCCGCGCAGCCTTGCAAAATCCTATGCCGCCGGAGCGCACAGCTTCCAGCGCACGTATGAAGTTCTCGTCGCCTTGCGGATTGACAGAGCGCTTGCGCTTCACTTGAGCAGCACCCGCAGCCCCGACCGTTACGCTGCCGGCGCCACTGCTGCTGCTGCCGCCCGTGCTAGACCCAGTGTTTGCGGTGGAAATGTTGCTGGTGCTGCTGCTCGACGCATTGGTCACGCCGCCGGGGTGCACCGGTGATTGGGTGGGCGTGGGGCCTTGGCTGTACACCGATTGCACCATATTTGATTCGTTGGGCGATGTGGGCGAAAGGTTTTGTGCGGACGTCGCCGTGGCATAGCCGCTTACCAGATTGTTCACGGTTATGATTTGCGGCGAGTAGGTTGCGTTCTGTGCTTGCTGCTGCTGTTGATAGTGCAGCTGCTGCAGGTGCTGCTGCTGTTGTTGATTGCTGGCAGTTTGCGCGTCTTGTTGCTGCTGGCGCTGCTGCTGTTGCTGCTGATCTGTACTGCCGCTGGCGGTGGCGTTTGTGCTTTGAGTGCCGCCGCTACCAATTAAATTAGTTTGACAAGATGACAGCGAAAAGCGTGAATAATTCGAATCAACGACCGTCCATTGCAGACCTGGGAGGGGAGAGAGAGAGAAGAGTGTGTGAGAGAGTTGAGTAAAAGAGAGCCACAATTAGTTTCTAATTATACTGCTTTTATTTTACTATTTCTTCTCAATTATCATCATTAAAGAAAATGCAAATTTTTTTTTACTTTATTCTGTTACTACAGATTGAGAAAAAGACAGAGCGAGAGAAAGAGACAGTTTTCTAACTGCTAACGCTAAATTTCAAATATAACTTTTTCATTTTTACTTATTAAAAAACTGCAATATTCAATTGAATTTAGTGAACAATTCTCGAAAAGAAAGTTTTGTATATCAAAATCGAATTCAAAATGAATAGGATCTTAGCAAAAAAGAAGTCAGGATAAAACAAAACACATTTTTTGTTAAATTTACAATCAGTTCAGACTCTGTGCTATAGCTCTCTCCTGATCCCAAGTTCAGAATGAATGGCGTCGAAAACAAGATCGAGTGTTTTCATATAGTCATAAGTTGTTTCACGGTTTTCGTAGTCTCTTGTTTGTGACTGAAAGAAGTTTAATTTGTTTAAATTTGATTCGGTGATTCTACCCATTTAGCTTTAGCATTTATTCTTGCCATCGTGTTGAATTTTATGCAAATATTCAACGGCGTCCAATCGTGTAATACACACAATACTATTAATAGTACAAATGCGAGAAGGTAGTATAGTTGGATGGCGGCGATTAAATTGGTTTACATGAATTTTACGAAACAAACAAACGATATAAATATTCAAAAACAGAAAAAGTAAAATTTTGCGAGGCTTAAAAATGAAGTTAATTTTAAAAAGAAAAGAAACAGAATTTACTTATGTATGAATATGTTATTGAGCTTTTACAGGCGAAAAAATAAATAGCTACAGAGTTGCATTTCAACTTGGCTTTAAGTTAAAAGGGTTTGCAGTATATTTTGTAAATTGAAAAAGCACATATTTCGTCGGTCGTAGCATTAACATACCATTTTTTAATTTCAGTTTTTTTGTACTAAGCCTTTTGTATTGTTTTTGATCGCTAAATGACTTTCATGAAGTATCAATGTAAGCGTAGAAAATATCGGTTTGTAAAAAAATAGGTCATTTATATATTGATAAAAGAAGAATAAAAATAAATTCAGATAAATACGAAAAACTTATTAAAGATTTGTCGTTGAAATATGCAGCCGTACTCGAACTAATGTCGATTGAAAGTGAAATGTGGAACATGGAACTATTTACTTCAACTTGATTTAGAAATTTATTAATTACTTTTATTTACAGGAACATTTAGTCTTGTTGATTCTAAAAATTGCATACAACAAAACGTAAAAAGCTTTAAATTATGCAAGTACGTGCTCGGGCTAATCAATTTGCTACTTTGTGGCTTTGGGCACTAGATAAAATTTAATTTTCAAAGCTGCGAACTGCTGTCCCGACCAGGTTAAATACATCAATCTATTTTTGAGATGACAGAAACGGTTTGCCTTGAACAATTGAAAAAATTCGTATCTTTGAAACTTTAAAATATTGAAACGAAGATTCGAGATGTTGATAGCCCTCGCACGATGTATAAAATACAATTAGTTGCCACTACTATTATAGAATCTTCTGTTCCGCGAATTTGTTGCGCATTATTTCATGTATGTAATATTATAAAAATCAGGGTTTGAAAAATACAAAATATATTTTTGCGGAACCGTACCGTAGCTACAAATTCACAAATCCGACGGTTTCTATACGAGGGATGAGTATGTGTTCAAAAATTTATAGCATCATATAACATGACTAAAGTAAGTAATTAAGATATAACATGACTTATTCTATAACAGGCATGTCAAGTAAAGCCAGTGCAGCCGCGTGATATTTTGTTGTGAGTTCGACTGCTCTTGCACAATCTTCTTTAGTAATAGCGTTCTTTGCAACATCAATAATGCTTTCCAAATCTATGCATCGCCACTCTGAGGTTCCTGACCTTTGTATGCTTGACTTTGCACAACTTTTTATATTTGACCAAATGGATTCCATTGGATTCAACATCGGGGAATATGTTTCCAACCGTAAGAGTGTAGCTTTACCATTAGAGTAGGCAGCCACGGTAGCTTCTAGTGCAGCATAACAAGGTGCATTGTCGCATACTATCACTAGCTCGTCTACTGCATTGCCACCATACTGCCTTTGTAGCAGTGAGCCTATCCATTCATTTGCTGATTCGACTTTGAATGAACCGTTTCTGCAGTCCATGGTAACGACGCCAGATTCAGTAATGGCACCAATTATATGAACGTTTGCAGGAGGGAGAACTTGAAGTGCCTGCTGGCCAACTTGAGACCTACGGCGGCTTTGACGGCAAAATAGTTTAAAATTTGTTTCGTCGATCCAAATAATTTTTCTTCCAGCATTAATGTATTCATTGAGCATAGACACATATGCAGCGCGTTTTTGTTTATTTTCCGCGTTATTGATATTTACGATCTGCTTATGGACATTCCTACTGGTGAACAGCTTACCCTCCAAGTAGTTACCGACCGTAGATACAGTTACTATCTTGTTACATTCAACTTTTATTCGGTTGGCTATCTGTTTCAGAGTAAGGCGGCTGTTACTTTCTACCCATGTTACAATAGTGTTAATTTCGTCAGCGGTTAGTATCTTCGGTCGCTTGCCACCTTGCGGCAGCAAATCGGTACGTCCCGTCTTTGTCCAGGCGAATGCGGTCTTGTAGTTTACTCCCAGTGCTGATGCCAATGCGACCCAATCGTCCTTTCGATTCGCGGATTCGACAATTAGTCGTCGGTCTTGCTGGGAATATTTTCTATATTTTTTACGGTAGACCGTTTCGTTACCTGCAATATAATACTTTTATAATGCATATATACATATAAATATGTATACATACATATACAAGGATAGCCAAAATTAACATTTTACTTATACTATACAGATTACATATCAGTATCACGACAAGTAAAGCAAACTATTTTTCGCGGTGCTCTCTTTCCGAAATATACTGTTACTCTGACAACATTGGCACCCGTTATTCTGTGAAATTTGGTTCATTTTTTCTAACTTGCAATAAATACGTTCTGAAATCTATTGCATTTAACTTTTCGAATTACAACTAGTCCTAAATATGGTTTACTACACTTGCATTAAAGCATCGATTTTGTTATGCAATTGATTTTTGCATTAACGTTGTAAGTATAGTAACAAATATTTTAATTGCTCAATGTAACTTTAAATAACAACTTTATAGGTTAGAAGTAAGAACTATTGTATTGAATATTGATAAATCAATGGTGATATGTGAATAAACACAAATTCAGGGCTTTTAATGTATCAAGTACAGAGAAGATATATACATATATAAAATATTCTTAGAGTAATGAAAAAAGCGCCAACAAATTGTGCAAGTAACAACACTCACCTGAATGCGATGACTGTGAGTTAGGGGCATCATGTTCCGATGGAGTTGTGGCGCCAGAAATATCTAATGGCATTGTTTGTTGTACGCTACTGATATCGACTTCAGGCTTCTGTAACGTAACGTAACATTAGCTCACGTTAGAGTTCTGTACGACATATATATATATATATTTATATACTTACAATCTGCATATGTACATGCCCATGTGCGTCTTCTAAGCTATCCGAATCCTGTGGGTGGGGTTCTACATCAACATTGGACGACTCCTTAAGCAACTTGGCTGTATGTAGAGAATGCCCAGCTAAGCCTCCTAAAGAACCTGCATTCGCACCAGCTCCAAAAGACATTTGACTCATCTGCGAAAGACTTATGCCACCCGCCGTGTTGCTGGTATCTAGAGAGGTATTGTGCTGATCTTCAGAATTATTGCGCTCACCGGAACCTATGATCGCAAATTGAATATTAAATATGAGACAGACAATATAAATCAGAGCTCGAAATATGCACCATTGTTTGAAGATTTGCGTAAACGTTTTCGCCTGGTGGCCGGCGAAGCGCCAGCACTGAGCGGGGATGGTGTACGTCTGAGCTGATGGTGTTGTTGGTTAGTTTGTGTCTGACTGCTTTGCTGTAGTTGCTGCTGCTGATGATGTTGCTGCTGTTGTTGGTGGTGATGATGTTGCTGCTGTTGTTGCTGTAACTGTTGGTGGTGATGGTGCTGTGGTTGCTGCGAAAATTGCGATTCTGTACTGCCCCAAAGAGAATCACTGACACTGCCGCCAGTACTGCTACCAAGGCCGCCACTACTACCACTGCCACTAGCACCACCCTGTCCACTGCCACCGCTGCCAACAAGTTCGCTGGGCTCGTTTAGTGATTTGCTGTCGGATTTGGTTAAGTTAGCAGGATCGGTGGGCATTTCCGCGAGTCCTTTTATTTTAAGCATCTCCGCCGTTTTAAGGATGTGCGGCAACTGCTCTTGCGACACATTTACCTCGCCATAGTACATGAAATCAACCATTGTCTTGAGGTCGTCATATTGTACATCCTTTAGAATGACGATTGGATGCTGACACGGATTCGTTGTGAAGAGTGTCTGTAAAGAAACGCATTGGAAACGTGTAAATAATGTTTACGTCTTGATTCATCTGTCTTGGTTTTTGTTATTATAACATATTTTATACTCACTTGAAAATATGAACTACATGCCGATAGTACAATTTTATGTGCCTGCAACTGTCTGCCTTCAGCCGCCAGCGTGACGTCAACCAGCGTGCCATTGTGAAGCAATGACGAGCAGACCGAAATGAAGTTGGGCTGATGATTGTTCCAGCGCAAACAGAACTGCTGCACTGACATGGTGAGTGCGTTCGATTATTTCGTCACAGCTGTTGCTGCTGATGCGACTGTGGACGCCACAGAATAACGCCTCGATCCGTTTGCTTAATTCAACTGATGCTACTCGGGCGTAGACGAAATCCCTGATTTTGTCGTACACATACGACGCTTTAATTTGTTGTGTCCCCTACACCACTGTAGGGCAGTGTTGCAATTTGTTTACTCTCCACTGCTTTCGGCTGACTTAATGGATACTTAATTAATAGTTAAAATCGATATCTTTTAATTGATTTCCACAGAAGTTATGTATCGGTTTTTATACTGTATCATTCACATTTCTCTGCAGCTAAAAGATAAAAAAAATTCAAAGTTATGAATATAATTTTCGATGACAGCCAGAGTAGGAATTTTATATGGACGCGCAAAGAGTAGTGATAGACATTTTGTAACTGATAACAAAAAATTCTTTTGCCATTCTGCAGCTGTGAAATACGTTTCAATAAGTTGAGGAATCGGTCTGTGCATTGATTTGTATTGCTTTTAGTTGCCAATAATTCCCGTACTCTGAGGCTGTTCCCTGTGGACATAAGGGTGCAAATTATATACAAGTAATGAACGACGTAACGAAATCTAATCTGAATGCTTTTTATCCACGAGACCTTGAATTTTCAATTCAATTCTAATGACGTCATTTGCGCGTAATTGTCTTTATTTGTGCTGTATTTGTAAAATTCTATACTACTTCTTCCGAGTTATTCTCAACCTGAAAGCGGACCATTGAAACATATACAAGCTGCAATCTGAAGAGCAACGTGGTCGGAAAATATCCTTGTGCTTGTGTTTGACGTCGTCTGTCCGAGCATCATTTCATATTCTGGTTCTTTTCGGAGCCACCGAAAATAATTGATTTCCTCTCGACAGACGAAAGGTTGTCACTAGGCAGGGGTTGCTACTATATTCAGTTTTGGCCATTATACGCATTACTTTCTTTATCTCACTTTCTCCATAGCATTGTGGGAATACTTTTATTCATGAAATGCAGCTAACTTTATGTTTCAGAATACTATTTACAAAAATTTTTTATCCCGCACAGTCCTTGAACTTTTGATGAATGAAATGCACAGAGGATAGAAAAAGCGGAACGAACCAGTCTACCGCCGCACTACCAGTGTTGTTCCAATCATTCTTCTTCTTCTAAATACGAAACCACACGAAGCAAGTTGCGAAAAAAAATACAAAAAACACAAATGCAAATTCCATTTTTAGATAATTTGTACGTATATTGCACTCAATTAGTGCACCCGAAAACCTATAATTTAGCACAATATCAAATATTTTATTTCACTTTTCCTTCCAATCGCAGTTTGTAAACATTATTTTATTTTTATAGCAGAGATTCCCGTCTCCATGAAAATGTACTCCAAAAACAAAATGGCGCGTTTTCACAACTTGCTACCACTCGGGAACGCACACTTTTATGGTGTATTTATGAAGCATTCAATATATTTTTAGCTTATAATGTAACTATCGCAAATATTGCAATGCACTTTAAATTTCACAATTATAGTGTTTTTTAAATAAATTTTAAGCTTTATGCATAATTTTCTTACGTTTCTTCTCAACAAGAGTACATCAAAAGAAGAAATAGACACACGACTGTTTTTTTTATGTAATGGAAAAATTCCAAAAAAATCTTGGCGGCAGTGATGCCAACATTACAAAATTTTCACGAAAGATCTGAAGATGAATTTCTTGAAAATTAAACGAATTATGCTTTAAGAAAAAAAATTTCAAACCCTTCTGGGGAATGCTCACGTTTCATGTTTTATTACTCATGAGTCATGACCAAGCATATGGCTTACCATTTACCTTATAACACAATAACACAAGATACAAATTTCCGTTGTAATAGAACATGTTTTATTTATACATACGAAGGTGTGCAGGTATTAACTGGATTCACTGTGAAGCAAAGCTATTTGACAATAAAACGTAAAAGCAAAGAAAATGTCGCGTTAAAATATTTCAATGCTCATCTTTATATCACGACAACAAATAAGAAAACGCGAGATAATGAATTGTTGCTCATGTAGACGCGGCTCTGCCCGGTCACCAAGAGGTCTCTACCTACAACAAATTTCATAAAAGTAGTTTCATGAAAGAAAAGATTTCAGAGTGCCAATTTGACAGTGTATGCAAATTATTTATTTTAACTGTTTTATTGTGTACCGCAATTTTATTTTATTTTTCGTGACTAAATACACATTTTAACATATGACTCGCAGGTATTGTTATGGTAGTCGTAAGATACGTATTTTCGGAATTGGTCACAATGAATGTTGGCATTGCGAGTTTAAAGCAAAAGTAGTGTCAACCAAGACACTACAGGACGAACTAAGGCCGAATTATTCTTGCGTCTGAATACGTGAAGCAATAATTATTATTGCTGAAGTAGTTAAAGCAAAGAACGATCTCTGCCACCTCCCTACGATAACAATTCTGTTGATCTGGCAACTGTACTAAATATGTTCACAATGTGAAAAATAGATGGCGCTCCTGAAGAGGGTGAACATGTGTGTTTTGCAATAATGAACATTACAATAAAATATAATTTTTGAATTTGTACACAAATTGAATAATGTTTCGCAACGACATCGCTTTTTTGTAAGGTACAGTTGATACTACATTCATTCCTGACAAAAAATGGTAATTCGACGTTATACAAAATATTATTGGAGGAGAATAGTATGCTATTCAGTAGAAAATCGCTAAAGCTCGGATAATTTTTAAGGTTATCTGGCACCTTTATGAAATGCCCGCCAGAGAAAGTTTATGGCATTACTATTCCATACATACTATTTCGTTGGACTATATGCAGGTAAATTCCGGCTTTAAACATAATTGCTAAACATTTGCATTCATAAGCTCTTCACGTTTTTCATAAATTTTAGCTACAAAGTTTCATCAACATCATAGACACCTATATAAGTACATATGTCCATATTTATGTATCTATGTATGCTAGCGATTTTCATCTTCCTGAAATTTTATTTACCGATTTTTCATCAGATCGCTCTTAAAACCAGGCTGAAATGAAAAAAAACGAGAATAGGAAAGTCAACTGTAGGTAAACCCACCTCTAATAAGTGCGGAATTAGAGCTCTTGTCGTAAGTTACATCCGAAATTCTTACAGATTACAGTAGATAACACTTTATATCTAAATATGTAATAATTGTCATAAAAAGGTACTCCAGCTTTGTTTTTTTTTAAATTTATTCATGTTTTATTTCATTGAGCCTTTAAAGCAGCTAAAGCCGCTTATCGTAGTAACATTTGATACAATATCATAGGCAAGCTGAGCTGTATAGCAACGAAAAGGCGAAACGATAGAAAACATTTCACTTTAGAATTCAAGATTGCACCTATATTTGTCTCCCGAAAGTGAAATGTTTGAAATCGCTTTGCTTCCGAAAAGCTAATCAATTCATTTTTTGGCTCTGCTCTAGTACAATCTTATCACAGTTTACAAAAATAAACCAAAGTATAGGTAAATCATATTCGTTGAGTAAACAAATTGCAAACCATGTGAAGTCGCTGATCTAAATTTAGATATGATGACGCGTACAAAATTATAAATGCAGCTGCCCAAGGAATTATTTCTTCGCTCGCACTAAATCCTTGCAACAATTACAATATGTAATTTGTTACGCGCTCAGATAAGCTTCTTGGTAGCGATATCATCACATGGCTTTGACAAAATATATATTAAAACTCAAAATTGTTCACAGAATTGTGAAAACGTTATAAAATTATAAACTTCTAATTACTAAATTTCTTATAAGTAATTGTTCGATTTAAAATATTTTTTGTTTTTTAGAAATTTTTATTATTTGAGCAGTTTCCATTTCTTCTGCTCTATTTAGTGCTTTTCTTCTTTTTGGGCATCTTTGCCCATATGCGGAAGAAGTATTCATCACGCTGCAGCAATTTGCCGCGCGCATATGAATGTATATCCGCATCCATGTTGTGATCACGCAGCCAGGACGATGTATTGCACGTGCTCATTTCCGTGCGTGGCTCGTCAGGTAGAAGATTTGATTGGCCTGTAAATGTAAAAAGTGCCATGCATGGATATATGTATGTCTGAATGTTTAGCCGTTGTGTTATGTTTACCTGTAGTGATAACTCTGTACGGCTCCTCAGATTCGAGCGGTTCACTCAGCCCAATCTCATTCTTGGCTAATATGCGTATCATGTAATCGTGATTTTCCTGTAAGTCTCTGATTTGGAATTTCTGCACACCGGCCGGCACACGGCCCACCTCTATCCACATGGTCTTCTTCATGTCACGTATCGCAATGTGGTAGCCGAGCAGAGGCGCACCTCCATCTGACTCTGGTATACCCCATTCGAATATGTGTGCATTAGCGGCAATAACTCTAGCCTCCAGCGGGGCAGTGGGTGGCGAAGGAACAGCTGCGCAAGGGGGACACATGAACAAGGGCTTGTCGAAGAGTTTGCAAAGACAAGAGGCAGGCACTTACTTGCGTGTGTCTTCAGGGAAACGCTTTCCGTTACGGCTGGTGCACCTAATCCAACCGCATTCTCAGCAGACACCCTGAACCAGTACTCGCTCTTTTCCTTCAAATTGTCCACCGTGTATTGCAGGCAGTGCGCGTCCAGTGTGATTACCTTAGTCCACTTTGTCGACGTTGAGGAACGCTTTTCGACACAATAACCTGCAATTGAACGGAAGTTGTGAGAAGCTTGCTCACTGATTTCGTGCTATAAGTGGTACATACCAGTTATTTCAGAGCCGCCATTGCTGGCCGGTATTTCCCAATCCACTGTAACACTTCGACTCGTTATGTCGGGCGTTCGCAGATTTTGTGGTGGGGATGGCGGAGCTATTTGGAATATAATCGCAGTCACAGTTATAAATCATTGTTCCAATGAAATTGGTTTTTTCTCTCGATAATACGGAGTTAAAAATAAAACAAATATCTGCACATTTCGTTCTATTTTAAGATTTTTAGGAATGACCATATAACTCTTAATTTCTCATCCGAAAAATTGTATACACCAAAAATAATGAATTTTTGCATACAATGAATACGTCACGATGCTGTGCAAGATACTTATTTTATGCTTCATCTCCCTTCACAGGCAAGCGGTTTATATACGTACCGATATTCTCGAAAGCACGTACTTGGGTTAATAATAAGCAAAGCGTTAAATCGTATTTTCAATATATGAAAAGAAGCAGAGTAAGGAATTTGATTAAAGGATTTGTATATGCTAGCCTTTAGACATTAGATTTCAAAGTAGCATTATATGCGGTAGTTTTTGTTTGTTAAATGTAATAGGTATAGCTTAGCGCGTGTATACATACATTGTACGAGTATTCTCTTAGAGACTTTCAACTTGCAATGCTTTTTCGCAGACAACTTACTTATTCTGCGTCCAACAACGATTTTATCTTCAGTCTCCAGTGCTTCACTAATACCAATTTCATTCTTGGCGAATATTCTGAACTGATATGCCCTGTCCTTGATAACATTGCTCACGAAGATGCTAGTGATGTTGCCGGTTGTTTTGCCAACCAATTTGTATGTGGTCTCATGGAATTCCTTAATTTCAACAATGTATTCGTTAATTTTGGAACCACCATCCATTTCGGATGGTTCCCATGAAAGGGTAAATGAAGTGTCAGTCATGCCAGATACGTCGACTGGCGCACGAGGTGGTGATGGTTTCTCTGTGAAAACGCGAATTGATAAATAAAGTTAGTACTGGCATCAGAATATATTGCTTGGTGCTGTTGACATACCGAATTTCTTTGTAATAGTAACGGTATCACTCTCAGTGGGCTCAGATTCACCAATTGGATTGATGGCTACTACTCTGAACATGTACTGTGAGTTCATGGAAAGCTTTTGTACGGCATACGAGTTTATATCCTTGTCGAAGTCGGCAACCTTCATCCAAACTTTGTTTTGCAGATCGCACTTCTCAAGCAAGTATTTCTTTACATCCAGGCCACCGTCATCGATTGGCGGAGTCCACTCCAGAGTAATGGAATCTTTTTTCATATCCTTGATCTCCAGTGATTGTGGTCGACTTGGCTTGTCGATCACCTTGACGGTGCATTCGACAGTGGCGGTGCCATAATCATTGCTGGCTATTACCTTATAGCGGCCGGAATCTTCACGCGTCAATTTCTGTATCGAATATGTTGATGTGGTTTCGGTTGATTGAATTTGTACGCGATCGCTGGTTGTTTGCTCTATAGTTTCCTTATACCAGGTGACCTTTGGTTGAGGTAATCCTCGAATTGTTGTTGGAATGGTTAGATTAGTGCCTGTACGTAATTTCTGCGCCAAAAACTTGTCTTCAATGTCAATGCTGGGCTTCTCCTGCACTACAACTCTGCAGGAGGTCTCGACACTGCCCAATTCATTCTCCGCTATACAAGTGTATGTTGCCTCAGTCTCAACAGTTGTCTTTTTAATTGTGTACTTCGATACACGCTTTTCATAACGAATACTCTTCGAATCAAAGACCTTGCTATTTTTCTTCCAAGTAATCTTTGGTTCTGGAATGCCACCGAAAACGCAAGAAAGTGTAATTTCCTTATTTGGCTCTGTTACGATGTCTTGTAATGGCTCCTGCACGCTTGGCTTCTCCTTTTTAATTTCGGCAACCAAGCGTATGGGAGGAGATAATGGCGAGGGTGGCGATGGGCCAACTTCATTCACAGCGATAGCGCGGAACACATACTCCGTGTCGATTCTAAGTTTACTTATTGTGTATGTGGTGTCCCTAATTTTGCGAATCTCAGTCCATCTAAGCAAAGTATCAAAAAAGTATATAATTTAAATTAACCCATTTAAAGCGAGCGTAACATAAATGCCGCATCTTAATAGTGCACTAAATGCGATTTATTCCGAAAGGAAGAAAAGCGTTACATACATGTGTAAATAAGGCTTGAGTATACGGGCAAGCTTAGGTTCGTCGATATTACCAATAAGGTATAAGGTATAACCAGACAGATATGTACTTTGGATTTGTGCCAAGTTATGGCAATCTATGTAAATAACAAAATTTTATACACTTACTTCTCTTCTTTAACATCTTGATATTCCAGTATGTACTCTATAATATCGGACTTGCCATCATCTTCGGGCGCCTTCCAGTACAACGTTATAGAGTCGTGCATAACTTCCAGAGGCTGTGGTGTTCCAGGAGCCATTGGCTTGCCTGCAAAAAATATTTCCATTAACGAACTCAACTCATCTAACGTATTATGCCTGTACTTACGCATTATGACTAGGTGTAGACTGGCCTCAGCTTCTCCCACTGGATTAACCAATTTCAGCGTATATTCACCCTCATCGTCATCCACAACCTTCCGTATAGTAAGCGTAGCTGATTGTTCGTCAATAGCTGGTATGATTCTCTTCGACTTGGTTATAACAGTTTTAGTTGTATTCCATTCTGCATCCGGTTGCGGAGAGCCAGTGTATTTAATTGTGAAGGTTACATCATCATTCTCCTTAACTTTGAGCGTTTGCTTCCTATCGGATAATATGATGGGTGGTGTCTTTAGCTCCTCAACACACAATTTGCTCGTGGTGGTGACATTGGCAGCTGTGCAGCTGACATCGCCCGCATCGTCATCATTTGCATCATGAATGACAAAGCGACGAATGGTGCCTTCCACAAAAACATCGTGTTTCTTATTCGGCTTAACTGGTTTGCCTTTCTTGTACCAGGTCACCTCGACGTCAGGCTGTGACAGTTCAACGACAAATTCTGCATCCGTCGATTTGGGAACAACGGTGACATCGGGCAGGCGCATGACAAAATCTACTAATGGCTCCTCGACCACCAGCTTCGCTTTCGAGTCTTGTTCACCCACTTGTATTGAGTACTCTCCAATATCGGACGGATTGGCTTTTATTATGCGCAGAGTTTGTCTCTTGCCATCTATGCTCAGTTGAACATGATCGCTAAGTTGCAGTTCTTTGCCGTTCTTAAACCACTTGACCAATGCGTCACCCTTGCTCAATTCAATTTCGAATGAAGCATTTTCACCTTTCGTTACTGTGACGTCCTTTAGAGGTCTGACAATTTCGGGTGGCAACTCAATAACGACCAGCTCAGCAGAGCATTCCTGATCCTCCAGCTTGCAGCTGTACTCGCCATCATCGTGTATGGAGACGTCGCGTATCAACAGTCTCCGCACTTTGCCGTCTTTAATAAATTCAGCATTCTTGTTCTCGGGCGTAATTCTTTCACCATCCTTGTACCAAGTCACCTCGGCTGCGTCCGTACTAATTTCGACCTCTAGGATAGCGGTATCCTTTTCAGTGACTTCGTAGTCCTCTAATGGCTTAATAAATTCAGGCTTACGCGGCAGTACTTCTACGGTTGATTGTGTTTCCTGATCTTTCACTTTGCACACGTACGTGCCAGTATCTCGCAGATTAGTGTTTCGAATTACCAATTTGTGTGTCTTGCCATCTTCTACTACAACCCGATGATCCATGCCACTCAACTCCTTGCCGTTGAAGAACCATTTCGTTGAGACAACGTGGGATGTCTCGCATTCCAGTGTTAGCGATTGCACCTCCTCAATGGTGATATTCTTCTTCAGCTTCTTTGTAAAAATGACTTCGTCCACTTCAACTATTACTCGCGCTCCGTGGGATGTCTTACCAATCGGATTACTGGCAATGCATTTATAATCGCCGGAATCTGTTTCCGGATTGGCATTCTTTATGATGAGTTCGATGTTTTCGCCGTCGTAGATTTGTTGCACACGCTCGTTGGGATAGAGGGGATTGTTATTGAACAGCCATTCGACTTCTGGAACTGGATTGCCAGATACTTTAGCTGGCAGACGTATGGTGCCTTTTTGTGGCACAGTCTGTTCCTGGAAGCGCTCAACAAATAATGGTGGTTCAGCATTGCCACTAGCAGGCTCTAAAATTGTTTAAAGAAAGTTTTTGATTAAGATGCATATGCATGTACATTATAGTGGATACGTTCAAAATTTAATACAAAGTTTACTAATTAAATGGATCGGAGAAATTGTACACGAAACGTACGAACACAAAACTTACCTTCAATTGTGAGATTTGCTGTTGTTTCCACACTTCCTAGCGGATTGACTGCTTTAACCGTATATTCGCCCTTTTCTTTACGTTTGGGTGAAATCAGTGTGAGTGTGTGAATGTCTTTCTCAGTTTTGGTGTGTGCTTTGATGGGCTTGCCGTCCTTGTACCAAGTCACTTTGGGTGGTGGATTACCCACAATTTGTGTGGACAGCACGACACTCTCACCTTCACGTATAATCATATTCCGCAGTGGTTCTAATATCTGAGGTGGTTCTTTCTCTTTTGTGCGCACCTTCAGTGTTATTGGCAGCCGAGATTCGCCCTCGCGGTTTGTAGCGATCACCTCATATATACCCTCTTGCGACTTTTTCACCTTTGTAATGTGCACCACACTGCAGTACATATGCATGTCTGATTCCGTGACGATTCGCACATTTTTCGTGGTGGTTGTAGTAATTTCCTCCCCATTATAAGTCCAAATAATATCTGGCTCGGGCACAGCTACGAGGCGACACTCCATAATGACATTCGTGTCCTCGTCAACATACTGAGCCTTTGGTTTTCGTGAGAATGTAGGTGGAATACCTTCGAGAATGTCGGCGAGTGAGGACTCGCGCGACATACTCTTGCGTGACATGCCAGTTGCATCGGAACCATGATCGGACAATGGCGTCTCGACAATCAGCTCAGTTGTGCTGGATGTGAAACCGGCGGCATTCTTGGCAACACAAGTGAATTTGCCAGCATCTTCGGGGAAGACTTCGCGTATAATCAACGTAGCAACATTATCGTCGTCGTAGTACATTTGGAAATCTTGTGACGGCTTGATGATAGCTGTTTCCCGGAACCACGCAATCTGTGGGCGCGGCATGCCCTCAACCTTACACTCAAATTGCACAGTGTATCCATCGGGGGTGTGGATGGGCTGCAGTTTCTCGATGAAACGTGGAGCCATTGGCTTCTCTTCGGGACCAGGGCCTTTATAACGCAAACAAAGACAACAATACAGGAAAACAAATGTTAGGCACGAAACTAAACTGCACACCACAAAAGTATGATAGTAGGTAAGTATGTATATTGAATACATATGTACAATATGTTTGAGTGACAAAATGTGGTTGGTTCTGTAGAAACTTACGTTGGAAAACGGGTAGCTTGTCGATTTTTTCATGTAGTTTCTTTTGAACATATTGTGTGTATTCGGTCGGTTCCATTAGATATTGTGCTGGTACCCAACCTTCTTCTTCGGTTATGTTCTTCTTCACGTACCACCATTCCGAACTGTGGCGTCCGATAACATACACTTTTTCACCTTCCACAAGATTGATCGCTTCGTCATTATCAGCAATGTAGTTACAAATTGAGTGCATGACATTTTCGTCTTCGTGCTCTGTAAAAAGTAATCAAATCGTTTAATATTTAGCGTACTTAAATGTGTGAAAATTATACGTACCTTCAATATCCATTTCTCTGGTAATATTTAAGCAAGCGCCATCTGCACGAGAAGAAATTCCGATAAGTACTTTTTCAAAATAATTTGTACATTATACAAGATTATGTTTTTAATTTTTATATTAATGAGCTGACGAAAACTTTTTACATTCATAGGTGCTTTATGGTAAACAAATGTTGCGGTTATGAATTAAAAATGACGAAGTTATATTAAGGCATTGAGGTTAGATACTGACATTTAAACAAATTTACCTCGCATAAGATTGCACTCTGTTATCATATAAGCATTGACTAATTTTTACATAGTGTTGAAGTTAAATTTCACCTCATTAGCAGTAATGACGATGGAAAAGAATTATAGGCGTGGTAGTGCTTTAATATAATATTTGAAAATTTCGACATGTTGCGGCTCTTTAAAGTCAATTAAATGTGTTTCAGTGTATATTGCATACATAAAGTATGCGGTTCGTATAAGTAAATGCTGTATTAAGCGTCTATTAGGCAAATTATTTTTCACATACCTTCGTTGAAGACCTGTTGTACAACCTTCCTTTTTTTCTTAAATGTTAACGAATCTTCATCGTACGTAACAGAATCACTCTTCGGTCGACGAATGCCAATAAGAAATTGTTCCTCCTCTTCGTCTTGTACAGAATATCTGGGCTTTGTAGGTTTCTTTGCTTTCAATTTGAAATCAACTTCGTCAGGAGGCAATTCCTCAACAAGATACTCTTCAGGCTCTTCAACGTCATACATGGTATCCTCAATACTGCTGTCATCGCGTATTTCTTCAATAATTGGCCCTTCGCCATCATCATAGTCGTGCATAATTTGTATTCTAGCCTCATCGCCAGCCTCGGAGAATGTTTTCTTAATTGGTTTCTTCAGTTTTACTTTACCCGACATTGATATTTCTTCTTCGGCGTAAGAGTCCAGTGCTATATTGAATTCCTGATCGACATCTTCTTTTGTTTTTGTTGATTTAGGGCGGAAAGTTACGTTTTCAACGTCAGCGTACTCTGGTATCTCAACGCCCTTTTTACGGCGTTTCAATTTCTTTACAGTGTATTCTTGATCCTCTTCTTCGGTAAATTGCAGAGGTAAAGGTTTTGCTTTCTTAGTTACTCGGAATTCCTCAATATCTTCACCCTCTTCATATTCTTCTTCTCGTTTTATAGAGAGCTCAGCTTCGGCTTCCTCAAAGTTCAATGGTCTGATTGGTCGTTTCTTTAGTATGGTTGCTTCTTCCTCAACCCCTTCTATTAACTTGTGAGGTTTCTTCAGGGACATACTAAATTCTTCTTCTTCATGATCTTCGATTGTTGGTTCAAACTTCTTCTTAGGCTTCCTACGCATAACGATCGCTTCTTCGATGATTTCCTCTTCCTCAATTTCAACTGGATTTTCTTCAACAACTTCTTGTGTAAGCGAAAGTTCATCAGCGGCTTCTTCCAATAATTTTACAGGCTTCTTCTTCTTTTTAACCAACACAGTTTCGTCAGATATTTCTTCCGTGACTTGCTTTTCTTTAGGAAGTTTGACCATAAATTCTTCAGATTGTGCTTCTTCCGCTTTCTGTTTAGGTTTCAATGTTACCTCAGCTACAACATCTTCCTGCTCGACAGGTTTCTTAGTCTTCGTTATATTAACTTCCTCCTCTGGTTCTTCTGTCACTTGTGGTGTGGGTTTCTTCTTGGGAAGAGTAACCTTTTCCTCTTCAATTTCCTCTTGCGGCTTTTCTTCCTCTGATTCTTTCAAAGTGAATTCATATTGAACAGGTTTTTCTTCAAGTTTCTGTTCGATTTTCTCAGGTTTGGCCTCCTCAATTTCTTCCACTACTTCAACTATCTCTTCTGGCGCTGGGATTTCTTCGACGATTGTAACCTTTAGCTCATCTGCAGCTTCCTCCACCTTTGGCTTCTTCGGCTTCTTTATTTTAAGTTCTTCAGAAACATCTTCAGTGGGTATTTTGGTCGTTATCTTAACTTCCTCCTCTGGTTCTTCTGTCACTTGTGGTGTGGGTTTCTTCTTTGGAAGAGTAACCTTTTCCTCTTCAATTTCCTCTTGCGGCTTTTCTTCCTCCGATTCTTTCAAAGTGAATTCATATTGAACAGGTTTTTCTTCAAGTTTTTGTTCGATTTTTTCAGGTTTGGCCTCCTCAATTTCTTCCACTACTTCAACGATCTCTTCTGGCGCTGGGATTTCTTCGACGATTGTAACCTTTAGCTCATCTGCAGCTTCCTCCACCTTTGGCTTCTTCGGCTTCTTTATTTTAAGTTCTTCAGAAACATCTTCAGTGGGTATTTTGGTCGTTATCTTTACTTCTTCTTCAGGTTCTTCTGTCACTTGTGGTATGGATTTCTTCTTGGGAAGAGTAATCTTTTCCTCTTCAATTTCCTCTTGAGGCTTTTCTTCCTCTGATTCTTTCAAAGTGATTTCATATTGAACAGATTTTTCTTCTAGTTTCTGTTCGATTTTCTCAGGTTTGGCCTCCTCAATTTCTTCCACTACTTCAACGATCTCTTCTGGCGCTGGGATCTCTTCGACGATTGTAACCTTTAGCTCATCTGCAGCTTCCTCCACCTTTGGCTTCTTCGGCTTCTTTATTTTGAGTTCTTCAGCAACATCTTCAGTGGGTTTTTTGGTCGTTATCTTTACTTCTTCTTCAGGCTCTTCTGTCACTTGTGGTGTGGGTTTCTTCTTTGGAAGAGTAACCTTTTCCTCTGTAATTTCCTCTTGAGGCTTTTCTTCCTCTGATTCTTTCAAAGTGAATTCATATTGAACAGGTTTGTCTTCAAGTTTCTGTTCGATTTTCTCAGGTTTGGCCTCCTCAATTTCTTCCACTACTTCCACAATCTCTTGAGGTGCTGGGATTTCTTCGACGATTGTAACCTTTAGCTCATCTGCAGCTTCCTCCACCTTTGGCTTCTTCGGCTTCTTAATTTTAAGTTCCTCGACAACGTCTTCAGTGGGTTTCTTGGTCGTTATCTTTACTTCTTCTTCAGGTTCTTCTGTCACTTGTGGTGTGGGTTTCTTCTTGGGAAGAGTAACCTTTTCCTCTTTGATTTCCTCTTTAGGCTTTTCTTCCTCCGATTCTTTCAAAGTGAATTCATATCGAACAGGTTTATCTTCAAGTTTCTGTTCAATTTCCTCGGGTTTGGCCTCCTCAATTTCTTCCACTACTTCAACGATCTCTTGTGGCGCTGGGATTTCTTCGACGATTGTAACCTTTAGCTCATCTGCAGCTTCCTCCACCTTTGGCTTCTTCGGCTTCTTAATTTTAAGTTCTTCAGCAACATCTTCAGTGGGTTTTTTGGTCGTTATCTTTACTTCTTCTTCAGGTTCTTCTGTCACTTGTGGTGTGGGTTTCTTCTTTGGAAGAGTAACCTTTTCCTCTTTAATTTCCTCTTGAGGCTTTTCTTCCTCTGATTCTTTCAAAGTGAATTCATATTGAACAGGTTTGTCTTCAAGTTTCTGTTCGATTTTCTCAGGTTTGGCCTCCTCAATTTCTTCCACTACTTCCACAATCTCTTGAGGTGCTGGGATTTCTTCGACGATTGTAACCTTTAGCTCATCTGCAGCTTCCTCCACCTTTGGCTTCTTCGGCTTCTTAATTTTAAGTTCCTCGACAACGTCTTCAGTGGGTTTCTTGGTCGTTATCTTGACTTCTTCTTCAGGTTCTTCTGTCACTTGTGGTGTGGGTTTCTTCTTGGGAAGAGTAACCTTTTCCTCTGTAATTTCCTCTTGAGGCTTTTCTTCCTCCGATTCTTTCAAAGTGAATTCATATCGAACAGGTTTATCTTCAATTTTCTGTTCAATTTCTTCGGGTTTGGCCTCCTCAATTTCTTCCACTACTTCCACAATCTCTTGAGGTGCTGGGATTTCTTCGACGATTGTAACCTTTAGCTCATCTGCAGTTTCCTCCACCTTTGGCTTCTTCGGCTTCTTAATTTTAAGTTCCTCGACAACGTCTTCAGTGGGTTTCTTGGTCGTTATCTTTACTTCTTCTTCAGGTTCTTTTGTCACTTGTGGTGTGGGTTTCCTCTTTGGAAGAGTAACCTTTTCTTCTTTGATTTCCTCTTGAGGCTTTTCTTCCTCCGATTCGTTCAAAGTGAATTCATATCGAACAGTTTTATCTTCAAGTTTCTGTTCAATTTCCTCGGGTTTGGCCTCCTCAATTTCTTCCACTACTTCAACGATCTCTTGTGGCGCTGGGATTTCTTCGACGATTGTAACCTTTAGCTCATCTGCAGCTTCCTCCACCTTTGGCTTCTTCGGCTTCTTAATTTTAAGTTCCTCGACAACGTCTTCAGTGGGTTTCTTGGTCGTTATCTTTACTTCTTCTTCAGGTTCTTTTGTCACTTGTGGTGTTGGTTTCCTCTTTGGAAGAGTAACCTTTTCCTCTTTGATTTCCTCTTGAGGCTTTTCTTCCTCCGATTCTTTCAAAGTGAATTCATATCGAACAGGTTTATCTTCAAGTTTCTGTTCAATTTCCTCGGGTTTGACCTCCTCAATTTCTTCCACTACTTCAACGATCTCTTTTGGCGCTGGGATTTCTTCGATGATTGTAACCTTTAGCTCATCTGCAGCTTCCTCCACCTTTGGCTTCTTCGGCTTCTTTATTTTAAGTTCCTCAGCAGCATCTTCAGTAGGTTTCTTGGTCGTTATCGTAACCTCTTCTTCGGGTTCTTCAGTAACGTGAGGCGTAGGCTTCTTCTTCTTTTTTATTTTCACTTCTTCCTCCTGAACTTCAGGTTTTTCCAGCGTCTCAGTAATCGTGATTTCATAACTTGGTTGATGTTTTTGTTCTATTACTTCTTTTGCTATTTCTTCCTTAGGAACCTCTTCTGCTATTATTACCTTTGTTTCTTCCATTACATCATCTTTAGGTGTCTTCGACTTTTTCTTGACAGACGTTTTCTCCTCCGTAGTTGTTTCTACCACTTTTATGTTGAAATCTTCTGGTACATCTTCAAAGGTAGGCGCTTTTTCAACAATTTCTACTTGGGGCTCCTCGGTGAGCTCTTCAATAACTTGAGGTGTTTCCGTTTCTACAACTTTAACTTCGAGAATAGCTGAAGCATCTTCAGGTTTAGTTTTCTTCTGTTTTTTCTGTTTAACTTCGATCTCTACTTCTGTTTCCTCCTTTGGTTTAGGTTCCACCAAGACTACTAATGCCTCAAATTCCTCCGGTTTCTCTTCAGTTGGTTTTTGTTTGATTGTAAAAACTGCCTCCTCTAGTTGCTCTTCTTCTTCTAATGGGACATCGACATTTTCAACAGACTCTGGCGTCTTAGATTCTTCAACGATAATTGGTTTTTCCTTTTTAGGTTTCTTCTTTTTTATTTCTGGAACGGTTTCAGAGATCATTTCAACTGGCTTTTCTAACTCCGTTTCAATTGTTTTTATTTCATAGGATTTCATGTCTTCAAATACTTCTTCCATATGCTTTCCTGGTACCTGAGGAGCTTCCTCAATCACTACTTGAGCTTCTTCTGATTTCGGTGAAGCTTCAGTATCGGTAACAGAATATTTATAACTCTTCGGTTTAATTTTCTTCTCAATTTCTTTTTCAGTTTTTTGTTCAATTGTTTCCACCTCATTAATTTCTTCTTTAGGCTCTTCTATTGAGATTTCATATTTAAGTTCGGCTTCGTCAATTGGTTTCTTTTTCGGCATCTTCTTCTTTACACGTACTTCATCTGTAATTTTCTCCGGTTGTGGCTCAGTTAACGTAAATTCTGCAACAACATCTTCAGGAACAGTTTTTTCAGCTTTTGGTATTTCAAAGATGGGCTCTGTAGTTTCTTCGATTTCATTTTCTTCTTGTTCAGGCTCAACTACGGTGTAGTCATATTCATCCGGCTTTTGGGGTTTCGGTTTCTTTTTACGAGTCACAACTCGCTCCTCAACAACTTCTTCAACAGTCACCTCCTTCTTATCAATATCTATGACACGGACTTGATGTTCAGTAGGTAATTCTTCAGGTTCAGTAACAGTTGTGGTAATTTTGTATTCAATTGGAATTTCTTCTGGAATTTCTTTTTCTGGGGAAACCTCTTCGACGACCTTAACATCTAGCGTTGTCAATTCTTTTGGCTTCTCCTTCTTTACTTTGACCGTCAGTGGTTTTCCTTCTTCCACTACGTCCCCTTTAATAATTTGCTCTTCGGTGATAGAAATTTCAAATTGGTCACGCGGTGCCTCTTCAATTTCTTGTTCCTCCTGTGGTTGTTCTTTCTTCTTCTTCGGTTTCTTTTCTTTCTTAGTTCGCAAATCCGAAACTGGGGATACAGATCTTTCTTCTTTTTCTTCTGCTCTTGGCTGAAGTACGACTTCTTCTGCAGGCGCTTCTTCCTCTACTTTTTTGAAGGGTTTCAATTTTATTTCGGCCTTCGTCTCTTCAGGACCCTCACTGTCTGGAATTCTGAATTTGATTTCTTGCTCAGGCGCTTCCTCGGTTTCCTTTGGAATACCAAGAACTATTTGTGTGACGTTTGTTTCCTGCTCTGGTTTAGCTTTTGGTTTTGGCTTATGTTTAGATTTTGGCTCTTTCTTTTCCTTCTTTGGCTCATCAGGGAATTCGAGAGGCTGGAGCTCCTCTTTGACATTATCTGGATGCTCAAATTCGGTTGGCTCGAACGGCTCCATTGCATATTCTGGTTGCTTCGGTGTCTCGTCGATTTCTTTACTAACCACTTCATCTTTTTTCTTTGGCAATTTTTCGACGATTTCTTCAATTTCCACGGACTTTTCTGGTATTTTCTTCAGCGTAATGTTTTCAGGTTTTTCCTCCTCAAGGGGCTTCTTTTTGCCCTTACCCAGTTTTATCTTGACCTCCTCTGGTTTCTCCTCAGATTTTCGAACTTTTTCGGGTTTTTTATACGGCGCCTTTTCTTCGATCTCCTCATCACTGCTTACATATTTTTCATATTTTTCGAGTTCAACTTTCTCCAAATCATCTTTTATTTTCTTTAATTTCTTGACTTTTTGTGGTTTAAACTTAAGCAGTTCCTCGGCTTCTTCTATATTACGCGACAATTCACCATTTGCTTTAATTGCACCTATTTTCGTAATTTTCGGTAAAAGTAGCTCTGGAGGATATTCTATAATAATCACACGACTCTTCAGCTTAAACTTCGGAAGCTGACTCTCTTGTTCGCTTACTGGTTTTTCCTTACGCTTGGCTGGCTTCAACTTGACCATTTGAGGAAATTCCGCTGCTTCAACAATGACCACCTTTGTGGGTTTCTGTTCCTTGCGTTCGATTTTGATGGGTTCCAAATGGGAAAATTGCGGTTTCAGCTTTATAGGCTTTTCGAACTCTATTTTCTCGTATTGCTCAAGCTCAGTTTTCTCAATTTCTTGCGCTAGCAACCTTTGAATAATGGAGTCGTGATCATCGGATTTCTTTTTAACGACCTTCTTCTTTTTCTTGGTCTTCGTAACATCTTCTGTGATCTCTTCTGCAACGGGGGCTTCCACTTCGTTTTCATCCTCGAGAATTTCTATTGGGTGAGATTCTTCGATTTCAGGAATTTCTTCAATTATCTTAACTTGGGCCACTAAGTCTACTTCTTCCTTAACATCAGGTTCCTCCTCGATTATATTTATGACATAATCCTTAATATCATCTGGTTTTCCGCCTATTTTGCAAAAGAATTGTGTTTTAGTTATATGATACGATCAATTTTTATAAAACGAAAAAAGTACACTTTTTTACATTAAAGAAAATTCTTTTGAGTATAGCATTAATATGTACAGCGGAAATGTTCAAATTTCCATAAAAACCCAAATTGGAAAGAGAGAGAGAGTAAGAAAGAACCAAGCTGGACAGACACGCGATATATGTAAGTACACATTTATAGGAAATAAAATATTATAGCTTCATTGGGGTATTGAAGTATTTAGACGTAAGGAACAACAAAAGTTATGTACATACTATATTATGTTTTTGGCAGTAAACAATAACAAAAATAAAAAGTTGTTTCTCCACTTACATTCTTATGCATGGGCGTAGCTACCTTAAATTCAGATTTTCATTTAATATGAAAACGGTTATAGCCTAGCTGCAATCTGCAGTGAGCGATGACCGCTTAGAGAGTTAAATTATTACTACTCTTTTGTAAATGCTTTTTATTTATTATTATCTATTAAAAATTTTATAAGGATTATGTGAAAATGTGTAGTAGATTTGCTGAGAATCCTATTAACTCAATAAGAAAATACATAAAAATATCACGTTTGCACTTTGAATTGCTGTTTTATTATACTTATGCAGCACATACATATGTAGTACATATGTATATATGAGAATGTAGCTATAGTTATATCATTTAATTTTAGCTAATTATTATTTAATTATTCTAATAATTTGGCACCCTCCCCTAATTTTCATTCTGAGTACGCCCATACACTTGTGTTTTAGATATAGTAATATAAGCGATTAATGGATTTTAGTTTAGTTAAAACACTAAATTAGTTAAAACCTTTAATGACTTCCAATTAACTAGTTTTCTTTAGTTCAGTTCTACACTACGCTACACAGTAGCGGTAAATTTCAGTGCGCAGTTATAAAAGAAAGTATCTACGGTACATGCAGTGGTGGGAAAAATAATAATAATTACTAATGTAATTTTAGTCACTGTTATTTCTTGTAGATGTGTCAAATATATCTGAATTTTCAATATCAATATACATATTTAACATTTCAAAGCATTGAAATTTATTTCTATTATATTTAAAATATTTTATAATTGTCCAAGGATAGGATTGAAAAATATACACTACATTGCGATTATTTTTTCCAACATTGTACGAATAATTTGATTAATGCGACACACATTTATTAAAATATTCATGCATTATTATTTATTATAATTAAGTTATTTCGGTTAATATTCGTTCGATTAACAGTCATAGAGAGACATATATGTATGTATATGTATGTCGAATATAAAAAACATAATTAACTGAATCAATTAACGTAAAGCACTGTGAAAGAGGATCTGGACAGTTCATTCGCAAGTATAGTGGTTTAAAAGCATCAAGTAGAATGCAAAAGACAAAAATATTATCCTATTGAAATGCCTGCGGATAGGAAAGGTTGCAAAGAAAATGTAGTTGACGAGTAGATGTGGGATGTACTTAGAGGGGGACATTTACATATGGTGAGGAAGAGCAATCGCATTAAAAGGGTAGATTGCAGAGCGAGCAAGGAAAAGTAAGTGATAGAAGTGAGAGGGGATTGCAGTAAAATGCTGGTAGCAGTAGTGCTCGACGGCACCAAGGTGCCAGAGGTACTCGCAATGCACTTACTTGTATCGATAGATATTTGTTTTTCTTTATCTTTGGGCTTAATTGTTTTTTGTTTAGTTTTTACTGTATCCGGCTTATCCTTCTGATCTGATGGTGTGATTTGTTCAATGTCCTCCTTTTGTGTAGGCTGTTCTGGTGTTTTAGGCTGAGTAGTGATTGTTTCTGTGATTTTAACAAAGTCTGTTGTGTCAATAGTTGGTGTTGTTGTTGGTAAATCGCCACCAACAACTTGATCGGGTTTTGCTATTTTTGATTTTTTCACCTTCTTTTCTTTAGGTGATTCCTTGGTTTCTTGCTCTGGCTTAGGTGTTTCTGGCGAGGGAATTTCAACCTTTTGGTATTGTTCTAGCTCAGTTTTTGGTATATCCTGTTCTATCAACTTTTGTACATAATCATCGAGTTCATCTTTTTTAATTTTTTTGGTAATTTTCTTAGGCCGCTTGGGTTTTTCTTGAATTTCGCCCAATGTCTCTGGTTCAGTTACAGTAAATGGCAACTCTTCTGGTACTTCACTGACAAACACTGTTGCTTCTGGTTTGTCTTCATCTTGTATTGTGACAACATTAATTGTGTACTCCTTATCAGCGGATTTCTTTTTGAGTACACGTTTAGTTGTTATCCTTTGAATCGGTATGCCTTCTGCACTTGTTACTTCTTCTATCTTAACTTCTGCTGGTTGTTCTTCGGTTATTTCAACCGGCTCTTTAGTTTGCGGTTTTTCGGCTGTTTCTTCAATAATGCGTACTTCTGAGAGTGACTGTTCGTCGACTGATTCTTGAGGCTGTTTTATTTTAACCTTCTTTGGCGTTGGTTTCATTGGTTCTGATTTTGGTTTTTCTTCTGTGACCTCAACTTTCGAAACCTCCGCTGTCTTAACATCCTTAGGAGAAGGTTCAAACTCTACTTTTTCGTATTTTTCCAGTTCTGTTTTGGGTATTTCTTCTTCAATAAGTTTTTGAATATAATCGTGTAGGTCGTCGTTTTTCACCTTTCTTGTTTTCTTTTTGGGAGTTTTCGGGGTATCAACCATTTCTTCAACGCTTGGTTGACTCTCAATTATTGTTACTTCTGTTTCTGGTTGGTCATCCGTTTTAATTTCTAATATTTCTATTATATCCTCTTTAGGACCTTGTTGACGTTTGATTTTGCGTTTCGTTATTGTTTTCGTATGTATTACACCCTGTTCATCTTCTACCTTTTTAATTTCTGTATCGCTTTCAATAATTTCGACTTGCATAGGTTGCAATTCTTCAGGCTGTATTTCTGATTCTCGAATAGATATTTCATATGGCTTTGGCATTTCCTGGACATCTTTTTCGGTGGATTTTATTTTATGTTTCTTCTGTTTTATATCCTGTGGTTGGATTTCCTCTTCATTTGTAATTATTTCATATGACTTTTCTGTTTGCTTAGGTATGCTATCAGGCTCAGATTCTGTTTCGGCAATTGGTATAACCGCATCTTCTTTCTTATCATCCACTGTGGTAATAACCTTAGACTTAGGTTTCTTTTTCTTAGGTTTAACATCTTCACCCACTTCTGTAATTTCAAGCTGCGTGGTTTCCGGTTTCAACTGGTCCTCTTCTGGCACGATGGTAACCTCATATTCAGAAGGCTTTCCTTGTGGTTTTTGTGGAGTTTCCGTTTCAATTTTACCTAATTCCGATGGTTCTTTCTCATGCTTTACTGAATCTTCTTCTTTTTGAATGTATTCATACATTTTTTCTTCTCCTATTGGACTTTCTTCCACTAAAGTTTTGATAAAGTCCTCCACTTTATCTTTTTTAACTTTCTTTGTTTTCTTCTGCTTAGCTTTAAAGCTATCGGGAACATCTTCGTCAGCTTTCGCCACTGAAGTTATTACTGTAACTTCTGCCTCATCGGTATCCTTATCTTGTACTTCAATCACTTCGAGAAGTATCACCTCAGCTCCCTTCGGTTGCTTAATTTTCCTACGCTTTACGATTTTCTCGACAATGTGACCTTCTTCGTCGGGTATCTTTTCAGTTTGAATAGTTTCCTCAACTACATTTATTTCCATTGATGCTTCTGGAGCAGTTTCCTCAGGAGTTTCTTCCTTTACAGAATAAACAAATGGAGTATCCTTAGGTTTTTTAAGTTTCTGTGTCACTACTTTCTCCTTGGGTGTATCGCTTTGGATAATACTTTCCTCCACTTGATCAGGAATACCATCCTCAATTTTTGTTGCTTTAATTGGTTTTTTCTTTTTCAATTTAATTGGCTCATCAATATCGATCTTTTCATATTTTTCTAACTCGGTTTTTGGAATATCTTGTTCGATAAGTTTCTGAATATAATTTTCCAATTCTTCCTTCTTTACTTTCTTTATTTTCTTGGGAACTAGTGATTTATCTTCAGGATGTGTAAAAGTGTCAGGAGATTTATCGACCTCTTGTGTTATTACAGTGATTTCAGATACAGGTGAATCCTCGTATTGAGTTTCTATAATTTCAATTATTTCTTCTTTGGGCCCGACTTGTTTCTTTATCTTGCGTTTTGTTATTTTCTGTTTTTTAGTTTCACCAGTTTCATCAGTAATTTCTGTATCTTCTTCTTTTGTTTCAATTTCCTGAATTAATACTTTAAACTCTTCTATAGGTACAAACTCCTCAATATGTTCATGGGGTTTCTCTTCACCAAGTAATACTTCTTCTGGTAGATTTTCCACTGATGAAACTCTTACAACATATTCCTGAGGCATGGATTCTGAGGGCTTTCTCTTTACTTTTTGAGTTTTAGGTTTCTTTACTACATCCTGAACGATTTCATCTTCAGCTAATGAGGTTTCCTTTATACCAATTTCAAACGGAACGATTTCCTGATCTTTCAAATCTGGAAGGTTTTCAGTCGGAATTTTTGAAACTTCTTGAGTTTCTACTGGTACTCTCTCTTCTTTGACTTCTTCAGTTAATTTAACTTTGAGCTTTTTCGGTTTCTTGACAGGTTCTTCAATATCTATTGCCTTTTCTTCAATAATTGCGTGGTCAGAAATAACCTCAGTGGGTGCAGGTGTGACTAATTCCTCGATCAAATTTACGACGTACTCCTTTATATCATCATTTTTAATCTTTTTAGGCTTTGAAATTACTTTCTTTTGTGGAACTTGAGGTTTTATGTCGTCAGTCGGCTGCGTCTCGTCGATTTGGATGATTGATACCTCGGCTAATGGTTGATCCTCTGTCGTGACTTCAGTAATTTCAAATATCTCCTCTTTTGGCCCCACCTTGCGTTTAACTTTTCTCCTGGTAACAGTTTTTTCCGCGATTTCACCCTTTTCATCAGATACTTGGACTTTATCGACCGTTTGTTCAATTTCTTCCACTGTAATGGGTTCTTCTACATCTTTAGACTCCTTAGGTTTTTTAATCTTTTTCGGCTTAGGTGTCGTCTCTTCAACAGCAACCTTGTCTTCTTGGAAGGATATAGGTTGCACCTGCTCTTCAGTTACATCAATTTGATATTCATCATACTTTTTAGCTTCTGGCTGTTCAACAAACTCTGTGACCAATATCTCTTTTTCCTCATCATCTTCCACTTCCGGAACTATTTCTTGTATATCGAATTCATGGACGGTAACAGGGACACCATCAATCACTTCAACAGTTTTCTTGTGATGTTTCTTTACCTTCTTTGCCTTCTTGGGTGAAGGTGAAATGTCGAAGGGTGCATATTGCTCCATTTCAGTTTTCGGAATTTCTTGTTCTATTAATTCTTTAATATATTTGTCGAAATCATCCTTTGGAATCTTCTTTTTCTTCGTTTGTATTACTTTAATCTCATGGCTGGTTTCTATCTGGGCTTCTTCGGGTGTTACTTCAGTAGTAGTCACTAAAATCTCGCCTTCTGGTTTATTCTCTTCGTATGTCTCCACAATTTCTATTATGTACTCTTTCGGTCCTTCCTTCTTTTTCAATTTCCTCCTTGTTGTAATTTGTTTAGTTATCTCACCCTGTTCATCTATGATTTCTTTAGTAGAACTTTCAGGGGCTAATTCTTCAATGCGTATAACGAACTGTTCAGTTGGTTCTTCTGCCTTTGGTAATTTTGGATGTTTGATTTTCTTTGATTTTTTAATTGGCTCGGTTTCATCAATATCAACTGTATATTCTTCCTGTGGTATGATATCAACTTTTTCTTTATCACTCTCCTTAAGTTGAAATTCAACTGGTAGCTCCTTCTGTTCAGATTCTGGTGCAGTCTCGGTAATTTTAACTTTTTTCGGTTTTTTGGCTTTCGGCTTTTCTTCTGAGACATCCTCTGAAACGACTTGATCAATTTCCTGCGGAGTCTCTTCTTCTTTAACTTCCTCGGCTACTTTGACCTTGACCTTTTTCGGTTTCTTGACAGGTTCTTCAATATCTATTGCCTTTTCTTCAATAATTGCGTGGTCAGAAATAACCTCAGTGGGTGCAGGTGTGACTAATTCCTCGATCAAATTTACGACGTACTCCTTTATATCATCCTTTTTAATCTTTTTAGGCTTTGAAATTACTTTCTTTTGTGGAACTTGAGGTTTTATGTCGTCCGTCGGCTGCGTCTCGTCGATTTGGATGATTGATACCTCGGCTAATGGTTGATCCTCTGTCGTGACTTCAGTAATTTCAAATATATCCTCTTTTGGCCCCACCTTGCGTTTAACTTTTCTCCTGGTAACAGTTTTTTCCGCGATTTCACCCTTTTCATCAGATACTTGGACTTTATCGACCGTTTGTTCAATTTCTTCCACTGTAATGGGTTCTTCTACATCTTTAGACTCCTTAGGTTTTTTAATCTTTTTCGGCTTAGGTGTCGTCTCTTCAACAGTAATCTTGTCTTCTTGGAAGGATATAGGTTGCACCTGCTCTTCAGTTACATCAATTTGATATTCATCATACTTTTTAGCTTCTGGCTGTTCAACAAACTCTGTGACCAATATCTCTTTTTCCTCATCATCTTCCACTTCCGGAACTATTTCTTGTATATCGAATTCATGGACGGTAACAGGGACACCATCAATCACTTCAACAGTTTTCTTGTGATGTTTCTTTACCTTCTTTGCCTTCTTGGGTGAAGGTGAAATGTCGAAGGGTGCATATTGCTCCATTTCAGTTTTCGGAATTTCTTGTTCTATTAATTCTTTAATATATTTGTCGAAATCATCCTTTGGAATCTTCTTTTTCTTCGTTTGTATTACTTTAATCTCATGGCTGGTTTCTATCTGTGGGGCTTCTTCGGGTGTTACTTCAGTAGTAGTCACTAAAATCTCGCCTTCTGGTTTATTCTCTTCGTATGTCTCCACAATTTCTATTATGTACTCTTTCGGTCCTTCCTTCTTTTTCAATTTCCTCCTTGTTGTAATTTGTTTAGTTATCTCACCCTGTTCATCTATGATTTCTTTAGTAGAACTTTCAGGGGCTAATTCTTCAATGCGTATAACGAACTGTTCAGTTGGTTCTTCTGCCTTTGGTAATTTTGGATGTTTGATTTTCTTTGATTTTTTAATTGGCTCGGTTTCATCAATATCAACTGTATATTCTTCCTGTGGTATGATATCAACTTTTTCTTTATCACTCTCCTTAAGTTGAAATTCAACTGGTAGCTCCTTCTGTTCAGATTCTGGTGCAGTCTCGGTAATTTTAACTTTTTTCGGTTTTTTGGCTTTCGGCTTTTCTTCTGAGACATCCTCTGAAACGACTTGATCAATTTCCTGCGGAGTCTCTTCTTCTTTAACTTCCTCGGCTACTTTGACCTTGACCTTTTTCGGTTTCTTGACAGGTTCTTTAATTTCCATTGTCTTTTCTTCGATAATTGCTTGGTCAGAAATAACCGCAGTAGGTGCAGGTGTGACTAATTCCTCGATCAAATTTACGACGTACTCCTTTATATCATCCTTTTTAATCTTTTTAGGCTTTGAAATTACTTTCTTTTGTGGAACTTGAGGTTTTATGTTGTCAGTCGGCTGCGTCTCGTCGATTTGGATGATTGATACCTCGGCTAATGGTTGATCCTCTGTCGTGACTTCAGTAATTTCAAATATCTCCTCTTTTGGCCCCACCTTGCGTTTAACTTTTCTCCTGGTAACAGTTTTTTCCGCGATTTCACCCTTTTCATCAGATACTTGGACTTTATCGACCGTTTGTTCAATTTCTTCCACTGTAATGGGTTCTTCTACATCTTTAGACTCCTTAGGTTTTTTAATCTTTTTCGGCTTAGGTGTCGTCTCTTCAACAGCAACCTTGTCTTCTTGGAAGGATATAGGTTGCACCTGCTCTTCAGTTACATCAATTTGATATTCATCATATTTTTTAGCTTCTGGCTGTTCAACAAACTCTGTGACCAATATCTCTTTTTCCTCATCATCTTCCACTTCCGGAACTATTTCTTGTATATCGAATTCATGGACGGTAACAGGGACACCATCAATCACTTCAACAGTTTTCTTGTGATGTTTCTTTACCTTCTTTGTCTTCTTGGGTGAAGGTGAAATGTCGAAGGGTGCATATTGCTCCATTTCAGTTTTCGGTATTTCTTGTTCAATTAATTCTTTGATATATTTGTCGAAATCATCCTTTGGAATCTTCTTTTTCTTCGTTTGTATTACTTTAATCTCATGGCTGGTTTCTATCTGTGGGGCTTCTTCGGGTGTTACTTCAGTTGTAGTCACTAAGATCTCGCCTTCTGGTTTATTCTCTTCGTATGTCTCCACAATTTCTATTATGTACTCTTTCGGTCCTTCCTTCTTTTTCAATTTCCTCCTTGTTGTAATTTGTTTAGTTACCTCACCCTGTTCATCTATGATTTCTTTAGTAGAACTTTCAGGGGCTAATTCTTCAATGCGTATAACGAACTGTTCAGTTGGTTCTTCTGCCCTTGGTAATTTTGGATGTTTGATTTTCTTTGATTTTTTAATTGGCTCGGTTTCATCAATATCAACTGTATATTTTTCCTGTGGTATGATATCAACTTTTTCTTTATCACTCTCCTTAAGTTGAAATTCAGCTGGTAGCTCCTTCTGTTCAGATTCTGGTGCAGTCTCGGTAATTTTAACTTTTTTCTGTTTTTTAACTTTCGGCTTTTCTTCTGGTATAGCTTTTTCCTCAGATTCGGTCAAAGGCATGTCTATCTGTTTCTCCTCTTGAGGCACATCCTCTACAACAGTCGTTTTAAAGAATATTTCATCCTCTGTAGATCGATCTTTTTCTACAACTTGTTCTGATACATCATAACGAAATCCTTCTATATTTTCCGGTGTTTCCTCAAGTATTTGTACAATATATTGTTCTAGCTCTTCCTTTTTAACTATTTTAGTTATTTTCTTGCGTTTTATGGGGATTTCTTTTGCTTTATTTTCCTCGGCAATAGCTTGAGCAATTTCCGTTGTAATAACAGTAACGTCTATTTCAGGCTTTTCTTTGTTTTGTATTTCAATGACTTCAATTTCATACTCCTTGTCACCTTTCTTTTTTCTTATTTTACGTTTTGTTTTGATTTCTTCAGATACCTTACCATCGTCGGTTTTTTTCTTTATAACCTCAATTTGTTTGGACACTTCTTCCACCACTACTGGGACACTTTTTATTTCTTTTGTAATGTATTGAACGTCTTGGGGTAAATTTGATTCCAGCGATTCGCTCTCCTTTGTAATTGGTTCTAAGTCCGTTAATTTGACAGTAAACTCGTCGTGTTCTTCATCAGCTGCGATTTCTAATTTTTCCTCGTGAGATAAAATGGGCTTCTTTTTCGGTTTCCTTATCTTTGGCTTTTCTAATAGCTCAGTTTCCTCTATATGTATTTCTAAGTCATCCGGTATTTCCAAAGTAGCTGTTTGTGGCTTTTGCTTGGTTTTCTTAATTTTCTTTGGTTTTCCGTCAATGTCAATCTTTTCATATTTTTCAAGTTCAGTCTTAGAAATTTCGGCATCTATTAATTGCTGAATGTACGCATCCAATTCATGTTTCTTAATTTTTTTCGGTTTCTTTTTCGGTGTAGATTTCTCTCCTGTAGGTTTTTCCTCCTTCAGCTCCTCAGATGTTGTTACAAAAATTTCATAAGAGGGTTCTTCACTTTCTGTGGATTTGATCTCTATTATTTCTATGATACTTTCTTCATCTCCCTTCTTATGTTTTATTTTTCGCTTCTTGACAGCTTTTTCCTTAATTTGGCCATCCTTATCCTCAATGTCCTCCTCAATGTATCCAGGACCTATCTCGCTTATTTCTACTTCATAGAAATCAATATAGAGATTTTCTGCTTCAGATTCTTTTATATCAACTAGAAATTCATCAAGTTCTTTCTGTTTCATTCTTTTGATCTTCTTCTTTTTCAAAACTTTAATTTCAGGGAGTTCTTGTTCAGAGAGGTCTGTTGTCGTTACTACAACCTCAAATAGGGGTTCTTCATTGTGTTCTTGAGGTGCTTCGACAATCTCTATGAGATGTTCCTTAAACGGAGTTTTTTGTTTCAACTTTCGTTTCCTCTTTAACAATTTCTTCGGTTCTTCTTTGGTACCAATAGTTTCCTCTTCGATTATTTCTGGTTCAATTTCTATAAGTTCTATAACATGGAAGGGCCTTAATTTGTCACCTACTTTTTGTTCCAATGGCTTTTCTGACATGGGCTTACGTAATTTAAGATCATCGAATTCTTCCTTATCCTTACTTTTTGGCTTGCCAGGTATAATTGGGTGTTGAATAGTTTCTGGATGGGGTATCTGCTTCTTATTTTTCTTATATTTAACCTTTTCTGGAAGATATTCTGTTTCATCTTTTTCTGAATGTACATCTTCTTCTGATGTTATGACCTCATGTTCCAAATCGTCGAGTGCAAAAGGCTCAAATTCAATGGCGGTATCTCCCTTACCTGGTTTCCTACCTTTCTTTTTCTTTTCAGGTACTTCCTCCTTAGGCTTTACTTCTTCATCCACTACCGCTGTTTGGGGTGTTTCGAAAACCACTGGTTTTAACATTATCTCCTCCTTAGTTTCCTCTTGTTCCGGTATTTTGCCTTTCCCTATTTTAAGTTTTTTCGCTTCATCTATTTTTTTATCTTTTGTAATACGTTTTGATGGCTTATATTTTTCTTTAGGTTGCTGCTCACTAGCTTCGGAAGTTTCAGCTGGCTCATATTTCTCCAAATCTGGTTTTTCAAGTTCCTCATGGGGAACTTCAGTTTCCTTGAATTTGATGGGTCGTTTCTTTAAAACCTTCAAAGCCTCTTCCATATTTCGAGATAATTCTCCAGATCCTTGCTTCGTATCTAAGGATTTTACAACTAAGTTAAAACAATAAGGCGCGTAAGGAATAAAATTGATCCAACTCTTCAGTTTAATGCCCTTAAACGTTGCTCCTTCCGTTTTAGGTTTTTCATCTTTTGGCTTTTGTTTCGGTTTTTTTAGTTTAAGCATTCGCGGAAATTCAGCCACCGATGTAATTTCAACAATTTTAGATTTATTCACTTCTACTTTCTTGATTTTCATTGGTACCAGTTTTTGCTGTGGTAATGATTTAACCAACGTGCCTTCAGGAAGTTCCCTAACTTGGGGTTGCTCTTCCACCGGAATTTCTTCCACAGTAACAGTTGTTTTGGGTTGTTTATCTTCCTCTTCGACTGTTTCGATCTTGGTGACTTCTTGTTTGCCACCCTTCACCTTCCTGATGACTCGAGTACGAACAGTCTTCTTCTTGGGTTTGCCTTCTTCGGAAATTGTTTCGATAACACGCACTTCCTCAGGAAGTTCCCTAACTTCTTCAGGTTGTTCTTCAACAGGAGTTTCTTCCACAGTGACCGTTGTTTCAGGTTTTTTGTCTTCCTCTTCAACTGTTTCGATTTTGGTGACTTCTTGTTTGCCACCCTTCACCTTCTTGATGACTCGAGTACGAACAGTCTTTTTCTTGGGCTTTCCTTCTTCCGAAATTGTTTCGATAACACGCACTTCCTCAGGAACTTCCGTGATTACTTCAGGTTGTTCTTCAACAGAAATTTCTTCAACAGTGACAGTTGTTTCAGGTGTTTTGTCTTCCTCTTCAACTGTTTCGATCTTGGTGACTTCTTGTTTGCCACCCTTCACCTTCTTGATGACTCGAGTACGAACAGTCTTCTTCTTGGGTTTACCTTCTTCGGAAATTGTTTCGATAACACGCACTTCCTCAGGAAGTTCCCTAACTTCTTCAGGTTGTTCTTCAACAGGAGTTTCTTCCACAGTGACAGTAGTTTCAGGTTTTTTGTCTTCCTCTTCAACTGTTTCAATCTTGGTGACTTCTTGTTTGCCACCCTTCACCTTCCTGATGACTCGAGTACGAATAGTCCTCTTCTTGGGTTTACCTTCTTCTGAAATTGTTTCGATAACACGCACTTCCTCAGGAACTTCCGTGATTACTTCAGGTTGTTCTTCAACAGGAATTTCTTCAACAGTGACAGTTGTTTCAGGTTTTTTGTCTTCCTCTTCAACTGTTTCGATCTTGGTGACTTCTTGTTTGCCACCCTTCACCTTCTTGATGACTCGAGTACGAACAGTCTTCTTCTTGGGTTTACCTTCTTCGGAAATTGTTTCGATAACACGCACTTCCTCAGGAAGTTCCCTAACTTCTTCAGGTTGTTCTTCAACAGGAGTTTCTTCCACAGTGACAGTTGTTTCAGGTTTTTTGTCTTCCTCTTCAACTGTTTCGATCTTGGTGACTTCTTGTTTGCCACCCTTTACCTTCTTGATGACTCGAGTATGAACAGTCTTTTTCTTGGGTTTTCCTTCTTCGGAAATTGTTTCGATAACACGCACTTCCTCAGGAACTTCCGTGATTACTTCAGGTTGTTCTTCAACAGGAGTTTCTTCAACAGTGACCGTTGTTTCAGGTTTTTTGTCTTCCTCTTCAACTGTTTCGATCTTGGTGACTTCTTGTTTGCCACCCTTCACCTTCTTGATGACTCGAGTACGAACAGTCTTCTTCTTGGGTTTACCTTCTTCGGAAATGGTTTCGATAACACGCACTTCCTCAGGAAGTTCCCTGATTTCTTCAGGTTGTTCTTCAATAGGAGTTTCTTCCACAGTGACCGTTGTTTCAGGCTTTTTGTCTTCCTCTTCAACTGTTTCGATCTTGGTGACTTCTTGTTTGCCACCCTTCACCTTCTTGATGACTCGAGTACGAACAGTCTTTTTCTTGGGTTTGCCTTCTTCGGAAATTGTTTCGATAACACGCACTTCCTCAGGAAGTTCCTTAACTTCTTCAGGTTGTTCATCAACAGGAGTTTCTTCCACAGTGACAGTTGTTTCAGGTTTTTTGTCTTCCTCTTCAACTGTTTCGATCTTGGTGACTTCTTGTTTGCCGCCCTTCACCTTCTTGATGACTCGAGTACGAATAGTCTTCTTTTTGGGTTTCCCTTCTTCGGAAATTGTTTCGACAACACGCACTTCTTCAGGAAGTTCCATGACTTTTTCAGGTTGTTCTTCCTCAGTGACCATGGCTTGCTCTTCTTGTTTGGAAATTTCAGTTGGTTTATATTTTTCAAGTTTTTTATCGGGAACTTCAGTTTCCTTGAATTTTGTGGGTCGCTTCTTTAAAACCTTCAAAGCCTCTTCCATATTTCGAGACAATTCTCCAGATCCTCGCTTCGTATCTAAGGATGTTACAACTAAGTTAAAACAATAAGGCGCATAAGGAATAAAATTGATCCAACTTTTCAGTTTAATGCCCTTAAACGTTGCTTCCTCCTTTTTAGGTTTTTCATCTTTTGGTTTTTGTTTAGGTTTTTTTAGTTTAAGCATTCGCGGAAATTCAGCCACCGATGTAATTTCAACAATTTTAGATTTATTCACTTCTACTTTCTCGATTTTCATTGGGACCAACTTTTGCGGCTTTAATGATTTAACCGATGAGTCACGACGAGCCCTCTGTGGCATTTCCATATCAGTACGCTTATATTCTCGTAGAACAGTCTTTGGTATTTCTTGATGAATTAAAAATTGTATATACTCCTCCAATTCATCTTTCTTCACGGTTTTAGCAAGCCTCTTTTTCTTGCTTTTTAGTTTTTTATCACTTGGCGAATCCTCAGGAATTCCAGCAGTTTCATCGATCATCTTTACCTCCCAGTCTGTCGGTGCAATATCAGTTTCCTCAGGCTCTGATAGAACAATAACTGTGCTTTCCTCCTCTTTTCCCTCCTCTTGTTTTGTCACTATTTCAATGACTTCTTCACGTCCACCAACTTTTTTCTTAATTTTTTGCTTCTTTATTGTAACTGGTTTTTGTTCAACTTTATCTTTTTCTTCTGTGGCGGCTGATAATTTAACCTCTGTTATTTCTTCCGGTAAATATTCTATTACCACTTCTTCTGGTGTTTCATCAATTTTTTCGAAAGAAGTGTTTGTTGTTTTTGTTTTATGTTTGGGTTTATCTGTATTCATATCTGGTGTTTGTGTTATGTCATCATGTACTTCATCTGGTTCAGTGATTGTGTATTCTTTGTTGTCTTTGTCTGCTAAGAGAAGAGTGGGGTTTCTGTGTGTTATAGCTCTATTTCACGTAGAAGTATATTAAGTAATTAAACTCTCTTCCTATATATTTTTAAAAGTTTACTATCCTAGATCAAATATTCATGGGACTCGCTGTTCAATGTCATTTTAATGTTAGAAAATATTATACAATCAAGTAATTAAATTTCCAATCAATAGTGAATTAGATGTATTCGAATCAAAGTTAGTAGCCAATTATATACCTTTTGTTTGTAAGGGTTGTTAGAAATAAGTTTGGCTCCGGGATAATCGGGTTGTAAATTAAATAATCATAGTCTCAAATGATTATTGTCAGTGAATTCTGTTGTGATATATGTTTTTATGGGGTGTAAATTGTTAGTATTTAAACGGTACTGCTCATATCGTGACAGTAACATTTATAATATTTTAAATTTTCGTATAGTTATAGGGAAGAAACTTCCATATAATATAATAGTAATATAAAAGTGACAAAACTTGGATAAGATTTTAAAACTGGTTCATAAATCTCGTCGTCAGGTGTAGAAAATCTTGCGTAAGACCACTATATATATACATAATGAAAAATAAAATTTAATTTACCTGTGAATTCGTCAATCTCTGTAATTTCGACATTTGTGAGGTTGGGCTGTTCTGTACTCTGAACAGTTTCCGTATCACTAAGAACCTCCTCAATAAGTATTCCTTCCTCTTGCGTGACTTTTTTACTTTTGGTTTCAATTGTGGTCTCACCATCTTCATTTTGTACTGATTTGAATGTTGTAATATAAACTGGTTGTTCTGTTGTTTTATGTTTAGGCTTGGATTTTCCCTCTGTTTTGGATTGCGAATATACGTATATATAAATATATATTTATGTAGACAAAAAAAAAAATGATGAAATTAAAATTAATGTATGTAGTACGTGTGTAAAGAAATGTAGGCTGCCATATCTTCGTAAATACATAAATGAAATAAATGTAGTGTTTGGCGAAGTAAAGTGTTGGTTTGTGTGGTTTAGTATGTAAAGTGTTGTGAAGTGTGTTTTCTTACCCTTGATTTTGTGTTTTGGTTTCTTTTCATCAATTTCATCTTCTAACATGCTTATATCAATAATATCGGGAATATTTTCATCACTAATTACGCGAATTAAAGAATATGGCTCCTCGCCCTCTTCCTCGACTGTTTGAATTTGATAAAACTCAGGTTCAGGTGATATTTCCTTTTTAAACGTTCGTGTTTTGGTTATCTTTTTCTTAGGTTTTTTGTCTTTGCTTATAACTTCAGAAACAATTATTTCTTCAGGCAGCTCTTTAATAGGTTGGGTAGTAAATTCTTCGAAAGGTTTAACTTCAACTTGTACAGTAGTAATGGGCATTTCATTATCATCCTGAACAATTTGTATTGTTGTTATTTCTTCCTTATTGTCGTCCACAGGCTTTTTAAATGATCGTGTTTTTATACTTTTCTTTGTGGGCTTTCCTTCCGGAGTTTTACTTTCAATGATTGTACTTTGTGATGGAAGTTCAATTGAAGGTACGGAATCTGGTTGTTCTTCCAATTTAGGACCTTCAGTGACTGTAACCAAAAATATTGGTTCTGCATTCTCAGTTTCAATTACTTGAATTTCGGTTAATTCATCAAGGTCATCCTTTGGTTTTTTGATCACGCGTTTTCTAGTCTTAACAACTTTTGTAAGCCCTTTCTCATCAACAATTTCATCAGATGTAATTTCTTCTGGCAATTCTACAACATGTGTGATATTTTCTTCGGGTAGTTCAGGGAAAGGTTCACTGAACTCTTCAACAGTAACACTTGTTACAGGTATTTTTTCAAATTCTTCGATAGTTTGTACTTTTGTAACTTCCATTTTGGGTCCTTGAATTTTTTTAATAACCTTGGTTTTAATAACAGTTTTCACAGGAGTGCCATCTTCCTTTTGCGACATCACAACGGATTTTTGTTCTGGAAGTTCGACAATAGACAGTTCATCCATAGGTTTCTGAACCCGTATTCTTTTCTTAAGCTTTGATTGTGGGAATGGAAATTCGTCCACACTTGTGGGCTTTTCTTCGACTGTAACAGATGTTTCCGGTTTCTTGCCTTCTTCCTCAATTGTTTGAATCTTGGTGGTTTCTTGTTTGTTATCTTTAACCTTCTTAATAACCCTGGTTCGAATGGTCTTCTTTTTGGGCTTACCATCTTCGGAGATAGTTTCGACCACACGAACGTCTTCGGGAAGTTCTGTAACTCTTTCAGGCTGTTCTGGTACCGGAGTTTCCTCCACAGTGATAGTGGTTTGGGGTTGCTTATCTTCCTCTTCAACTGTTTCGATTTTGGTGACTTCTTGTTTTCCATCCTTCACCTTCTTGATGACGCGAGTACGAACAGTCTTCTTTTTGGGTTTGCCGTCTTCGGAGATTGTTTCAACAACACGAACTTCTTCGGGAAGTTCCCTAACTTCTTCCGGTTGTGCTTCCACCGGAGTTTCTTCCACAGTGACAGTTGTTTCGGGCTGTTTATCGTCCTCTTCGACGGTTTCAATTTTGGTGACCTCTTGTTTGCCACCTTTCACCTTCTTGATGACTCGAGTACGAACAGTCTTCTTCTTGGGTTTTCCTTCTTCGGAAATGGTTTCGATAACACGCACTTCCTCAGGAACTTCCGTGATTTCTTCAGGTTGTTCTTCAACAGGAGTTTCTTCAACAGTGACAGTTGTTTCAGGTTTTTTGTCTTCCTCTTCAACTGTTTCGATCTTGGTTACTTCTTGTTTGCCACCCTTCACCTTCTTGATGACTCGAGTACGTACAGTCTTCTTCTTGGGTTTTCCTTCTTCGGAAATGGTTTCGACAACACGCACTTCCTCAGGAAGTTCCCTTATTTCTTCAGGTTGTTCTTCAACAGGAGTTTCTTCCACAGTGACCGTTGTTTCAGGCTTTTTGTCTTCCTCTTCAACTGTTTCGATCTTGGTGACTTCTTGTTTGCCACCCTTCACCTTTTTGATGACTCGAGTACGAACAGTCTTCTTTTTGGGTTTGCCTTCTTCGGAAATTGTTTCGACAACACGCACTTCCTCAGGAAGTTCCCTTATTTCTTCAGGTTGTTCTTCAACAGGAGTTTCTTCCACAGTGACCGTTGTTTCAGGCTTTTTGTCTTCCTCTTCAACTGTTTCGATCTTGGTGACTTCTTGTTTGCCACCCTTCACCTTCTTGATGACTCGAGTACGAACAGTCTTCTTTTTGGGTTTGCCTTCCTCGGAAATTGTTTCGACAACACGCACTTCCTCAGGAAGTTCCCTGATTTCTTCAGGTTGTTCTTCAACAGGAGTTTCTTCAACAGTGACAGTTGTTTCGGGCTGTTTATCATCCTCTTCGACGGTTTCGATTTTGGTGACTTCTTGTTTGCCACCCTTCACCTTCTTGATGACTCGAGTACGAACAGTCTTCTTTTTGGGTTTGCCTTCCTCGGAAATGGTTTCGATAACACGCACTTCCTCAGGAAGTTCCGTGATTTCTTCAGGTTGTTCTTCAACAGGAGTTTCTTCAACAGTGACAGTTGTTTCAGGTTTTTTGTCTTCCTCTTCAACTGTTTCGATCTTGGTTACTTCTTGTTTGCCACCCTTCACCTTCTTGATGACTCGAGTACGTACAGTCTTCTTCTTGGGTTTTCCTTCTTCGGAAATGGTTTCGACAACACGCACTTCCTCAGGAAGTTCCCTTATTTCTTCAGGTTGTTCTTCAACAGGAGTTTCTTCCACAGTGATCGTTGTTTCAGGCTTTTTGTCTTCCTCTTCAACTGTTTCGATCTTGGTGACTTCTTGTTTGCCACCCTTCACCTTCTTGATGACTCGAGTACGAACAGTCTTCTTTTTGGGTTTGCCTTCCTCGGAAATGGTTTCGATAACACGCACTTCCTCAGGAAGTTCCGTGATTTCTTCAGGTTGTTCTTCAACAGGAGTTTCTTCAACAGTGACAGTTGTTTCAGGTTTTTTGTCTTCCTCTTCAACTGTTTCGATCTTGGTTACTTCTTGTTTGCCACCCTTCACCTTCTTGATGACTCGAGTACGTACAGTCTTCTTCTTGGGTTTTCCTTCTTCGGAAATGGTTTCGACAACACGCACTTCCTCAGGAAGTTCCCTTATTTCTTCAGGTTGTTCTTCAACAGGAGTTTCTTCCACAGTGACCGTTGTTTCAGGCTTTTTGTCTTCCTCTTCAACTGTTTCGATCTTGGTGACTTCTTGTTTGCCACCCTTCACCTTCTTGATGACTCGAGTACGTACAGTCTTCTTCTTGGGTTTTCCTTCTTCGGAAATGGTTTCGACAACACGCACTTCCTCAGGAAGTTCCCTTATTTCTTCAGGTTGTTCTTCAACAGGAGTTTCTTCCACAGTGACCGTTGTTTCAGGCTTTTTGTCTTCCTCTTCAACTGTTTCGATCTTGGTTACTTCTTGTTTGCCACCCTTCACCTTCTTGATGACTCGAGTACGTACAGTCTTCTTCTTGGGTTTTCCTTCTTCGGAAATGGTTTCGACAACACGCACTTCCTCAGGAAGTTCCCTTATTTCTTCAGGTTGTTCTTCAACAGGAGTTTCTTCCACAGTGACCGTTGTTTCAGGCTTTTTGTCTTCCTCTTCAACTGTTTCGATCTTGGTGACTTCTTGTTTGCCACCCTTCACCTTCTTGATGACTCGAGTACGAACAGTCTTCTTTTTGGGTTTGCCTTCCTCGGAAATTGTTTCGACAACACGCACTTCCTCAGGAAGTTCCATTATTTCTTCAGGTTGTTCTTCAACAGGAGTTTCTTCCACAGTGACCGTTGTTTCAGGCTTTTTGTCTTCCTCTTCAACTGTTTCGATCTTGGTGACTTCTTGTTTGCCACCCTTCACCTTCTTGATGACTCGAGTACGAACAGTCTTCTTTTTGGGTTTGCCTTCCTCGGAAATTGTTTCGACAACACGCACTTCCTCAGGAAGTTCCCTGATTTCTTCAGGTTGTTCTTCAACAGGAGTTTCTTCAACAGTGACAGTTGTTTCGGGCTGTTTATCGTCCTCTTCGACGGTTTCGATTTTGGTGACTTCTTGTTTGCCACCCTTCACCTTCTTGATGACTCGAGTACGAACAGTCTTCTTTTTGGGTTTGCCTTCCTCGGAAATGGTTTCGATAACACGCACTTCCTCAGGAAGTTCCGTGATTTCTTCAGGTTGTTCTTCAACAGGAGTTTCTTCAACAGTGACAGTTGTTTCAGGTTTTTTGTCTCCCTCTTCAACTGTTTCGATCTTGGTTACTTCTTGTTTGCCACCCTTCACCTTCTTGATGACTCGAGTACGTACAGTCTTCTTCTTGGGTTTTCCTTCTTCGGAAATGGTTTCGACAACACGCACTTCCTCAGGAAGTTCCATTATTTCTTCAGATTGTTCTTCAACAGGAGTTTCTTCCACAGTGATCGTTGTTTCAGGCTTTTTGTCTTCCTCTTCAACTGTTTCGATCTTGGTGACTTCTTGTTTGCCACCCTTCACCTTCTTGATGACTCGAGTACGAACAGTCTTCTTTTTGGGTTTTCCTTCCTCGGAAATTGTTTCGACAACACGCACTTCCTCGGGAAGTTCCCTTATTTCTTCAGGTTGTTCTTCAACAGGAGTTTCTTCAACAGTGACAGTTGTTTCGGGCTGTTTATCGTCCTCTTCGACGGTTTCGATTTTGGTGACTTCTTGTTTGCCACCCTTCACCTTCTTGATGACTCGAGTACGAACAGTCTTCTTTTTGGGTTTGCCTTCCTCGGAAATTGTTTCGACAACACGCACTTCCTCAGGAAGTTCCCTTATTTCTTCAGGTTGTTCTTGAACAGGAGTTTCTTCCACAGTGACCGTTGTTTCAGGCTTTTTGTCTTCCTCTTCAACTGTTTCGATCTTGGTGACTTCTTGTTTGCCACCCTTCACCTTCTTGATGACTCGAGTACGAACAGTCTTCTTTTTGGGTTTGCCTTCCTCGGAAATGGTTTCGATAACACGCACTTCCTCAGGAAGTTCCGTGATTTCTTCAGGTTGTTCTTCAACAGGAGTTTCTTCAACAGTGACAGTTGTTTCAGGTTTTTTGTCTTCCTCTTCAACTGTTTCGATCTTGGTTACTTCTTGTTTGCCACCCTTCACCTTCTTGATGACTCGAGTACGTACAGTCTTCTTCTTGGGTTTTCCTTCCTCGGAAATTGTTTCGACAACACGCACTTCCTCAGGAAGTTCCCTTATTTCTTCAGATTGTTCTTCAACAGGAGTTTCTTCCACAGTGATCGTTGTTTCAGGCTTTTTGTCTTCCTCTTCAACTGTTTCGATCTTGGTGACTTCTTGTTTGCCACCCTTCACCTTCTTGATGACTCGAGTATGAACAGTCTTCTTTTTGGGTTTGCCTTCCTCGGAAATTGTTTCGACAACACGCACTTCCTCAGGAAGTTCCGTGATTTCTTCAGGTTGTTCTTCAACAGGAGTTTCTTCAACAGTGACAGTTATTTCGGGCTGTTTATCGTCCTCTTCGACGGTTTCGATTTTGGTGACTTCTTGTTTGCCACCCTTCACCTTCTTGATGACTCGAGTACGAACAGTCTTCTTTTTGGGTTTGCCTTCCTCGGAAATTGTTTCGACAACACGCACTTCCTCAGGAAGTTCCCTGATTTCTTCAGGTTGTTCTTCAACAGGAGTTTCTTCAACAGTGATAGTTGTTTCGGGCTGTTTATCGTCCTCTTCGACGGTTTCGATTTTGGTGACTTCTTGTTTGCCACCCTTCACCTTCTTGATGACTCGAGTACGAACAGTCTTCTTTTTGGGTTTGCCTTCCTCGGAAATTGTTTCGACAACACGCACTTCCTCAGGAAGTTCCCTGATTTCTTCAGGTTGTTCTTCAACAGGAGTTTCTTCAACAGTGACAGTTGTTTCGGGCTGTTTATCGTCCTCTTCGACGGTTTCGATTTTGGTGACTTCTTGTTTGCCACCCTTCACCTTCTTGATGACTCGAGTACGAACAGTCTTCTTTTTGGGTTTGCCTTCCTCGGAAATTGTTTCGACAACACGCACTTCCTCAGGAAGTTCCCTTATTTCTTCAGGTTGTTCTTCAACAGGAGTTTCTTCAACAGTGACAGTTGTTTCGGGCTGTTTATCGTCCTCTTCGACGGTTTCGATTTTGGTGACTTCTTGTTTTCCACCCTTCACCTTCTTGATGACTCGAGTACGGACAGTCTTCTTTTTGGGTTTGCCTTCCTCGGAAATTGTTTCGACAACACGCACTTCCTCAGGAAGTTCCCTTATTTCTTCAGGTTGTTCTTCAACAGGAGTTTCTTCAACAGTGACAGTTGTTTCGGGCTGTTTATCGTCCTCTTCGACAGTTTGGATTTTGGTGACTTCTTGTTTACCACCCTTCACCTTCTTGATGACTCGAGTACGAACAGTCTTCTTTTTGGGTTTGCCTTCCTCGGAAATTGTTTCGACAACACGCACTTCCTCAGGAAGTTCCCTGATTTCTTCAGGTTGTTCTTCAACAGGAGTTTCTTCAACAGTGACAGTTGTTTCGGGCTGTTTATCGTCCTCTTCGACTGTTTCGATTTTGGTGACTTCTTGTTTTCCACCCTTCACCTTCTTGATGACTCGAGTACGAACAGTCTTCTTTTTGGGTTTGCCTTCCTCGGAAATTGTTTCGACAACACGCACTTCCTCGGGAAGTTCCCTGATTTCTTCAGGTTGTTCTTCAACAGAAGTTTCTTCAACAGTGACAGTTATTTCGGGCTGTTTATCGTCCTCTTCGACGGTTTCGATTTTGGTGACTTCTTGTTTTCCACCCTTCACCTTCTTGATGACTCGAGTACGAACAGTCTTCTTTTTGGGTTTGCCTTCCTCGGAAATTGTTTCGACAACACGCACTTCTTCAGGAAGTTCCATGACTTCTTCAGGTTGTTCTTCCTCAGTGACCATGGCTTGCTCTTCTTGTTTGGAAATTTCAGTTGGTTTATATTTTTCAAGTTTTTTATCGGGAACTTCAGTTTCCTTGAATTTGGTGGGTCGCTTCTTTAAAACCTTCATAGCCTCTTCCATATTTCGAGATAGTTCTCCAAATCCTCGCTTCGTATCTAAGGATGTTACAACTAAGTTAAAACAATAAGGCGCATAAGGAATAAACTTGATCCAACTTTTCAGTTTAATGCCCTTAAACGTTGGTTCTTCCTTTTTAGGTTTTTCATCTTTTGGCTTTTGTTTAGGTTTTTTTAGTTTAAGCATTCGCGGAAATTCAGCCACCGATGTAATTTCAACAATTTTAGATTTATTCACTACTACTTTCTCGATTTTCATTGGGACCAGACGAACAGTCTTCTTTTTGGGCTTGCTATCTTTGGAGATTGTTTCGACAACACGCACTTCCTCTGGAAGTTCCCTTATTTCTTCAGGTTGTTCTTCAACAGTGACAGTTGTTTCGGGCTGTTTATCGTCCTCTTCGACGGTTTCAATTTTGGTGACTTCTTGTTTTCCACCCTTCACCTTCTTGATGACTCGAGTACGAACAGTCTTCTTCTTGGGTTTGCCTTCCTCGGAAATTGTTTCGACAACACGCACTTCCTCAGGAAGTTCCCTGATTTCTTCAACAGGAGTTTCTTCAACAGTGACAGTTGTTTCGGGCTGTTTATCGTCCTCTTCGACGGTTTCGATTTTGGTGACTTCTTGTTTTCCACCCTTCACCTTCTTGATGACTCGAGTACGGACAGTCTTCTTTTTGGGTTTGCCTTCCTCGGAAATTGTTTCGACAACACGCACTTCCTCAGGAAGTTCCCTTATTTCTTCAGGTTGTTCTTCAACAGGAGTTTCTTCCACAGTGACCGTTGTTTCAGGCTTTTTGTCTTCCTCTTCAACTGTTTCGATCTTGGTGACTTCTTGTTTGCCACCCTTCACCTTTTTGATGACTCGAGTACGAACAGTCTTCTTTTTGGGTTTGCCTTCCTCGGAAATTGTTTCGACAACACGCACTTCCTCAGGAAGTTCCCTTATTTCTTCAGGTTGTTCTTCAACAGGAGTTTCTTCCACAGTGACCGTTGTTTCAGGCTTTTTGTCTTCCTCTTCAACTGTTTCGATCTTGGTGACTTCTTGTTTGCCACCCTTCACCTTCTTGATGATTCGAGTGCGAACAGTCTTCTTCTTGGGTTTGCCTTCCTCGGAAATTGTTTCGACAACACGCACTTCTTCAGGAAGTTCCCTTATTTCTTCAGGTTGTTCTTCAACAGGAGTTTCTTCAACAGTAACAGTTGTTTCGGGCTGTTTATCGTCCTCTTCGACGGTTTCGATCTTGGTGACTTCTTGTCTGCCACCCTTCACCTTCTTGATGACTCGAGTACGAACAGTCTTCTTCTTGGGTTTGCCTTCCTCGGAAATTGTTTCGACAACACGCACTTCCTCAGGAAGTTCCCTGATTTCTTCAACAGGAGTTTCTTCAACAGTGACAGTTGTTTCGGGCTGTTTATCGTCCTCTTCGACGGTTTCGATTTTGGTGACTTCTTGTCTGCCACCCTTCACCTTCTTGATGATTCGAGTGCGAACAGTCTTCTTCTTGGGTTTGCCTTCCTCGGAAATTGTTTCGACAACACGCACTTCCTCAGGAAGTTCCCTTATTTCTTCAGGTTGTTCTTCAACAGGAGTTTCTTCAACAGTGACAGTTGTTTCGGGCTGTTTATCGTCCTCTTCGACGGTTTCGATCCTGGTGACTTTTTGTTTTCCACCCTTCACCTTCTTGATGACTCGAGTACGAACAGTCTTCTTCTTGGGTTTGCCTTCCTCGGAAATTGTTTCGACAACACGCACTTCCTCAGGAAGTTCCCTTATTTCTTCAGGTTGTTCTTCAACAGGAGTTTCTTCAACAGTGACAGTTGTTTCGGGCTGTTTATCGTCCTCCTCGACGGTTTCAATTTTGGTGACTTCTTGTTTGCCACCCTTCACCTTCTTGATGACTCGAGTACGAACAGTCTTCTTCTTGGGTTTGCCTTCTTCGGAAATCGTTTCGACAACACGCACTTCCTCAGGAAGTTCCCTTATTTCTTCAGGTTGTTCTTCAACAGGAGTTTCTTCAACAGTGACAGTGGTTTCGGGCTGTTTATCGTCCTCTTCAACGGTTTCGATTTTGGTGACTTCTTGTTTGCCACCCTTCACCTTCTTGATGACTCGAGTACGAACAGTCTTCTTCTTGGGTTTGCCTTCCTCGGAAATTGTTTCGACAACACGCACTTCCTCAGGAAGTTCCCTTATTTCTTCAGGTTGTTCTTCAACAGGAGTTTCTTCAACAGTGACAGTGGTTTCGGGATGTTTATCGTCCTCTTCGACGGTTTCAATTTTGGTGACTTCTTGTTTGCCACCCTTCACCTTCTTGATGACTCGAGTACGAACAGTCTTCTTCTTGGGTTTGCCTTCCTCGGAAATTGTTTCGACAACCCGCACTTCCTCAGGAAGTTCCCTTATTTCTTCAGGCTGTTCTTCAACAGGAGTTTCTTCAACAGTGACCGTTGTTTCGGGCTGTTTATCGTCCTCTTCGACGGTTTCGATTTTGGTGACTTCTTGTTTGCCACCCTTCACCTTCTTGATGACTCGAGTACGAACAGTCTTCTTCTTGGGTTTGCCTTCCTCTGAAATTGTTTCGACAACACGCACTTCCTCAGGAAGTTCCCTTATTTCTTCAGGCTGTTCTTCAACAGGAGTTTCTTCAACAGTGACCGTTGTTTCGGGCTGTTTATCGTCCTCTTCGACGGTTTCGATTTTGGTGACTTCTTGTTTGCCACCTTTCACCTTCTTGATGACTCGAGTACGAACAGTCTTCTTCTTGGGTTTGCCTTCCTCGGAAATTGTTTCGACAACACGCACTTCCTCAGGAAGTTCCCTTATTTCTTCAGGTTGTTCTTCAACAGGAGTTTCTTCAATAGTGACAGTGGTTTCGGGCTGTTTATCGTCCTCTTCGACGGTTTCGATTTTGGTGACTTCTTGTTTGCCACCCTTCACCTTCTTGATGACTCGAGTACGAACAGTCTTCTTCTTGGATTTGCCTTCCTCGGAAGTTGTTTCAATAACACGAACCTCTTCAGGAAGTTCCCTGACTTCTTCAGGCAGTTCTTCCACTGGAGTCTCTTCCACTGTAACAGTTGTTTCAGGTTTCTTGTCTTCTTCTTCAACTGTTTCTATCTTGGTAACTTCTTGCTTACCCCCCTTAACCTTCTTGATAACTCGAGTACGAACAGTCTTCTTCTTTGGTTTACCTTCTTCGGAAATGGTTTCGATAACACGAACATCTTCAGGAAGTTCCCTTATTTCTTCAGGTTGTTCTTCAACAGGAGTTTCTTCAACAGTGACAGTTGTTTCGGGCTGTTTATCGTCATCTTCGATGGTTTCGATCTTGGTGACTTCTTGTTTGCCACCCTTAACATTCTTGATAACTCGAGTACGAACTGTCTTCTTCTTGGGTTTGCCTTCCTCGGAAATTGTTTCGACAACACGCACTTCCTCAGGAAGTTCCCTTATTTCTTCAGGTTGTTCTTCAACAGGAGTTTCTTCGACTGTAACAGTTGTTTCAGCTTTCTTGTCTTCCTCTTCGACGGTTTCGATTTTGGTCACTTCTTGTTTTCCACCCTTCACCTTCTTGATAACTCGAGTACGAACTGTCTTCTTCTTTGGTTTGCCTTCTTCGGAAATGGTTTCGATAACACGAACCTCTTCAGGAAGTTCCCTGACTTCTTCAGGTTGTTCTTCCACTGGAGTCTCTTCCACTGTAACAGTTGTTTCAGGTTTCTTGTCTTCTTCTTCAACTGTTTCTATCTTGGTCACTTCTTGTTTGCCACCCTTCACCTTCTTGATGACTCGAGTACGAACAGTCTTCTTCTTGGGTTTGCCTTCCTCGGAAATTGTTTCGACAACCCGCACTTCCTCAGGAAGTTCCCTTATTTCTTCAGGCTGTTCTTCAATAGGAGTTTCTTCAACAGTGACCGTTGTTTCGGGCTGTTTATCGTCCTCTTCGACGGTTTCGATTTTGGTGACTTCTTGTTTGCCACCCTTCACCTTCTTGATGACTCGAGTACGAACAGTCTTCTTCTTTGGTTTGCCTTCCTCGGAAATTGTTTCGATAACACGAACCTCTTCAGGAAGTTCCCTGACTTCTTCAGGCTGTTCTTCGACCGGAGTTTCTTCGACTGTAACAGTTGTTTCAGGTTTCTTGTCTTCCTCTTCGACGGTTTCGATTTTGGTGACTTCTTGTTTGCCACCTTTAACCTTCTTAATAACTCGAGTACGAACTGTTTTCTTCTTTGGTTTGCCTTCTTCGGAAATAGTTTCGATAACACGAACCTCTTCAGGAAGTTCCCTGACTTCTTCAGGTTGTTCTTCCACTGGAGTTTCTTCCACTGTAACAGTTGTTTCAGGTTTCTTGTCTTCTTCTTCAACTGTTTCTATCTTGGTCACTTCTTGTTTGCCACCCTTAACCTTCTTGATAACTCGAGTACGAACAGTCTTCTTCTTTGGTTTGCCTTCCTCGGAAATTGTTTCGATAACACGGACCTCTTCAGGAAGTTCCCTGACTTCTTCAGGTTGTTCTTCTACTGGAGTTTCTTCCACTGTAACAGTTGTTTCAGGTTTCTTGTCTTCTTCTTCAACTGTTTCTATCTTGGTCACTTCTTGTTTGCCACCCTTAACCTTCTTGATAACTCGAGTACGAACAGTCTTCTTCTTTGGTTTTCCTTCTTCCGAAACTGTTTCGATAACACGAACCTCTTCAGGAAGTTCCCTGACTTCTTCAGGCTGCTCTTCCACTGGAGTCTCTTCCACTGTAACAGTTGTTTCAGGTTTCTTGTCTTCTTCTTCAACTGTTTCTATCTTGGTGACTTCTTGTTTGCCACCCTTAACCTTCTTGATAACTCGAGTACGAACAGTCTTCTTCTTTGGTTTGCCTTCTTTGGAAATGGTTTCGATAACACGAACCTCTTCAGGAAGTTCCCTGACTTCTTCTGGTTGTTCTTCCACCGGAGTTTCTTCAACAGTGACCGTTGTTTCAGGTTTCTTGTCTTCTTCTTCAACTGTTTCTATCTTGGTGACTTCTTGTTTGCCACCCTTAACCTTCTTGATAACTCGAGTACGAACTGTCTTCTTCTTTGGTTTGCCTTCTTCTGAAATGGTTTCGATAACACGAACCTCTTCAGGAAGTTCCCTGACTTCTTCAGGTTGTTCTTCAACAGGAGTTTCTTCAACAGTGACCGTTGTTTCAGGTTTCTTGTCTTCTTCTTCAACTGTTTCTATCTTGGTGACTTCTTGTTTGCCACCTTTAACCTTCTTAATTACTCGAGTACGAACAGTCTTCTTCTTTGGTTTGCCTTCTTCGGAAATGGTTTCGATAACACGAACCTCTTCAGGAAGTTCCCTGACTTCTTCAGGTTGTTCGTCAACAGGAGTTTCTTCAACAGTGACTGTTGTTTCAGGTTTCTTGTCTTCTTCTTCAACTGTTTCTATCTTGGTGACTTCTTGTTTGCCACCTTTAACCTTCTTGATAACTCGAGTACGAACTGTCTTCTTCTTTGGTTTGCCTTCTTCGGAAATGGTTTCGATAACACGAACCTCTTCAGGAAGTTCCCTGACTTCTTCTGGTTGTTCTTCCACCGGAGTTTCTTCAACAGTGACCGTTGTTTCAGGTTTCTTGTCTTCTTCTTCAACTGTTTCTATCTTGGTGACTTCTTGTTTGCCACCCTTAACCTTCTTGATAACTCGAGTACGAACAGTCTTCTTCTTTGGTTTGCCTTCTTTGGAAATGGTTTCGATAACACGAACCTCTTCAGGAAGTTCCCTGACTTCTTCTGGTTGTTCTTCCACCGGAGTTTCTTCAACAGTGACCGTTGTTTCAGGTTTCTTGTCTTCTTCTTCAACTGTTTCTATCTTGGTGACTTCTTGTTTGCCACCCTTAACCTTCTTGATAACTCGAGTACGAACTGTCTTCTTCTTTGGTTTGCCTTCTTCTGAAATGGTTTCGATAACACGAACCTCTTCAGGAAGTTCCCTGACTTCTTCAGGTTGTTCTTCAACAGGAGTTTCTTCAACAGTGACCGTTGTTTCAGGTTTCTTGTCTTCTTCTTCAACTGTTTCTATCTTGGTGACTTCTTGTTTGCCACCTTTAACCTTCTTAATTACTCGAGTACGAACAGTCTTCTTCTTTGGTTTGCCTTCTTCGGAAATGGTTTCGATAACACGAACCTCTTCAGGAAGTTCCCTGACTTCTTCAGGTTGTTCGTCAACAGGAGTTTCTTCAACAGTGACTGTTGTTTCAGGTTTCTTGTCTTCTTCTTCAACTGTTTCTATCTTGGTGACTTCTTGTTTGCCACCTTTAACCTTCTTGATAACTCGAGTACGAACTGTCTTCTTCTTTGGTTTGCCTTCTTCGGAAATGGTTTCGATAACACGAACCTCTTCAGGAAGTTCCCTGACTTCTTCTGGTTGTTCTTCCACCGGAGTTTCTTCAACAGTGACCGTTGTTTCAGGTTTCTTGTCTTCTTCTTCAACTGTTTCTATCTTGGTGACTTCTTGTTTACCACCCTTAACCTTCTTGATAACTCGAGTACGAACAGTCTTTTTCTGTGGTTTGCCTTCTTCTGAAATGGTTTCGATAACACGAACCTCTTCAGGAAGTTCCCTGACTTCTTCAGGCTGTTCTTCGACCGGAGTTTCTTCGACTGTAACAGTTGTTTCAGGTTTCTTGTCTTCCTCTTCAACTGTTTCTATCTTGGTGACTTCTTGTTTGCCACCCTTCACCTTCTTGATGACTCGAGTACGAACAGTCTTCTTCTTGGGTTTGCCTTCCTCGGAAATTGTTTCGATAACACGAACCTCTTCAGGAAGTTCCCTGACTTCTTCAGGCTGCTCTTCCACTGTAGTCTCTTCCACTGTAACAGTTGTTTCAGGTTTCTTGTCTTCTTCTTCAACTGTTTCTATCTTGGTGACTTCTTGTTTGCCACCTTTAACCTTCTTGATAACTCGAGTACGAACTGTCTTCTTCTTTGGTTTGCCTTCTTCGGAAATGGTTTCGATAACACGAACCTCTTCAGGAAGTTCCCTGACTTCTTCTGGTTGTTCTTCCACCGGAGTTTCTTCAACAGTGACCGTTGTTTCAGGTTTCTTGTCTTCTTCTTCAACTGTTTCTATCTTGGTGACTTCTTGTTTGCCACCTTTAACCTTCTTAATTACTCGAGTACGAACAGTCTTCTTCTTTGGTTTGCCTTCTTCGGAAATGGTTTCGATAACACGAACCTCTTCAGGAAGTTCCCTGACTTCTTCAGGTTGTTCGTCAACAGGAGTTTCTTCAACAGTGACTGTTGTTTCAGGTTTCTTGTCTTCTTCTTCAACTGTTTCTATCTTGGTGACTTCTTGTTTGCCACCCTTCACCTTCTTGATGACTCGAGTACGAACAGTCTTCTTCTTGGGTTTGCCTTCCTCGGAAATTGTTTCGATAACACGAACCTCTTCAGGAAGTTCCCTGACTTCTTCATGCTGCTCTTCCACTGGAGTCTCTTCCACTGTAACGGTTGTTTCAGGTTTCTTGTCTTCTTCTTCAACTGTTTCTATCTTGGTGACTTCTTGTTTGCCACCCTTAACCTTCTTGATAACTCGAGTACGAACAGTCTTCTTCTTTGGTTTGCCTTCTTCGGAAATGGTTTCGATAACACGAACCTCTTCAGGAAGTTCCCTGACTTCTTCTGGTTGTTCTTCCACCGGAGTTTCTTCAACAGTGACCGTTGTTTCAGGTTTCTTGTCTTCTTCTTCAACTGTTTCTATCTTGGTGACTTCTTGTTTGCCACCCTTAACCTTCTTGATAACTCGAGTACGAACTGTCTTCTTCTTTGGTTTGCCTTCTTCTGAAATGGTTTCGATAACACGAACCTCTTCAGGAAGTTCCCTGACTTCTTCAGGATGTTCTTCAACAGGAGTTTCTTCAACAGTGACCGTTGTTTCAGGTTTCTTGTCTTCTTCTTCAACTGTTTCTATCTTGGTGACTTCTTGTTTGCCACCTTTAACCTTCTTAATTACTCGAGTACGAACAGTCTTCTTCTTTGGTTTGCCTTCTTCGGAAATGGTTTCGATAACACGAACCTCTTCAGGAAGTTCCCTGACTTCTTCAGGTTGTTCGTCAACAGGAGTTTCTTCAACAGTGACTGTTGTTTCAGGTTTCTTGTCTTCTTCTTCAACTGTTTCTATCTTGGTGACTTCTTGTTTGCCACCTTTAACCTTCTTAATTACTCGAGTACGAACAGTCTTCTTCTTTGGTTTGCCTTCTTCGGAAATGGTTTCGATAACACGAACCTCTTCAGGAAGTTCCCTGACTTCTTCAGGTTGTTCGTCAACAGGAGTTTCTTCAACAGTGACTGTTGTTTCAGGTTTCTTGTCTTCTTCTTCAACTGTTTCTATCTTGGTGACTTCTTGTTTGCCACCTTTAACCTTCTTGATAACTCGAGTACGAACTGTCTTCTTCTTTGGTTTGCCTTCTTCGGAAATGGTTTCGATAACACGAACCTCTTCAGGAAGTTCCCTGACTTCTTCAGGTTGTTCGTCAACAGGAGTTTCTTCAACAGTGACTGTTGTTTCAGGTTTCTTGTCTTCTTCTTCAACTGTTTCTATCTTGGTGACTTCTTGTTTGCCACCTTTAACCTTCTTGATAACTCGAGTACGAACTGTCTTCTTCTTTGGTTTGCCTTCTTCGGAAATGGTTTCGATAACACGAACCTCTTCAGGAAGTTCCCTGACTTCTTCAGGTTGTTCGTCAACAGGAGTTTCTTCAACAGTGACTGTTGTTTCAGGTTTCTTGTCTTCTTCTTCAACTGTTTCTATCTTGGTGACTTCTTGTTTGCCACCTTTAACCTTCTTGATAACTCGAGTACGAACTGTCTTCTTCTTTGGTTTGCCTTCTTCGGAAATGGTTTCGATAACACGAACCTCTTCAGGAAGTTCCCTGACTTCTTCAGGTTGTTCTTCAAGAGGAGTTTCTTCAACAGTGACCGTTGTTTCAGGTTTCTTGTCTTCTTCTTCAACTGTTTCTATCTTGGTGACTTCTTGTTTGCCACCTTTAACCTTCTTAATTACTCGAGTACGAACAGTCTTCTTCTTTGGTTTGCCTTCTTCGGAAATGGTTTCGATAACACGAACCTCTTCAGGAAGTTCCCTGACTTCTTCAGGTTGTTCTTCAAGAGGAGTTTCTTCAACAGTGACCGTTGTTTCAGGTTTCTTGTCTTCTTCTTCAACTGTTTCTATCTTGGTGACTTCTTGTTTGCCATCTTTAACCTTCTTGATAACTCGAGTACGAACAGTCTTCTTCTTTGGTTTGCCCTCTTCGGAAATGGTTTCGATAACACGAACCTCTTCAGGAAGTTCCCTGACTTCTTCAGGCTGCTCTTCCACTGGAGTCTCTTCCACTGTAACAGTTGTTTCAGGTTTCTTGTCTTCTTCTTCAACTGTTTCTATCTTGGTGACTTCTTGTTTGCCACCCTTAACCTTCTTGATAACTCGAGTACGAACTGTCTTCTTCTTTGGTTTGCCTTCTTCGGAAATGGTTTCGATAACACGAACCTCTTCAGGAAGTTCCCTGAGTTCTTCAGGTTGTTCTTCAACAGGAGTTTCTTCAACAGTGACCGTTGTTTCAGGTTTCTTGTCTTCTTCTTCAACTGTTTCTATCTTGGTGACTTCTTGTTTGCCACCTTTAACCTTCTTGATAACTCGAGTACGAACTGTCTTCTTCTTTGGTTTGCCTTCTTCGGAAATGGTTTCGATAACACGAACCTCTTCAGGAAGTTCCCTGACTTCTTCAGGTTGTTCTTCCACCGGAGTTTCTTCCACTGTAACAGTTGTTTCAGGTTTCTTGTCTTCTTCTTCAACTGTTTCTATCTTGGTGACTTCTTGTTTACCACCCTTAACCTTCTTGATAACTCGAGTACGAACAGTCTTCTTCTTTGGTTTGCCTTCTTCTGAAATGGTTTCGATAACACGAACCTCTTCAGGAAGTTCCCTGACTTCTTCTAGTTGTTCTTCCACCGGAGTTTCTTCAACAGTGACCGTTGTTTCAGGTTTCTTGTCTTCTTCTTCAACTGTTTCTATCTTGGTGACTTCTTGTTTGCCACCCTTAACCTTCTTGATAACTCGACTACGAACTGTCTTCTTCTTTGGTTTGCCTTCTTCGGAAATGGTTTCGATAACACGAACCTCTTCAGGAAGTTCCCTGACTTCTTCAGGTTGTTTTTCAACAGGAGTTTCTTCAACAGTGACCGTTGTTTCAGGTTTCTTGTTTTCTTCTTCAACTGTTTCTATCTTGGTGACTTCTTGTTTGCTACCTTTAACCTTCTTGATAACTCGAGTACGAACAGTCTTCTTCTTTGGTTTGCCCTCTTCGGAAATGGTTTCGATAACACGAACCTCTTCAGGAAGTTCCCTGACTTCTTCAGGCTGCTCGTCCACTGGAGTCTCTTCCACTGTAACAGTTGTTTCAGGTTTCTTGTCTTCTTCTTCAACTGTTTCTATCTTGGTGATTTCTTGTTTGCCACCCTTAACTTTCTTGATCACTCGAGTACGAACAGTCTTCTTCTTGGGTTTGCCTTCCTCGGAAATTGTTTCGATAACACGAACTTCTTCAGGAAGTTCCCTGACTTCTTCAGGCTGCTCTTCCACTGTAGTCTCTTCCACTGTAACAGTTGTTTCAGGTTTCTTGTCTTCTTCTTCAACTGTTTCTATCTTGGTGACTTCTTGTTTGCCACCCTTAACCTTCTTGATAACTCGAGTACGAACAGTCTTCTTCTTTGGTTTGCCCTCTTCGGAAATGGTTTCGATAACACGAACCTCTTCAGGAAGTTCTCTGACTTCTTCAGGCTGTTCTTCCACTGGAGTCTCTTCCACTGTAACAGTTGTTTCAGATTTCTTGTCTTCTTCTTCAACTGTTTCTATCTTGGTGACTTCTTGTTTGCCACCCTTAACCTTCTTGATAACTCGAGTACGAACAGTCTTCTTCTTTGGTTTGCCATCTTCGGAAATGGTTTCGATAACACGAACCTCTTCAGGAAGTTCCCTGACTTCTTCAGGTTGTTCTTCAACAGGAGTTTCTTCAACAGTGACCGTGGTTTCAGGTTTCTTGTCTTCTTCTTCAACTGTTTCTATCTTGGTGACTTCTTGTTTGCCACCTTTAACCTTCTTGATAACTCGAGTACGAACAGTCTTCTTCTTTGGTTTGCCCTCTTCGGAAATGGTTTCGATAACACGAACCTCTTCAGGAAGTTCCCTGACTTCTTCAGGTTGTTCTTCAACAGGAGTTTCTTCAACAGTGACCGTGGTTTCAGGTTTCTTGTCTTCTTCTTCAACTGTTTCTATCTTGGTGACTTCTTGTTTGCCACCCTTAACCTTCTTGATAACTCGAGTACGAACTGTCTTCTTCTTTGGTTTGCCTTCTTCGGAAATTGTTTCGATAACACGAACCTCTTCAGGAAGTTCCCTGACTTCTTCAGGTTGTTCTTCAACAGGAGTTTCTTCAACAGTGACCGTGGTTTCAGGTTTCTTGTCTTCTTCTTCAACTGTTTCTATCTTGGTGACTTCTTGTTTGCCACCTTTAACCTTCTTGATAACTCGAGTACGAACAGTCTTCTTCTTTGGTTTGCCCTCTTCGGAAATGGTTTCGATAACACGAACCTCTTCAGGAAGTTCCCTGACTTCTTCAGGTTGTTCTTCAACAGGAGTTTCTTCAACAGTGACCGTGGTTTCAGGTTTCTTGTCTTCTTCTTCAACTGTTTCTATCTTGGTGACTTCTTGTTTGCCACCTTTAACCTTCTTGATAACTCGAGTACGAACAGTCTTCTTCTTTGGTTTGCCCTCTTCGGAAATGGTTTCGATAACACGAACCTCTTCAGGAAGTTCCCTGACTTCTTCAGGTTGTTCTTCAAGAGGAGTTTCTTCAACAGTGACCGTTGTTTCAGGTTTCTTGTCTTCTTCTTCAACTGTTTCTATCTTGGTGACTTCTTGTTTGCCACCTTTAATCTTCTTGATAACTCGAGTACGAACAGTCTTCTTCTTTGGTTTGCCTTCTTCGGAAATGGTTTCGATAACCCGAACCTCTTCAGGAAGTTCCCTGACTTCTTCAGGTTGTTCTCCAACAGGAGTTTCTTCAACAGTGACCGTGGTTTCAGGTTTCTTGTCTTCTTCTTCAACTGTTTCTATCTTGGTGACTTCTTGTTTGCCACCTTTAACCTTCTTGATAACTCGAGTACGAACAGTCTTCTTCTTTGGTTTGCCCTCTTCGGAAATGGTTTCGATAACACGAACCTCTTCAGGAAGTTCCCTGACTTCTTCAGGTTGTTCTTCAACAGGAGTTTCTTCAACAGTGACCGTTGTTTCAGGTTTCTTGTCTTCTTCTTCAACTGTTTCTATCTTGGTGACTTCTTGTTTGCCACCTTTAATCTTCTTGATAACTCGAGTACGAACAGTCTTCTTCTTTGGTTTGCCTTCTTCGGAAATGGTTTCGATAAACCGAACCTCTTCAGGAAGTTCCCTGACTTTTTCAGGTTGTTCTTCAACAGGAGTTTCTTCAACAGTGACCGTGGTTTCAGGTTTCTTGTCTTCTTCTTCAACTGTTTCTATCTTGGTGACTTCTTGTTTGCCACCTTTAACCTTCTTGATAACTCGAGTACGAACTGTCTTCTTCTTTGGTTTGCCTTCTTCGGAAATTGTTTCGATAACACGAACCTCTTCAGGAAGTTCCCTGACTTCTTCAGGTTGTTCTTCAACAGGAGTTTCTTCAACAGTGACCGTGGTTTCAGGTTTCTTGTCTTCTTCTTCAACTGTTTCTATCTTGGTGACTTCTTGTTTGCCACCTTTAACCTTCTTGATAACTCGAGTACGAACAGTCTTCTTCTTTGGTTTGCCTTCTTCGGAAATGGTTTCGATAACACGAACCTCTTCAGGAAGTTCCCTGACTTCTTCAGGCTGTTCTTCCACTGGAGTCTCTTCCACTGTAACAGTTGTTTCAGGTTTCTTGTCTTCTTCTTCAACTGTTTCTATCTTGGTGATTTCTTGTTTGCCACCTTTAACCTTCTTGATAACTCGAGTACGAACAGTCTTCTTCTTTGGTTTGCCCTCTTCGGAAATGGTTTCGATAACACGAACCTCTTCAGGAAGTTCCCTGACTTCTTCAGGCTGTTCTTCCACTGGAGTCTCTTCCACTGTAACAGTTGTTTCAGGTTTCTTGTCTTCTTCTTCAACTGTTTCTATCTTAGTGATTTCTTGTTTGCCACCTTTAACCTTCTTGATAACTCGAGTACGAACAGTCTTCTTCTTTGGTTTGCCCTCTTCGGAAATGGTTTCGATAACACGAACCTCTTCAGGAAGTTCCCTGACTTCTTCAGGTTGTTCTTCCACTGGAGTCTCTTCAACAGTGACCGTTGTTTCAGGCTTCTTGTCATCTTCTTCAACTGTTTCTATCTTGGTGACTTCTTGTTTGCCACCTTTAACCTTCTTGATAACTCGAGTACGAACAGTCTTCTTCTTTGGTTTGCCTTCTTCGGAAATGGTTTCGATAACACGAACCTCTTCAGGAAGCTCCCTGACTTCTTCAGGCTGTTCTTCCACTGGAGTCTCTTCCACTGTAACAGTTGTTTCAGGTTTCTTGTCTTCTTCTTCAACTGTTTCTATCTTGGTGATTTCTTGTTTGCCACCTTTAACCTTCTTGATAGCTCGAGTACGAACAGTCTTCTTCTTTGGTTTGCCCTCTTCGGAAATAGTTTCGATAACACGAACCTCTTCAGGAAGTTCCCTGACTTCTTCAGGCTGTTCTTCCACTGGAGTCTCTTCCACTGTAACAGTTGTTTCAGGTTTCTTGTCTTCTTCTTCAACTGTTTCTATCTTGGTGATTTCTTGTTTGCCACCTTTAACCTTCTTGATAACTCGAGTACGAACAGTCTTCTTCTTTGGTTTGCCCTCTTCGGAAATGGTTTCGATAACACGAACCTCTTCAGGAAGTTCCCTGACTTCTTCAGGTTGTTCTTCCACTGGAGTCTCTTCAACAGTGACCGTTGTTTCAGGCTTCTTGTCATCTTCTTCAACTGTTTCTATCTTGGTGACTTCTTGTTTGCCACCTTTAACCTTCTTGATAACTCGAGTACGAACAGTCTTCTTCTTTGGTTTGCCTTCTTCGGAAATGGTTTCGATAACACGAACCTCTTCAGGAAGCTCCCTGACTTCTTCAGGTTGTTCTTCAACAGGAGTTTCGTCCACAGTGACCGTTGTTTCAGGTTTCTTGTCTTCTTCTTCAACTGTTTCTATCTTGGTGACTTCTTGTTTGCCACCTTTAATCTTCTTGATAACTCGAGTACGAACTGTCTTCTTCTTTGGTTTGCCTTCTTCGGAAATGGTTTCGATAACACGAACCTCTTCAGGAAGCTCCCTGACTTCTTCAGGTTGTTCTTCCACCGGAGTTTCTTCCACTGTAACAGTTGTTTCAGGTTTCTTGTCTTCTTCTTCAACTGTTTCTATCTTAGTGACTTCTTGTTTGCCACCCTTAACCTTCTTGATAACTCGAGTACGAACTGTCTTCTTCTTTGGTTTGCCTTCTTCGGAAATGGTTTCGATAACCCGAACCTCTTCAGGAAGTTCCCTGACTTCTTCAGGTTGCTCTTCAATAGGAGTTTCTTCAACAGTGACCGTTGTTTCAGGTTTCTTGTCTTCTTCTTCAACTGTTTCTATCTTGGTGACTTCTTGTTTGCCACCTTTAACCTTCTTGATAACTCGAGTACGAACTGTCTTCTTTTTTGGTTTGCCTTCTTCGGAAATGGTTTCGATAACACGAACCTCTTCAGGAAGTTCCCTGACTTCTTCAGGTTGTTCTTCCACCGGAGTTTCTTCCACTGTAACAGTTGTTTCAGGTTTCTTGTCTTCTTCTTCAACTGTTTCTATCTTGGTGACTTCTTGTTTTCCACCCTTAACCTTCTTGATAACTCGAGTACGAACTGTCTTCTTTTTTGTTTTGCCCTCTTCGGAAATGGTTTCGATAACACGAACCTCTTCAGGAAGTTCCCTGACTTCTTCAGGTTGTTCTTCAACAGGAGTTTCTTCAACAGTGACCGTTGTTTCAGGTTTCTTATCTTCTTCTTCAACTGTTTCTATCTTGGTGACTTCTTGTTTGCCACCTTTAACCTTCTTGATAACTCGAGTACGAACTGTCTTCTTCTTTGGTTTGCCTTCTTCGGAAATGGTTTCGATAACACGAACCTCTTCAGGAAGTTCCCTGACTTTTTCAGGTTGTTCTTCCACTGGAGTTTCTTCCACTGTAACAGTTGTTTCAGGTTTCTTGTCTTCTTCTTCAACTGTTTCTATCTTGGTGACTTCTTGTTTGCCACCCTTAACCTTCTTGATAACTCGAGTACGAACTGTCTTCTTCTTTGGTTTGCCTTCTTCGGAAATGGTTTCGATAACACGAACCTCTTCAGGAAGTTCTCTGACTTCTTCAGGTTGTTCTTCCACCGGAGTTTCTTCCACTGTAACAGTTGTTTCAGGTTTCTTGTCTTCTTCTTCAACTGTTTCTATCTTGGTGACTTCTTGTTTTCCACCCTTAACCTTCTTGATAACTCGAGTACGAACTGTCTTCTTCTTTGGTTTGCCTTCTTCGGAAATGGTTTCGATAACCCGAACCTCTTCAGGAAGTTCCCTGACTTCTTCAGGTTGTTCTTCAACAGGAGTTTCTTCAACAGTGACCGTTGTTTCAGGTTTCTTGTCTTCTTCTTCTACTGTTTCTATCTTGGTGACTTCTTGTTTGCCACCTTTAACCTTCTTGATAACTCGAGTACGAACAGTCTTCTTCTTTGGTTTGCCTTCTTCGGAAATGGTTTCGATAACACGAACCTCTTCAGGAAGTTCCCTGACTTCTGCAGGCTGTTCTTCCACTGGAGTCTCTTCCACTGTAACAGTTGTTTCAGGTTTCTTGTCTTCTTCTTCAACTGTTTCTATCTTGGTGACTTCTTGTTTGCCACCTTTAACCTTCTTGATAACTCGAGTACGAACAGTCTTCTTCTTTGGTTTGCCTTCTTCGGAAATGGTTTCGATAACACGAACTTCTTCTGGAAGTTCCCTGACTTCTTCAGGCTGTTCTTCCACTGGAGTCTCTTCCACTGTAACAGTTGTTTCAGGTTTCTTGTCTTCTTCTTCAACTGTTTCTATCTTGGTGACTTCTTGTTTGCCACCCTTAACCTTCTTGATAACTCGAGTACGAACTGTCTTCTTCTTTGGTTTGCCTTCTTCGGAAATGGTTTCGATAACCCGAATCTCTTCAGGAAGTTCCCTGATTTCTTCAGGTTGTTCTTCCACTGGAGTCTCTTCCACTGTAACAGTTGTTTCAGGTTTCTTGTCTTCTTCTTCAACTGTTTCTATCTTGGTGACTTCTTGTTTTCCACCTTTAACCTTCTTGATAACTCGAGTACGAACAGTCTTCTTCTTTGGTTTGCCTTCTTCGGAAATGGTTTCGATAACACGAACCTCTTCAGGAAGTTCCCTGACTTCTTCAGGCTGTTCTTCCACTGGAGTTTCTTCCACTGTAACAGTTGTTTCAGGTTTCTTGTCTTCTTCTTCAACTGTTTCTATCTTGGTGACTTCTTGTTTTCCACCCTTAACCTTCTTGATAACTCGAGTACGAACTGTCTTCTTCTTTGGTTTGCCTTCTTCGGAAATGGTTTCGATAACACGAACCTCTTCAGGAAGTTCTCTGACTTCTTCAGGTTGTTCTTCCACCGGAGTTTCTTCCACTGTAACAGTTGTTTCAGGTTTCTTGTCTTCTTCTTCAACTGTTTCTATCTTGGTGACTTCTTGTTTTCCACCCTTAACCTTCTTGATAACTCGAGTACGAACTGTCTTCTTCTTTGGTTTGCCTTCTTCGGAAATGGTTTCGATAACCCGAACCTCTTCAGGAAGTTCCCTGACTTCTTCAGGTTGTTCTTCAACAGGAGTTTCTTCAACAGTGACCGTTGTTTCAGGTTTCTTGTCCTCTTCTTCTACTGTTTCTATCTTGGTGACTTCTTGTTTGCCACCTTTAACCTTCTTGATAACTCGAGTACGAACAGTCTTCTTCTTTGGTTTGCCTTCTTCGGAAATGGTTTCGATAACACGAACCTCTTCAGGAAGTTCCCTGACTTCTGCAGGCTGTTCTTCCACTGGAGTCTCTTCCACTGTAACAGTTGTTTCAGGTTTCTTGTCTTCTTCTTCAACTGTTTCTATCTTGGTGACTTCTTGTTTGCCACCTTTAACCTTCTTGATAACTCGAGTACGAACAGTCTTCTTCTTTGGTTTGCCTTCTTCGGAAATGGTTTCGATAACACGAACTTCTTCTGGAAGTTCCCTGACTTCTTCAGGCTGTTCTTCCACTGGAGTCTCTTCCACTGTAACAGTTGTTTCAGGTTTCTTGTCTTCTTCTTCAACTGTTTCTATCTTGGTGACTTCTTGTTTGCCACCCTTAACCTTCTTGATAACTCGAGTACGAACTGTCTTCTTCTTTGGTTTGCCTTCTTCGGAAATGGTTTCGATAACCCGAATCTCTTCAGGAAGTTCCCTGATTTCTTCAGGTTGTTCTTCCACTGGAGTCTCTTCCACTGTAACAGTTGTTTCAGGTTTCTTGTCTTCTTCTTCAACTGTTTCTATCTTGGTGACTTCTTGTTTTCCACCTTTAACCTTCTTGATAACTCGAGTACGAACAGTCTTCTTCTTTGGTTTGCCTTCTTCGGAAATGGTTTCGATAACACGAACCTCTTCAGGAAGTTCCCTGACTTCTTCAGGCTGTTCTTCCACTGGAGTTTCTTCCACTGTAACAGTTGTTTCAGGTTTCTTGTCTTCTTCTTCAACTGTTTCTATCTTGGTGACTTCTTGTTTTCCACCCTTAACCTTCTTGATAACTCGAGTACGAACTGTCTTCTTCTTTGGTTTGCCTTCTTCGGAAATGGTTTCGATAACACGAACCTCTTCAGGAAGTTCCCTGACTTCTTCAGGCTGTTCTTCCACTGGAGTCTCTTCCACTGTAACAGTTGTTTCAGGTTTCTTGTCTTCTTCTTCAACTGTTTCTATCTTGGTGACTTCTTGTTTGCCACCCTTAACCTTCTTGATAACTCGAGTACGAACTGTCTTCTTCTTTGGTTTGCCTTCTTCGGAAATGGTTTCGATAACCCGAATCTCTTCAGGAAGTTCCCTGATTTCTTCAGGTTGTTCTTCCACTGGAGTCTCTTCCACTGTAACAGTTGTTTCAGGTTTCTTGTCTTCTTCTTCAACTGTTTCTATCTTGGTGACTTCTTGTTTTCCACCTTTAACCTTCTTGATAACTCGAGTACGAACAGTCTTCTTCTTTGGTTTGCCTTCTTCGGAAATGGTTTCGATAACACGTACCTCTTCAGGAAGTTCCCTGACTTCTTCAGGCTGTTCTTCCACTGGAGTCTCTTCCACTGTAACAGTTGTTTCAGGTTTCTTGTCTTCTTCTTCTACTGTTTCTATCTTGGTGACTTCTTGTTTGCCACCTTTAACCTTCTTGATAACTCGAGTACGAACAGTCTTCTTCTTTGGTTTGCCTTCTTCGGAAATGGTTTCGATAACCCGAATCTCTTCAGGAAGTTCCCTGATTTCTTCAGGTTGTTCTTCCACTGGAGTCTCTTCCACTGTAACAGTTGTTTCAGGTTTCTTGTCTTCTTCTTCAACTGTTTCTATCTTGGTGACTTCTTGTTTGCCACCCTTAACCTTCTTGATAACTCGAGTACGAACTGTCTTCTTCTTTGGTTTGCCTTCTTCGGAAATGGTTTCGATAACACGAACTTCTTCTGGAAGTTCCCTGACTTCTTCAGGCTGTTCTTCCACTGGAGTCTCTTCCACTGTAACAGTTGTTTCAGGTTTCTTGTCCTCTTCTTCAACTGTTTCTATCTTGGTGACTTCTTGTTTGCCACCTTTAACCTTCTTGATAACTCGAGTACGAACAGTCTTCTTCTTTGGTTTGCCTTCTTCGGAAATTGTTTCGATAACACGAATCTCTTCAGGATATTCCTTAATTTTTTGGTGTTCATCGATTGTAATATCTATTTTTGGTGTTTTTTGTGTCAAGTGTTCTGATATGTGAGTTTGTGGTGTTGTATCTGTGTAAGAGAATGTTGGTTAGTGATAAATTTCGTGAAGTGTTTTGAGTAATATTGTGTGATATGTGTTTTTTTGTTCTTGTTTTCGGGGTGGGTGGGGTTTATAAAAGTAGTACGCCATATACATCGATACCTATTTGAGTTTTTGTACTTACCGCATACGCTGATTACCATATTAGTTTCAACATTTAGGTTCTGTTCTTCTTGAACTGTAGCAATCAGAGCATACTGTGTAGGTGTCTGTTTGGCTAAATCTGCGGTTGTGTTGAAAGCTTGCTGCGTTTCGGTGGTTATTACTTCCAAGCCATCTTTTGTCTTAAGTGGGACTGTAATTGGAGTTGGAAATGTTGTCTGTATGAAATCATTTTCCATTTCCTTTAAATCTTCCTCGTGATGCACTGCTACTGCTTTACGTGTTAGTTCACAAGATTCTCTTATGTTGTGTGTCTCATGAGATGATGGTGGTAAGGTTGTTTCACTTTCAAGCTTTAATAGCACTGTTTGCTCATATGTAACGTGTGGTTTGTGAATATCTGTTACATATGACAATGGTGCGACTGGTTTTGATTCTTGAATTGGATATGTATCTTCTGCTATGAAATATATCGTTTGCAGTGGTGTAGTTAGTTCGTTAAATTCTGTGGAAGCTGTGGTTTTTTTAATATCGTGTTTAGAGTCATATGGTGTTATAGGTTCAAATGTCTTGATTTCATGTTCTTCGAAAGCATTGTGTGGAACAACATTTGGTTTTGCTGTGGTGATTGTGGGAGTGATTTGGTCCAGTGTATTCGTATTTTCTTCTATAATTATTTCCTGATTTAAGTACGTACTCTGTGGTGTGATAGTGACATCCGCATTTTGAGTCATTGGCTTCAAATGCTGCAAATTACCCACTTTGCCGGATACAGGACGATCACTTGTTACAACTGAATATTCTGTTTCAGTTACACTCATTTTAGCCTTTTCATTGCCCACGTCTCTTTCTGTTTGCAAACTGCCAATAGTATCGAAAGGAACAGATTCGCTCACTACTACCTTGTCGTGTTCTTTTGTACTTATTTTAGCTAGTTGAATATCTTGTTTGCAAGGTGTTATTATGTCCAAAGATGGAGATACTATTATTTCCTCTACTACAGAAGCCTTTAATTCGGATGATGTGTAAGACATATTTACACTGTCAATCAAAAATGGTTTGAAATTAGTGGTTTCCTCGACATTTTCATATGCTTGTATATTCGTGGTTTGAAGTGGCTTCTGTTGCTTCTCTACTGCTGTTGGACTTATTTCGGCAGCAAGATTTGGTTCTGTCATTAACTTTGGCGAATTTTCAAATGCCACGGACTCCAATATTGATTTAGCTTCATTTGGCGTTTCATGTATTATTTGGATGATACCTTCCGGACGCCTTTGTAAATCATAAACCTCAGTTATTGAGCTGACTGGGACTGTTTCTTCCGTAATAAGAGCATTATAACCACCATGAATCAATACAGCATTGCCATCCTTTACAATTGGATATTTTACGATGTCCTCCTTATCGTATGTTTGTTCCGATAACGATATTTGTACCGCTTTATCTTCAGAACACATAATCACATCAGCCCGCTGAATCTTTGAACTCTCCGAATCCCCAATATTGTGTACGGATTCATAAGTGGTTATTTGTGTTACAGTTTGATCACCCTTTGTTGGTTGTATTAAAGGTGCGGTATTAAATGAACAAACTTTCTCCAAAACATCTTCCGTTTCCTTCTCCAGTAAGTCTGGCTCAAAAACTGCTTGGGCTTGTCTTAAAGTGTCTTGTGTAGACAATTGAGCTACTTGTTTAGCCTGACCCAAAGCAGTATTCAATTCATCTAGCTGCTCGAGTGAAGTGACTTCTGTTACCAATATCTCACGCTGTGCTCCCTCGATAAATAGTTCAACATTTTGCTCTTGTAAGCTATCTTTGAGTGGATTCTCCATTGAGAGTATGGTGTTTTCAATTTGTACTTGAGCCTGATGTATCGAATCACTTACAGACACTTTGGCCGTTTTCTGTGATAGAGTTGCTGGAATAATCAAATCGTACTCTTCGTACGGTGTGACACTTGATACTAAGGTTTCACGTAACATGCCTTCAACGAATGGTTGAGCCGTTTGCACATCTGCCTGAAAGGATGGCAGCTCTTTCTCCTTTGTTAGTACGTTTGTAGTTGATTCCACCTGTGTTGGTTTGAATACATCGTCTAGTACTAAATTTGCCTTGGCCGCTAACATTTTCGATTCGCTGAGAGCAATTGACTCTTCCATGAGTTGTACTTGTGATACTAAAACTTCGTGCTCTGTTCCTTCCAAGCAGGCCTTGGCCATGGTTGATTTGGTTGCTGTTGGTGCAACAACATCGTTGAAATCTTGTACTGCTGTTTCAGTTATAAGCGGCAAGCCAAGCATTGGTGCGGTGGCAACTGGACTAGCTTCGTTGAGTAATTGCCGCGGGCTGGCGAAGATGTCTTCGAGTTCGGCTGTTTGCTGAATTTCGGTGGTGTGTGTAAGCCTTAGTTCATGCTGTATTTCAGCGCTGCGTTCTGCTACGGGTTCAATTTCTTTGATGAAATTAACACTATCGTATGCTTGTTGTTCGTTTATAGCATTGGGAAGGAACGTTGTACTGACTGGAACTTCTGCCGCAGTTTCCGCTTTATTTTCTGCAGACGGTAAATATCCAATTGATTCTATTAGGCTCGTTTGATCCGAGATTGGTGCGTGCTTCTGATCCGGTAAAGATTCCTTCGCTTTGTGGAAATCGAATGTGGGCTTGTCCCTGAAGCTCGCTTCGTTATCTATTGTCATGTTTTCTGTTCCGATTGTTGTATATTCGTTGAGAACCAGTTGAGCGAGAAGTGGAGTTTCTTCTGTTAATATAAACTTGCGTTCATCTGGCTTCGAATCTTCGTAGGCTATTGTCTCCTCAACTGTGGTCTCATTTAGGTTCTTGTAATTGAAAGTAGCGGATGTTGGCAGTGTTTTAAAGTCCTCGATCTCTGCGACACTTTGCATGTCCTGAACTTTTGTGGTGAGTGGCAAATTTAATGAAGCTGTTTCGCCCAACTGCGATGTTTCAAGTTGCACTGTTGGTGTCGTGAACTCTTTGTGCGCCTCAAGAGTGTTTGCTTCATTCACAATCACCACTGACATGTTCGAATCAATTTTTTGGTTTGCAATCTTCTCTTGCAATTTTTCAATCGGCTTAAGTAGCAACTCTTTCTCGTATACGCCAGTATTTAAATCGATTGTAACAGTTTCATGAAAATGATCCATTGTTGGTGTACAAGTGTTGCCAATGGACTTTATGTCCTCAATTTCACCTGTTGCTTCATGTACATTGGACAGATTAGTCAGAGCAGATTTTTGTGTAAAGTCATTCAGTTTCGCTTCAGCATTTGCCGCACTGCGAAGTGGTTCCTCCGTAAGCAGCTGCTCTTTTTCACTTGCAATCGTAGCTGTTGTTTCTATGGCGGTTTTAGCGCTTACAAATTCAAAATTAGTTAACTCCGAAGTGGCGGGATGTGTAGTCTCATATGGCTTAACACCCTCCAAAACATCAACTTCAGTACACACCGCAGGTATTATTTCGTTGAAATCAAAGTGTACTCGCTGTTGGCTTTCTGGAGTCACCTGCAACTTTGACAAGGACTCAGCTGCTTGTTCGCTAGATACGTTGGCAACTTGAAGTGCGTTTGACGTTAGCAGTACTACTTCTTTGAGGGTTGGCGCTTCTTGTTGGGGCAGAGCAGCTTCCTTATCATTTATTTGCATTGTGGTAATCTCGAGCGGTTGAATTAATTCAAATTCAGTGCTAGGTTTTTGCTGATCCGGCAATATTACGGCCTGTAAATCGGCAGCATCATGTAATGTAGTCTGCTGTAGTATTTCTTTGCTAATTTGCGTTGGTACATCGACATCGGCAACAGCCTTGGTAGGCTGGATCTCGTCATCTCTGCTGGAAAGCATTTGAAGTGTTAGCATTTCAGTGCCCTCGATGTGATTGTGCATCTCAGTCGTGGGCTGTCCCTGTGCTGGCGTTCCTTGTAGTACTGGCAATTTCAATTCATTGCTTTTTTCATTTGCTGTTACCTCATATATTTCCAAGGGTTGCATTGTCTGGTCAAGCGTTGGCAGCAAGGACTTCTCTTCGGGCTTCATCTGGCTCTCTAGCAGCGTGCTACTTTCGAGTATGAAAGGTTCAGCGATCACGCCAGACGCAATAGCATCAACAGCCGCATGTGCTGCTGTCACTCTGGTCTGTTCTGGTGCAATGGAAGCTGTTGAGAGTTCGGGCTGTACTTCCAGTACACTTGGCGCTTTCAAATCAACAATGTTGGATATTTTATCCGCCAATTGCATAGAAGGCTGTTGCGATATCGATAAAAGTGCTTCACTTTCGCCAGGCTGTGTTTCTTTAACAATAATTGAGGCTTGTTCAACAAACCATGGCTTCGCCTCTGCGCTGATTGGTTGTTCCGCCATAAGATTGGCTTCTCTTTCCTGTGATTCGGTAATGCTAACATTTGCCACAGCCTCCGGTATGGTGTAACTGGACTTGACTTTCTGTAATTGCGGCGTATCACTGTCAGCTGCTGTCAGTGCGTCATATGTGAGTGCTTCCCTCGCTTCAACCACTGCGTTTGGCGGCATTATTACTTGTTTAGTGGATTGGGCCATTTCGTTGGCGGGCACATCCAAATTATCCGCTCTCTCCTCCGCGGTCGTTTCGTACACTTCACCTAATAGCAGACTACTTATTTGCTCACGTACAGAAGCCTTCGATTTGGGTGTCTCTTTTGTGGTGAGTTTTGCGGGCTTGTCTTCCTCGACTGTGGTTTCGCTACTAGTAAGATGTGCGTATTCAACGAGATTCATGGAAGCCAGCTTGCCATCAGCGTGTAGTTCAGGCACGTTCTCCTGCAAAGGACTTTGTATGTCTGCTTGCTCAGCCATTATGCTTTCTTGCAGCACAAGTGTGTGCATGGCTCTGACCGAGCTGTCGGGTCGATCAGGCTTTTCAGCTGGCAAGCTTTCCTCAGCTTTACTTTCCATCACTTCCAGGGGCAGATTTTCAGTAGCTATTTCCACAAAGGCGATCTCTTCTTTGTGCAGTACCGGTGATTCTAGGCTGGATTCCTTATCAGCTGTTGCAACTTCGTGTGATGTATATGCTGTTTGTTCGACAAGTGCTGGTAGTGCTGATTGAGCTGGCGCCATTCTATGCGGCGTGTATGGGGTAGATGAGTCCTGCGGCTGCACCTCCGATATTTCCAAACTAGTTTTCGTTGTTACAACTTCATCCGCTGTAGTCTGCGCTGTAGGCTTTGTGCTGGGTATCTGTTTTTCGGTAGTTTCACTGTATGTTGTTTCTTCTACTACGAGGCTCTTATGAGGCATGTAGTCAGTTGTAGCCTGATCTTGATGTGCTTTTGGCAACTGTTCTTTCAGCACATCTACGGATTGCGCTGGTATTGTAATGGTTTGCTCTTGTGTTTGTAAAGACGTCACTTCTGGGTGTGCGTGCTGTTCGTGCTGTACGTGTGGTTTCAATTCATCTATTGCTTCCTCTATTGTAGGCTTTTCCATTAATATGGACATCGTTTCATTGAAACCTTCTGTGGCTGCTGCCGCTCTTGGCTTCTCTTCGGCTTTCAACTCTGTCAAGGCTTCGTCCGTTTCAATTTGTGCAACATTGGGTGCTCTGAATGGCACATCGGCGAAAGCTTCACTAATGCTTTCAGTGGCTGGCTTCTTAACAGGCTTGGTTTGAGCTTCATGTTCGAGTGTATAAGATTCCTCTTGAGTTATGACATTTTTCTCGGCTACAACTTCTTTGCGAGCTTTCTTGGTCTTCGGCTTCATAGGTGGTAAAGCTGATACTTGCGCAGTAGCAGTGGATTCAATAGTATCTTGTGGTATTGTCTGAATTGGTATTGTTTCGTATGGTATATTGGTATCTTGTAAAGTTTCAGCTGTTTCGCTAGGCGCAGCTTCCTCGTAACGAGTGTCTTTTTTGTGAACCGTTTTTTGAAGTTGTTCTGTGCGTGTGATCAATTGTGGCTGGACAATAAATTGTTCTTGGTCTTGTTGAGTCTTAGCATGTTTTTTACGCTTTTTGACTGTATCCTTTGTGATCAGAACTTGTTCTTCGGCTTGTGTGATTGGTTCTTGTACATGTTGTTGTTGTTGTTGTTGCTTTTGTTGTGGTATGACTTGTTCTTCCACATTAGTGGCTGTCATAGTTGCTGTAGTTTCTGCGAATGTAATGCAAGTCAGTAATATATTGACGAGGCATTTAGGTGTTATGTGTTTGGTTTCATTTTTGGTTTTATTAATCTGAATCAGTGAGTTCCTTTAAAATAACTGTTAGTACAAAGTACAACAGGACGGCTCAATACATTTGGTATTTGGTGTTAGGCAGTTTTGGTATTGTTTTCTTTGTGTGAACTTCTCACAATTACTGAAGCATTGTTAAATTCAAACAGACAAACAATTCATATACCCATTTCATCTATATAGCTTACCTTTATAATGTTCACAGTACGACTAGTTCCTTTGCGTTGACGGCATACGTATGAATACGTAAGCTAATGCCTACGTGTTTGTGTTTTTATTATAAAGCTTAATCGTTAAATTCGCTGTGTGTGCTGATTTTAAAACTAAAGTTTGCTTAACGTTGTATAAAAATAAGTTAGTTTATTCTTGTTATATCAATGAAGGAGCAAGAGTACAAAGCTTATATGACAACAGAATATTAAGACGGACTGCTGCGCCGTTTTTAGGCGAGTGCAATTATAGTAGTGGTAGTAGAGGAAGTAGTAGTAGTGGTAAATAAAAGGCTGGCTGTTTTTCATGTTGTTGCTGTTGCATAGGTAGTGGTGATAGTAGTAATAGGTTGGATATGGTATTGACTGCGGATTACATATTTTAAATATTTCTCTGTTTATTAGTCTCAATTGCACATTCATTCATAGTTGCTTTTATATTTTTGTAATTTTTGGTTTATTACAAGTCTCTATCAAAATTCAAACCTTCATCTACCACAATGGTGCGTTCCTCGACGAATGTTTCCTCTTAGAGGTTCGTGTTGGTTTTTAAGTAAATTATTGCAGGCGGTGTGTGTGGTCCAGCAAGCGAAGCCAAGCAATTTTAAGCAAAGAAATAAAAATATATATACATACATATGCACGGTTTAATGAAAAATATAGGCACTAGTATTATATAAAAAGCGTTTTTAGCATACAAAGCAATGCATTTGTTTAGTTTTTCTTACCAATTTTGATATGCGTCACTGCCTCGTGAGCTTCAATAAATTGTGTAGTTTCTACAATTCTCTACGTATTGGCACATTTCAGTTAGGTTTTAAATTTGTGTCATTGTAGTTGCCATTGTAGTTGTCATTGTAGTTTCGTTGCGGCGAGATTGGAAAATAAGAATTAATGAAAATATCAAAATTTGCTTTTGAGAAATTAGCGTCAATTTACACTAATAAAAATACTCATATGTTCTTTCTTTTCAGATTTGATTGAAACATTTGCGAATAGCAAGGAGCATGACTGGCAAGTACTTTGGATATTACATATAAGTACATAGATATGTATGCATGTAAGTGTAGGACCAATTATCTAGCTCCGAGCATGTCTCACTTCACTTCATATGTTCCATTAATTCTTTTTGCGTTATTTTAAATGAAATAAATATTTGCTAAATACATTTTTTATATGCGAATGGTCATATTCTGAAAAAATTACACTGGCCTCATGTGAAGCAAGTAGGCGTGCCATTCTCCGAACTCTAAAACTCCGAACTATTTTCAGTTTCAAATATGCCGGAGTTGCTGCCGAAAAAATATTGAAAAATTTAAAAATTTTACTCAGCTTTGGCTAGTCATCAGGATTGCAGCCAGAAGCAAGTTTTCGAAATGCATAGATTTTATCTCAAATAGTTAAAAAGCCATGAAAAGCTGCGACCGCATAATACGTTTGGAGATGCGATTGAAGTGCTACCTAGGTCCTTTTCAAGAGGAGTAAAGATCAGCTTCATAACTTTTCTACGTTTATTTGTTTTAAATTAACTTTTACTTGTGTTGCATTCTTGTTGTATTCGGAAGGCAAAGAAGTTATTGTGCATGAAAAATATCGATTCTGAAAACCTCTGAATTATAAGATTGGATCCTGGCATCTGAATAGAAATTTAAAATTTCCTTTGAAAGCATCAGAAATATTCATATGTAATACATTTGCCAACACTACACATTGAACATTGAGTTTTTCTGTGCAAACCTCTTTTCCACATATTGTCCAGTCTTGCGTAATGAAGTCCTCTCTAACGAATTTCCTGATCACAGTCTCAATGGTTATCTCACATGTTTCAATCATGCGTATGAATGCCTTGAAGCCGACTGTGGCGGCCAGTATGGTTTCATCCTCAGTTGAAGACTCGCTCAATATTTGCGATATGAGCTGCTCGTGACCCTCGCGCTCCACCAGTTGAACCAAAGCCGACTGAGATTCTGGTTTTTGCAGTGACATGAATATATTTTGCTCATACATGTAAATGATTTCGAGGGTGGTGCAACCGTGACGCAACAACAAGCCAATGGTGGCCAAATCGCGCAAGGCCGATTCACCGATTGAGCCAAATGATTCAGCCTCAATGGCGGCAAGCAAAGAGCTCACTTCGCTGTGTTGCTTAATTTCAAGTAGATCTTCAATTGTGATAGTATGCTGTGTTATTTTCGAGCGTATAGTGCGGACAGTCTCCGTTATTTCGATCGTCTCAACAACGGTTGTTGTAGTCGTTGTAGTTTGTATGGTTTCGGTGTGCAATTCTTGTTGCTCTGTCAATAGCTCTGCATCGGCAACCTGACGATCCTTGACCTCTTGCAGCTCGGACACTTCGCTGTGCTCCACTAAAATCGAAGTGGGCTGGCGCACTTTTATGACCGTCATGCTCGTGTCGGCCTCTGGAGCGGGCACAATCGAGATTGTGGTCTTGTGCTTGGACTGTGAGTCGCTGGATCGCTTAGAAGCCGACGAAGAAACATTGGATTTCTTGACTGTTTTTTTCTTGCCTTTTACTTTTCGGTCAGCTTCGGTCGCTTTGTTCGTGGTGGAGCATATGTCAAATTTGGCACGTGTCATTGTCATGCCAATTTCATTGATTAATTTGCACGTGTAGAAGCCGCAATCATCATTGCTGGTGTTCAGTATTTCGAGCGTTGCAGTCGATTCATCCACACGAACGCGATACTTGTTCGACTCTCTAATTTGCATATTGTTAAAGTACCATTGTATATCTACAATAGAAGCAAACATTTGCATGGGCATTGTAGTTCGGAAAAACTTGGGCCTTGTAGACAATTTTGGCAACGGGCTATACTATACCTGGCACGGGGTTTCCGGCGTACTGCACGGTAAACTTGGCCGTTTCGCCAACGGCTGCACGACAACCACGCATTTCGGAGACTACAGATGGCGAGCATTTAGCGGCTATAAGCAGAAAAAGCAGTTTACACATACGTTTATGCATTAGTATCTACAGCAGCGGCGATCTACTACTAGGCATATATACAATATATAATTCAAAATAGTTAGTCAGATTGACAAGTTCAACAAGTACGAGTAATTGAAATATCATTAAAGTAGTTAAGTGTACTTACAGTGGGGTGGTGTGTGTATTGCTGAGGACTTTTGAGATATGAATTGGTTTGTCTGTTGTTGTTGCAATTGTTTTAAAGCAATTTTAAATACATAGTTTCGGAAACGACAGGAATTGCGTAGACAATGCCACAATAGTCGCAGATGGGAAAAAAAAGCTTTACAAAGTGCACACATACATATGCATTTTGCACAAGAGCTGAACACAAAGCAAGCTCAAGCTCTGCGCTAAGATATCAAGTGGCTTTTTGTTTTGAAGTTTTGTAATTTTGTTAGCAAAAGCCAAAATTTACTATGTTTGAACAATTTCTAGTTAGTAAATTTTGAAAAAAATGCTATAAAAATGGCATTTATAGCCTTATTCTGGCGCTTTAGTCACAATTAAGTTTCAATTGATTTGATTCTTTTTCATATAAAAGAATTTGTAGTTATAAGAAAAAAAAACTATTGAATTGTGATTCTGGCCGGAATAGCGCTTTCATACCAATTCCACTTTTGCTATTTTAAAAGTGTGAGAACGGCTTGTTAGTAAATTTTGAAAAGAATAAAACTAAAAATGAATTTTATACCAACTTCACTTTTGCTGCACTTTCAAAAGTGACAATTTTCAATTTAAATGGAAAACCAATTTGGTGCTATTGACGCATTTTACTGTAAAAATAGAACTTTAAATTAACATAATAAATTTTCTACTATGGCGTATACTTTAACTTTTCCTACAAACCGAATTGAAAGGCAGGGATATAAGGGGGCTGCTAAGGTGCTGAGGTGCTGGCACATAAACACATATCAAGCTATTTATAAGCTCGTTAGGTATACTCTTTACAGTGTGTTTAGATCTCAGATGTTTGAACATTTGGTTTGATAGACGAGACCGTATACGTGGACAAGAACAGAGAGTATTTAGAGAGACAGTATAGGGGTACAGAAGAAGACAGTAGAGAGAGAAGACTTTTGGTGGTTTTAATTTAAGTAGGTAGAAGACATGATTAAAACACATATACACATTTCAAAACATTTAGAATTATATATATATATATATTGTTGGTGGTATTTTGCTGTGGCAGTTGACACAGTAGACACTTACCCTTTAGCGCTTTTTGCATTTCTTCCATATGGGTAACCCATTCCGGTTTGCGATAGTCCTTTGATCCAACGATGCCTTTTTCAAATACAGATTACACAATGGAAAAGCATGTTAGCAACAACAATAAAAGTTTTTGTAGTAAATCGAGATCATGTCATATTTATATACAACTAGCTGAAAAATTCTGTAAGTGTAGTTTGCCCTAAAATGTTTTCATGTAATTTGTGGCTTAAAGTAGTGGAATTCGGACTTATATACAGGGATAGAAGGAAAGGGAATACAAAATCGACGCATGTTGCCTGTAAAATCTTGTAAGCAATTATTTAATATAGTAAATTGGAAAATTTGCATTTGGTAGCAGCTGAAAAGTTTCATGTACTCCATTATGATTTCCGTTTCACTCTGCTTTAAAATACCTTCGACCGCAAAGAGCGCTGTTGTCACTGCCACACCCAGTGGGTTGTAGGCCTCAAAGCTAATGGTACCCTCATCGTCGGGGTACACATGATTGATGACCAGTACCGATGTACCGTCTTCGAAATTTTCGATTTGATATTCCTCTGAGGCGAATATCTCCTCGTCGTCGCGTAGCCATTTGACTTTTGGCTTCGGTTTGCCGATGACTTTAACTTCTAGTTTCGCTTGTTCACCCTCTTTGGGTTCGATTTTTTCTGGAAGTTTTTTAACAATTTTCGGTGGTTGTTCGTCGATCGAAATGGTCTGAAAATGTGATTTATTTGTAAGAGAAATGCAATTCAGTTAGAATGTTATGACGTCTGCAGTTTTTCATTGGTACTTATGTGTACCTTATCAAGAAGATCCTCTTCGGAACCAGTGAGTCCAGTGATTTCAGAATCGGGGATATATTCAAATGCTGAAAATTAAACGAAAATGTAATGTTTATAGATTTTCTTTAGTGTCATTGAAAAAAAATGGATAAGTTTAAAACGTGCATTGGAAATATGCAACTCAGTGGTTATGGTACATATCACATACTACTACTCAATTTTAATGAATTATAAAAATGGGAGCACATATATTTATAACATAATGTTTTGAATTTTGATAAACGTAATGCGCATGCGCAAAGATTTATGCAACAGCATGTAGCACATTTGTAGTAAGTATTCCAACTGATATTGGTATTTACACACTTTATACATTTAGTAATTCTAAAATATATTGGCAATTTCCAAAAATTCAATAATACGCAATCATGGTTAACGAATTGACGAAAACATAAAATATTAAATTGACAGGTACACAGAGAGAGAGAGAGAAAGAGAAGATTGTTAGTATACTCTTTTAGTATTTATAGAGACAAAACTGTTCTTTTATTGCATCAGAGGTTCTCAAAACTGTTTATCTTGGAACATCGAAAAATTTGAGTAGTTTTTCAAAAACGATTTTCTCAATTCAGCGTCTTCTTTGAGAACCCCTGTGTTACATACCTTATTTCTTATCTAACATTGAAGAACAAAAACTGTAACTTTTAACTTAGCACATTCGAAGAGAGAAACGAGAAAGTTTATTAGTATTGGATAGTGAGGAAAGGTTGCTTGGTTGCAGTCAACTCGTGTTAGGTGAACTGGAAGTGTTTGTTGTGCTTGTTTGGTATGTACAATATACGAGTATGTGTTTGTACCTTGAATGTTAACTGTTGTCTTTGTAATACTTTTGCCAATTTTATTGACGGCCACACATTTGTAGTTGCCGTCGTTTTCGGGGAACACCTCGGTTATCTCCAACTGGCAGTTGCCCTGAGCGTCTTGTGAAATGGTCGTTTCTTTCGTCTCAACAATCTTTTCTTCGTTGTGATACCACTCGACTTTGGGAGTGGGCTTGCCAATAACCTTGCAGGTGAGTAAGAGAGCTTCACCGTCCATGACACTGACCGGCTCTAGCAGTTCTTCCACAAAGCGCGGGGATACAAACTCCATCGCCTCTTCTTGTGGCATGTCTTCAAGAAGATTAACAGTTGCCGTTGAAGTGACCGAGCCGCCAACATTTTCGGCGCGACATGTATAGGGTCCGGTGAATTTCCTATCAAAATTCTCAATGAGCAGCGTCGATTTGTTGGCTTGTGTGACTATGCGACACTCTGTAGAGCTTTTAATTGGCTCGGTGTGCAAGAACCATTGGAAGGAGGAGAGCGGCTCCGACTCGACAATGGTTTCAAGTATGGCAACTTCGTTCTCACCGAAGTATTTCGGTTCCAGCGGCTGTATGAAGCGTGGCGCTTTGATTTCTTTGTTGGGCGCTTGGTCTGTAACAACCACGGACCCGGATGACTTGGCTTCGCCCACCTTGTTCTTTGCTGAAACTTCATATTTGCCAGTGCGTTTACGCGTCATATTGACAACCTTAATTGTGGTTGTCGTTTCCGTTGTTTCAATGGTGACATCCTCGTTGATTTGTACCTCGCGCCCATTGCGCATCCATTTGATCTCTGGCTTGGGCGAGCCAGTGTATTTGGCTTCAAAAAGCAAAGTACCACCGTGCGGTATGGTCTCAGCACTGAGTGGCGTAACTGTGGGTGCCTTCAGCAGCTCCTTGGGCGCTTCGTCAAGACGACTCATAATATTCGCATTGCCAATGGCACGTCCGAATTCGTTCTGCGCTTGCACTGAGTATATAACAGCTTCATTTGGTGGGGGATTTATAATTTCCAATGCCACATCACCGGTTTCAGCGTTATAAAACGTTTGCACCGTTTCACTTGGTAAAACCTCCTCTATGCCGCGGTACCATTTCACAGCCGGCTTGGGTTTGCCGGTCACTTGACATGTCACAGTGACTTTGAGCTGCTCAGGTTGCTTCTCTTTGGTGAATTCAATCTTCAGTGGCTTCGAGAATTGTGGCGCAATGCCTTGTTCTTTTTCTATATATTGTAGTGAATAAGTGGAATGAGTATAGGGGTAAAAGTGAGTCGCGTATTTTCCTACATATATACACGAGCACTTATCAACTAATACATATGTATGCGTCTGTGTGTGATACCTACATGCAATAATTTGTTTACAAATTGAAAACATATGTATGTATAGAAGTACCTACTGTACAAATTTTTACATAGAAATATTAACAACATTGAAGTATTTTCTTTCCCATTTTCATTACACTAATAATGATAAGTACAAAATTGGACTTACCTAGCACTAGGTTCGTACGTGTCGTCGCCACTCCTGCTTCATTCCTGGCCTCGCACGTGTAGACTCCCACATCGGTTGGTGTTACCTTGGCTATTTTCAATTTCGCAACATTTTCCACCACAGTAATTTCATACTTTTCGGAGGCAAACAACAACATATCATTGAAATACCAATTGATTTCGGGGAACGGCACACCCTCCACTTTGCACTCAAGAACAGCTGGTTCATCGGGCACGCATTGGCGTGGGCGCAGTTTTTCCGTAATGCGTGGAGGTTTAATTTCCTTCTTTTTCTTTTTAACAATTCTACGTTCCTGTCCCAACACTTCGGAGGTATTTGTTTCCTCTTGATTTTGCATGATCTGCTGATCTTCAATCAATTCCTCATCGGCAATCTTATCGATGCCTTCTGTCAAACGTTTCTGAGTGATCAATTCAAGCTCTGGCAATGGCTGACTATCATCGAGAAGAATTCGTCGCTTCTCTTTCTTCACAATATTGGAGGTAACCTTCATTTCTATATCTCTTCGGACATCCTCCACATCGAGTTCAATCAATTGTTCGGTCGTAATAAATTGCGGTCTGGTATCTTCAGTCTTTTTAAGTGTAATAGTCTTTTGTGAGATCTCTTGTGAAGCCTCCTCTCTGACAACTTCTTCAGTATCGATTACGGCGGCTTCAAGCAAATGCGGCTGTTCTTCGAAGGAGACTTCCTTAAGTCGTTTTGTGCGCTTTTTATGTGCTTTCTGCACCACTGTCGGCATCTCTTCAGTGGGTACCACCCCCTCCTCGGGTAGAAATTCTTCTGTAACAGCAATTTCTTTCATATCATCGATTGGAATTTCTTCTACCTGATCCTCTTCCGCTATAGGTTCCGCAAATGGTTCCGCTATTTCCTCGGACACTTCATCTACTGAGGAAGTGCCCTTCTGCAACTTAACCTTCTTTTTCTTTTCTTTTTTCGGTTTTTCTTTGCGTGGCTTATCTTCCTCAGTTACTGGCATGGGTTGAATTTCCAGCTCTTTCTCTTCTACTTGTGGCTTTTCTTCAGGAATGAATTCAGGTGCGGGCACAGTTTTTGGTGTTTCATGCGGCGCTTCCTTGGGCTTGGCTGGTATTGGCTTCAGCTTGACTTCTTCTTCCGCCTCTTCAGGCAGTGGCTTCCTCTTGCCGGTTGGCCATTGCTTTTCTTCCACTTCTACCTCAACTGGTTTTTTCTTTTCGCCACGTTTCCAAGGTACTTGCGGCTCCGGCTCTTTAACTATTGGCTCTTTTTCAATATCAATGTGCTCCGCCTTTTCTAGTTCAAGTGGCTCTGCATCTGGAATTTCAGGAAGCTCCTCCGCTTTGGGCTTTTTCACCTTCTTAGTTTTCTTCTTTTCCTCAACAACAATTTCCTCATCCAATTTTTCTACATGTTGCAATACAACTTCCTCCAATTTTTGTTCTTCCGGCATGGGTGTTGCCCGCTTGATTGGTTTAAGTCGTACCTCCTCAATTGTTTCTTCTTGAGGAAGCTGTTTGACAGGTCTTTTAACTGGCTTGAGAGTAATTTCTTCGAGTTTTTCTTCAACAGGTGTTGGTTGTGGTTTTTGCTTCGGTTTTACTTCCACAGGTTCCTCAGGAACAACTTCAGTTTCCTCTACAATCTCTTCTATTTCATTAATGGGATATTCTTTCATCGTCTCCTCAGAAGTCTGTTCAACATCCGTCGGCTGCTCTTCGTCAGGTACGACAGTTATATCCCTTGGCTTCTTTTTCTTAATGCGTTTGCGAGTAACTTCCTCTATTTCCTCTTCTACAACGATTTCTTTTGGTGTCGTTTCGGTGATTACCAATTCGACTTCTTCGGGCTTGGAAACATCTTCAGCAACTACCTCTTTACGTACAGGCTTTAGAGAAACTTCTTCAGCTTTGTGTTCTTCTGGTTTAGGTATTTGTTTTCTTGGCACAGGTTTTAGTTCAACCTTCTCCACTTGTTCTGGCTCTTGCGGCTTGATTTGTGCTTTCTTGCCACGTTTCCATGGTACAGCGGTTTCTTGTGGTTTTTCGGGCTCCTCAGCTTCCTCTTCCTCTAATATATCAACCTGTTCCTCTTCTTCAGTCTTTGGTATTTTCTCTTTTTTCGGCTTCTTTGTCTTGATCACCTTGTTCGTTTCTTCCTCAACGAACTGTTCGACCTCCGGCTCTTGAGTAACTTCTTCTATGCTGATTTCTTCACTATCTATTGCAGCTTGCTCCACCGGCTTTTTCTTAAGCTTCTTCGTTTTCTTAACGCTTACATCTTCAACAGGTTCAATAATTTCGGGTTGAGTTTCATCCACAATTTCTTCCACTTGTGGAGCTTCAACTTGTCCAATTTCTTCCTTCGTCGGCTTTGGCGTTTTCTTTCCACGTTCCCACAGTACGGGTTGAGGTTGTTCTGGCATGTGAACAACGGGCTCTTCAATTAATTCATCCTCAGCTGCTTCTTGGGCCTTAGGTATTTCTTGTGTTTCTTCAACCTCTTCTGTCGCTCGATCCATGGATTTCTTCTTAGGTTTCTTTGTTTTCTTACCCTTAATATCTTCAGTAATATCTACAATTTCAGCCTGAGCTTCTTCAATAGATTCAACTTCATCAGGTTGAGTTTCTTCCACAATTTCTTCTTGTTCTGATTTTACAGACTTCTCCTTTGGTTTCTTCACCTTCTTAATTTTTCGAGTTTCCTCAACCACTTCTTCTTTCTGTTCTTCTTGGACAGTTACTGCTTGAGGAGTTTCTTCTTTCAGTGGCTTTTTCTTACCACGTTCCCACATTACAGGCTGAAGTTCTTCTGGCTTTTGAGGAATGATCTCTTCTATCAGTTCATCCACAACTTCTTCTTGTACTTGTTGTGGTATTTCTTGCACTTCTTCCTTCTTTGCAATGGGCATTTTCTTTCCTCGTTCCCACATTACTGGTTGAACTTCTTCTGGCTTTGGTGCAACAGTATCTTCATCTAACTTATCTACAACTTCCTCATATGCTTTCGTCGGTTGTTCTTGCTCTGTTACCTTTAGCGGTTCAGTACGCTTCACCGGTTTCAATTGCACTTCCTCAGCTTTAGGTGCTTCTTGAGGTTTTCTCCTGGGAGTGGGTTTGAGCACGACTTGCTCCACTTTCTGCTCAGGTTCTTGAGGAATAATTTTGCGCACAGCCTTCTTCTTCGTTTCTTCCACGACGGTTTCCTCTTGCAGTTGTTGAATTTGCTTTGTTTGTGCTATTTGAGTTACTTCCTGCTCTCGTGGCAGCGATGGCTTCTTTTTGCCACGCTCCCATAATTGTGGTTGGGGCTGTTCTGCTTGCTGTGGAATCGGTTGCTCAACCAGTTCATCGCCAGCTTCTTCGTGATACTTGACTGGCACTTCTGCAACTGGTTTTTCAGCTACCACCAGTGGCTTTTTCTTACCACGTTCCCAAATAGCTGGTTGTACTTGCTCCAATTTGGTGGGTACAGTTTCTTCAATCAACTCATCAACGGCTTCTTCGAAAGCCTTCTGTGGTTGCTCTTGCATTTGTTGTTCTTCTACCACGGTGGGTTTCTTTTGACCACGTGGCCACAGAGCGGGTTGTGGCTCCTCCGGTTTGCTGGGAACTATTTCTTCTTGTAGCTCATCAACAGCCTCTTCGTATGCCTTTGTGGGTTGCTCTTCTGGCACTTGAGTGGGCTGAGCGCGTTTGAAGGGCTTGAGTTGCACAACCTCCTCCGTTTTCTGCATTGGCTGTGGCTTTGGCCGCGGTGTTGGTTTCAGCACGACTTGCTCCACTTGTTGCACCGGTTCGCGTGGGATTTCCCTCCGCACTGCTGTCTTCTTGGTTACCTGCACAACTTGCTGCTGGTCCACTTGAGTGGTCTCAGTTAATTGTTGTGTTTCGGAGATTTGTTGTTGTTGTGGCAGCGGCTTCTTCTTGCCACGCTCCCACATAATCGGAGTAGGCTCTGTCTCGGGCAGTTGTACTGACTCTGGCAATGCATCGAATTCCTCCTCAAATGTTTTGGGTTGTTCCTGCGGCTGTGGTTGGGTTGGTTGCACTGGCTGTGGCATTTGCTGCGGTTGCTGTGGCTTCACTTTGCCGCGGTCCCACATTACTGAATCCGGCTGATCCATCTGCTGCTCTTCAGTATCTTGGCGCTCTTGTCGGTTCAGCATAAGAGAATCCTCGATTTGAATGAATTGTTGTGGATGCCTTTCTTGACGCCAGTCTACCATTTGGTCGTGCGTCTTGTGCATGACCTTCTTTTGATGCTCGTGCTCTTCCATGTGTACCAGCTTGGAATCCTCGGTACGCACATATTGCTGTTGTAGTTGCTGCTGTTGTTGCAGTCGCTGCATTATTATTTGCTGTTGGGTAATGGTGTCGCGTTCCTCAGTTTCCGTTAGCACGGTCTCTTCAACCGACGTGAGCGGTTGCAGTTGTGGCACGGGGCGACCTTGTCGCCAGTTGACTGCCTGCTGCTCCCGTATGAGTCGCTGCATTTCCAGATTTTCCCGTTCGGCTACATTCAACAATTGCACGTCTTCTGTGGTTACGTACTGTTGCTTGTGTATGTCCATGATGTCCTCATACATTTGCAGATCTTGCTTGCGCATCACTTTCTGAATTGAACCCTTCGAGCTTTCGTCGACCTGCATGACAACCGTATCGTCGAAGGCAGTAGTGCCTTCCTGTTGTTCTACCTGCATGGGTCGCAGGTCAACTTCCTCCAGCTTGAACTTCTCGATTTGGGTATGCACTCGCTGCACGTGCTTGAGGTGTTGGCGCATTTCCTTCCAGGGAATTGTGTCCTCCTTCTGGTGCTGTGTGATGAGCTTCTCGATTGCCTCTGTCATCTCCATAATCTCAACACTCTCCATGCTCTTCAGGCGTTGAATTTCTTTGTCGCGCTTGATTTGCTCTTGCTGTTCCTGCTGAACCTGCTGCGGCATCGGATGATGCGTTTCGATGGGCATTTCGAGTGGCCGCAGGTAGACTTCATCTAATTCGAACTTCTCCAGTTCCTCCTGCACGCTTTCCACATGCTTGAGTTTGTCGCGCATTGTTATCCAAGGAATGGCTTCTTTCTCAGTCTTGCCAGCAATTATCTTTTCGAGTGTGGCTCCAATGCTCATCAAGCCCTGACTACGTTGGTCCTTAATCGAGCGGAGCACGACCTTGGCGGCTTCCATCTTGGGTATGACCTTCTTTTGAATAGGCGCCGGCTTTAAGTTAATTGTTTCCTCAGTCCATGATTTGATAGGCTCTGGCTTGAAGCCGGGCAGGAACTTGGGCTTATCGAGTGAACGGCCTCGCCTAGGACGCGATGACTTACGCCATGGCACCAGGTTCGATTGTGGCTGCAGGGATTTGCTGCGTATCTTTGTTTTCTTAGTGCGTGGACGTGGCTGATGTCCGTTCACCCCCAAATATTGTCCATACTGTGGTGGCTGTTGCGGCTGCTGCTGAGGAGACTCAGGTGAGCTGTCCTCTTTGCCAGAAGAAGAGGTTTCATCTTCGACGGAATCGATGGGGCCTAACTGATACGCTGAGATGCGTCGCTCTAGAAAGTTTGGAATTAACGGAAATTAATAAACTACTGCAAGGCATGTGCGGACTCGAGTACTTGGATGTGTGTTCGTAAAGGTCTGTCCATGTCCTGCCGTTTTATGTTCAACAATTGTCTTGTGTTAATAAGCCTTAAACTATATTCGAGCTATAAACGCAACTATTAAACTTACCTTCAACATATTAAAGTGTATTTTTTTATTAATTTGGCTTATTTCAGTTTGGTTGTTTGCAAGATATGAAAACTTTTTTCATACATACATATATGAATGGCACTTAAGCAGAGAGCGCGCTAATATCTTGAACTTGAATAAACTTAAAGATGGCAAGCTATTACTTGGCACTCGGTATATATATATATATATTCATACTGTATTTTTAGTTGAACTGCTAATATTCTTTCAAGCATTTAAAAATTCGGACAGTTCATTTAAATGCTGTAAATTGTATAGCTGACATTGAACAAGGATTTTGAGGCTAGAGCAGAATCTCTTACATCTGCACGTCAGCTTATTTTTGGCAACAAAGATTGAGCCATGTGGGAAATTGTATTCATCGAATTAATTTTTATGCGCGCAACAATTATTCGTTTAATAAAGGCACTAGTCCATTCGAAAGTAGCATAAGTCGGTTTAGCTACTTTCAAAATGTTTTTCTTATTATGTCAAATAAGTAAAAATCTATATTCTACAGAAATTTAATACAGATCCGTTCCCATAATACAAACTTACAAAAATCAAGTAAGAATACATTGGCTCCATGGTTGCAAAAAAGGCAGCTTAGGAGTCACCCTGTTTTGTATATTTTTGAGATATTTCAAGGCAATAGACGAGTAAACAGTTATCATATAAATGAGCTAATAAAACATATTGCAATTGAAAAATGTTTTTAGAATGAAAACTGGGCTACACAGTAAGACGATTACGCCCATTTTGGTCCATCCACTGTATATTAGGAAAGCAGAAAGCTATACATATGTAATAAATAAAAAATAGTTAACATGGGCTGCTGATGTCTTTCAGTGAACAACCTTCAGTGTCATATATGTATTGCTATATTCGGGTTTTATCAAACAAACTTTCAGTTTTTCAATTCCGCTGGTAGTTTGTGAGAAGTTATGCGTTTTTATATCAAATACAGGCAAATTGCATGAAAAAAAGCTAATCTGTTTTGCTGAAAAATCTAATGCTCTTCTAACGATAGTGATGCAAGTACCATCAAAAGATTTGTATCAATTTATACATATGTAACAAGTAAGGAAGTATCAGTCGGGTTTCACCGACAGAGTAATACCCTACACCAAGTTCCCAAGTGGTGTGATTTCACTGAAATTGTGGGTACATTTGATTTACAACCTACAGATGGGGCGGACCACGCCCATTTTTGGCAGACTACAACATATACCTAATAGGACTATACATGCCAAATATTGATGCTCTGACAGGTGTACAACAGATGTTATCGGCGTATTTATTTTACTGCCCCCATGGTGGGCGGACCACGCCCATTTCTGGAGAATTAAAAGATATTCCTACCAGGAACGAAGTAACCATTTCTGGACGCTCTGGTGTATATATTATGGAAGTTAAGAGGATTTTTCGTTTATCGCCTGTATAGTAGGCGGACCACGCCCATTTTCTTGTATGGCATCTAAGACCTATACATCAACTTGGGAACCGAATTTCATTCATTTATATTCGTAACTAGTCAATTGGGAGCCATTTTACCGGAAAATTGTTGCCGCCTATACAGTGGGCGGACCACGCCCATTTTTTGGTATTTTGCAGAGGCTCCACACCTAACCATAAATACCAAGTATTATTATTTTGAATGAGTAATTAGACAATTTATAGCAATTTAATCGAAAAAAACCCGAGGTAGTGGGACTTACAGGCCCATTGTAGGCGTGTCCTTCGACCGATTTAACTAATTTTAACACTTTACCTAACCCGAGGTTCACTGTGACTGTGTACCAAATTTGGTTCAAATCGGAAAACTCCTTCTTTCTATTTTTCCCGAACACGCAGACGGACAGACAGACAGACAGACAGACAGACAGACAGACAGACGGACAGACGGACAGACGGACAACCGGAAATCAATAGAGAAAGTGTTTCTGATCATTTCTATATACTTATGTCTATACCTAGGACGGCTCCTTTAATGCGTTACAATTTTCGCACAAAGTTATTATACCCTATTACCATAGGTGTAGGGTATAAAAAGGAATAATTGAAATTGCAATCAATTGTGAGTGGTTCGCCAGAATAGCGCTGTTAGTCTGCTCTTAAACGAAGCCGTCGATAAATTCAGTCTCATAAATTTAATACAAATTTATAATTAAAAAAAATAATGTTCGCTTGCGCACAACTACAAGTGATGATTTATATTTTTGTTGCTATTTTCTCTTCATTGTTTTTGGTTCGAATGCTAAGGTAAAATATCTCTACATATTTCTGAGCATGTTGTTTTCGTGATTTCATAGATTTTATTTATTTTTAGCATAAAATTTCAATTTGCTAATATTTTTCTATTTTGCTGTTTTCTAATGTTCGAAATTTTAAAAATGACTATTTAAATCAATACAGGCGGCAAATGCGAGAACACATCAGCATGGTGGTGTTCACCTGTCAGAAACAATTTTTGGTTAGCTGCGCAGAAAAAACAATTCGAATTATATTCAGTCATTGTATAATAATTGATTATAATACAAAAAATACTAAAAGGAAAATTTAGACTGAAGACATTGAGTACGAGTACTCGTACGTATATATGACACATCTGTGTATGTTAAGCTTCAGCAAGCTGTACAAGTGAAAAATTAATCATATCAAAATAAATTGCTCGGTTAATCATTGACAAAACACTTACTCAGCTTGCTTTGAATTAGAAACGAAGAAAACGAAAAAAAATGATTAAGTGAAATGTTTTGCTCAATATTCGAAAATGTATATACAGGTAGCTGAGCATTCATTGTATTTTTAGATAAGTTAGCCACTCGAGGTGTTTAGTAATTCAGAGTGGTTTGGGCATGAGAGAGCAAGCTTGCAATGATTTTCTATAGGGTATAGAAACTGAAGAGCAATATAATGTACAGTTTTGGAGCGTGATAGAAGATTACGTGCATGAATATATATCGCCGATTTTTTCAGTCATTATTTTCTCAACAACTGTGCAGATACATTGCAGCTACAGTGGCAGCAAAGAACAATGAGAGTACCTTTTAGAAATTCGCAGCATACAAAATTTACAATTTATTGCAGCATAAGTTTCTTATCTCAGTATTGTTATCGTTCCATCTTGCATTGCATTCATTGTATTTACTTAGACAACTAGAATTTCATGTCCTAGTTCCTGGCTAACTATTTATAAACAATGCAAAAATAACTCGCCCCTTTTCTGTGCTTGTTTTCATATCTCCCGCCATATGCATTTCATCGTTCTCTCATTTCTATTTGAAACCAAACATTTGCTCCAATTTTGAGTTTTTTTTGAAATGCTTGTATACATAATTTTCGAAAGAAATTCTCCTTGAGAAAATTGCTCTTTGTCTTGGAAAGATTTATCATACACGTTTTGTTTGTTTGTAAGGCGCCTGATCAAACGTTGACCTCCTTTACAACGGCGACACCTCTGCTGAACAAGAGTGTATATTGAGGAAAATACTAACATCGACTCTTTTAACAAAAAATTTTTTCTCAGCCCATAATATCAAAAACTCATATCGCTCTCTTATTTTCATAAAGAAACCAGTTGTAGTTGCGTTTCTTCTATCAACATTTTACATACTACTAAATTTTCGGTTTGTACTTTTTTCAAACTTTTTTATACGTAGTATCATTTTGGGAAAAAACTGAATCATTTATTGCGGTTTCGAAATAGACATCGATATATAATAGAGATTAAGATTAGGATTGCATTAGGACTAGAGATCCGGCCTTCTAGTTAACGTGGCCCGAAAGGCCTATTGTGACAGTTCTTCAAGCATTTACAATCTTTCAGCAAAGATATCACATTTTGCGTAAATTTTATTTGTTAGAGAATTCTGAAAATTCTATCGAATTTTCGGAACTCAGAAATGCTTCGGAATTCAAATCATAATTGAGAATATGTCGTGGAAGTTGAAACTTTAAGCTTGAATTTCACAGAGCCTATTGAATTGAGCCTAGATCATGCTTTTCTATCGAATTTTCATTTAATTCAGAGTTGCACATATTAAGATACCATTCAACGGCCATTTAATTAAAATGTGCGCTGTACAATCGAGCCCAAGATATGCATATGGAAATATTTTTGTGAAGTTTCAAGTACAGATACAAATGGGGCAAACAAAGTGCTTTCAAGTGTCGAAGGTGTGTGTTTCTCTACACCTCATTTAATTATATACTCGCATCATCAGTGCAGTGCATGTATGCAGATCTGTTAAAATTCTGCGGCCACTCATCAGCCTTGGTGTTGGCCAACACAGCAGTGTAAATCTGGCTAAGTGACGAAAAGTGCAGCATTGGATAAAAATCAGTTTTTAAGTTGAGTGTCCAATTAAAATCTCTTAGACGAAGGTGAAAGTGTTGGCACGAGACGCAGCTAAAAAATGTCGGCATAATATTGCAAGACATAATGCATGAGACATGAGTATGTGTCTATATATAATACATGTATGTATGTATTATATATTTATGTGGCAAAATATTATAACGAAAATATAGGTGAGCATAGTGTGCTATAGCAGAGGGTAATGATGGATCAAACAACTTTCGGCTACATGCATATGCATATTTATGAGTGTGTGTATGTGTGTGTGTGTGTGTGTGTGTGTGCGTGTGTGAGTCAACAAAAACTGTAGCTGTATTTGAAATTTCTCGGCGCTGTACGTGCTAATGAGAGCAATTTTCAGCGAGTAATACCAGCGAGTAAACTGCTCACAGGCTCATGCGCGCACACAGCTACATGCACACATCGATACAAATAGACAGACACATAGCTACACATATGTGTATGCATGTGTACGAAGCAGCGAATAATTTCGCTGAAAATAGCAGCATGATTAGTTGAACCGTCACCTGGCGGCGAACCAGCGTACGGCGGCGAGCGAATCGAGAGGGAGCGAGCCCAACTGAAATCGACAACTGTACGAAGGAGCGCAGTCGTCGAAGGCATACGCTGGCGAAAAGTAGTGCAACGCTCAAGTGGACACGGCTAGCATACAGATCGGAAATGGAAATGGAAAAGTACATTTGAGGGCGCATACAATGTGTAGTGATGCACTGGCGTCGGACTTACCTGCCGGAAGTTGGCGTACGCGAACGCGCCAAACGCTTGCATGCAGAGCAAGGAAGACAGCACAACAGCCTGCTGCAGCGATTTGCCAATAAAACGGTTAGGCATACGGAATAAATTTTAAACGAAAAATCAAATAAACAATCTTGCAGTGATTTATTTGTTTTAAAAATAATGAGAAATAAATATTTTGTTTGTTTTTCAATACACGAAATTAATGAAATAAACAACAAAGCTTACGAAAATCAAATAAAATCAAATGAGCACAAAAATTATGAAAGTGAAAGTGAAGAAAAAGTAAAACATTAAAACATAAAACATCAGTAATTACTTTCAAAACATAAAATTCATAAAATGTATGTGTAAATTGCATAAATTAAAGTAAAAATAGCTAAAACATAAACTTAAAGCCTAGTCGCATGAGTATTTTATGATTAATCTTTTTTAGTAAAAAGCGATGTTGCTTTTTTGCAATGTCAATATAAATGCCGGCAAAAAGCTGCATACTTTTTTTTACGCGAAATTAAAGTGAAGTTGTATAGCGTATAAAAAAAAATGTGTAAAAATTTTATAATCAATTGTGAGTAAAAGAGCGCGCACAATTCAACACGTACATACAACAAAACATAAAACAGTTGAACAAATAAATAACTAAAAAAAATGAATAAATCAAAATAATTAGTAGCAAAAAAAGCCATAGTAAAAAAATTAATTATAAAATCTCATGCAATAATTACTACAAACATTTCGTATATAATAAAAGTAATAATAAATGAAATAACATAAATCGACAATTACAGAAATCGGCAAAATATGACAGTTGTTGTTGACATAAAGTAACGCTGAACGGTCCGACGGTCAAGAGGTCAATCAAGAGTCAAGTCAAGAGTCAACTTTCGCTTGCATATTCCTATAATAGTTTAAAACAATATACGTTGACGAGCACTGATATTCATTTCTCTATTTTCATGCGCTTCAGCTGCAGCTCACATGGGAACGGAGCTGGCATGGAATCGCCTGCACACCGAAGGCGGTGCCTGCTTTTAAAAATAACCACATGAATCAACGCGCGTGACCAACAAAGATGCCATTCGCCATTGCATTTGCATTTGACTAATTAATTTAATGTGCAGCCGTGATCTGGGGCTGGCCGCCGTTGACAGATGGCCGGCCGCATCAAATGATTCATTAGCATGGCTGCCAAGAGGCTAAAGACAATTAAGGCTGCCAGCTCGCCGGCACAGGCACACGCGAAGTTCCAAAGACCCGCCTAGGCTAGGCAAAACTCGAGCACACAGCATTGCCACTCCCCCCGTCGCACTGCGCAAAAGACTTCAAGCAATTCCGGGTAATTATTCTTGTTTCAACAACAACATTTTTTAATTGATTTATTTGCAATTTCCAATATGAACAAATAAATAAATAAAATCGAAATTGAAATGGAAATTTTGAAAAGCTATGGTTTTATTTTTGAAAGTGCCAAACAACAATCTTTTGTTGCGCTTAAGCGTATTCCGTTTGGGCGCCCATGGGCTAAAAATAAACGCGCTCCCGCCACTAATCAGCACAAGCTGCTGCTGTTGGCTAATCTACGGCGAGCTGTCTATAACTTTTCGACGATTACGAAAATGAAACAACTGTAATATACAACTATTTTCGCCGAACAAACAACTTGGCTCATGCCATGATGGCTTTTTTGGAAGGCCTGATTGCCTGCCTGCCAGCTAGCCAGCTTGCCAGCAGTTGGCGGCAACTGTTTCAAATTTAGAACGACTTTAATTTTTGCTTTGCCACACGCACAAACGTACGTATGTACATATGTATATACGGGCATGTATGTTATGTAGCAACAAATATTTATTTGTTGGCCGTTCATTTTTTCGTGCATTTCAGCTTATTTAATTTAATTTTGCGCACGAAAATCAACATTTCGGTTGAAAAGAAATCAGCGCCTGCGAGTGTGTGTGTGTGTGTGCGTTTGTATGGTGAACCACACAAAAGCCATCAACAGCTTAATGAGCAGCATCCTACACACACACGCGCACACCGACACACCCTATACTGCTACACTAACTAACTATTCACGGCAGCGACATATGTATGTGTGTAGGTATGTATGCTCGTGCTGTAGCCAAGCACATCCTTAATAATTCATGCTAATAAGCGGCAGGGAGTGTGGGCGGAGCGGAGTGCATGTATCTAGTGCGTATTGCACACGGCACCCAGAGCGTTGCTGCTCGAAAATGTGCGCCCGATTTAGCACAGCTTTTCTTCGTTTTCCTCAGCTTTCCGTGCTTATTTTTGTAGAGATACGTGAAGCTTTTTGGTTGGCGCTCGCTGTGTTGCTTGAGTCATGCGATTACTCGCCCGCATTCGAAATGATTACTTTGGCGTAAAAGTCAAATGAAAGTATTCGTGGCATTTCAGATTTTATACAAACATAAATTCATTTCGTTTTCTTTTAAAATTTTCACTCTGTAACTTTATTATTGCACATTTTGTAATTCATTTTCTTTTTTTAGGTTGATTTTTATTATGCTCAATATTAGTAGAAATTTTTTCTTCAAGTATTTTTTGCATTTTTGCAGTAAAATTTTTATAGTGTTAATATATTTAAATTATTTGTAATGAAACTTTATATGTCTAGTGAAAATAAAAATAGCAAAATAAAATTCTCAAAATTAATAGAAATTTTTGTTGTTTTCGTTTAGATCTCGTTGCTCGTTAATATTGTTTTAAACTGTTACGACTAGTAAATGTAAATAGTATTGCTTCGTTTTCGACTGTATTTCGCGAACAATTGTTTGAATTCGTCCTGGTAGTATTCTTTTGAGCAAATTCAATTCAAATTTGTGTGTTTTTGTAGTTTTTCACTACTGTTCGCATTGATTTAAATTATTTTTGCTTAATTCAATCCTTACTTTTAACAGATAACTTGGCAGACGACTCAACTTGTCCAGTGGACGATGTTACGCGCACAGTAAAGACACCGGAATCCTCTTCGTAGGTCGTTCCAATGAGCAGTACGGCACTGTTTCCATCGAAAATCATCTGAAATTAGTAGAAGAGGGAATTTGATTAGATTAGTACTCGAAGTGAGAGAAGGGCGCGGAAATGTGTATAAAGAATGATCAAGTTGGCAATCGATATTTGAAATGTTCGATATTGAAGTATATTTTGCAGAGCAGCGAAGTTGATGTAATCTGCCAGGTTCCAAATTTTAGCCTCTATCGATTTGTGTACGAATTCAATTTCAATTAGAATCGGTTTATTTTTCAATCGAAAGCAACTGTTAATTTTCTAACATCGCCAAATGCAATCGGCACTGAATGCCTCAAACTTCGATGCCTTAAATCTTAGCTATATAGTTGCTTGTTAGAGCTTCGTTCCCCTTAAAGGAAAAACGGAGCTCTAAAAGGACCTTTGTTTGTATATAATCGTGCCTTTTTTTCCTATGTATAAATCTGAAATTTCGGTTTGATGCAAGGTTTTCGCATATTTCGATAGTCAAATATGATGAAATGGTTTTTGTTTTTTCAATTTTAAATGAGGGTGAGTCTTAGGATAAATTAAAAAAATTTTTGAATCGTGTGGGCTTTCGTTTGGAAGGAACTTCAATTCAATTCAATTTATTAGACTGTTGACATTTAAGATATTAATCTTTTGCATGCCGCATAAATACAATAAATAATCAACTAATAACTACCAAGGATTTGAAAAATATTTTGATTCATATATTTTAGATGAATTGATTGTAAAGTATTATTATATCTCAAAAAGAAAAAAATATCGTTCCCACGACCACTCCACCCGAGTGATCTCTTAGGTTTCTCAAACTAAATTGCAATACATTTCGTCCATTTAAACCTACCGTAGTGTCAAGTATTCAATTATGGACAGGTCATCGCTTAAAAGTTAATAGAAGAATTTCTTGCACATACTTTGCCAGAGAAAGGACAAAATTAGTCTATTCCTGTATGAAACGAATCAGATTTTTGTGTACAACAACAAGAATAATTCGAATTGTTCTCACACTTGACACAGTCATACAGTCTTTGTCGGTAAACCTCATCAGTGACTTTATAAACTAATTTCTTATAATTGGAAACAAATAATTTTCCGAAGCATTTTTGCGAAAGTCTGCCAACATCATGACTCGTGCCTTGAGCTCATGTTTTGGTAGGCGAAGATGTTAGTCAGTATACTACGGTTATGTAACTGTCCTTAAGAAGATAGCCCAACTTGCATTTATTTAATTGATGCCCGACTGCTAACTATTCGATTGCTCGACCTTGTTATTTTGTAAAAATTTATATAAACCGCAAATACCAAAAATTAAAATAATTGAGTTCAAAATTTTCGAAATACTTTAAAACATTAGAGAATAGAATACGAGTGCTGCGACAAATTTTCTACATACACGATTTTCGACTTGTCTAAAAAGGCAAGTATGTCATGAAACTATTTATAATAAGTAGACTATGTAGAAAAAGTTAAAAAATACTGCAATTTGTAGGGGTAATTTTATAGTACATACAAACATTTTGTAATATTCTTGTTATAATTTATGGCGTATTTTATGAATGTTTTTGGTCAAATTATTTTATGGAAAGACAATTTGACTATTTTCTTTGTCTAAGAAAGTATCAAACTTAAATTTACACTTTTCCTACAAAGTTTGCTATGCACTACACACATATGTATTGTATATTGTCTACGTGACTTTCTACAAATTCTACATTTTCCACCCGTTTCCTAAATTTTCTATACGCAAGTGTAGAAAACTGCTAATAATATCGAGATTATATATTTTCATTTGACTTAATACTCACTTGAAAGTCGGGAGTTTCCGGAATAAGCGCGCCCTCACGGAACCATTGGACACTGGTGGCCTTCACCTTGCCAGTGACCGTGGTCTTGAACTGTGCTGGCATGCCCTCCGTAACCGAGACGTCCTTCAGAGCGGTAATAGTGGGTGGCGCATCGAGGTTCTCAATTGGACGCACCTTCAGTTGAGCGCTAGTTTGAATGGTGCCCAATTTATTGTCGGCTATGCACTTGTAGGTGCCCTCATCCTCTGGGAAAGCCTCCGAGATGACCAGTTGATAGTACTCGCCTTGGCGTGTCATTTGGAAATAGCGCGATGGCTTCACAATATTATCACCGCGCATCCAGCGAGCAGTGGGCGTTGGCTTGCCCTCAACGCGGCAGCGGAAAATTACTTTATGACCCTCCTCGACCGATTGACTCAACAGCTTCTCGACAATGTGCGGAGCTTTTTCAGCACCCGGCGTGGTTGGTTTCTCCGGCTTGGTGGGTGACTGTACGGTACAGTCGGCATCGCAGCGCGCCTCGCCGGCGGCATTGACCGCAACGCATTCAAAGCGGCCAGAATCCTCAGCAAACGGTTCGATGATCAGCAGTGTATGGACATTGTCCTCCTCGAGCATTTTGAATTTAATGCTCGGCTGAACCTTCATGCCGTTCTTAAGCCAGTATACGTCCATGGGACGCGTGCCAGTGACTTTGGCATCGAAACGAGCCAATTGGCCAGTTGAGACAGTGGTGCTTTCAATGGTGGTAATGAAGCTGGGCGGTGAAAGGCCACCCTTGCCGGCACGACGACGCTCTTCAACAACCAGATTAGCGCTGCATTTGGCAGTGCCTCCACGATTCTCGGCGATGCACGAGAACACAGCCGAATCTTCGACGAACACTTGACGTATCATCAGAATGGACTTGCCGCTGAAGGTATGAATTTGCAGGTCGGGCGAGTTTTGTATGGGGAAGTTCTCGCGGAACCACTTTACCGTGGGCATAGGCTCACCATCAAACTCAACCTCGAACTTGGCCTGTTCGTTTTCGAAGACACGGCATGGTTGTATTTTCTTTGTGAACACTGGTGGCTGTGATGGCTTCACTGGTCCCTTAACAACACGTTCCTGAATAGTGCCCTTGTGCTCAACCTCAGTGGTTTCGGTGGCGGTAATTTTTCTCGTTATCTCCAGATCACCAAGAAGCTCTTTCTGTGTTTGCTGTTGCTTGTTCATGTAGACCTCACGTCCATGCACCGAGGATTCGGCTGGTTCAATGGGTGGCTTTTGTGTTAACTTCTTGGTGGCCGCTGTTGTTGTTGTTTGCTCCTCCCTATAAGTACAATGTGAACAGTTAGTTACACGCAAAGGTCTGAATACTTTCTTTAGTAGACTTACAAGTTCTCTTCGTAGGATTGGGCCATGCCCTTAGCAGCCGAACTGGAGACAACCTTCTGTCCGGGAATTGCATATTGGTGGCTGTCCTGACGCAAATTGGTTTCCTTGAGTAATTGTTCGGTCTCTAGCTGTTGCAGCTTGCTATAGTAATCATCGCTCTTCTTGGACAATACCGTTTTTTGCCATTCCGGCGGTGTCGGTTTCACCTGCTTCGGCTTCAAGTGCTCCACACCCTTAAGATTGCCAGTATTCTGCTCGGCCAAATATTGCTTACGTCCATCAAAGAACTTTTCCAGTTCATTTTCTTGACGTTCTTTCTGGTAACCGGATAGTTCATAATCGTACCAAGCTAGATGGAATATGAAAGGGATCATACGGTTAGAAAGTGTGCACTTGTACTAGTTGAGGAACTCACTCATAATTGCTTATACGAAATTATACGAAAATAGTATTTCTGTTCGAAAGGCAAATAATTTAGAAAATAACATACATACATATATAACACATGCACATGAAGCGATCGTCATTGAAGAACAGAATTTAGAGAGAGCATGATATTTTGTTACATGGCATGCATAAGAGAGAGAGAGAGAGAGAAGAATTTATGTTATGGCATAGTTAGTTGTGGACAGATACGGAATGGAAAGAGTGGCAGACCGCAGTGACATGGCCAACGTGACGCGAACAATGATACGAAAGTTGAATACAAGGCTAAGTAATAATGATTAAACACAATTCAGGTTTCCAACTACCAGAACATTTTTGGCATCCATTTACACATATTAAACAAACAATTAATTTATAAATCTTGCTTTATACCATACTACCCATTTTAATGCGCTCAGATTTGGACCGCATCCATGCTATTGACACCAACTAGCTGAGATTTCTGCAGATTCGTTGCTTAATTCGTTTCGCAGACGTTGAAACATTTGGGAAACTATTGGGAAAGTAACTAGTTCTTGGGCTAGTTGGGTTTGTGGGAGCCACGTTCGAAAGTGGAGAATGGAATAGGATTGGGATGGGCATTGAGAAGTTGTGTTGATGTTTGTGGAATGTAGCCTACTGTATATTGGCTATTTATTTTTTTTTTTTAGCAAAATCCATGTTTGTGCATATATTAAAGTGGTGAAAATGTGCATGTATATTTACATTATGTGATATTTAGTGTTGTTAATATTGAGTTTTTCTAATATTTCTACAATGTTCTTAAACTGCTGCTTGGTGTATAAGCTAAATAATGTGGTTTGCATAGAAAATTGTTGAAATGCTTACGACGTGGTGAATTCTTAAGTACGCCGCGATAATCATCGGAACGTGCCACAACATTCAGCTCAGTGGTGCCTATGGACTCGCCAACTGAGTTACGTGCGATAACCTCAACTTTTCCGGTGTCGTATTGTCGTGTTTTTGGAATGTCCAAATGGAACATTCCATCGTTTGTGAGCTTGTAACGAGAACCCTATGACAGAAGACATATGTATACAATTTAACAACTGATTTCTGTGAGCTATTTTGGGCACAGATGGACTAGACTTACATGCACTACAGTATGTCCATTAATAAGCCACATAACTCTGGGACGTGGATGGCCCGTTACACGCACACAAAATCTTGCTGGTTCGCCCTCTTCGACGGTTTGTGGTTCCAGTTGGCTAACAAATACAGGTTTGGATCTTGGCTTTGCATCTGGGTCCACTTCGTCTGGCACTCTGTAAAATATAAGCAAGATTCCTAGAATATAAGTAACTGAAACACAAACAAAAATTACGTTACACTTACACTTGCCACGACGCCTCCATCTCGCGAATACGTTCGATACTCTGCATATGAGCTGGCAATTGCGAATCGTACACAATGCCCGGTTTGCCTGAAACCTTAATGACGGCCCTTGTTTCATCCTTGCCGTACAAGTTGGTGGCGCGGCAAACATATTCGCCGCTATCTTCGGGATAGACCCATGCAAAGTTCATTGCAACATAACCGAAATCATAAATGGGCTGGAAGCGTGTTTCTGCATGGAGTAGTTCGATTAGTCATTTGCTCGGTTCCAGCATGCAGCCATTGATACTTACTATATAATAACGGCTTGCCATTGAAGAACCACTCAACTTTCATGTTGGGATCGCCCACAGGCGCCAACTGGCATTCGAATTTGGTTACAGTCATCTCGGTCAGATTTAATTGTTCCTTGATTTGTGTGACAAAGCGTGGAGGCTGCTTGCGATCGGGGTCGAAAAGATCATCCTCGGTCAAGTACACTTCCGAAGTATACTTCTTGATAGTAGCTTCCATTTGAGTGAGCGTCTCGGAACGTTTCATGCCACGTGGCACTTGATTTTGCAGCATAATTGAAGGCAGTTCTGCAGGATTGTAATAAATAAAGGACACAAGTGAATTGCAATGCACGATTTCTTGTTGGCAGTATTAACTTACGTTTGCAGGAGATCGTGCCCTTGGTGCGCGCCTCGCCATGTTTGTTAACAGCACGGCATACGTATTCGCCAGAGTCCTCAGCATATACATAAAGTATGTCCAGTGAGACGTAGCCCATGTCGAATACGGTTCTGTATCTGTGGCCAGATGGCAATGGCTTGCCATTGCGGTACCACTCAACGCGCAAGTTCGGATCAGTCTTCGGCTCAACTTGGCACTCGAAGCGAATAGCTTCTGCTTCTTCGACTGTGACGTTTGCTATTTCAGTAATAAACTGAGGAGGTCCGAAGACTTGATCCTCCACCTTGGGTGCATCTGGAATACGACCGCGTTCCAGTTCCCTCAATTTCTCCGCTGTCATGCCATCAGGTAATTGCGAATCGTACACAATATTTTGTTTGCCCTTGCAGGTGACCTTGGCGCTGGTGGTGGCGGTGCCCCATTTGTTGACAGCGCGGCAGGTGTACTCACCAGCGTCGCGAGTGTAAATGTAATCGATATCTAGAGCAATGAAGCCGAAGTCGTTGAGCTGGTGCACACGGGAGCCAGTGGGCATGGGACGGCCATTGTGGAACCATTCAATGCGCATAGTTGGATCACCAACCGGTTCTACGCGGCAGTCGAAGTGAATCGGCCCACCTTCGGGCACATCTACGTTATCCTTGATTTCCTCCACAAATTTGGGTGGATTCGGCTGTTCCTCATCGATGAGAATTTCCTCACGCTTATGCATGGTCTCCTCCAGCTTTTGCAAGCTCTCAGTACCCGTGCGGAAGTTCGATGGCAGTTGTGGTTCCATAATAATACCTTGGCGACCTTTCACTTGCAACTTGCAGGAAACCGTGGCTTCACCATGCTTGTTGGTGGCTTTGCAAGTGTACAGACCAGAATCGCGTTGATAGCAACCGGCAATTTCCAATATGACAAAGCCAAAGTCGTTGATGGTCTTAATGCGGGAACCTGCCCACAAAGCCTTGCCATTGTGGAACCAGTCAACGCGCATGCTTGGATCATTCACAGGCTGCAAACGGCACTCAAAGTGTGCCAACGAGTTCTCGTTGATGACCATGTCGAAGGGCGTGGTCATAAACTCTGGCGGCTTACCAGTGTCGTCCTCTGGCACAAATTCTGTGTTGCGCATGCCCAAGCCTTCAAGTTCGGCAATGCGGTCGATGGTGCCCTCCATGCCTTTCGGCAATTGTGATTCCATAATGATGCTGCGCTTGCCCTGAATTTTCATGGTGGCAGTTGTAACCGCTTCACCATATTCGTTAATGGCGCGGCAGGAATATTCACCAGAATCCTCTGGATAAACTGGTGAGATTTCCAAAATGACAAAACCGAAGTCACAGAAAGTACGGAAACGCGATCCAGCCTTGAGCGGACGGCCATTCCAGTACCACTCTACCTTAAGCCTGGGATCGTCGGCGGGTGTAACGCGTGCCTCGAAGTGAGCATTCTCGCCCTCTCGCATATTATCGATGTTCTCCAGCGGTTTCGTGAAAATGGGCGCTTTGCCCTTGGTCTCATCAACTGTTTCATCGCGCGTGCGCACCATGCTGTATTCCAGGTTGGCAATTTTCTCCAAACCGCCTTCCATGCCCTTTAATATGTGAAAAAAAAATTATTTATAATTTCATAATTTTTGTTCGAATTGTAAAAACTTACGCGTGGTAATTGCGACTCCAAAATTAAGTTGGCCTTGGAAGTGCACTTCAGGGTGGCACGAGTAAGATCCTCGCCGTACTTGTTGACAGCGCGGCATTCATAAACGCCCGAGTTCTCTTCATAGCAATACAAGATGTCCAAGATCACAATGCCGAAATCGTGGAAAGTGCGGAAGCGATGACCATGAGGCAATTTTTTGCCATTGAAGTACCACTCCACCTTAAGATCAGGATCTGTAATTGGCGTGAGGCGCGCTTCGAAATGTGCGCTCTGGCCCTCGACGAGCTTGGTGATGTCGCTGATTTGAGTGATGAACTTAGGAGGTTCCGCGACGATTGGTGCGCTCGTGTCGCTCTGTTGGCCTTGTGGGCATTCGAGCTCTCTGATTCTCTGCAACGAGTCGGGCTGCAAGCTGTCGTAGAACACGCCTCCGCGTCCGCCGCAATTGAGGGTTGTTCTGGTGAAATCTTCGCCGTACTTGTTGTAGGCGCGGCAAACGTACTCACCGCTATCGTGATCTTGCAGGTAGGCAATGTCGAGCACAACGTAGCCGAAGTCAGAGACGGTCTTAATGCGATTCGAGTGGCGCATAAGCTTACCGTTGTGGTACCACTCGACCTTCAAATCCGGATCGTTAACAGGTATCAACGTGCACTCAAAGTGAGCCGACTGACCGTCCTTAAGTCCCTGGAGTGGCTGAATATGCGAGGTGAAATGTGGTTTCTGACCGCGTGGCTTATCAACGCACTCGAGAGTGCAGCTTATTTCAGCAGAGCCGTGCTTGTTGGTGGCGCGGCAAGTGTAGGTGCCAGAATCTTCAATCTTGGTACCCAGCACTTCGAGAGCCACCATGCCAAATGCGTATATGGTACGCACACGATGACTTGCCTTCAGCACTTGACCATTGAAGAACCACTCGATGACCATGCTCTGATCTCCGGTGGGAATGAGATTGGCTTCGTAATGTGCAATTTCACCTTCACCAATGTCAGCAATGTTTGTGAATTCAGTGGTGAAGCGTGGCGCCATGCCCTCCTCTGGTTTCTCAGGTTTGGCACCGTCTCTACGAAGAGATTCTTCCAAATCTTGAATCTGTTCCAGGCCCTCGGCACCCTTCGGATGCTGAGTTTGCTCGATAATGTTCTCCTTGCTTGTGCAGAAAATGGTTGTGGTTGTGAAGGCTTCACCTGCCTTGTTGTAGGCTTTGCAGGTATAGATACCTTGATCACGAGCGTATATTTCAATGACATCCATGGTTACGAAGCCAAACTCTGAGGTCATCTTGAAACGGGATCCATGCTGCAGTACCTTGCCATTGAAGTACCATTCAATGAACAAATTGGGATCTTCTTTGGGTTCAACATTTCCCTCCAAATGAATTGGTTCAGCCTCGGATAGATGGAATTCCGCTTGCAAAGGCCGGGTCCAAACTGGAGCAGGATATTGCGTTTCGGGTTTGGCCGGGCGATTGTAACGATTTGCAAGGCCTTCCTCGGTCTCCTGCACAGCTTCCAAGCCGGCAGCACCCTGGGGATGTTGAGTATCCAAGAACATGGTCTTTCCGCTGGTACATTTGAGTGTGCCAGAAGTGGTGGCAGATCCCTTGCTGTTGGTGGCCTTGCAAGTGTAAACGCCGCTGTTCTCTGCATATGTGTTACTCAGATCCAACGCGCAGTAGCCGAAGTCGTAAATCGACTTGAATTTCGCAGCTGCCTGCAGCGGCTGTCCATTGTAGAACCATTCAGTCTTCATAGTTGGATCTCTGGATGGTTCAACATTACATTCGAAGCGCACATTGTCACTCTCCTTGCATTCGATGTTGTTTAAGTGAGTAATGAAAACAGGCTCTTCATAAACTGGTTCGGGAGCGTCAGTGCGACCTGCCTTTGGAGCTTCCAGTTCACCGATACGTGGCAGAGAGTCGGGATGCAATGATTCACCCTGTAGCCAGTGGCGGTCTTCGATCTTGAGGGAGCAAGTTGAAACTGCCTCGCCGATTTGGTTGGTGGCTTTGCAGGTATAGATCGCAGAGTCATCTGCGCGCAAGCCATTGATGGAGAGTGTTACCAAACCGAAATCGAATGTACTGCGAATACGTGAACCGGTCGTGAGCGAGATACCATTCTGGAACCATTCAATGCGCAAGTTGGGGTCAGCGCGTGGTTCCACTTGAGCCTCAAGCAGTACGTGTTGCCCTTCGCTGAGTTTGTCGTAGCTCTTCAAATGAGTGGTGAAGACCGGCGCCTGTTGTGGCGTGGAATCAACAAACATTTCAGGAACACGATTCATGGCAGCTTCCTTCTGACGAATAGCTTCCCAAGACTCGGGTATCAGTGGTTCGCCGGAAATGTTGGCCTTCTTCTTGACTTTCATGGCAGTGGATGATACTGCTTCGCCGGCAGCGTTATATGCGCGGCACATGTAGACGCCGGCATCTTCCGGAACGACAGCATTGATATCCAGTGTAACAAAACCGAAGTCATGGGTTGTGCGTAAGCGTGAGCCCATTTTCAGTTCCACACCGTTGATGTACCATTCAAACTTCAGTGATGGATCACCAACTGGCACAACGCGAGCTTCAAAGTGGGCATGCTGGCCCTCCCATAGTTCGGATGGTCCCGTGAGCAGTTGCGTAAATATTGGCTTTTCGAAAGCACGCTCTGGTTCTTCGGCACGTGGAGCAGCTGGACGCTCCAATTGGTGAATGCGACTGATACTGTCTGGATGCTGAGTATCCATTTGAATACTGGCCTCAGTAACGACACGCATTGAAGCAGTGGTCACAGCCTCGCCCAATGGGTTAACAGCGCGGCACATATAGACACCTTCGTCTTCCTTGCGAATGTGGGAAATGTCCAGCGAGACGAAGCCGAAGTCGTGTTGCTTGGTGATGCGAGAGCTGTCCTCAATGAGTACCTCATTGCGATACCACTCCACTTTAAGGTTAGGGTCACCAACAGGAATTAGTCGACCTTCGAAGTGCGCGGTTTGGTGCTCATTAATGCGATCGATGTTCTGCAGCGGCTGAGTGAACATAGGGCGCTGTTTAGTGCCAGGTGTCTCCACTTCCGGACGTTGGAATGGAGCGTTTGACTCAAGCTGACGGATTTTTTCCAAACCTTCGGGATGTTGTGTATCCGAAATGATCGTGCCTCGGGAAATTACACGTAAATTGGTCGCCGAGACACATTGACCGAGAGCATTAACGGCACGCACGGAGTATTCTCCGGCGTCTTCAGCGACGGCATGAGTAATGTCCAACGAAACATATCCAAAATCAAAAGTAATATGGAAGCGAGAAGCTGATGGCAACGGCTTGCCATTGTGATAGAACTCAATGCGCAAATTGGGATCATGCACTGGCTGTACTTGTGCCTCGAAGTGAGCGGTTTGGCCTTCAAAGATTTCGGAGGAGCCGCGCAGTTCGACACTGAAGTGCGGTGGACTGATGGGCGCATCACCAACTTCGGTACGAGCAGGTGCCATTTTCGATTCAAGCTTCTGAATCTTCTCCAAAGCATCTGGATGCTGAGTGTCCAAGATCATGCTGCGGCGATTCAACACACGTACGTTGCAGGTATTTACAGCCTCTCCGAGCAAGTTGGTGGCTTTGCACATGTATGTGCCGGTATCCTCCCCGTAGACATACAAAATGTCCAGGGCAACGTATCCAAAATCGTGTGTTGTCCTGTAGCGATGGCCCGTCGGAAGTTGCTTGCCGTTACAGAACCATTCAATCTTTAGGTTGGAGTCATTAATTGGCTCCACGCGACATTCCAAATGGCCGTGCTCGCCTTCTTTGAGATGCTCCAAGTTGCTCAGAGGTGTGAGGAAAATCGGTTTCTGGCCCTTCTCTTCAACAACTGCCTTCTGTGGTGGTGCATAGTTCTCTAGCTGACGAATCTTCTCTAAGCGTTGAGCATCCATAGTGTCGAGGTCCAATGTCTTATTTGCTGGGAAAGAGAAATATTGGAAATGTTATGCATCGGTGATATGGATATGGATTTGGAAGAGAAACTGAAATGTGCACGTGTACATACCTGTTACGTTTACAGCACAAGTCGTCACAGCTTCTCCTACGGCATTCTTAGCCTTGCACATATAAGTGCCGGTGTCTTCAGCATGGGCGTACAGTATGTCCAAAGCGACAAAACCGAAATCGTATGTGGTTTTGAAGCGATGACCAGTTTGGATCGGTCTGCCATTGCAGTACCATTCGACTTTCATCGTTGGATCATTGACCGGTGTCAAGGTGGCTTCCAAATGGACTGGTCTACCCTCATTAACATTGGCATTATGCAAAGGACGGCCGAATTGTGGACGCTCTGCCATGAATTGGTCCTCTTCTACTTTGCGTTGGAAGCGAGATCCGTCTTCCAGGTATTGTATCTTCTGCAGCGCTTCCTCATGCTGTGTTTCTTGAATAATGGACGATCTAGACTGCACATTGAGGCGAATGGAATTGACGGCTTCACCCAAGTTATTGGTGACGCGGCATGTGTATTCGCCACTGTCTTCGGCATAAACAGTTAAAATGTCGAGCGCGGCGAAACCGAAATCGTAAGTGGTGCGGAAGCGATGTCCTGTATTAAGAGGCTTTCCATTGTGCAGCCATTCAACTTTGAGATTGGGATCCGGATATGGCTCAATGCGACACTCATAGTGCGCACTCTGACACTCAACTAAATTCGTTGGACCAATCAACTTGGTAACGAAGCGAGGAGCTTGAGTAACAGCGTATTCTTCCTCTTCGCGAGGTTGATACTTGCTGTGATCCTCCAATTGATGGATCTTGTGCATAGCTGCTTCATGCTGAGTTTCCAGTTGAATGGATGTCTTTGACTGCACAATGAGCGAAGCAGAAGTGACGGCTTGGCCGAGCTCATTGACGGCGCGGCAGGTGTAGGTGCCCGAGTCTTCTGGGTTGACGTATTTCATGTTCAGCGCCACATAGCCGAAGTCGTGCATTGTTGTAGTGCGATTTGAAGCCTCAATTGGTTGGCCATTGCGCAGCCATTCCACCTTCAATTTGGGATCTCCCACTGGAATCAGGCGAGCTTCAAAGTGCACGGCCTGACCTTCAGCTACACGCACATCGCGTACGGGCATTGTAAACACAGGAGCCTGACTAACAACTTCCTCCTGAGCACTCATGCGTTGACGCTTTGCAGAGCTTTCCAAGTGCTGCAGTCGTGGCAAGGCGCCTTCATGCTGCGATTCCAAATAGATGGATTTCTTGGTGTGCACAACTGCAACGGCTGAGGTGATGGCCTCACCCACAGCATTGAAGGCGCGGCAGGTGTAACTGCCAGCGTCTTCCGGCAAGCAAGACATGATGTCCAACGCAACAAAACCGAAGTTGTTGGTTTCAGTGAAACGCGATCCGGATTTCAGTGGCATGTTGTTGTGGTACCACTCGACTCGCAGGGATGGATCCGACACTGGGATCAAACGGCACTCGAAGTGGGCGCGCTGATTTTCCTTGATTTCGACATTCTTCAAGGAAGTTGTAAAGACTGGCGCCTGTTTGGTGGTTTCGTCAACTTCCTCACGACGAGAATAGCGCGAGCGATCCTCAAGATAGTGAATCTGTTCTAAGCCTGCTTCATTTTGAGTAACAGTAACAATTTGCTCAGAACTACGACATTGCAGTTCAACGCGAGTTTCATCGGAGCCATTTAAGTTTACGGCACGGCATGTATAAACACCGGAATCCTCTGCAATCAAGTCGACAATGTCGAGGGCCACGTATCCAAAGTCATGAATCGGACGGAAGCGATGTCCAATAGTGATTGGGCGACCGTTTTTGAACCATTCAACCTTAAGATTGGAATCAGTGACGGGCTCTATCTTGCATTCGAAGTGAGCATGTCCACCTTCGCGCGTATTGGGCAAATTCTTTGGATGTGTAAGGAAGCGTGGACGAATATTGACAACCTCGTCGACAACCTCACTGCGACGATAACGTGACGAATCCTCCAGGTATGCGATTTTTTGCAAGCCAGATTCATTTTGGGTTTCCAAAATCAGATCACTCTTAGCCATTATTCTCACCGAGCACGAGGTTACCGCTTCGCCGAGTTGGTTACGTGCTTGGCAAGTGTATACGCCGGAATCAACTGCGTAGCAGCCCAGCAAATCGAGAGCAACGTAGTCGAATTCATACGCTGGTCGAAAACGGTGTCCCGATTTCAGGGGCTTGCCGTTGACCAGCCACTCCACTCGCATGCTGGGATCGCCGACAGGCTGCAGGCGGCACTCCAAGTGCACATTTGTGCCTTCGATGGTTTCGATGTTGTGCAATGCGCGCGTAAATTGAGGTGCTTGCATAACGGTGATGTCCTCCTCGACGTGATGACGGCGACGTGAGGCGTCCTCTAGCTGCTGAATCTGCTCCAAGGACATTTCATTTTGGGTTTCGGTCACAACGTCGGAGCGATCGATTACACGCACGCAGGAGGAAGTGTGTGCCGAGCCGAGATGGTTTGTTGCACGCACGGTATACTCACCAGAATCGGCTGCCGTGGCCTGAACAATATCCAGGGCGACGAAGCCGAAGTCATAGTATGTGCGGAAGCGTGATCCCACGGTGATGGGCCGTCCATTGTGGAACCATTCCACACGCATCGTAGGGTCGCCCATTGGCTCCAAGCGGCATTCCAAGTGAATGTTTCTGCCTTCGTGAATCGGCCTTGGATCGGACAGAGGCTGCACGAAAATGGGTTTCGACTTTGAGATCTCCTCGATATCGTAGTGAGGCTCCACGAAAGGCTTGCTCTCCAAATGTTGCGTCTTCTCGTACAGGCCGCGATGCATGCTAGATGTGTCGATGCTGGAACGAGCTGAAGTACAAGGAAACAATTAAAATCGTAAAACGTATGCATAAAACATTTTTCTCCAGAGAACTTACTTTCTACTACCATCGTTCCTTGCAACTGAGCTTCACCTAGCTTATTTCTAGCCACAACCGTGTACACGCCAGCGTCTTCGGCACGCACTTGTGAGATGTCCAGGGCGACGTAGCCAAAATCGTAATGGGGTTGAATGCGATTGGCAGCGGTGATGGGTTGACCATTGTGATACCACTCAATTTTCATGCTCAAGTCGTTTTGCGGCTCGACGCGTGCCTCAAAGTGGGCTCTCTGTCCCTCGAGGATTTTGTTGGTGCCCTTCATTGGCCCCAGGAAACGTGGAATTTGTGTGATTTTTGTCTCCTCCTCCTGGGTGCGTCCATAGCGCGAGGCATCTTCCAGGTGTTGAATTTTTTCCAAACCGCCCGGGTGCTGTGATTCCGAAACAATTTCCTTCTTCGAAATGACTGTCAATTGGGCAGTGGTAGTATCCTGTCCCATTGGATTGTAGGCGCGGCATGTGTAGGTGCCAGCATCGTAGATGGTTAATTGTTTTATAGTCAAAGCCACATAGCCGAAGTTGAAGAAGGTGGTGCTGCGCGAGCTGGCTTCTAAGGGATGGCCATCCTTTAGCCATTCGACGCGCATTGTAGAGTCGCCGATTGGTTCAAGGCGTGCCTCGAAGTGAGCATGTCCGCCTTCACGCATATCCAACTGATGTTGTATGGGAGTCTTGAATTTGGGTGGAGCAATGGCCTCGGGTGCCTCTTGCACATGGCGACGTTGTTGCGCCTTTTTGTAGTCCTCCAACTCCTCGACCTTTTCAATATAACGCTGTTGCTCGGGTATGCCCAAGTCAGCGGTTACTTGCGAGCGTGTATTGACGCGAATCGTTGAGGTACTGATGGCTTCGCCCACGCGATTGACGGCACGAACTGTATACGAACCAGAATCTTCAGCCCGTAGGTGCAGGATGTTCAGGGAGACGTATCCGAAGTTGAAGATAGCAGTGATTCGCGAGCTGGCCGTAATCGGGCGGCCATCTTTGTACCATTCAACGCGCATGGTCGGGTCGTTGACTGGAGTTATTTGAGCTTCAAAGTGCACGTTTTTGCCCTCCTCGAATTCACCCAAATCCCTCAGCGGGCGAATAAATACCGGTGGTTGATTCATTTGCTCCTCCGAGCTTTCCTGGCGCTGATAGCGTGAGTAGTCCTCCAGCTGATTGATGTATTGCAGACTGTTGGGATTCTGCGAGGATTGCTCGATGGAAGGACGCTGCGTCACGGAGAGAATGGCGCGAGACTCTGCAACTCCACTGGCGTTGCTAACTCGGCACATGTATTCGCCAGAGTCGTGGCCCATAATACTCAGCAAGTCGAGTGCGATGAAGCCGAATTTAAAGACGGACGTAACACGTGAACCTGTAAAAATTTGCAAGATGTTAGCTTTTTGGTGAAAGAAAATCGCATGGGCAGAAACTTACTGGCTGCCATCGGCTGCCCATTCAGGAACCATTCAACGACCATGCTGGGATCACCAACAGGTTCGATGCGTGCCTCCATGTGCACTCTGCTGCCTTCGACTTGCTGTATGTTTTTCAATGGTATTATGAATTGTGGTGGTGGATAGATGCGATCCTCTTCGCCGGGGCGCAGATGTGGCTTAGCGCGCTCTACATGACGCAAGTATATGATTTCCGGTCCGGGAATTGGCCTATAAAATAAGAAAGCAGCAGAGATTGAGCTACGAATGCAAAGCGAACTGGAAAACACAAGTAACTTACTCTGGTTCGATGATCTTCGTCGGTCTTGGTAAGTTGAGACGTCTTTGTTCGTGTGATGGTTGCTCTCTGGGAACTTCTACATAGAGTCTGGCCCGGTTCGCGGTCGAACCGGCGATATTTTGTGCTGTACATTGGTACCAGCCAGCGTCAGCAGCTCTGACGCGTGGAATTTCCAAGCAAGTGGCGCCGCCGTCGATGCCAATAAAGCGATCAGCCGTGGATGTAATTTGAACGCCGTCTTTCTGCCAGGTTATGCGTGGCATGGGCGTACCGATAGCGTTGGCACTCATGGCAATGGGTTCACCCTCGCGCACAGTCATAGTGCTGAAGCGTTGAACAAATTGTGGTGCGACAACCTGTTCCTTCTCCAGCACATTCAACTGTGCCTCGATGGCCACCTCACCTGCCTTGTTGCGTGCCAAGCACTGTACGGCGCCGGCGTCCATGCGACTCACATTGGTGATCATTAGTGAGTGGCTGCCAGATTCGTTGACGAGTATCTTGTGGGAGGCACCGTCGTTGACCTGACGGCCGTTGATGAACCAATAGACCTCCGGGTAGGGGTTACCAGTTATACGGCAATCAAATCTCGTCATGCGACCCTCTGTGATCTCGCGATCCGCGTAGGCTTTCATGAACTGCGGTGGCAGCGCTTTACCCGACTCCAATTGCTCGGCAGTAATGTCGACCGGCTTGAGTTCGTGCGTGGACTCAGTGGCAGGCTCCACTGCCAAAACGGCAGACGATACAACACAACCCTGGGTGTTTTCGGCAAGCAGAGTGTAGTGTCCACCATCTTGAATGTTGGCGTTCTTCACACGCAGTGTGGATATGCCGCTCGAATGGGACATGTCGTATTTATTCGACGGCACTAAACGCTGCCCATTATGGAACCAGGTCAAGCGCGGCTTCGGATTGGAGCCGACCTTCGCGCTGAAGACGGCATCAGAGCCCTCAACCAGCTTAGAATTACGTGGCTTCTGCGCTATTTGTGGTGCATGCGCAGGGCCCAAGGAGCGATCCAGCTCCTGAGTCAAATAGTGGTCCTGTTCATAGGTGTTACGACGTGTAATCGCCTCCCTGTAGGATACTTCACGCAGCAGTCTATACTCGAAAGTGTCAACACGGAACTCCTCCTCAATGGAAGTGTAGGAGTAGCCGTTGGTGTACATTGACTTGTCCAACTTTTGAATGGGCTGCAGCACTGGCATGGGCGCGCCCTCCGGCTGAATGTACACACTGCAAATGGCTTCGCCGTACTGATTGCGGGCAGTGCACGTGTATTCACCCTCGTCTCCGGGTCCGATGTTATTGATCAGCAGCGACACTTCGCCCGTGGTCTCATTGTAATCCATGCGGAACTTTTGCGACTCGAGAAGTGGTGCGCCTTTTCGGGTCCAAGTTACGAATGGCTTAGGATTGCCACGGAGCTTGCCTTCAAACGAGGCGTTGCCGCCTTGAGCGAAGCGAGCATTCCTGAAGATTTGCTCGAATACAGGTGGTGAAATGTCGCCTTGTGCGTAGACGTGGGTGAGTGCTGGCTGCGTGTAGGTACCACCGGCAATAGCGCCTTGCTGTTGCACTGTAAATAGTAAAGAGGAATCGTGGTAAAATAAATCATTTCCAAGAGTTCGCTAAACAAGTTAAATGCATAAAAAGCATGAAATACGAAACTATGCGAAGTGATCCTATATCAATTTATTTAGTCCTTTTATTATGAAGCACATATGCATTCCCTTCCAAACACATACTCATACATATGTGCATATGCATTTAACTGTATGCGTTTCCTAACGAAAAAAAATAAGTGTTTGAAACATAATGGGAATTCTTGTTATTCGAAACAGCTGTTTCTTTCCATTTCGGTTTGAACTGCATTTTGTATTTTGGTAAACATTACACAGATACATTTGCATGTATCTATTATAAATTGTTAATCATCTGCGCATGACATCTTGAGCCAAAGAGAACATTTCATTCACTAATGTGAATGTAAAGAGAAATACAGGGAAATCTCTCTCTCTCTCTGTGTTAACATTATTTCGAAAGAGACAACTATAGTCTGCTAATTCGCTTTGTAAACGAAATGCATCACACACATGCGCATGCTGTATGTGTATTCGTGTAAGTAGGGCTAATTTCTACTTGTTGACATGTGTGACACACATACTAAATATATATGTGCATGTATATGTAAATTAAAATTTCACGAAAGTGTTACAACAGATTATTTTTCGATCAAGTGCAATTCAAAACTATGGACTAGGATTTTTGAGAATGAAAAGAGGATTTTCCTGCATTTAGCACATTTAAATATATAAATTTTAGTACATTTTAAAAGTGAAAATTGTAAATGTTTTATACACTGTTTTTGAGCTTGATCGATTTAGATTCCGTATAGGCGGAAAAGATGCCTACTTTTTAATATGAATGTATTGAAAGGTGTTCGTATTGGTTGTAAATTGAGCAACTTACGGAAAAGCGTTTTTTTTATTTGCTTGATGAGAGTGTTTATTTTATTTTATAATTTAATTAAATTTAATATATTTCTTTGACTTTCTAAATATAAGATTGCATTATTTTTCTATTGTGGTCGCTACAAGAGTAGCATGTAATTTTAATTAAAAAATACTTGCATTTGAATAGTCAATGAACAAAAGCACATACTTTTAGAAAATTCTGTAAGCAAAGATATCAAAATCTTAATCCAGAAAAACCTACAACATAATAGTTTTCGCGGTAATATATACAAATTAAGACTGACAATCTCAACATCATTTCGCAATCCATGGATTTCGGAAATGAAAAAGGACTAAACAAATAATCAATTAAATTGAATAATTGATTGTAATGAAAAAATAAATAATTCTACGTTAAACTATTTACAAATAGTTATTCGATGACAATTTTTGAAGTTTCCTATGGTAATATTCATTCTGAGAAATAACAACAAACACTTCAAGGGTGTAAAAAATGTAGCTCTACAGATTCAAAATTGTCAAAGTTTGAGATGCTGCGAAAATTAATAATTTCCGGTATCGTGGGTTGGAGGTTGTACTGAATTCAATTTAATGCAGTTTAAAATATAATGATTCGTGTTGTAAATTTCAACGAAAAACATATTTTTGTCATAACTAAAACTATTATCAGGCAGAAAACTTCGTTCATAATTCCCAATATGCATTGAACCATCTTTCACAGCTCACTAGAATAGATTAGATTAGACTAGATTAAATTTCAAATTCTAATTTCGGTGATTTACTTTGTACATATTTCGGTGATTTACTTTGTACATGAAAAGAACTTGTTCTTATAGAACAAATGTTATCAATATATATACATTATTTAGAGTACGGATTCGGTCTCCTAGTCATCGTGACCTAAATGCACTGTTTTGACAATACTCTACATATTTACAGATACTCTATGAATGCGTAGCTTCTAAAGGTATGAAGCTTTTTTCTTTGGGAATCTGTCCGCAATATACTGCGATTGTAAATATATATTACTTCGGTAACGAGGTCTGGTGCTTGCGAAGCCCATCACAGTGGCAGAAGATTTGCTTGTCTCAAGTCACTAACTTTAGTTAGAATCATTTCTGAAATATTTTTTCCAGATTAGTTTTACCAGATATACATACGTATATCGTTAATTCTTTTGGCCACAGAATTCACAAGATACGGAATTGAAAATGGATGAACATTATTTACAGAATTAAAACAAAGACATTTATTTATGAACAGAAAATACTTAGATGTATACTTTTTCATTGATAAAGCGATGTAATTTTTTTTAGCAGAACATTGAAATAAAGGCTTTCTTCAATATTCATTTCTTATAAAGCTCCACAATATTCGGATAATCTACAGCTATGGAAATGGGGTATACTAACTTTGTGCGAAAATTGTAACGCATTAAAGAAGCCGTTCTAGGTATAGACATAAGCATATAGAAACGAACAGAATCACGGTCTGTCTTTATTTTCGGTGTCCCGTCTGTCCGTCTGTGGCCACAGAAGAGAACGAAGGTGTTGTCTGATTCAACCCAAATGTGACAGTGAACCTTAGCTTACTTTAAATTCCTAGGTTAGCCAAATTAATATAAATTGCTACTGGTAGTGTCTGCTGCCATGGCACTACCTACTTTCAGTACTGCTCTGGTCTTGTCTATTGTAATAAGCTTCAAATTAAATCTAGTTAATAATTTGAATAAAATGCATTTGCTACGCAAAATTTTCCTGTTAGTTTAATGGTGTAGTTTAAAATGTAAATAAATTCAATTATCTCGTTATAATGCATTATTATATGTATATTTCCTATTTTCATTCCGACATAGTTCCGGTTTTTAAGGAAAAAATACTCAATATTCAAAACACTGATCCTTTTAACTTATAATTTTATAATTATTTAGGAAGTAATTAGATCAAAATAGGAAACTAATTTTGTTCATACGCCTGCAAGATTTTCCTCCTGTTACTTCTTCAGATCGGTGTATGCATAAAAGGGTTTTCCCGCAAACATCAACTTTCGGTTTTAAGACAGAGCTAAGGAACCAAAAACATTTCTTGATGCCCAACATTAATACTCTCTAATTTGGTATAAGCAATGAACGAAAAATTTCCTCTTCTCATTCTGTTGGTTTTAGCTTTTTTGGAAGTTAAGTAAAATTACTGAAACTGCTAATGAAGCTTACCGGAAAAAACCACATAGCATTTGAAGCAGGAATTGTACCTGATCGTGACTTGGAAGCTACTGTCTCAAAAGTAATACTATGTACTACATACTTAATTTGGGATTTTTGGATTACCGTAAAAATGTTTAAAAGTTAGTGAAATATTTCTACGGAGTTAGCTAAACGCAAGAAAATTTTCCTTTACTTACTAATTTGATATTTTTGTCAAGGCCTTCAGAGAAATTGTGCCAATTCGATTCGCGAATAATTGGCAATCCTCTGGGTGTATTCTTTAAACTTTCTCTATCCCCATTTTTGACAAACTACAAGGTATTCCTAATAGGACTATATATGCCACATACTGATATTCTGGCCGATTTACGACAGAAATTCTCGGTATATGTAAATTGCCGCCTTCATGGTGGGTGTGACCACGCCCATTTGAAGAAAATTAAAAGGTAGCGATGAAGTAACCAAATATGGACGCTCTGGTATATAGTAAGTATATTATGGAAGTTATGACGATTTTGCCGGTTATCGCCTGTATAGTGGGCGGACCACACCCATTTTCTTGTATGATATGTAAGACCTATATTTCAACTTGCAAACCAAATTGCATTCGTTTAAATTCATAAATAGTCAATTGAGAGCCATTTTCTCGAAAAAAATTGCTGCCTATATAGCAGGCGTACCACACCCATTTATTCGTGGGATATAGAAGACCGACCCCTTAACTTTAATATCAAGAATAATTCTTTTTCATGAGAAATTAGGCAAATTATAGCCATTTTACCGAAAAAAATCCGAGGTAGTGGGACTAACAGGCCTATAGTGGGCGTGTCCTTCAACCGATGTGGCTACTCTCGGAAATTGAACTCTAGTAAGGTTCATTGCGACTGTGCACCGAATTTTGTCCAAATCGGACAACTCCTTAATTCTCTCCTGCACAGACAGACGGACAGACGGACAGCCGGAAATCAAGACAGAGGACGGCTCCTTTAATGCGTTACAATTTTCGCACAAAGTTATTATACCCTTCTACCATAGGTGTAGGGTATAAACAGTTTCCAGCTGATGCAAAGTTGATAGAATAAATGCTTATATAGAGCAAAATCTTAAACTTGTTTAGGGATCTATAGTTTAGTGTTGGTAAAGGGACATATAATTTAATTCAGCTTCTGAATCTGAAGCAAGGCATATCTAATCAATTTAGTCGAAAAGAGTTATTACCGTCAAGTTTTAAATTTGTGGAAATCTTGTTGAATGCAAAATTGCAAGAATTTTTTTATTTCTAATTAAAAACTCGAATGTAATATTCGTAGAAAATAGCAGAATTCCGATCCGTAACCTAGTATGTTTTAATTCTGTGTTAGCTAAATTTCGCCAATGTTTTTTGCACAGGTCGGTATTAGCAAATATTTTTTATCGATAAAATATAATACTTTAAATTGCGCTTCTGCAATTTTCTGACCATTTGTTTAAATTTGAATTGATGAATATATCAATAAACACTTGCTTTCTTAAACTAAGCTGAAGTAAAAGCTAAAATGGCTAAAATAGTTAAGTGTAGTTAAAACTCAATTTAACTCTCTTCAAGGTTCATTTAAGCTTTTCAATTTTTTTTCCAAATATACCTACTATTACAATTAACCAAACTATTTTTGATCAAATAAAAAACCAACTAAGGCTTAGCTAAAGCGTTGGGTTATGAACCCAAATCTTTAGTCTCTCTACTTAAATGCTCATCTGTCTAATAAGCATTTTAGAATTTTTCTCTGATTTCGTTTATTTCAGCAGCTGCCACACACAATATTAGATTTTAATATATTCCTAAAAATTGTAGAAGTCTCTTAAGCGATGTTGCTAACACTTCAGTGACTAACAACATTAATAAAGCAGCTCGAATAAAAGTTGAGTGTTTGGGCGAGATGGGCACTTAAGCGGAGAGGCACTTAACCGGACTTTACTGTATCTTGCAAAAAAGCGAATGTTAAATTTCCTTCTGCACTTGAGCTTCTTGATAAAACCGGCCCGCTATTATTTTCCTGGCATAAACAATTATTTATTTGTTTACTTCCTGAAAACTTCTTTATGATCGAGAAAAACTTTACTAACATTTGTGTTCAGGGATGCCAAGTAATTTTCTCATGTTGCCTGAAACCGCTTTCAAAAATTTTCAAGACTTTAAAATTTATTCATCAAACAAAAAAAAACGCAACCAAAAATAGTAAAAAAAAACCAAAAAAGGGGGTTTTCCTCTCTGTATTTAAAGTGCTTCGAATCTAAGAAATAATTTTGACGTGAATTTTCTTCTGAATCGGTTTTTATTAAAAACTTTTTAACTTTTCTCTTCAGTGTGATAGTTTTTTGATCCTTAATAAACATTTCTAAACAAAATGCAGTGTTTTTCAAAAATAAAAATTTTTATGCATTTTTCTAAAACTAGAAATATGTATGCATTTGTAAATTTCTCGCAAAAATTTCGTCCATTCCCCGAATGTTTTTAAATTCCTTGCAAATCGGACCGAGCAAATTCACCGAGCAACTCCCCCCCTTCGAGCAACTCCCCTCAACCTGCTATGCCTATTCCTAAAACAAATTTATACGAAGCAGAGCAAAGCAGAGATGAGCGTAACCGATGAGAAGATGAGTGCATAGCACAGAGCAAAAAAGAAAGTGGTCCGGCGCAGATGCACAGAACGATTCTAAATCCACAGTGTGAATCATTCCGCGCAGAGCTGCCGCAGCGGACGCACCAGGGCGGGGCACAGTGCGGAGACAAGACGTCAACTGACCTCGCTGCTCAGTGGTAATCTGACTCCTTGACTCGACGCGGCGTTCGGTGCGGCTGATGCTTTGCTGCTGTTGTTGCATGGTCGAATGTTGCTCTTGACTCATGAACTGTTGCGTCTGTTGCTGCTGCTGCTGTTCTTGCTGCTGGTACGGATTCGGATTTTGTCGTTGCATTTCTCAGTCGTTATATAACACTATATCGCATTTAAAATGATAACAAAATCGCGTGCAGGATACTGCACAAACACACTGAGAATTCAGCACTACAACACTTGCTCTTTCAGGGGCAGAATATTTTCTTGGCTATATTCTATATTGACCGATTTATATCTAAATTGCTCTATAGATGATATTTCGCTTCTTTATATTCTGAAATGAGGAAAGGAAGTAACAAACATTTTCTTAACAATTTGCCAAATATAAAATTTTCTTCAAATTGTTGTTATTTTTAGGATTTTTCGCACAAACACATAAACACACAAACACATGCTGATCATTTGGCAGCTTTTTACTATATTCTTTTTCTATTTCTTTGTTATTTTTGTCGAAAGATATTTTCTAATTTGAAGCTACAATTTCGCTAGAGGCCATCCTTTTCGTTTTCCTGCTGCCTATGGGCGCAGGCGCAGGCCATCTCGTTTCAACGCGAAATATTTTCACGATATTATGGCACACATTCACACACTCACGACTGCTTCTTAATTTTCAGTTGCTATTTTTAAATGCTGAACAATTGTGAGCAAACTGCAGCATGAGTAATTTTCAAGCATATTGCAATTAGATTCGATGCTGCATAAAATCACTGAAATATATTACAAAGGCTTGCTGTAAGGAAGCAACACGGGTTGCCACACTTAATCCTTGATATCCTTTTCATAGGTTTGCCACAACTATTTATCAGATATGCTATATGCCACAATAGAAATTTTCAATATATAAACATTATCAGCACTATTTATTTTTGATATCCTTTCGCTAGTATTGCATTCATCCTGCCAATAGATTTTGCAACGTTGGAAGTAAGCACATCGTGCTGCTCATGGATGCGTACCGAGTGCCAGCGAACGAAAACCGACCGATCGACCGACCAACCGATCCGCGTTCTTTTTTTAGAAATTCAGCACAGCAAATTTTCACAGCACTTTTCGATTACGAAACCAAAATTTTTCACATCTTCAGCTGAAGAATTTTCTACTGAATCCGTTGAAAATCCTTACGTTTGTGTATCCTTTATCGTTATCCTTTGCGGCGTTATAATGTGTAAAAAATCGCGTACTACTTTTCTCTTTTTCTTGAATTATAAAACGACTCTATGTTAAATATATACTATATATGTAAATATATATATATATATATATGTATCAAAATAACTTCAAAAATTCAAATTGGTTCAAGTCATAATCCCCGAGACTGAAACCAAGACGTCGATCGTTTTTGAGGTGCGAGCGAAGAATGACAAAATATCGTGCCGATGGCGATCAAGTGGCTTGCCAAGTTCGAGATACATGCAGTGAGCGAGAATTTGGCTGCTGTTCGGTAGCTGGTTGGCTCCTTCGTGCGCTGATTCGTTGATATATTTTTGCATTTTTCTAACATTTGTTGTTGCATAGAATTTCGGAAAATTCATAGGTTTGAATTTGAGAAAATTTGTGTGTGAGAAAACCAAAGGCAAAGTGCTGTGTCGAATTTTCCAAACGAAATTTTCAGCATAAGAAAATGTTTCAGTTTTTAGAAAAACTATAATTTGAGTCAAATTGCATCTATGTACATATGTAATGAAATTACCACTAAAAAAAGAATGTTAAAAAGAATGATACATTTGCAAGATTCACAGTTCGATATGCAACTATATGCTTAAGTTATAAATTTTACTAAAATTGTACGAGGCATATTAGTTTGTCTTGCTCAGAAGCGCCTAGTTGGCGAAATAGGCGAGTACTTAAAATAGATGGTTCTCTCGCTCTCTCGAAAGTACACGAAGCATGAGCGCAGATAGTCACCGGATGGCATCGGCATATTTCGGTATTGAGTTGGAAAACTAAAAATAAGTTTGAATTTATTTTTGACATATATTTTTCAACATTGCGCTTCGTCGAGATGAAAATTCTGTGCCAGTAGTTACAGTAAACACTCGAAGGATCCAAACTAGAGGCATGTTATGCTATATATTTTCATTTCTTGGGCATCTGCACAGCTTGCGCTCGAATCAGACTAAATGTGTTTGGAACAGCTGTTTTGGTAGTTTATAACTATGCTCTTTAATAGCTTCGGATACGGCTACATAATAAATTTGTAGGTCCCGTCAACTTATGCTAAAATAAAACGTTTTTTACCAAAGGTAGCTAGGTTGTACTAAATTGTTAAATGTATCTGGAGTAGGGATCTAGTCTGCTAGCCACCGTGGCCAGAAAGACCCATTGTGGCACAGATTGTAGTACAATGTATCCGAATAAATGCTTTAAATTCCAGTTGCTCCGACAAAGAAGCGATGCTTTATGTGTATCTAAGAAGTTCATAAAATCTTGCAAAATCGTTCAGCAACGAGGATGCATTCAGCACTGTACGAGTGTGCAGAGTATGTGGGTTCCGTCGAAAGGCCAAATTGTGGTTCTTTCACAACTAATATACGAGAAATGTTCGATGGATAGAGCATCTTTCGAAAAGAATCTTTTGAACTTATTGACTAAGAATTTTTTTTCGCTTCGGGTTTTATCGCATTGTGTGGGCTAACAACGAGCAGTGATACATAAAATTTATCAAATCGTATCTATATAGTTTGGCTTATTTGATTATTCATATGGAAAAAAATTGGCTTGCAGCCCAGCCACTTATTCTGGTATGTATTGCCGACGACAGCCAAAATTCGTATTGTATGAGCAATGAAACGTTGCAAATACTTAGTATTTTATATATGTAATTTTGGCGATGAATAATTTAACTATGGATATTCTTGAAATTCTGAGCAATAATTAATCGAGCTCTGTACATTCATTGCACCGTTTGTAATTTTTTGGTTTAAACAATTTGCGCATTTGTCGCCGCGCCATATTTGAAAATTAAGCCATATTGAAAGTTTTTATGTTTGGCTTTAGAGTCGCCTTAAAAGTCAATATTGTCAAAACTCGTTTGAGCGTTAACAGCTAAAATTCAGTTCTTTCAATTATTTCAAGGACGAGATGTACCTTGTTCAAAATTCTAGCCAAGTCCAGCGGAGTATGCGTATAGTAGCGCAATTGGCCAGAAACAGCTTTTTCAAAGCAGCAGCTTAGAGTAGATCGTGGTTCTGTTTAAAGTTAGGTCTCAGAGAAACAATGTAAGATCTCTATAATTAAATATATGTGAGCAAATTTTCTAATATTCGACAAAGCTCGAAATCAACATAGTTTAAAATAATTGGGATTTTGCCAATTATAATAGACCCTTGTCATAAAACCAACTTGTGGAATGTCCTGCTTTCAAAGAACCTCCAGCATTTTCAAGGGATCGACCAAGTCCTACTAAGGCTGTTTACTTTTCTAATAGATTAGTCTCATTCACGATCTCTTGCATTGCCCATTACTCCAACTCGACCATGACTGATAATATGAAAAACTGCCAATGGAGAAGCATTTCATACATATGTACATACATAGTTGAGTGCTCAATGGACTGCCGCAATTTCTTTTATACATCATTATAAAATCAACTAACAAGCACATAATTGCAGTAATTATTCAGGCACACTCTAAAAGATTACTGCACATGTAGTTAATTAATTAGGAAAAATACAAGCATGAATTGAAAAAAAAGCAAGCGATTGCTAATTGTTAAATGAAGAGTAGCAGCTACTTTCATTTAAAAAACCAGCGTGCAGTGTTGGCAAAAGTAGATCCAAAAATATTTTCCAACTTGTCCCTTTCTTGTGCATATTTTGGTGTTTATGTGCAACAAAATTTGTCTTGAATAATAATGGATTAATGCGTACTAGCTTTAGTAAAGTTATACTTTTGAACTAGTCAAGTTAGTTGTTGTATTCCTATAGAACAGAATTGCCTATATGAAGTCTTCAGCTGCCATCCTAACCTAACAATCTAATCAAGTTTTGTGTTCATTGTTTAAAGTTCAGTTTCTAGTGAATAGCGCTGTCATGGTTTTTAAATTTGCACATTTTTGAAAAATACATTTTTTCATACTACTCCTGTTTCTATTATTTTTCAAAACAGAAACTTTTTCCAACAACCCTCTACATTCTCATTTGTCTGTTTTACTAACTGCGCTCAAATATAATTCCATCCACAAATTCTTCGATACGATACACACACAAATTTAGTAAAATTCACAATTTATAAGAAAGATTACAGAAAAGAGACGTATAAAATACTAAGTAGTACTTAATTCCAAATAAAATGTAACTGTAACGCTAGAATGGAGTATAGAATGGTTCAAAGCCTACTCTTGAACGGAGCACTCGATATTGGCTTCTTGTATGGTGTTTTAAACATGCTGAAAAAACATTTTTCTGCAGCAATTTGAATTTTTGCAAAAAGATTTTTTATAAATTTTTTCTATTTAAAAAAATATTGGAAACAAAGATTTTGCATGTGACAACACTGATTTCATGGCATCGAGCATCACGGTGAAAATTGTTTTGATAAAAACGTGCCAATAAATTAATGTAAGCGCGCCATGATACTTTCAACAATTGCACTGCTGCAGCAACAATAAATGGCAACAGCCACAGCTAAAGAGCTACAACAAAAACAACAGCACAAATCTCTTGCAACATGCAAGTAGATAATTAAATTTTAAAACTCAAAACAAAGTCAGGCACAAGAGGATAAGCGTCTCTGTTTACTTTGTAAAGAATGGCGCTACCGAAGCGTTGCAAGTTGCAACTAGCAAATGCCTTTTACTGCGAGCCAACGAACGAGCGAGTGAGTGATCGCGCACTTTTAGCCACTTGCCACAAGAGAAGCCGCGCCGCCCGAAACGCATTTCTACGTACTTTGGTCTGAAGCGCTGTTGGAAGTCGGCAGCGCAGCAGCACATTCAAGCCGCTCGACGATTAGATTGTCACTGATTGATGCTGGCAGGCGCACGAGCTGAGCTGGCTGGCTGCGTCTTAGATACTACAGCCGCACTGTGCACATGCTAAGCTTCCCGCTTGCGTGCGCCGCTGCTGAGGCGCTCAAGCACTGAGCAGATACGGGGCGGGGATGCGCTGCCCATCTTCGCACCTCTACAAATGCGAAGATGCGGCATCCATTGTAAATTGCTGCTCTCTTTATGATGTGCTGGCAAGTGGCTTAATTGCTGTTTAAGTCGCTGCTGCTGCTGCTGTGCTGTTGTTCAGGCCGCTGGCGCACGCTACTCACAATCAGCCATCCTCGACGGGCCACATTCAGCTGCAGGCAGCGGCGAACTTAAGTGAATGCTTTTAGTTTTTATTGTGCAAAAGAAAAATAATAACTGCTACACTTTCTGACGTATCTATGACAGTCCTACAGACACACATGCACACATTTACACGCTTTGGAGCTGCTATATGTAGTCATACATCTGCGAACATTTCTAAATCAGCAATGGGGCTAAAAAGAACTTCAATACACTGTGCAAAATGCGCATAACACTTTTATGAACTTAATTCTACACTACTAACTATATACAATTAAAAAAAATCCTTCTGCACGGAGCCAGCAAATGGGCTAAGGATGATCAAAAAAGATAAGAACTTCGTGCGATAAAGTGCGATAGGAAACGATCGGGTCACCAGCTCTATCGATTTTTTAACGCACCGTCGGAACATGGGATGTTTAGCCATTTTCTATTTTGAATTTAACGTAAGATGCTCTGGTGAGAAAAGAGATACATCGATTCCACTCTTCGACAACACTCCAAAGCACCACGCCTCACAGAGAAAATTCGTTCTTCGGTCTTTGGAATAGACTTCCTGTGTAGGTTTTTACAAGTTATTACAATATTAGCAGATTCAAGGCAAGAATGTCCAGCGCCACTGCTCTTCTTTCGCCCACCCACTAATCTATAATCTTTTCCAAAGCAACAGGTACTTTGCATGTATAGAGGCATTCTCTGAGTGCTGGTTTATGTGAAAAAGAAGAAGAATGTAAAATAAAAATCAAGTAAAACTCAGCCACTTTCCCATTTTTCAACATAAACACTTTATTTCTTTGTAGTAAATTCTTGGCCATTGCGCTAGTCTCTTTTCAGATTGCCTTGTTATGTTTCAGTGTATTTCTCGGGGGTTTCCACTTAATCCTAACGCTATTTTCATGCCAAGTTGCTATTGTAGCCATTACTACTCGCTGTATGCATTTTGATTGTAGTTCACACCTCTTGTGCTCTTTTGAGTTCGCTTTTAAGCGTTTGTGCAAACTCCGCTGATATTTGTTACAGATGCTTTCTTTACTTTTTGGAATTGGCGCAAACGTCAGTAATTGGGTCCGTATAAGTCTTTCTCCGGCGCAGCCAACTTTTCCCTGCCTGCCTGCCACAAGCAGCTCACATTTGCCTAATCTTATCAAGCATCGCTTTTCATGCCATATCTCCATATCTCCAGTCTCATAACGAGCTTATCATAATAACTCGTATTTCCCTCTTCTAGCCGTTCTGAGTGTTGCCTGCTAACATTTCGCTAGTTCTTCGTGCAGCTGCTCAGCTCGTTCGTGTGAACGATTCCAATTAAAGTTTTATCTTGCGGAATTTTATTTGTTAGTTGCAATTTTAGCTATTCATCTTTTTTACTTCAGTTTTGTGTGCGTCTATTTTTTCTCGAGGTTGGCAGATAAGCGCAGATTTTTAACTGCGTTGAATATGTTTTTTTTTATATTGTATTTAATTTAAACATTCCAAAAGTATTTGCGCTTTCTTGACGCATAAATTCACCTGAGCTATAGCTGTGTGTGTTTTTAGTACAAGCTTTTTCAAAAACATTTTTGTGCGATTATGTCATGTTTCAGAAAATTTCCTTGTATACGAGTATTTTGAGCAAACGAATGCGGATCCAAATATTTGTGCAAAATAAAATGTGTTTAAAATTTTTTTTAGCAATATACATACTTTATTTTCAGTGTGTAAGTTTTATTAGTAATACTTAAAACATGCCGATAAGCTAAATTAGTTTTCTTCAAAGGTTATGCAAACTGTAAATTCTTTCAACTTAACAATTAGTCAATTATGATTTTTAAATTTGAGACATTTAAAAATCAAATTAAGAAGGATAAAACTTAGTTTGAATAAGCCAAACACTGACTACAACTGGGCTTGTTTGTTTGGTTAACTGGGTAGTGTTGGTAGTGGATAGTGATGTACTATAGTGGAGAGCAGTCCCACAGGCAGGCATCGAACGTGGCAATGAAGCAGCCGCGATGGAAGCTGGTAGCTGGCAACTTGCAGGGTGGTAGTGAAATTGGCATAGTTTTTAGATAGCTGTGAAAGACAAAAGTTGAGCGTATTCTTGGTTTAGGCAAGTCCAAAAGATACTTGATGTTAAAGTTGCAGCGTTGCAAGCGTTTGGAGTGATGCAAAGCATGCGAGTGAAATGCGAACTAATGACGATGAGTTGTTGTTGTGACATGCAGTTTTCAAGCGAGCAATAATAGGAAAAAAAATTATAAAAAAATTTGAAATATGAGTCGAAAATGGGTAAACATACATACATACATACATTGTAGATGTGGATGTGTTAGCGGAATGAGCATGGCAAAAGTGCATAACTAAATACATACAAACAATATTTCATTTTCAGCTATGGATCGCTCATAGTGGCCCAAAAAAAAATCGATTACCATCAGCTTGTTAACTATTGTTGTTGTTACTCTTTGTTCATATCATCATAAATCTAGTATGTTTTTTGTAACAGATTTTCTTCAGCGCATCACAATTTTGACCAATCAGTATTTCGATTTTAAACCGTTTTCATGCACTTTTCTTACATAAAAAATTATATGAAAGTATAATTGGCATCAATTTCATAGATATTTTGAACAAAGCTTTGCAGCTTACAAAATTTGCATTTAAAGATGCATAGTAGCTACTCAAGTTCTAGAGCAGACTATTGGAAAAATGCTTGAAAATCAATATAGCGCTACTCATGCTTTGGCTCAACTACAAGTAGTAAGCGTCAAATTTTAAGAGCAAGCCCAAGAAAAAGCTGGAATCCTTTTGCAAATGTTTGAAATTTACTAAATCTTATCAGGTTGTTATAAGAAGGTTTTGTTGATCTGATAGTGAAACAGCTGATAGTGCATATATTTCAGAAAAGGAAAGTTGTTTGATTATTTTTAAAATATGTATATTCCAAAATTAAGTAAGAATCAGCAACTTAATCTCAAGCTAGGCATGTTCAAAGTGTTCTTGTAACAAAATCGTCGTTTACACAGTGTTTTTCTTAGTCACCCCAAAAGGTCAAAAATTAAATTTCAAAATTTTGTATAACTTTTGCGGGTGTGTGTGTGTGTGTGTGTGTCTGTAAAGGGCATGCAGACAAGCACACACAACAGCGAAGACCCCAAGCAAAGGCGCTCATTGACGTCTTCCTGCCTCCAACGCAGCCACCACGCAAGAGACCACAAGCTGTTGATGTTCCCCTTCGGCGGCGAAGTAAACCAACTCATGGCACACGCACATGCACATGCAGATACAGTCGAAGGCTTACAGTGGCAAAAAAAAAAACAAATATGAAATTTTCCATTTCATTTGACTCGCTTCAATTTCATTTAATTTCATTTCAGCACAATGGAAAGTCAACGGCATCGTATTTCATATTGCTCAGCCAATCGGCAGCAGTCTGCAGTGGAGCAGCCAGAGCAAGCAGGCGGCCGCATAAGATGTCCATATGTGGCGTCTACGGCGTCGAGCAGCACGCATGTGCGAAAGATGGATGCGGCTTGATGAGTGCAACAGCAAAAGCAGCAGCGGCGGTGCTATGTTTGGATTTACAATTTCCAACAGAAAAAAAAACCAAAAACACCAACAACAACAACAAGTGCTACAGAACGGTTGCACATATGATGCCAGCAACTGGCGGTGCGTGTGGTTGAAATGCAGAAAAATGCACTTTGGTCTAAATTTAGTAATTTTACATGCGGTTAAGTCGTGTGGTATGAAATGTGGCATGTTGAAAGATATATCGATATACAGCGCGCTGAGCTGCAATGCATCAGACTGGGCTCCATTAAAGTACTCACTCTCCGTCGTGCTGTTGCTGTTGACTGTGCAGAAAAGCGAAGGGTGTGTAGAAGGGAAAATTTGTATCTGTTGCATGCAACAAAATTGTACAGCAGCAAAGTAACAGTTGTAATTCGCATTATGGCGATATGTGTGTATGTGTGTGGTGTGCTTTCGATGTATTAGTGGTTGCTTTTGAAATTATTTGTTATTATGTATTTGAGACAATAAAGTATCATCTGTAAATGGCTTAAAATTTAATGACAGCTCTGCGCATATTTATTCTTATTTTTTTTTAGATACTGAGAAATACAAATAAAAATTTCGTTCAGAAATTTTCACGAATTCCAATTTCCGTATTTTCAAAGCTGATCCATTGGCACATTTTAAGAGCACTTTGAAACCATTTGTATTCGCAGTAAGTAAGTAAATTGTTCTCTGCTATTCTCCCCTATTGCCTTTCTCTCTCTCTTGCTTTCATAGCCCGGCAACGGGTTATTGTAACCATTAATGGAAGTTAGAAATTCGAAATTTTGTTTGCAAAATCACTTTTTTTCTAGAACTACTTGGCGTACTAAGATTTAGCGTACCTACTCTCAAAAAAAGTGCTAGACGAGAATACATAAACACATATAGTACATATTCCAGTTATATATAATCTCTGCTTATAACGATTTCAATGCAAAAAAAACCCCAGCTGATTTATGCACACATAAACATTCCCTTTTTGCAAGGCATTGTGTAAATTTAATGAACGCATCTGTGGAATGTTCATGAATGATAGGATTCCAATGATAGCTACAAACCAAGTGAGCCGGGTGAATGTAATATATATACATACATACACAGCTTCCAATAAACACAGAAACACAAAAGACAATGAAATCATGCAATTAATTATGAAGCGCGCGTAATTGTCTGAAGAAGAATGCACGTAAAAAGGAAGAGGCACATACCGGTTACTCGCGTCGAGAGGCCATTTGGCATGCGGATTTCAGCCTGTGGAGCGGAAGTGTTTGCTACGGGCGTGGTAGAACGGGAGCGTGCCGGCTGCGAGTGTGTCGATGTGATGGAGGCAGATCTGGGCCTCTCCGTGTCCGAAGCGGAATCGGACACAGCGACCGTTTTCTTCGTCACATAGCTAACCGATTCAATGGTCGTCTCCCATTTTTGGAATGTATTGATCATATCACTTTTCAATGTGCGTGTAGAGGCACGCAGCGGTGAGGAGCGTAAGGACATGCTGGAGGTAGCCGAACCCAAGGAGCAGGAGCCAATAGAGTGATCCGATGATGAGGAGAATGAAGCCGATTTGCGCAGTTTAGGTGTATCATTCCTTATCGATGCATCGCCATTGAACTTCGTGGCATCATTTTCGTTTGGTTCAGTTATAAACAAGCAATCAGTTTGGGTACCTTGATCTGAAAGCATAAATTAAAGTGTACTAACTCAGTGCATAGATAGAAAGTAATATCCATTGAGAGTTTACAAAAATATGGAGGGAGAGAGAGAGAGTGTCAGTGTGCCGGAAATGCACCCCTTTGTAGGAAAAACAATTGTAGGGTATAGTGAGCTCATCCGCCGAGGTGTTGGCAAAAGTATTCATCAAAATCAAATTTATTGCTTTTACCTATAGCTAGCAAAACGAAGTAAATGGCTTTGGAAAGATTATGAAATGAGAAATATGTGCTTTTGCATTTCCAATGAATTTAAGCAATCGTGCTAGAGATTTCGTTAATGAAACTTAGCATATAAGTAAGAAACTTCGCAGAAAATTTAAACTATCTAACGACACTGGACACATCTTGCCCCAAGGAGTAGTCACAATAGCTCTTTCAGGGCACGCTGGCTAGAAGACTGGATCCCTACTCCAGTGGCACAATAGCTCTTTAGTTCGCAGTGCAATACATGCACACTAAGTTATTACTAGACCCCCCGAATTTACAGCGATATACTCGGTTCTCTCTTGGAATTCGGTTATTTGCGTTGTTTGCAATTTTACTCAGGAATTTTTGAACGCTGTTGAAATTTCGCCAGAATAATTTCACAATTTTAAATAAGAACAAGAGATTAAATTTTATTTATTCATGTATTTCTTGTCTAAACTGCAGAAATCTTGTTATAAACAATTAGCGCTTAATTTATTATTAGCCAAAGTATCTGCGCAAGAGTATTTCGCGAGCCAGCCGGATCAGTTCTGCGCGAAAAATCAACATTTCTTTGCGAGCAGTTTTCTTTGGCAAGCGAAATTCGTGTCGAAATATCCGCTTGTCGGCGATATTGCGTGCATTTTCAAATTCAATTTTTTACTCTCTTTGCACAATTCAATTTTTATGCCACTACTTTCAATTATTGTATTCTTTGCGTTGCTTTCACTTCGTGAAGCCACTTAAGACTTGTTGTTGTTTGCAAGAAGTGAAATGAAAAAAACTACATGTAAAATATTTAGGCCATAATTTGTTAAAAATAGAAAGTGCTTGCACAGAAAATCACGCCAATAAGAAATTTCGTATGGACGACGTACATTCCCATTCAGCTCTTCGAGTTATTTGCTGCGCATGGAGTGCTGCCATCTTGCGGCATGATCACCCTGATCATATAAATACATAGGGCATGCAACAAGAGTAAAGAATTGAAGGATATATTAAGACGAATATTAGATTATAAGATTGTTATTTTCAGCGGCTGCCTGCTAGAGCAATCTCAATTGGTTTATAGTTATTAAGAAAGCGATTACCGAGCTGTCAAAATTGATTAATAGCATCTTGAAGGCTGATAATTTGTCTACACTTGATGACAGACGTCACCACAATAATTTTCAGCAGCTTAATTATGTATACATTCCAACAGTTTAAAGGCTTTCATTGCTCTCTAGAGATATGCGATACATACCAAAGAATATGAAATAATGACCTTCTTCATAGCGATATAGTATTATATATAGTATATGCCTATTTGAGTTACTCTTGACATATGGTCTGGTATTTCAAAAATTGTTCTTTGCTAATTTAGCGTATTATACTATTTTCAAGGGCACGCCAGCGCTCGAGAACGTTGACAGAAATTGTCTAACAATATGTGTTTGGTATGTGGATCATATGAAAATCTATGCTCAAAAGTTGCTGGCATATGTACACAAAAATCTATATTTTGACAATTTATTTAGAAAGCAGACGTATGTCAAAATGGATACCTGTCTTTTTACTAGTTTTCGCTGCAGGCATAGAAGCTTGTTATATTTATTCTAAACAAAGAAAATACCTTCGCGAATATTTGGCATATCAATTGCTCGACAGGCACGCGCTAGAGTTGCCACACTATTAGGCATTAATTTGTAGGATGCTCATGATTTTATTTACAATGGCTGCGGTCTTCTTTTCTAGCAATTTCGTGCAATTAGTTAAGTGAATGCAAATTAAGCAGAATTACATTGCACCATTTTCAGATTGCCTGTCAGCTTTGGCAGAGAGAAGAAGTTCTGTTTATCTTATAGAAATAAATAATATTGATTGAACATTTCCGCTGTGAAATTTCGAAAAAGTAGCGAAGTGTAATGTAGCAATTATGCGAGCAAGAATTAGAAGATTCTTTGACACAGCAGATTTCCGACTCTGTTCATCGAGGCACTAATTTCATTAAATAGTTTGATTTAAAAAAAACTCTAATAAATTAAATAATAGAAACACTTTTATGATGCTCGCGTGTGCATGTGTGCGTATGTTGGACGACTTTTGCTGCGAGTGTTGGCCATTAAAAACAAATGTCAACAATTAAATGAAAAATTAGAATACTATATTTTTGGTTTTTATTTTTTGGTACACATTTTCGAATGCTCTGAGTGTTTTTACTGTGCGGCACATTAAAAATGTTGTGTTCATCTAACCGTGCCACGACATGATTGGAACATCTCGAATGTTCACATGCACACATTTGACACCCACAAATGTTCTCAGATTTGCCTTTGGTGTGGTGAAATCCGCTGGGATAATTTTTTATTTAAATATTTGTGACTGTCGCTGCATTTGATATTGCGATGAGTTCACCGGATATTTATAGAAATTGGCTAATTAATTTAGAAGAAAAGCAAACCTGAGCATGAATGCTTCGCGGGACTTGACTTGTATCCTTCAAGCGACGATGATTCAAGTTTCTGGCACATACGACAGGTAGCAAAGATGAATAATAGAAGCTTCTCTACAGGCAGGAGGGAGGAAACGTTGTTTGGTAACATTCAAAGGCGAACATGCTGAAGCTGAATTTAGTTTTAGCATATTGGAACAAGTAAAAATAATTGATAGAAAGCTCAAATATAAACAGATCATTTATTGTATGTAGGAAAGCACTCAACTGAATGAATTTTAACAATTTTTACCATACAAGTCATGGTTTTATTTTTAAATTTCGAATTCCTCGTTCCTTGCGATCGTCAACGAGTATACACGTGTTGTATGTTCATGCGGTGATCAGAGGGACTGGACAAAAGTTTTTCTATATTCTCAGCTGCTTAAGCCTTCTGAACAAGCCGAGGGATTGACAAGCGGTTGGTGCCGTTTAATTAATATTAACAGGATTGAAATAAGCTAAATTTGCAGGATACTCTGGCAATTCGTGGCAAATGGCTCGTCAATTAAATTAAGAATTAAAAAAAAATAACTTCCTGGCTTGCATAAGTGGATGAGTGCTCGGTGCCTAATGCGTGGAGTCGCTGGATTGAATCATACCTGGAGTATGCTATGCCTTGATAAGAAGCTTCTTACAACAAATCTTAAAATAAAGGTTAGTGCTTAAAATAGAACACCTAAGTTAATGCAAGAAGAGTAGGCATTAACTTTCTCTTGCGTAGTCAATGGAGTGACAAATTGCTGCGAATTAAAGACTACAATGTGAAGTTTGTAATAATAACTGTAACTATGAAGAAATTTAATTTTAATTTTTATAAACTAAACTGTTTTGAAAATTTCCTTAACAAAATATTAAATGTGTTAAGAAAAGCAACTGCTTCAATAAGAAAATAACAGCGAACTTCATGTTGAATATAAGGATCTGGCACCAAATGGCTTTAATGATGACTTATGTCAAGCAATTCTTCTCAGGGCTCGAACAGATCTCGAAACTGGGCATCAAGCCTCTTTGGAAATTTGTGAAAAACATCAAAATTCTGACAGATCACTACTTTGACAACTCCTAAACGGAAATCCAACTGGTATCGCTAGGGACCCAACAGGGTCTATGCGTGGCCTTCTTCTTAGGCAACCAGATTAACGTAACCTATGTCAAGCAATAATAGCGATTAATCTTCTCTGGAAAAGTCTGAAAAATTTAAATTTGCTGTAAGTTTTTAAGAATAAATAATATTTTTCGCTTTTTGAAACTTTGTGTTGTCTCTTATGATGGTTATAAATACTAAGTTTGGCAAATATTTCGAGCAGATCAGAGAGAGGTGATGTGAGCGGTGATAATGTAGCTAGATACACATTTGGAAGGGACCGGTGGCGGCGTGTTGCCGCCGATCGAAAGACCAAGTAGGGAAGGTACTGACAACGCTTGGCATTTCCAACTTTGTTAAGGGGCGCCTGGAGCGAAGACCTACGTCAGCACGTAATCCAGACCAATTAAGTAGCAGGGAAGTGTTGGCGTGCAAGTGGTTTTTATTATAAACAGAAAAATCAAATCAATCAACTTCCCAGCTGTTGGTATTTTCGTGCTTCCTGATAACTGATGCCAGAAATATTCGAAAAAATTGCATAATTTCAAAATCAATATACAAGGTCTCGAAACATTAGCTGTCGAATTTCAAGGAGTATTTATAATATGAATATTTTGTCATTAGCGGCAAAAAATTCAACACAAATTACTTGTTTCAACAAAAAAAAAAGAAAAAGCTGAACATATGCAAGTTATCTCAACTCAAAATTTGTGTGTATATGTTGAAAAAATGTTCGCAAAATAATATGGCCCATATGCTGACGACTAATAAACAAGGCCAATACAATAAATGTTTATAGCAAAAGTATTCGCAAAGAAAATTCGATTTTTCGTTGCCGTTGAAAGAGGCGAGTATAAAGCATGTATGCGAAAAGCAACAACAACACGAACAAGCAATGCTACTTAATTTTTTAATGAATCATTTGAAAGTGTTTCTTGAAAAGCAGCCAAGAGGAATTAAATTGAATGCTTTTCGAAGCGTTAAATGGCTGCAGGTGTGAAAATGTTGTATTGCATTTCGTTTTAGAAAATTCAATTAATTTGCTAATTTCAATTTTAAAACATGCGTAGAATAAATTCAAGGTGTTGGCTTTTGGCAATTGTTGTGTTGATTTAGCATGCATATCTACATGCCTATACATATGTACATATGTATGTATGCATGTTTTCATGACATTTTTCTGCAGTTTGTAAGAAATATTTTTTATAAATAAAACTCTTTTGGCAGCTTTATGGGCGGATGAGCGATGTGTTGTGGCAGCGGCACACGAAATGTGTCAACAACGTTGTTTACTCATATTCTAATAGACACGTCTATGTGAGCTTCATTCTGCACAATTTCGTATTTGAATATTCAAAAGAGACAAGCGACCGAGGTCCGCCATTCGTGGCGACAATGTCAAGGATGCGCAGTGCACTCAAGCGCTTGTGGCATGCAGCCCATGCAACGCTGCCACCACACAAAGTTTTCGAACTTAACCTAGAATCCTTTTCTACGTTTCGTTTCATCTTATTTATTATGTGATGCGGAAATTGAGCAGAACTTTCGAGCTGAAAGAAATGAAAGACAGTGCTCTTTGACGCCAGTTGCAACGTGTCCATTCAATGGCTGCTACGAAAAAGCACACACACATATGCACACGTGCATATATACCGGCTGCCGCCCACAGCAGTTTTCAAAGACATTTCACATTCCTGCGGCTTTCGAGATCTCAGCGGCAGCCGGCGCAGCGCTTAAGCAAATATTTTCAAAAGCATGCTTCTCGATATGCCGTCTATGAGATATGCCAGATTTTTTGGTTTTCACTTTTTTCTGCGTATGTACCTATTCACTTCGAAAAATTCAGCTCAAGCGCTAACAACAAAATATGAATTATTTTACAAAATTAAAACTACACACACACACATGCATGCGACTCCAAGCAGGCTTGCCCCCAACTGCTGACAAGTGTTCACATGCACGTGCCTTTCGTGTTGCTCGTATCTGTGAGAGACAATTCTCAATCCTCCTTAACTGCACACAGGCATGCATGGTGGTGGGCACATCCGGCATTTGCCAAAAATTACAAATAAGAATCCGCTTGTATTTTTAATAGTTCGTTATCAGCAATTTCATCAGTAATAGTTTCTTCCAAGTGTTAAGTGCCTTTTGGCATTTTGCCAAAAGAAAACAGAAGAAATTTGTGTCGCTGAAATGTTTTGTTTTCAAAATAATATTTAAATTTAGCGCTCTTTACAGCTTTGAAAAGCTTTTGCTCTGCAGCGAACATCTTCGAAATTCACAAACACACACACGCACAGTGCTACTGTTAATGTTCGAAAATTGTGCTTGTGTGAGATTTCGAAAATTCTAAAATACATATTTTCAAAATCGTTTTTGTGCATGCTAGTGACATCTACTGGCAGCAGTTTACAGAAAGCTCCGAGGCTTGTTTACTCTTTATGTTTACGACAGATGGCGCTGAAAGTTTCCAGAAATGTCAAAAGATTTGTTTTGATTTTGAACGATTTGAGATTTTTTGCACATTCTCTGATGTCATAAAATTGCTACTTTAGATATTCTTGTTTCCCAATATAAGTGCAAACATATCGATGTTTTCGATTATAAGTAAATTAAAAGGACTATGCTAACTTGTCAGAAAGCTGACACTAACTGCTTTAACCTGGCTACAAAGTATGTATTCGAAAATATCACAATCAGTCAAGAAAGAAATAATTTAAAAAAATGTTCTTTATTTTTTGAGAACACCTTAAAAAGCAGTAAGCAAAAATTTTAAAGTAAACAGTAGACATTTAGTTAAAGTAGATATTTACTGGAAACTAAATTTAGTTAATAGATCCTGTTTTGAGATCTTTCGAAACAGATTACATGGACGAACTATAGATGAACTATATCTGCCCTGTCGTCATTAAAATTAATAGATGTAAATATTTATGTTACGCCGCAGTGGCTCAGTGAATAAGTGCTCGGTCCTTGATACCTGAAGTCGCTGGTGCAACTCCCAGCCGACTCATATAATTTAATTGAAAAAGAGACTTCGTTTCTTTGCACGCGGTGTCGGCTCTCGCGAGCTAGTTGGCAACTCTCCCAGAGTATACTTTGCCATGAAAATAAAGCTTCTCATTCTTATCCAGACAGTTTATAGATTAAACATGTAGATCCCGTTATCTAAAACGAACGCACAGGAGTTAATGCAAGAAAGGTAGTTTTAAAGTCTCGGAGAGACAGACTAGTAATAGAAAAAGAGAATAGTGAGCCTTTTCTGAGCTTCGCCTAAAACTCTGATATATTCTGCCGGCTGCGGTGTTAATATTAAGACTTTTATAACTTTAAGCGGTCGCGTGAGTTCAATGCTCTATGTGGATCCTGTAAGGGTCTACTAGGAACCCAGCGTGGTGAATGAACCGTCGTTTACTAACTGCTGAGCGTTTACAGATAGTAAGACGCGACTGTCTTATGACTAAATAACTCAAGTATAGAATGAAACAGTTTGCATAGTTAATCGCCTAAAAGTAATTTTAGAGGCTGATAATGCCATTTTTGTTTCATATATTGAATTTTATTTAAAGAATGCATAATATGGAGCTGCGAACATTTTATGAATATTTTAAAAGGCAATAAAAAACACACGTAATACTATTGTTATATTTATAATAAGACTTGTGTACGTTCGATACAAATTTCTTGTGATTTGCGTATGTTTTCTGCTCCGACTTAGAGAGCAAAACTCACTCTTTACTCAATTGTAAAAGGAACACATTTTTTTTGTAATAATACGCATAAACTAACATGTTCATTCAACACAAAATGTAGACACAATTACGGACACAATAAATTCGAGAAGATAATCATAAAAAAATATATAGATTTGAAGTATTAGAATCGGGCACCACGATTGTGACCGGACACCAGCAGTTGTCCTGTTGTTGTGGCAGTGCCAAGTGGATTGATGGCTGTGCATGCGTAGACGCCGGCATCATCTGCAATGGAGACAGCGCACGTGATATACAGAGCATCATTAACGGATTTATTGCACAGCATTTACCTGGATATGCCTGCGGTAGGGTTAAACGACAAACGCCATTTCGATACTCGATAACGTGCTTGTTGCTGTCCTGCAACTCGTAGCCGTTCTTGGTCCATGCCACATTCGGCTGTGGATGGGATTGCACGATGCATTCGAATCTCGCCGTCTGGCCCGTAACAACAGCAATATCCTTCAAAGGCTACCAGCGGCAAAGATATAATATTTGCATGTAGCTCATTAGCAGCAGAGAATCAATAACGCTTACCGTTATAAATACGGGCTGTTTCTGCGGGTGCTCCTCCCGGTTTAGATACGCATTGACGGGCTCAGCTGACGGCAATTCCGGCACTATAATTTCAATGATAATATTTACATTTTTTCATTAAATTGCATAAGGTAGCTTTTGTATGAACAGGACACTTACAAGTGGTATGACAGTCAAATGCCAAACAAATGCAATAACTTTTGTTTTTGGCTTTCGTTTTTTTTGAACACACACGAAAAAGCAAGCAAACTTCAACTGAACAATAACAAATGAGCATGCGAATAAACGTTACACATAATATTTATACTTATATTTTATTTTGGAAATATAAAAACCGGCTTAAATTATATTAAAGGCATTTCGATTAAATTGTTAATTTTGTAATGTTTTTAAGCACAATTTATGTTTTGAAACAAAAGTTCCAATTCAAAAATGCAGCGCGTTAGTAAATCGTTAACAGCCAATACATACACAAAAACAAGGATTTTGAGAATATAAAAACTTAATAGAAGAAATTAATTATTTTGAAAGAAATATATGTAAGTTTTGCAGAAAACATGACATGATTTTTCGACAAAACATGTTTTGAAGAAATGCAAATTTTTACAAAACTTGGTTTGGACAAAATATAAACTTCGAAAAAATCCGAAATTTTGCAAAAAACATAAATTTTTGATAGCAAAATTTTGAAAAAAATAAAAATGTTGAACATGATGGAAAGTTTAGGCAGCTAAAAATCTTTGACAAAATACAAATTTTTATTGAAACATGTTTTGGACGTAAAAAAAATTAAAAATCTACAAAATATAAATTTTGTAACAAAATAAACATTTTCGGAAAATATAAATTTAAAAATTTTGAATATAAACCGAAAAGGTTAAACAAAAATGGTGTACTTTTTGTACAATTAAAAAAAGGCGTATAATTTTTTAAAATACATATTTAAGAGATCTTCTCAAAGAGGTTAGAAAAGTTTTGAAGCCTGGGATTGATGCGTAGCAATGCAGCACTTCATATACGCAGATTATATCGCTGTATGAGGTCAATTTTGTATTTATATACAAATATAACGTCGAGACTGAAATATGTGGATTTACATTTTCGCTAAAATTAAATATGCTTTTGTTATGCTTTTTAAAATTATATAGCTCAATGATTTGACTGCAGGCGGTTGTGTCAAGAGTGAGGGGAGCGCTGAATGGATCACAGCAATGGTTGTAGTCAACGCCTGAGTAGCCGTCTTGTGAAATGGTGTGGGTTATAGCTAAGCTTCGACAGGGGTTCACCAAGTCTAGATTATAAATTAAGGGCACTTTGTGAAAGGTTGGCAGTTAAAGCTAAGCTTTGATAGGATTTTAAAGCTCCAGAGCAAAAATTTAAATTTTAGAAGCTATTTGAAACACGCTTGCAGAAGTTCTAAGCAAGCAAATGAGAATTTCAGTATTGATTTTTTTCGAATTTCCATGAACTCTTAAATGGACATCAAGCCTGAATGAACTGCAAAGCGCAGAGATGACAACTTAGGCTTCGTTCGGCAAAAAATCAGTGGAAGCACTTGAATTCGGTTGGTGCGATACAACGAGAAAACACTTAATACAACATCAACTATGGCAAATGACTATACAACATCGAAAAGTTGAGCCGGCAGCAGCAACTCGTGATCGGCGAGCGCCAGCGCTATAGCAGTACCTGTGCGTATGCCTGGCAAATTTATGAGTGCACTGTTCACGTGCAGCCGATCGACGTTGACGTCGATTTGCTGTGTATTGGGCAGACTGTAGCGCTTCCTCAGCCGGTGCACGCCACTCAAACCCGTCGCCGGACTGCGACGACTCGTTTCGGTGTCGGAATGGCAGCCACTTTGAGCGCTCGTGCTCTGAGCATCGGTGGACAAGTTCGGATTGGAACCAACGCCGAAGCGAACGTGCGTTGGAGTGCGCGCGGAGTTGTTGGCGAAGGTGCGCTCGTGCTTGACGGGTATGACCAAGTCGGCACCACCGGGGAAATTCAATGGATATGGAGATTTTCTGCCCGCGCCGGCTCTTATCTGTTGGGTGGGTGTCACCGCACTGGCCGCCGCCTGTGGTGGTAGCGCTGATGAGGAGCTGTTCCATTTGCTGCCGACGAACTTGCGACCCTCGCCGGGAAACAGTATGCCGAACTCGTAGCCAAAATCGTATTTAAAGTATATGAGGCCAGTATCGGGATCGACGCATTTGGTACCTTCGCAGCCAACGTGTTGTTGTGGACAAACAAGTTTTCAAGAAAATTGCAAACGTTAAATGTAATCCAATGCACGGACAAGGTTAGTAGTAAGATCGAAAGAGAAAATACGGGCAAATTTCAAAGGTTCAATTCATTGGTAACATGACTACCGATTGGGGTTAGGTTTGTTCAATGGTTCGGGCACATGTGGGCACATATCGTATCGAGCACCAATGGCATAGAAAACGACTAGATAGAAGGAAGGGGGCAACTTACCGTACTGTGAAACCCGCGTCTCGTCACGGTACGCCTGTGGCTTGTTGTCGCCCTCGCTGGGCGCACGCTTGAAGCCGGGCCGGAACGCGTGTGTAATGACTCGAGGTGCCGGCTGCGGAGCCGAGCCATTGACCAGCGTTTTGATCGTCTTGGTCTTGTGCAGATCACTGGTTATATCATTAATGAACTGATGGGACTTCTGCAAGAAGCTGGAACCCAGGCGCTTGGCTTGCGTGTCTGCCTGCGCCTGTATGTAGCCGTACTTGGGCGGAGAGCCCACCTGCAAGTTCATGTCGTCGCGTGGAAAGTTCTGAGCGTGTTCGTAGACCGTCGACTGATAGCGCTGATTGTGGTTGCTGCGCATGGAGGAGAGCCGATTGAGCGACTGCGTCTGGTTGTGTGTGTTCACGCTGCTGCTGCGCTCCTTGCGCAAGGAGTTTGCGTCCAGCTGTATCTTCGACGGCATCTCGGGACCGTGATCGAATTCCATGGGCGAGAGCACACGCTCGTAGGTGCGCGGCAAGCTGCACGAGCGACCGCCACGTGGCGGCTCCACGTGGCGGAAGCGCAGTGAGCCCTGCTCACCGTACGGTGTCCAGAGTGGGCGTATTTTGGCGTTCTCCACTTCGCTCTCGTAGTCGCTCTCGCGGAATTCGCCCGGTATGAATTTGGTAGGCGTGGGCGTTGGCGTTACATGCTTCTGGCGGCCTGGTGTCTGGCGACTGGGGCTGGCGTTGTAGGGGAAACGCTCCAGCGGCGCTTGAGCAGTTCGGCTCTCTTGCTTCTGACTGTCGAAGTGAATGACGCGCTTGGTCTGCTGCATATTGACCACGCGCTCACACGTCTCCGAGGACTCCTTCATGTGCATTACATTCTGCGTCTCGGTGGCCATTTTGGCCGTGTGCAGCGGCGTGCCCGCAATGGCATTGTAGTACATGGTCGGACGAGCATTGTCTTGCCGCTGTTGCTGCTGTGTGGCGGCTATGAATTTGGCTGCCACTGGCTTGGGCTTGAAGACATGCTGCTGTTGTTGTTGCTGCTGCTGCTGCTGCTGCTGCTTTTGGAATTGCTGGCTGTGCTGCTTGGTTTCGGTAGTTATTTCATGGCGTATTTCCCTTTGGATGGGCTCGAACTTCGGGCGTGCATAAGTGTTGGCTGCGGGCGCGGCCGGCTCGAACTCCATGGGCGACGGCGTCACTACGACGACCGGCGATTTGTGGCCATTCAACAAGTGGGACTTGTGAGGCGTCGGAGTGGGTGGAAATACCACGCGATATCCTTTAATGTCATTGTCAGATTCGTAGGTGCGCGACACGGAGCGGAAGCGTTCGTCCACTTCACTGCTATAGTCGCTGAATTCGGCCGGCGTCTTGCGCTGCGGCGCCGCCAAAGTCGGACTAGGTGCGATCGGTGCTTTAATGGGTGTCGACTGGAACTTGGGACCGACAGTGTTGTAGGAGATGTTGCTGGTCATGCTCGAGGTGCACTTGTAGTCCTGCAGAATACGGAAATGAAAAGTGTTACTTCGAGTTGCGCACAGAGCGTTTTAAGGAGTAAGTGTCAACATAAAAGTAAAATACATATAACACAAAAGCATTTAACATATTAAAGTTAAAGTCCTAGCGATAAAAACATTTCTAATAAGATTAAGTGCGTACTTTTCATAAAAAGCTGCAAATTTGATATAAATAAATTAATTGATAAAGCGCCTAGAGTCCGACTGATTTGAATACATATTTTTGACCGATACCTAAACTTGAAATGAAATGAATTAGCTTCGGGGTTGTGTATGTAATATTAAAAGAGTAATTTCCAATGTGATCTTTTGAGTGGATTCTCTTGAATGGAACATTTTCTGCTAAAAAAGAGTTTACAATTTTTAATGTGGTTTACTAAAATCTAACCAACGCGGAAAAATTTTTCCTAGTTCGGGAAATTCAAGAAATTTTACTAATCTATGTTCTTTGGAATGAATGCTACTGCAACTATTGAAGCATATATCAGCAGACCTTTGAAAATTGACTGGCATAATTTTTTCAGAGACTTTTGCGGAAATATTTTAAAAATCGTGCGATCAATCTGTGTCAATATTGAAGCTTCTTAATCGGTCGAACTCTTTTGCAGCAGCTTTGAATAACAGATATGAAATAAGTTAATAATGCCATTTCAATTGATAACGAACTAAGGCCTCGACTCTCAGCAGTAGAAATAAGATACCTATAAGTTTCTTTATATAAATTTTTGTTCTGAACATTTTATAAACATGACAAAAATGAACTTGTTGAAAGATATTACTGCTTCATCAGCAGATTTCTACTGTTGAGAATTGTGGTCTAATTTATTTGAATGACAAATGTTGGTGAGGATTGATTGTAAAGTGTTAGTGCGGATGAGAATGAATTGCTTGGGTGCAGTGCAAGGCTAGATTATCTCAGCATATGCAAGGACAAGGGCAAAGTGTGGATTATACATATATATATATAGTGGCAATTACAACAACAACAACAACAACAATTATTTGCATTTACACTTGTATTAGGCCAATTTGCTTGGCAGACATTTAAATATGCAAGTGAAGAATACGTTAAGTGGTGTCAGTGCTACATTGCAGTGCGGCATAACAACACGCACATACGCATACACACACACACACAGGCAAATGCAGAAATGCGGCTAAAATGTGCTAGCAGTATGCGAACCTTCTCTTCGCGTCTGAATTCGTTCTGGCTCGAGCAATCTCGCTGATCGTGTCCATTTTGTTTGGGGTAATGCAGCTGGGCCGGCGGCTGTTTCTCCAGCAACGGTGGCTGCTGCTGCGGCACTTGCTGCTGCGGCCTGCTGCTGCTCGACGACTCAAAGTAGGAGCGACTCTCCTGCATGGACGACTCCATCTTACGGAAGCTGGATATCTCCTCGGTGTCTGCGGCATAGCCACTCGTCTTGAAGCTGTGCTGCTGCATGATGGGCGCAGCGCTCGAAGTGAAGCTCTCCATTGGTTTGGGTCGCACTGTGCCGGCGACGGGCCGGAAAGAGGCCTCGTCGGACTCGCTGCCGCTGTACTTCCAACGATCGCTGTCATAGTCGCTCTCATAGAACTCGCCACGTCCAAGTTTGTTGGGCATCACCGGCGGCGGTGGCTTGTAGCCTTGTGGTCTTGTCTCCTGCAGCGGCGGCGGCGTGCACATCACCATGGGCGGTGGCTGCCTGCTGAGGGGCGTAGCAGCAGGCGCCGGCATGGCGGTGAGCGTTGGCACCGACAGCGGCAGCACTTTCGAGGGACCCTGCAAGAGATTTTGTTCCAAAGTTTTCTCCATCGTCTCCACCAATGATTGTCGACGTACCTCCGGTTTGGGAGCGTAGCATATTTCCGGCGGCGAGCCTGGCACCAGTTGTATATCGTCGACTGGAGTTTTCGGCGGCCCCGTGGCGACAGTAATGGGCACCGTAATCGATTTGGTGGCTTGCTTGACCAGGAATGGTGCGCTCAAATCGGTCGCCGGTGTGGACAACTTTTGCACCTTAATTTCATATTCACGTTTCGTTTCTACGGTTTTTTGTTCGGGCTCGGGTTCCGTTTTATAATTCTGCTCAAAGTCGCTGGCACAACTTTCATATCCGCTGACATGAGTGGGCGTCCACAACTTCGACATGGCAACTCCCTCCGCAGAGGGTTTTGGCGAGGGTGAACGCGTAAACTCCTGCGCCGGAGTGGGCAAATTGGCCGCCGGACGTATTATCGGCTGTCCATATTCCACTTTCACTTCCTTCGACATTGTGCTCTCCTGCTTGAATGCCTGCGTGGCCCGCATGGGCGCCATGGACGGCAGTAGCGATACGCCACCCTGTGGCGCCTCCTTTTGCTGGCGCTGCGATTCTTCAAGCTGTTTTATGCGCTCGTGTATCATGGGCGGCTTGGCGGTCGGCTCAAACTTGGGCACAAAGCACATTTCCGGCGGCGAGCCCGGTATGAGGTTCAAATTCTTGAGGTCCTGCTGCAGAGAGCTGTCGGCTTGCTTGGGCGCATCAACTTCGCACGTCGTTTTGTAGTACTCGAACGATTTCTTTTCGCTCGTGTTCGTTTCGTGTTTGGACGTTGAGGTTGTCGTCACTGCCGGGCCGCTTCTCTCGGCGCTCCATGTGGGCGGCGGTGCTGGTTGCACAGCGATGGCGCTGATGGGCGGACAGGGTTTGGGTGGTACTGGCGGTGGGGTTTGTGTCGAGCCGGTTTTGGACTTAGTGAGTTCGGTGAGGGTGGACACCGTGCGCAAGTGTTGGGCGTCGTGCGTGTCCGTGTTGGTTGGCAGAGCGCCGCCGACTGTTGGCGTTTTCGGGCGCTGGCTCAATTCGGGCAAATCTAGGTAGGCCGATTTGTGTTCTAGACGCATGGTTGCCTCAGTGGTGCAACGATGCTCAGTTATAATTTTCGACTCAGATAAGCCATGCAAATCGGATGCGCTGGAAACTTCGGTTTGACTTTTCTCAAAGGACATTGGTTCTTTGGTGAAGTTCTATGAGGGTAAATTATTTGTTTGGTTTTTTCGATTGGTTGGATTGTTTATTGGATTTGTTGGTAGTTGTATTGTTGTTGGTAGTGGTGGAGTTCGGGTTGGTTACAAAATGTTTGCATGTGAAATATTTTGTTTGGTTTGAATTTGGAACAAGTACCCCAGAAAGGAATGAAAGAAGCGGTTGAATTTTGTTTTGGTATTGCGAGTCGAAAATTGAAAATTTTATTTGCAACGTTGGCGCAAAATTTATGAGAGAGAAAAAGTTTACAATAATTCGAGAACATCAGTAAATTGTATGAGTAAATAGTTTAACAAGTGTTTGTGTAAAAAATTCAAATATCAAATCAAAAATGAAATGAGATAAATAATAAATATAAATAAATAGATAGTTTAAAATATAAATAATAATAATAACAACAATAAATACAATTTTCGAGAACTTGTAAAAATAGTTTAAAAGTGACGAGCATGCAGACTTACTTCAGTTTTGAAATCGTTGGGTGTTTCGTACACGATTGTCTTGACCACTTCCTGCATGCGCTCCGGAGATGGCTCCAATATGGCGCAGTCGGCAATGCTTTTGGCCTCGCCGCCAGCATTGGTCGCCCTCACCATATATTTGCCAGAGTCCGAAGTTTGTCCTGAAAGTCAATCAGAGTAAATTGTAAATGATCTATATAAGTTCGATTGCCGATCAATTCAAACAGACCTCGTTCGATAATCAGCTTATAAGAGTTGCCCTGCGGCAGTAGACGATGCGTGGACAAACCAGCCTCGGCGAGTGGCTTATCATCTTTCAGCCAAGTTACTGTAGGCTCTGGCAGTCCCGTCACCTCTACTTCCATAACAATCTTCTCGCCCTTTTTGACGACTTGCGCCTGTAAACGGCGTCCAAAGACCGGCGGAAAAATGGTTTCTGTAAAAAATGTTTATATAAACTACGGTAAGTATTTTCAATTAATCTCACAACGACGATATCTTTTATGCCCTGATTCTGTCTGTATATATATTCCTGTTATATATATTATTTATTTTTTGTTCCTATTTATATTATATTGAGTTTCTTCGCTAACATTTTAATGATGAAGAACTCGACTGCAGATGAAAAGACTCTGTTAAAATTTAGGGGGAAGAGTCGAATTTTCTCTGTTTTTTTAAGTACTTATATCCCATTCATCAATATGAATCTTCTGCTGAACTTGAAATTTTCGCAAGTTTTTCGATACTTAATAAGTAGTAAAAAATACTTCAAAAAACCAAACACGCTTTAGTACAATCTGTTTGCTCTGCTTGTAGGTAAGATCGAATTTCAAACAGACGCTGCTGTCGACTTTTGATTATAAAAAGATTTCAATATAAAAGTATGATATTCCCTCAATTTGCGCTGTTGGCACGCTTGCATATGCTTGTCACTTGTCGTGCCGCAGCACTTGACAGCGAGATAAATACATATGTATATGTATCTAACTGAGATCATGCTTAAGAAAAATAAATAAAGTGAGTTGAAAGCCTGCGGATTATAAATTATTCAGTGTGTTCACAAGCATGTTGCAATTAATGATTTGTGTGGATTTTCGCATGAGCAAAAAAGAGAGAAAAATTCATTAAATTTTCGCTGTGCGAAATTTAATTTTATTGCTTTGCTAGTCCACTAGAAGATAGAAATTGCACAGTATATATAGAAAAGTTTATTTAGTGAATTTTAAAGTGTACTAATGTAGACACACAGGCACACGTACGTGAGTATGAGTGCATGCCAAGAAGCATTAAATTCATTATGAGTGAGCTTCAAGTGAAATTTGCAACAACAACAATTTTGAAATAATTTGATGAAACGTTTGGCAAATGGATAAACATTTGTGTTTGTATTGGCTGCCGTTGGTGTGTGTGCATGTGGCCCTGACCTGACAGCGCTCCAACCAAATCGTAAAATGGTTTGCGTCCCCTGCAAATGAAACTGTGTATGTGTGCGTGTGTGCGTGTGCATGCCAAAATCAATACCATTTTCAAATGTTTATTGACGTTTTTACATTTGTGTGCGTCTGCCTGGGCACTTGTGCTCTAATGGCAAAGGGAAATCGTAGGCGTTTTGTTTGCGCTTGGAAACCGAATTTTGGTGGGGAATTTGGGTCGAGCGTCATTGCCGCCATTATTGTGTACTTACTTTTCACCACCAGGTCTGCCGTGCTCGTGGATTGCCCCACCAAATTGCTGGCTGTGACTGCATAGCGCCCGGCATCGGCCACGCCCACCTGCTTTAAATCGATCGTCACGCGATTGCACTTGTTCTCGATCTTCATGCGCTCGTTGGCGAACAATTGCTCGCCGTTGCGTTCGATTTTGATTTCGGGTGAGGGGAAGCCATCGTAAATGGCCTCCATGCTGACGTCGGCTCCCTGGTCCACGATTTTGCCGTTCAGCGGCGATGTGAAGCGTGGTGCGACCTGCTTGCGCACGCGTGTAGGCAAACTGGCAATAGCCGGCAGACCGGCAGGCGGCGCTGCAGCCGACGAGGCCGACTGCACCAGCACAAACGACTTCTGTTGCACATCGGCAACAGGCATATCGCTGGTCTTGTGCAGCTCCTGGTAGTGCTGGCTCTCGACGATTTCGGGACGTTGCGCGCCCAGCTGCCGCAGGGACTGATCGATATGCGCCGAAGAGTGATGCACCTCGGTCTGCGGCATGTTGCCCTCGTAAGAGTTCACCTGTGAGGTGGATGTTGTGGTGAAGGTCTGCTTCTTGATGGTGACACGCGACGATTCGGTGTTGTGCTCTTGTGTCGTTGTCTGCAGATCACTGCTGGCTGGCATCGCTTGCACGCCGCTTCCAATCAGCGCCAAGAAGCCCACACAAGTCGCCTTGCCCACCTCGTTCTCGGCCACGCAACTGATCTTGCCCACCGTTTCGGGACTAGCCTTCTGTATGGTCAGCAGCTGACGGTCGCCGCTGGTCGACACCAAAAAGTTGTGGCCATGCACGGGCTGATCTTGGAAGTACCAATGCACCTTGGGCGTCGGTTTGCCCTTGACAATGCACTCGAACTTGATCAGCTCGTCGGGATGGGCGGTCTTGTCCGAAAAGAGCTCCTTGAACTCGGGGCACATGTATCTCTCGACGATTTCGACCTGCTGATTGCGCTGGCTCTCCGGCGCATTCACCGACTTGACTATCAGATGCGAGAAACACTTGGCATCGCCCGCACCATTCGAAACCTTCACGGTGTAAACGCCCTTGTCGTCGACACCCACATGCTTCAGCACTAATTTAAAAATACCCGCCGATGCATTAGCGACCGTAGTAATGCGTTCGTCCTCGACAATCTCTATGTTCGTTAGATACCACTTCGCGCTGAGCGGCTGATCGCCACTGGCGGTCACCTCCATTTCGACCGTTTCGCCTTCATCCGCGAGCACGTCCGTAAGGAACTTTTCGAACTTCGGTAGCGTTTCGCGCGGCAACGATTGCCGTTCAACGTGCGCGCGTGTCGCTGGCTCGGCAATGTTCAGTGGGGTCACCTTCAGATCGCAACTGCTCGATGCCTCGCCCGCCGAATTGATCGCGACCACTTTGTAATTGCCCGCATCCTCTTGGTACACCTCTTGTATGATCAGCGAACAACGATCGCCCTGAAAGAGCAACTGCACATCGGGCGACTCCTTGACAGGACGTTCGTTGTGGTACCAGATCACCTCCGGCTCCGGCTGCCCGACAATAACACAATCTAAACGCACGGGTTTACCCTCGAATATCGACACGTCTTTCAGCGACAACTGCACCGACGGCTTGATGGGCTCCATATCGGATGCTAACTCCGAGTCGGATGTCTCGTTCGGCAGACGTCCTTTGACGACTACGTTGCACGAACTGTATGCTTCACCAGCGAGATTCTTAGCGGTCAGCACATATATGCCAGAATCATTGGGATAAGCCTGGTTGATTATAAGCGTTACACGGCCGTACTCGTACTGAAATGAAAATGAATGCGAAATACAGAATATACCAAGCAATTTCAAATTGAAACAATTTTTCTTGTGCATGTGTGGTGAGTAGACGTTGCGCGTGTGTGGTGAACAAAAATGTTGCTGCGGTCTGGCTCTCAGCTTGCGGCTTTTTTGTGAAAATAAAAAATTTTTTTTGGTTTACTTTTCTGCAATGAGTTTCTCTATTTACAAATTAATATTTTTGTTTTTGTAGATTGGTGAATGTGTCTGGCAAAAGAACTCGGCTGCGGCGCTATTATCTGTCGATTTTTTTTTACAGGAAGTCGATACAGGGTGTATGACATATTTGTATGGCGTTATTGTCAGGCATTATTCACACATGGAATATACATCAAAGAAAACTTCAACATTTATGAACTTTGATATTTTTCCGTGTTGTAGCAGTTGCTCAACGAAAAAATTGCATGAAAATAATTTTTAATGATTTTTTTCCTTTTTGCAGAAAATGTTGGGGCCTTGCTGCTTGTGTTTACATTTGATTTTGAGCTCATGTGCATATATAAACTCATTACGAATCTTGCCAGAATATGCAGAAATACATAAAAAGCTATACATACATATGCATTGTATACTAGGTACATAGGCTTATACACACAAGCGATCGATCGTCATATCATGTTTTGCGAATATGCGCATTTACCGATCGCAGGCGGCCAAGGGGGCTGATACACCCACGTTCATGTGAGGAATTGTGTATATACATATATCTTTTGCATTAAATCCGTTTTATTGGCATTGCTGCAGCCACGAACAAAACAACTGCATGACAATTTTTTAAACTTTTTTTATAAGACTTTTGCCATATGGGTACAGCCTTAATGATCGCTCATAATTTCAGAAAAATTACTGAACAAAAATCTTTACTTGTTGTTCGAACTTATTATGGTTATTACTTGTCATTTTGATATTGCAATTACGCAGACAAAATGTTGCTATATATTCGAAAATATTAAAAGCATTTTGAAGAAATTTGCAAATTAATAAGCGCATTTCTGTGTCAACACTTTTGTCTTGAAGCGTTTGTCGCCTGTGCTTAAAATCAAGAAACCTGTTCAACATTTTTCTTAAATGACTTATTTTATGATCAGCGCGCTGACGCGCTGGTCTGCACCGATGACGTCCACGCAGTTGGCCAGCTAATTGCACTACTTGCAAATGCTTTTAATTTCCAAAATCAAGAGAAAGCTTCTATTTTTAGGCAGCCAGCTTCTAATTAGACGAGAGTTGGCCGCAATCAAAAGTTTGCTCTATTCACCACACCGCACGCTAACAGCCATTCACCCACACGCCGGCCAATAAATGTAGATTAATGATCGCACTGATCACAGCGAGTGTTCGCTGAGTGCGTCTATCAGTTGGCCATTGGGTTCAGCTTTTTAATGAAGTCGTCGCCGGCGGCCAGTGGCAGCTTGGTACTCACTTTGATTTCACGCGGATTATACGGTTTGCCGTTGTGCAGCCAGAATATCTCGGGACGCGGTATGCCGCCTATAAGTGCTTCCAGCTTGATCTTTTGCCCAATGCGCGCCATCGCATTGGTCAGCGGTATCTTGAAGTGTGGCATTTCTGTGGGCTCGAGCGCTACAGCAAGACAAATTTAAAAGCAAAAGAAATTTTGTGTAAGACTAGATTTGCCATGGAAGAACAAGAGTTACAGTTGCTACCACTTTCCCAGTCGTGTTACTACACTTTCGGATTAAAAACTTCGTCAAATCAAATTTTTGGAGAGAAAAAATTTCCATTGATTGCTTACAAAAACAGTTTCGTAACTTCATTATTTCTAGAAATCACAACCCTTTCACTTCATAAAAAAACGCTTAACTATTTCAAAAGGACAGCACTCCCACTAAGTCCATAAACCTAAATGGAAATCTATTCTTTCTTTTTCTTATACTCACGTTCCACTATGAGACTGGCTGAGCAGTGTTCAATGCCCGCCGGATTCGAAGCACTGCACGTGTAGATGGCATCGTCCTCGAGGAACACCTCCTCGAATCGCAACGTCGCCTCGCCGTTGTTGTAATTGATGATATAGTCCGGCGAGTCGTCAATGCACTTGTCATTCTTGTACCATTGCACAGTGGGCAACGGATTTCCGGTGACAACGCACGCGAACTGGAACGAGCTGCCCTCGGTAGCATTGCCGCTCTCCAGGAAGCGTACTATGCGCGGCGGCACCATTTGCACCTCGGCGGCGTTTTCACGCACCGACAATGTGGCCGTGGTGTCGGTGGCGCCGACCAAATTCGAGGCGCGGCAACTGAAGCGCGCCGAGTCGGCACCAAATGTCTCCTCGATTACCAGACGACATACGCCCTTGTCGTAGGTGGTCTTGTAGTCGGGATTGCTCTGTATGGAAATGCCATCCTTGAACCACTCGACAGTGGGTTCCGGATTGCCGGTCACCTCGCATTCGAAGGTGCACTTGTCGCCCTCGCGTATGATGGCATCCTTTAGGGGACGCGTGAAAAGCGGCGACACGTAACGTATTTCCGTAAAGATTTGATTGACTTGTATGTCCTTGCGTATGTTCTCCGTGACAATGCGCTGATGATCGACCTGATCGCGCACTGTCTGCAGCCGTGCGAGCTCATCCCGCTGTGATTGCTCACGCAGCGCCTGCAGGCGTGACTCTTCTTCGCGTTTCACTTGCTCACGTATGGCCTGCAAACGTGCTTCTTCTTCACGCTGTGTTTGTTCACGCAGCGCCTGCAGTTTGGCCTCCTGCTCGCGCAATATCTGCAGACGTGCTTCCTCTTCTCGTGCGACTCGCTCTCGTTCGGCCTGTTCACGAGCAGTTTGCTCACGGGCCGCTCTCTCTCGTTCCGCGTGTTCACGAGCCGCCTGCTCACGCACCGCCTGCAAGCGTGCCTCCTCTTCGCGTAGCGCCTGTTCACGAGCCGCTTGCTCACGCGCCGTTCTCTCTCGTTCAGCCTGTTCACGAGCCGCCTGCTCACGCGCCGCTTTTTCTCGTTCGGCCTGTTCACGAGCCGCCTGCTCACGCACCGCCTGCAAGCGTGCCTGCTCTTCACGTAACGCCTGTTCACGTGCTGCTAACTCGCGCGCTGCCTGTTCCTTTATTTCCCACAAACGTGCCTCCTCCTCACGAGCCGCTCTAGCCCTAGCCTCGGCTTCACGTGCTGCCTTTTCACGCTCAGCCTGTTCACGAGCTTCCCGCTCACGTTGCTCACGCAGGCGCTCCTCGTTTTTCAGACGCTCTTGCACTATGCTGATGTCGGACTTTAATTTCATGAACGATTGGAAGATCGTCATGACGTCATTATACAATGTGGATACTTTGTTCATGTCATGTGAACATTTCGCCGCATTGTCCAGCTTCTCGCGCAACGGACCTTCGCGACTGCCCACATACTTCTCGATGTCGTTTACCAAATTGGCTGCCTCCACCGGATCGCGCAGATACGTGATCTTCTGGGAGACGCTGTTATAGAAGTAACTGATTTCGCGGTATTCGGCATCAATCTGCAAAGGTGCAACAACGATTTATATAAGTAAATAAGTGTATATAATATCGGAATGCATGCAACAGCTCACCTTCTCAACGATCTCAAAGAAATCAGTAGCCTTATTGAGTGAATTTCGTTTCTGCTTCACTTGATCCTTGAAGTTGCGCCATTTTTCGTTCAGTTTGCGTAATTCATCATGCACGTACTTCTCACTCTCGGGATTTGTGATGAACAGTTGTTGTGTGGTGGTCTCGGTGAATTTGTCAATGCGTTTTTCCAGAAGCTAAATGGATTGATATAATCGCTTAGATAATGTCACTCGAATAATAAATATAAGTAAAGCATTTATTTTATTTTGTAACATGCTTTTTTTTAATACAGGCATGGTTCTGCTTAATCATACTCGAAGGCATTTAAGCTAAATCCTAAGCTTCGATATAAATAGGTGCAGAGTTAAGTTTGTTTCAGTGCCAGGAATTGCATTCAACAATTATTTTTCACAGCGTTTTTCAACTCTTTTTAAATAGGACTCCATCCGCCCACAAAGTAACAACACCACAGCTCAAGCATATTTCAATATGCGCCCACATTTCAGCAGACTTGTCAAAATTGTGAAAGTGCACACGGCAAAAGAAAAATCACTTTCGAATGTATTTAATATCTACACGACAATTAAATGGATTTCTTGAGTTTCTAATTACAAATTGCCGACAGCTGCTGCTGTCACTTCAGCAGAAGAGTGCAATTCCAATGCGCTCTCATACGCATTTAAAAATACTACACTATTTCTTCGATCTCTGCTGGGACCCAAAGAGATCTTCTATTCAGAATTATGCACACAAACGCGCTCAAATGTGCTGCCAATGTTGGCACGAAATTGGAAATTATGTGGTCCAAATTTGAAAACTCACCACAATGCAAAAATCTGAAAACTGAAATCCGGAGCAAATGAACGCAGGAGCCGGAGACGCATTTGTGCGTATCATCGCACAAGATATCTATATACTTTTTTCATTGCATTTTTATTGATGATATGTTTATATTTTCACACACACACGCACGCACACATACATACATGGAAATCTCAATACGGAGAACACCCACAATGCTGGGGATGTGGGGTATTGTATGTAAATGTGCAATAAATCTTGAAAAACGTAAAAAAGTTTTGCGTAAATATTATCACAAATACAGGGTGTCAAGCATGTTGGCTAGCAGAAAAAGAAATGGAAATTTATTGCGAGTGCATAGTAAATGAGCATGTTGACACAAACTGGAACTTTTGGCTGGGCTTATGAAAGTTATTTTTGTATAGGTATAGCACAACATATCTTTCAAACTGTATCTTAGCTTTTCCTATATTAAAGTACTTCTTGCCAGTCACAAGGTATCTTCCAAACTAACAGATAAATGTTTCACATTTAGTAGAAAACACTGTACAGATAAATAAAGTTGGCATTACTTAATATTAATAATATTCCACTGCTATATGCCAACAACTCTACATAAGCTTGGAATGAGGAAATCGAGTATGTAAGTAATGTATCTCAACAGTTCTATTCTGAACCGAGTCACAAAAATCACATTTCGATATTTGCTATCAATTGTAAGATTTTTTGTATGATCAATTGTATGGCGAAAAATTTAAATTTTACATCAAATTATTTGTAGCACATATCATGAATGCCATTATTTCTTATTAGTATATGCATTTCTTAAAAAAATTCTCTGAAATTAACAATATAAAAATTTCAAAAAGTAAACAAAACATTTCCCAAAATGAAAATGACGTTAATGCTTATATTCTTCTATATTGCTTTGTTGTTGCTTTTCCTTTTTGCATATTACATATAATATAAATATTATTATTCGCACGCGTACGTGTACTCGTTTTTAACAATTTAAGTCACTAAAATATTCGCTTTTAAATTTATTATTTTCGTTGGCAAATATGAAAATTTCCTGATATTCAGTGTTTTTGTTTGTTGTTGCTTTTCTTTCTATTTAAAATACTATTTAAAATGAGGCACATCAAATGTTTACTCAGTTTTTCATATGTGCTTGCGTCATGCCTTTTGGAAAGAAACGACAGTGAAGAGTAAGAAGAACAGAAAGAGCCAAAAAGAACACAGAGAAATAAATAAATGAAAATTTGCAATTTGGCCAAAAAAATAAGCCGGAAATTTTGGCGAGCCACAAGCAAACATATCGGCAGTGGCAGGCAGTGGCAGGCGGCGCCTAACGATGAAAAGCTCTATCGAATAATTAACTATTGATTGCAGGAAATGACATGATCACGGAAGAGATCGGCACAAATGAAAGCACTTGTTGTGATTGGCCTCACATGCGAGCATATAACAAAAGAGAAGTAATACCTCCAGCGGATGTCGAACGTAGCCCCAGCGCAGTTGATGTGCGACGGGTATCAGAAAAGTGGGCATTGAGTTCTAGAAAATTTATGCAAAAGAGCGTTGATTTCGGCAACATTTAGAACGTAACTTGGAGGCGTGACAGAGCTTAATAGCTAGAATACATTTGGATGGCTAAAGTATTACGAAAACAATTTTTTAATGATCGCGATCTCGATTCTGTAACTTTGCTCGATCGAAATTTTCACTCTTTCAATTTGACTTAACTCTTTTTGTGTGGCCTGCGCAAAATGTTACTTACATTACTAACATTAAAGCTCGATCAATCAAAATTGGCGGTCGAAATAATTTGACGTCACTGAAATTGAGAGCTGTTGATTTAAATGAGCTGGAGTTAAATCCTAACTGGCACACAATTCGATCACGACATCGAGAACTCGATAAAATTCTCGAACAAAATTGAGTTTCGAGAAAAGTTCGTTTTAGTTTATCAGCGTTGCTATAAGACAACGCCAAGGTAATTTGGGCTATGATCGTTTGCAGCTTCGACTACTCATACGCCTGGTAACGCGTCTGCTCTAGCTTATACTTCAAGAACACATCATTTGCTCGCACTATTTGTACTCGTATGCACTCACCTCAATTGTGCGCTCGAAGTACTCAAAGGCCAGCGAGGTGGTCTTGGCCGCCGCCAAGCTGTCGATGTTCTGTCCATTGATCTCGTCCAGTTGCTTGCTAACACTATCCAGACTGCGATTGATGTCGCACAGATCGGACTTGAAATGCTCCAGCTTCTCCATGCGCTCCAGCCGTGACATGCTCTCGCTGTTGCCGGTGTCGAAATGAATGCGCAGATTCTCCAGCAGCTTCAGTATGCGATCTGTGTCGATTTCGCGTGCGCCCGGCGGCTCCAGCGCGCGCACCCGATCGATCAGCAGCTCGGATTGTGTGATCAGCGCTCTAAATTTATCCATGCACGAATCGCGGAATTTCTCGTGCTCGGCTATGATGCGCTCTATGCTGCCGATGCTGCTGCCGCCGGCATCGTTGGACTGCTGTTGCAGCTGCTGCTGCCGCACAAAGTAATCGTCGATCTCGCGCCGCAACTGCACGACATTCTGCAGGAACTGCAGCACGCTGTCGAGCAGCGTGCGGTAATCGTACTTGATGCCGTCCAGCTTGGACTTGAGCGTACGCAGATTGCTGACGACCTGCTCGATCTTCTGCAGCGACTCCTGGTCCTTGGTCTGTATGCCGAGCGTGGTGAGTACGCGCTGCTGTATCTCATCCTGCGCCTTCTCAATGTCGTTCAGCACGTAGCTGAGCTTGTCGCGTGTCGCCGTCTGCAGGTACTGTGCGTCGATGGACGGCGTGGTGAAGACCGGATACAGCTGCGTATCCACTTTGGTCGTTCTTGTGGCGGTCTGCAAGGAAATTTACGCAAAAAAAACACAATTTTCAATTAATTTCCAAAATATTTCAGCAAATATTTTATAAAATACAGCGGATTTACCTCCTCATTTTCGCTCATGATCTTCTCGAGTATCACTTCGATTTCACGCTTCTCCGCTATGTGCGTTGTCCAATTCTCTAGACTGCTTGTTACATCGACCTGACGCTTACTGAATCCGTTGAGGATGTCTTCAACGGCTGCTGCTGAGGATTGCGTCTCGAGATATGGATCCACAATCTGTGTGTGTGTGTGTGTGTGTGTGCGTACGACAAAAATAGAAGAAAAATTTGTTTTGCCTTTATTTATTTCTTTTCTCAAAATTTTGTTTTAGTTATGCTCCAAGTGAAGAGAAATGTATCGAGCGAACAGCGAGCGTTGAGCAGCGGGAAAGCGTGCGCGTGCACAAAGTTTTCAAGTAGAACCAAAACAAAATAAAAAATTGAAAAAATCGAATGAAATGAAAATCCAAAAAACAGCGAAAAACTTTTCTCCTTAGCGAATCGCCCATAATTTGCCCATTGAATATGCTGAGTTATGTGCAGCGATGGTGCTACGAAAAGCGGGAACAGCCTGCCATATAGCCGCTTATTTATTTATGGAAGCGAAGCAGACAGAACCAGCTACAGACAGTATATACACTCGAGCTGGTAGCGTGGCGATACTCTCTGCTGACGAAGAGAACAAGCACGTCGGCGGATTTTATTGTAAAGGGTTTTGAAGCTTTTTAATATATATTTTAGGCACTTGTGCAATTTTTAAGAAAGTAACCTAATACTTCTTCTTCTCCTAGCATATTCACTAACATATTTAAATGTACAGCAGCTCAATTAAGGCACTATTTTTCTAAACGACTAAGCTTTGAAAAAAATCATCGCTAGTTTGCACATAACTTTTTCATCTGCTATATAATTCTATAAAAATGTATTCAAATGGGACCCAAGCTATACAAAACCGTTTCCTGCAGGGTTTCGGCTTATATTGAAAAAAGTCACAATTCAAAATATTATATGAATTAGTAACTTTTTCTTTTAAGAAAATAACAGCTACCTTATTTTAGCGAAAGCCACAAACATCATTATTCAATATTTATATTTCTTATTTAACATTCTATATGTGTGTTTTCAGTTGATAATTTTGCTACAAAAATGAAATAATAGCAGCTACAATCAATTGTCACTATAATGTCGCCAGAATAGCTGCTAAGCAATTGCGATTGTCACAGCGCCAGAATCGAGCTGTAAAGATCACTTTCTGAAAACGAAAAAGTATCCCTCGGATGGCGTAATTGTGCGCGCCTTTTGCCAAGCCTGTACGCCTTTTGCCAGTTCTGCACAAATGCAGGAAAAGATTTTATTCTTAGCTCTACAAAATAAGTGCATTTCCAACTGAAGCACTGGCGAAATTTACAAGCTACCAACACCAGGCCAATTGTCCATTATGGAGTTAGGGCAAACAATTGTGCGTAGTATATTTATAGAGCTAGAATTTCTCTATTTCAGCCGGCAATTGTCAGTGCTGGCTAAATTCACTCAAATGCATTTTTAAGTGTAACACATACATGCATACATAGCACATAAAGAGTGTATGCACACTTATACATGCCATAGGCTATAGACAATATGTGCGTGTGAGAAATGTATGCACAAATTGTCTGAAGTTTAGGGAAATCCTTTACTAAATTTTCTCGCTCTGATTTTTGGATATACATAAAATAATTTTTGCTTTTTCTTGTATCTGCCAATATTCTCACATTATTCGGTACACTCTTTTCAATATTGAAGTGGCACACCCATTAATATGCGCGTGTACGTCGCTTTTGGCATATCGTTCGCCAGTCCAAGACATACAAAATTAATTGGAAATTATTTTCAGCTCAAATACATACGAACAGGCTGCATGTGAATTGACAGATCGTAGCAAGTGTTTACTGCGAAATAGATACACTGAAAATATTTTCGGCCTTAATTGCAAGTAAAAATTATTGCTTTGAATTGTCTGCAGAATTGTTCCATTGCTTCCATTGAATTTCATATTTGGAATTGTGCTCTTGCCAAAGTCTCAAAAGTCATAAATCGGCATTTAAAAGCATAGAATAATAAATACAAAGGACGATGACACTGCAAAATGTTTGCAGAAATGCCAAAAATTATATGAGAGGCAGAGCAAAAAGGAAACGTGAGCAAAAAATATCAGGTAGGCAAGATTCAGTCAGCGATTGAGTAATTCCCTATGCTAAGTAAAATCGGAGCAACTATTTAAACTGATTTATTTGTATACTTTTAATGCTTATATAAAAAAATTCAATTGAAAAGATGCTAAATCGAATATGAACTTTTGATTGAAACTGGAAAAAAATTGGAAATTCGTATGCTAAAGAAAATGTTCAGGGTTCAAAGGAATTTCAGTTCTGACTAATTGCTACTTTTTAAGATTGGCTATAGTGTTACTAAACAACATACAATTTTTGAATAATTATGTTAAAAACTGATGTTGACATTTTTGCAAATCGCTCTCATAAGAAAAAGAGAGATGTAGCTTTCATTTGTTTCTTTTGTACTATGGGAGAGAATATCAATTGAAGTGGTGATCAGCGGTGACTATAACGTCAGTATAGTGCTGGAAGTTTAAAAACCAAATTTTATAGAAAATACATTTTTTGGTGTGATTTTAACTTTTCTTCATTTCATTTGATTTGCTCAGCGAGTTTGTTGCAAATTTAAATAAAATATCGATTTGAATATATCAGGGCCAACTCTGTATGTAGCTAAAAGTACTCGTAAGTTAGCCTAGCCTCTATTAGAAAGATGTCAGCTATATATGAATTTTATGCACTTTTAATTTTCGCTCGTTTATAAGCTCTCCTCAATATTTTATGCAGAAATTGTTTTTCTAATAAAAGTATATAATTTTTGTACTCTGCTTAAATGTGGCGAAATAAACAGGAGAGCTTCTGTGCACAGACATGAAAAACTCATTTCCATATAAAAATCATACGACGCAGGATCTTTCCGCTCAAAATATTCAGTTTTAAAAGTTCACACTTTAAGGTTACTCCCATTTCTCTAAAACATGCCCTTCGAAAGTTTACTTTCAATATTTCAGCTGGCAATACTTGATGAATAACCCAACTATTCGCTGGGATTCGAACGATCTGTGTGAAGAAATTAATGAGAAACTAGAAAATAAAAAGCAGCACATGCAAGCGATATCAAGCAGTTAGTAAGGAAGCATGACAAGCAGTTGCAAAATTTCGAAATGTTAACAGAGAATTCCAAATCTGTATCAACTACTATGTAAGTACTTATTAACTATATTTTAAGTAGCTACACACTTTCGTATTGATGAATCTCTGTGCTAGTATCTTCAGCTTGCTGTAATCGCCACGAATGTGCTGCCAGGTTTCCTGCAGGAACTGCAACTTCTGTTCGTTGGGCAGCTGCGTCAGCTGCCGATCGAGATTGTCCAATTGGCTGGCGAGCTCATTGGCCTTCTCGAAGAACTCGATGAGCAGTGAAACATAGTCCACGCGCTTAAGCACCAGATCCTTCAGTTCAATCCAATGCTTGTGCAAAGCCTCCGCCTTGCTGTCCACGTCATAGCGCTGCTGTGGACTCAGCGACTCCAAATGCGCTTTTATCGATTCGAGCAACAGATTTATAAGTTCGCCTTTGATCTGCAAGCAAGAAGGTAAAGATTCAACAATTTTTGAATGAATTGGTAGGGTGAAGCGAACAGCCTCTGCATACCTCCAAGTCCTGCATGAGTTCGTGATGCTGCAACAGGAATTGCTTGCTCTGCTGCAAGTCGCGTCCCATGTGCACATGCTGCTGCAGATACAGCTGACCGGAGGATCTGAGCCACGCCAGCAGATCGTTGTACTGTTCGAGGAACTCGGCCAGAGCACGCTGCACAAGCTCGTGATCCTTGTTGCTCATCGAGCAAATGCTTTCGATGTAGATCTTGCGATTTTCGATCTCGTCTAGCACACGCTTAATGCCTTGTGTTTCGGGCTGGGTGCGACCCACCTCGTCCAGTATGCTGTAGCCCAGACGCAGTGGCTCCTCGGTGAAGCTGCGCACATCGTGCTCCACCTTCGCGTACATGGCGTAGCTTTCGGGCGAGTTGGGCGGCAGTTTCACATTCGACAGCTCCACCTCGAGCTTCTCCAGCACGCTCAGCGTTTTGCCGGCCTTGGCGAAGAAGTCGCGCGACTGCTGCAGCCAATGCTCGCGCTGATCGACCAGGTCCAAGTGATCCGTACATGCGCTCAACACGTTGTAGGCGCGCGCGCAAGCCTCGTCACCGTTGAACGTGCCCGAGCGCTGCAGTTTCTCTTTGGCGCGTGTGATCCTCAGCGCACGATCGCGCAGCAACAGCGCTTGCTGCTTCCACTCGCGATAGTTGTGCAGCGCATTGTTCGCCGAGTGCTCGCACTCGCCCAGGCTGAACATGGACGACACCTCATTGCGCTGCCTGTGCAGTGCCGCTTCCAGTTCGACCAATTCGCGTCCCAACATCGCCAAGGTGAGGCACTGCTCGAGCTGTGTCTTGCGCGTCTGCCAGGCCACCTCCAGCACATTGCGGCGATCGTGCAGCGCCTCCAGCCAACGCTCTACTTTGTGTACAGCTCGCGAGGCATCGCGTTTGATGTGATCCGGCCGTGTGTCCAGTGTCTCCAAGTTGACCAGCTCACGCAGCTGTGTCAGCAGCTCGTTGCCGTCTTTGAGCGCTGCCATCACGGCCGTCAGCATGTCGATACGCAGCTGCTTGATCTTGTTGAGGAACTCCTGCACTGCGGCCACCTCGAGCGGCACCATCGTGTCAATGCACGCCACCTCCAGCTGTTCCATGCGCCGTCGGCATTGCGCCATTTTGTCGTGGAACTGCGTGCACAGATGCAATATGTGCTGGCGATCGTGCAACAGATGCAAAATGTCCTGCCAGATGACGTTCAGCGTGTCGGCCATGGCATTGACTAGTTCGGAACTGATGCGTTTGCTGGCCAGCAATTTGTCCGCCTTCAGCACGAATTCTTCCATGGGACCGGGTAGATCCTACAAATCACATGCTATTTAAATAGATATCGACATGTGGCGGCAAATTGTGTAACTCACCTGTAGATTCCTGAGAGTCTCATCGTGATCCTTTTGCATGCGTAAGGATTCATCGAAGTTTTCGCCGAGTGTTGTGATTTTTGGTTCGAGCTCGACTACTTTTATGTAGATTTTGTCCGGACTCTGAAAAGACGAGTGCATTTAGCACATAATGCAAGCAAAGTGTTGTTTCGTTATGTGAAGATGGAGCTAAGATATGAAAGGGTTCAACCTCAATAAAAGAGTATTGTTGTTTTGCTGCGGCATAAGTAGTCGAGGGTTGAGATTAAAGGAACTGTTCTATTAAACTGGGAGCCACGAACTACAGTAGACTATCATTGAGAGATTTGCTAAGTGAAGCCGAAATCTGTGGTGTAGGGACCTAGATGAGAAGTCTTCTCTACATGTGGAGCGAGGAACCGTAGCAGACGATCACAAAACAGGGGCAACTACAGAGAATCACTCGTTGCGATCTTAAACTGTTCAAGCTTATATTCCACATATGATTCAAGTCATTAAGAAACTCGTGCTTTCGATGGATTCATCAACAACTTGCGCTCTATTCTAACACACCAATAGCTTCAAATATCTTTCGATTCATCTCTACAAGCATTTTTAGTGCAACAGTGTTACGTTGAGACACCAACAAACTAACGGTCTCTGCAGCCATAAATAGCGAACACTGAACTTCATTCGGAATCGAGGAAGCACATTTCTGGCAACAAAGTTGAGCAAAATGTATGCTAGCCAACTTCGCCTGGCATTTGCTACCAGCACTGGAAGTGCCACTGTGAAACCTGCTGTGAGCTCCATGACCATGAACGCGCGCAGACTCGCTGTCTATAGCAGAAGCAGTAGCAGCTGCATTCCTGGAAATGTCATAGTCGCAGCCGGTCGTCCGTCTGTTCGTGCGGCTGCCGGTCTGGGGCACGCTCTGTTCGCTTGGCGGCCGCGCAGAATGTGTGCGATTTTTGATTTTAATAAATTCATTCATGTCGATGCCGCGCGAAAGGAGCCCCGGTCTGTGCGGATGATTGGTCAGTCATGTTGAGAACATTGGCTTGTTTGCGCGCAGACTTCCAGGCGGAAAGGCCACGTTCACACTGGGCATCAAATGTTCTTTGCAGTTTTTGTTTGTCATTTTGAGAGAGGGAGAGAGAGAGAGAGAGAGCGTGCATTTTCAATTTGCAACACAAAAAATATTCATCTTGTGATTGCTGGTGCGAATGTGGCCTTCGAAGTCAGTAGCTGAAGTCCGATAAGGAACAGCTGGCATAGAACTGGATTGCCTGCAGTTTGCCCAGCTTCGATCGCTTTGCACTGAAAAGTTGTTTCTTTCTCTCATGAATTTTCTTATGATTTGCTTGGCAATAAACATCAAATATTTCCTGGCATTTTGTGCTATTGTTTTATTATAAATACACTTCAAGCGAAAAAGTGCCACCGACGTGCATACCAATATATTTACATATATTTTATTATCAAAAATAATATTGCAGTGTATGAAATAGTGCAACATGTGGCAAGAACCAGCAATGTAAGTTTTGCAGTTGCCTCGATTGATTTCGTTCAGGTTGCATTTGATCTCTTTAAAGTGTCACTAAATTACTATACGCCAAGCAGTTAGCCAATGATGATAGCAAGGTGACAGGCATTGACGCGCTCATTCGTCCTTTGCAAGCCGAATTGCAAGCTGCACAAATGATAAACGTGCAGGTTTGACTTGCGGCATGTGTATTTGTTCCGAGCTTCAAACTAAATGCAATATTTTGCATTTCTAGAAAAGACGCCACCGCCTGTACAAGTTATTCAAATCCGATGAAGCTGCGTACAACGATGAACTCGACAAAATGGGACTTCTCATTTGGAGATAATGTTTCTTTTTAAGTTATCAAATCCTCCCTTTCCATAAGCGAGTCACAAAGAGAAATATATTTTCCGTATGAAGAATTATTATTTGAATTAACCAAATTGAAAAAGACGATTTTGCAGGCCAGTGTTATGGCGGCATAAAAAGCGAATTCAAAACAAAACATCAGATTCTATTTTCATTCAGAAAACGTTTTCAATAAATTAAATTTGCAGTGAAATGTTTTGCAAATCCAACTTTTATTTTTAGCTAAATCAAATAAACTGATTTCAAGAAAAAAGCGTACGCATGACTCAGTTCGTGGGCATATGCTTCCTCGACGAACAAAAAGACAAGCTGCCAATTGGCATGGCCTACTGGCGGTTTTATAAACAATGTAAATAAATTTAGTGCATTTGAAACTTTTACGACTGAACTTTAACACTAGAACTAACAACAATTGTCATATGCCTATTTAAACTAACCCGGTTCAAATGATCGACTTAGTTGTCAGCATAATCAAATTTGGAAAATAAAATTATAAGTTTATAAGATAAATTAGATTCAAAGAAATTTAAATATGTATATATATTTCATTTAAAAATTGAAAATTGAATTGGTCATTTTGACTGGGCCGTAGCTCTAGTGTTAATAAAATTTATTGGTATTTAAAGAGACTTATGAAAAAGCGTTTGTTCCAAAATTTTTGTATGAAAAAATCTTATTTAGTTGGAGAAATTGCTTCATAGAGCAACGCCATATGGTTTCATAGCGACGCAGGACATCGAAAGCATCGCAGAGACGCTTGCTCATTACAATAAATTTTTGAATGGCTTGCTAAGAGATGGACAAGTGCTCGGTTGCTGACGCCGGATCATGGGTTCAAATCTTAGCATGGCCTCATAACATCTAATTGAAAAAATTGTTTTTCAAATTGTTTCTTTGCAATGAATTGGCAAATTTTCGAGAGTATACTTTGCCATGAAAGACTTCTCAATCCGTTCAGTTATGGTTGTATGTAGGTGCCGTTAATTTGTGCTTGAATATAAAGAGCACAAACAAGTTGAGGCGAGGCCCGCATGGGCTGAAGTGCCAATTATTTAATAATTTTTTTTTTTGGAATAAAATATTTGAGGCCCGTAATATTTGAATTGTCGCAGTAGCGTATTAGCTGTCTCATACCAAGCACAAACAAAATAAGAAGCAATTTGCAGCGTCAATCACTTTTGAAATTGCCAAGTATTCAGAGAGAAATTGCTGTTAAGCTGCACATAAAAAGCTAACTTCGTGTGATTTATCCTAATAAATTCATCGCCATTAAACTCATTTCAAATTATGATTTGTTTCTTTTTTTTTCACTATGCGCAATTGGCTGCTCACAATTCAGGCAATTCATATGCTGCATGATGTGTGATGTATGTGTGTGTGTGTGCTGCATGCCACATGCCTCACGCAACACGTGCTGCGCAGCGAACTGGGCGCCTACAAATCACTCTGCTGCAATGAAATTTTCACCAATTAATTTTGAGGCAGAGAACGATAAAGTAAACGATTTGATCGGGCAGCCGTCTTGAGCAGGGCCAAAGTGAAATTGTCAGCGCTTGCCGCCATAAGCCGCAGCAGCCGTAGTCGCAGCCCACAGCTACACAAGACACAACCGGCTGCAGTCGGAAGCACTTAAGCAGCATTTTGCGCGATAACAGATACAAAATGCATGCATGCCGTAGAACGATATTCGATACAGAAGTGCTATGTTAATGTTGTTTGGTTGTTGTTGTTGTAAACAGTGTTGGCCAAAGAGCAGTTGAATAAAAATAAAGTGTTGCTTGTTTTTGTTTGATCAAATTTTGTGTGTGATTTAAATTTATTTAAGTCAATCCCTATGTCTAACTTTTCATCACGCTTGTGTGGTAGATATAAAGATATAAGCATATATCTAGATATAATCTGGAATAGTGTATCAGCTGTTGCGTTCGTAGGCTTTACTGTAAATGGCTGTACCTACTACGAGTAATTATTTGTTTAAAATTAAAAGTCCCTACTGAGGTTTTCTGACAATAATCGGAAATAGCTATATAACCAAGCACATGTGAGCAATATTTCTAATTATTGTTGTTGTATAGTACATGCTTAAATTAATTGCTATATGCACAAAACAGCTGTTGTCTTTCTATTTGGTGGTAAAGGTGCAGTTAGTGCGGACGTAACGTATCTTTTCATAAATTACGTCTGGACTAACTGAGCTACTTAACTCACTGAACTAAACTGTAAATAAAGCTATTCAACAATCCGTCATTCGTTTTTATAATAAAGGAAATTTTTTTACTGTGCCTTTGTTTACATTTTCAATGTTATATATTTTTAATGTATGTATTTTGAACAGCATTTTATTGCCAACACTGCTGGTAATGTTCGATGTTGTTGTTGTTGTTATTGTTGTTTTGTGCAGCATTGTATGCTATCCCGGTGCATTGATAAAATCAAACTCAAAGTGAGGTCGCGGTCGTGATTGCGGTTGTCTTATTCCGCGACGCGCTCAGCTCCAGCGCAGCAGAGAGACATTCGGACGAGCAAGCGTCTGTGGTCAGCTTAAGCGCATGCGCAGCACGCAGCAGCAAACGCACGCGCAGACAAACAGACAAAAGTTTCTAGGTGCAGGGGTCAAGCAATTATTTACCGAAACACTGCAGCAGCATCTCTCTGCCGCAATCATGCACTCACATCTCTAAGCAATCGCGTGCTGCACTGCCGCTGGAGCAACGTGAAAGATCAACTGACAGCGGGTCACTTAACGCCAAAGTATCCCAAGCATCTAAGATGCAGATCTGTGGTATACACAAATGCGCCTGCGCACACACACACACACACACATTGACATACTTTGAAAATAATATGCCAGCAACAACAAATTGTTGCTGCAATTTACGCGCAATTGCACGTACTTCTGAACTTTTGATTTAGCTTATTTGCTCTATCGGCACACGCAAGCACTCTACAGTCGGTCTGCAGCAACATGCAACAACACTTTACAATAAGGGAGAAAATTTCAAACGTGTCTTGGATCGTTGGGTTACTACCCTATTCCAAGTAACGTAGTCGAGTTGGCTGAAGTCTCTATTCCCAAACGTAGAGATGGCCGACTTTTCAGTATAGGTTAGGTTAGGTTAATCTGGCTGCCTAAGAAGAAAGCCACGCATAGACCCTGTTGGGTCCTTAGCGATACCAGTTAGAGTTCCGCTTAGGAGTTGTCAAAGTAGTGATCTGTCACAATTTGGGTGTGTTTCACAAATATCCAAAGAGGCTTAGTACCTAGTTTCGAGATCTGTTCGAGCCCTTTTTAGTATAGTTTTGTTAAAAATTAATTTTTGTGGTAAAAAATTCAAATTTTTGATTCGAATTTAGATAGTTAAAAAATATTTGTAGTCACATATTCTACTCTTAATAATTGGAATCTATAAGGGCAGACATTTGTAACTCTATCATCAGATTTCTACTTTACAGAAATGAGGCCTAAGTTAGGTATATTAATATTCTGGGAAAGAGTTTGTTTGTTGTCCAGTTTTGAATAATTGAGTTTTTTTTTCAATATAACTGTAGAACAAATTAGTTTCAGATCCTATTGATTTTTTTTTTTAAAGTAATGTGTGCCGCTTGTAGCTTACACGACCCCCACTTTACATTAATTTCATATAATTGAGTTTGCGTGCCTGACAATTACTCTTGTTGTGGCAAAAAAAAAAACGCCACGGCGCGTACTGGCAGATCGTTCCTGCGGCGTGTCGATCGTTGTTGTTGTAGCATGGGCAAGTGGCAAAATGGCAAATTGGAAGGGGCAAAATGCAATTCTGGGAAATCATAACAAGTTCTTCGCTGTGGCATTGCAACAGCATCATTAATCGTGCTGAAATATTGCCGCTCTCTCACCCTGCACCGGAACATATTCGAAGGAAGGCAAAGCGAAGCAGCCGTGGCGCCCCAAAAAAATCGATGGGAAGCCAGCTTCACAGTGCGTTGCACCATAATTAATGCAAGTATGCAAGTATGCAAGAGTGCTGTGAAAAAAATTCGCTTTACGCACATGCACGCTGTACACTTTGTTGTAGGTTTAACAGCTGCAAGTGCGACTCTGAAAATCTTTCAGATTTCCGATGTGCACAAAACTGTTCGGAAAGCTGTTTAATCACACTTTTTGTCGACAGTGCGGTTTTTGAAAATCGTTCCGATTATTTGAATACCGTTGCAGTGCTGAGGAATAGTACAACATTTTCGATTACGTTTTGTTGAAAACTTTAGTGCGTTAGTTTGTATTGTCGCCGTAGCTCAAGGCATAATTATTCTCTCCCTCTGATGCCGAACGTCCTTCGTATACATTATTATTTTGTTTAAAAAAGAATTTTCCTTAATAAAATTGTGTAACGGCAGTTTTGAACTTGAACACATCTGCATGAGAGATTCTTCGCGAGAGAACAAATCGTAACAAATTTAAAAATTCTTTATGCAAATTTGCCAATTAAAAGTGCATGCAATTTTAAAGAGTTTTTAAAAATTGGATGTAATATTCGATGCATCTACAAAAAAATTTTGATTTTGTTGCCCAGCGTTATAATATGTTAAATAACGAATTTATGAAGTGACATCTGTTCTTTCTTTTTGGAAAACTTTTATGTGCAAAATTTACGGCCACTTTCAGAACGCAACATTAAAAAATACTAGCAACATTTTTATGCGTCGCCTGGCAGAGATGCATCATGGCTGCTGTGCGGAAATTTTTTCAAAATGATAAAAAAAAATTTTTTTACAATTCAAACTAAAATACATGAAAAGTATAACAATTTTATGACAGCTTGGAACAAGTTAATTTAAGGAAAATCCATTAAAAATCTTACTGATTCGCGCTGCTTTTTTGAGCTTCCTCGTTTGCATGGCCTTAAAATGCAGCTCAATAAATTCTTGATTGCCTGCTTGCTTGCCTTTGCAGTAACTGGCACTTGCATTGATTGCGAATTCCAGGTTTTATATCACTCATACCAGCTCAAACACACACACACACACACTCAAACACAACCGGCATCTTTATCTGAATAGCGCAATTAGCGGGAAGCCATTCTATTTCCTTCTATACTCGCGCGCTTGCTGGCTTCTTGACTTTTTTGCGCGCTGCCAGCAGTCATTCCCACTCCGGAGCTCGGGAGTGCATTTCACTTAGCCGGGGTGCGCGGCCGTCTTCAGATTGCGGCAGCAGCTTCAGCTTAGTTATTCGCTGTTTAGAATGCACATTTATGGGCTGCACGCTCAAAATGCCTACTCATGTGCGTGTGTGTGTGTGTGTATTGCACACACATATACATGCGTGTTTGTGTGTTTATGTGACTGAATGGCCAGTGAAGTGCCAGTGGCAATTGGAGCGCGCTGTAATGCGATAGGCGTGGGAGTGCAAGCTGTATTGATGCCGGTCTGCCGACTCAAATTGACTTTAAATTTTCCGTTTTTTTGTAAGTTTATGTGTTTTGTGCTTTTTGGTACGGCATTCGAGCATTTCGTTAATTTGTTAAATTGCTTTGAAAACACTTTGTCAAATGATCATATCAATTTAATTGGTCCAAATTGACGGCAACGGCGCGTGCAATAAATCATTTTGGACACTGTGAAGTGCCCAAGTGCGCCCACGTACAAAACGTTTACATGTAATTTACGACTTTTTATTGTAACCAAATAAAATGTCAGCAACGACGTTGTTCTTATTTTGGCTACAGTTTTACAGAATTAACCAATTTCTTCTATAATTAGCGCAACAGCCTAGGCAAGAACTTCGAACGTACTTTCTTGCAATTACTTGAGTGTACATTCTATATTTTTAGCACCAGTTAACGGTGTCTATTTTTTATACATATATTTTATTCTGTAATCGAGTACCAACGACTTTCATCGAAGCAAAGTATGAGAATTCATTGCGAGGCAAGGCGCTACATCAAGAGAAATATAACCGATGGTTAAGTTATCAAAATGTATCTTATCTCCAAATTTGAATATGAATTATTGTCTTCACGCTGTTTTTTATATAAAATTTCAATGAAATTTTTGGAAAAATTAAGAGCACACCAAAATATATTTTTTTGGTCGTACTAAACTGACGTTTCACGGTGACATGCCGAATTCTATTGTTCATCTTTAACAGTATGGTAGGTATATGTAGCAACTATTGACTCAAATTTACGACATAAAATTAAAGCCATATAAAATTGATAGGAATCAGTTTTAACCTTCCATTTTTTTTAACTTGAAACCGTACTACTTGCATATTCTTTTTTTTATGAATATTAATCATAGAAATTGCATAATTTGATATAACGACTTCCTGGCATTGACATTACGAATATTTATCACCAGTTGGCGCTCACTTCTGCTGTAAATTTGAAAATATAATTACGCCTTCAAGTTGTTATGACATTTCAAGAAAAATATCGCTCATTATTGTTTACGAAATTACAAAATTGTGAGCAGCAAGGAAAGTAAGATTTTAAAATTTTGTAAAATGAAATAAATGCTTATGAAATATTTCATCAATCTGCAGCAGACAAATACGCACGGTCGAAACACAGAATTTCTGATGGACAGATTACGATCAATTCTGAAGCATGTCGGCGCCAATTTGCTCACATTCGCAAACGCGTGAGTATTTGGAAATCGCTTGAAACAGTTGCGAGCTATAATACCGAATAATATAAACATTATATCAGTTGAGCTGTAAACAAAAATCGCAAATAGCTCGATCAGCATGTGGCAATTATGCTGCACGTCTTACGTACAATTTAAAAATAACATCTTACTTAATACCCTTTTTCGAGGCGAAAAGAAATGTGTGAAAAAATACGCAGACATGCTACAATGCCGCAAATCCACAAATCCAGTTCGTTTGCATGTATTTGCATACAAATTCCTTCGCTCGTTTGGGCTCAAGTCAAAAGGCGTAAAGCGTTAAAGTATGCAGTGAATGGCTGAAAGTGTCGTTTAATGATATTTGACATATGCACACAGACTGGCCACTACTGGACCACTGGAGGCTCATTCAGCCTGAACAGGCCAGTTTGCGGGAGTGTAGTTGGGAATTTCTGCCAAAGGGGAGACACATCCAAGCTAGAGCTACCAATAGCATCAGTTTTGTCATGTATAAAGTAGTGGGGTGGGAAACGGGAAACAGCTAAGAGAGCCTTAAGTGTTGATGAAGAAAGGCCTAAATTAAAAGCAGTCGTGCCATAACTGCCAAGAAAGACAGCTTTAATTCTAAATTTACAACCCGAAACCTTGAGCTTGAAGAAAATCAATAGCTATAAATTATAAAAGAGGTCTAATAGAAACATATAAGAAACTTTAAGCAGTTTCTATGTATGCCTCGCCCCCCTCCCCCCTGCCATACCACCTACAATTTCAGAGACCACTCTTGCAGTTGCACATTCCGTTCTATGCATGAAACATGCCAGCAATTAAATCCAAGCGGATAACAAGCGGCGGGAGGATTATTATCTCGTTAGCCGCCGTCCGACACGATGCAAGAAGGGAACAACGCCAAGAGCGCAAACAAGCCGCAGCTCTTAAGCTATGCTGGATGAGCTGCTGCGTATGAAATCCTGTTTTATTTGCAAAGGGCGAGCGGGCGGGCTGGCAGTCTTATGGTATGATCTCAGCCGTGAGATTTCTGTTTAGCCAAAGATGTACGCGTGTTGCGTGGTTGTTCTTTTAAGCCATGCTGTTGCCTGTTCAAAGCACACCTGGTTTTGGCTTGTCGCAATTTTCCAATTATACCAGCGCAGGCTTGTTACATATTATCTTGCACAATTATCGGCAAATAGCTCTGCTTTGTTATATTATTTGCTGTAATTTTTGTTGGCTACAAAGGGAGTGCTATAGTGGAAAGTTTTTTCCCTTCAAGAATTATGAATGCCTGGCTTATATAGTGGTGTTTACACTAAACCCAATAGAGAGCAACATAACTCCGAAGAGCAGTCGAGTTCTATGTACAATAAAAGACTACAACGATATAACCAATTCTATAAAAACTTTCTGCGACCATCAGTAGATTAAACTAAAAATTCAGAATATGTTCCTTTCCATCCTACATATCCCATATTCAACCACTTAACTTAAATCTTTATTATTAGCAGCAACTTTCTTACTCTATCATGTCACAAGAAGTGTTTTGGCAGTTTTAGAAAAAATTTGGAAAAAATGTCAGTTACTACAGTTTATCATAGAAGCAACGACTTGAGTAAGAACAATTGTCTCTATTTTATTCAAAAAGCGCTAAACTCCAAAGGTCCATTGTGGGAATTATGCAAGAAGTGGAATGTGAATATTCTTGTTGTGCTTAAATCATTCCCGCTTGTTAGCGACATCTTTCTTTTACATCTTTATATTGGATTTTAATAATTATCACATGTTTTTGCAATAAAATACGCTTACTTCATAAGTTGCATATTTTTCTAAGAACGTTTTTATTTGTCAATAAAACACAATTGCCTTGCAGTCTCAATACTCGTACCTCTAATTGCGCATAAATCTTGAGTGCTCGTATGTACCTGCCAGTGAAGCGCCTTCCGCACTGTAGTATATGAACGATCCGTCATGTAAAGCCGTATTTGATCATTTCGTCAAACTCAGACAAGCGGCGGCGCACACCTCAATGCGTATGCTAAACACGTTTACGGTCTAACTGAAACTTGATCCATATACGGTCGGAAAGATGACATCACTGCAGAACATGACCGTAAGCTCGCCGAGCAGTGCATAAATTACGCTGCGGCAATTAATGAATATGCAAATGACGAAATTCATATTGCTCGTAAATCGACAATGAAATTAAGCACGCTAATTGCCAATTCCATAGCAGCAACTGTTGGCGAGAAGAAGTAGCCGAATGTTGTAGTCTGACACTGACAGTTCGCTGCAAAAAACACCGTTGAATATTCAAAAGTTCATTCCTTGCTAATAATTGATTGCCGTGTGCGGCAGATTGACGCGAAAAGAGAGGCACACCAAAATCCAAGAAGAGGAAGCATGAGCGCGATTTTTAGGCAGTTGGGTGGGTGTGCGCGAAACGCATTATAAAAGAATTAAGGCGCTGATTAACTGTCAGTGTTGACAATTGTCATTGTGTGTGTGTTCTTGTTGTGGTGTGGCCGTTGAAAATAACGATGATGAAATCAATTTAAGAAAAAAATACACTATTTTTGCACAAGATAAAAGAAAATATACTTTTGTAGGATTATCCTCAAAAAAGATTTTATGTTTTGCGCTGTTTATAAACAAATTCTGTTGATGCTAAGAATTAAGTCATCGCAGTTTGAGGTAAACAACTTTGCTGCATTTATAGATGATGTTTTGTGTTTAAAGTTGAAGGTGCAGTCAAGCAATGTGCACACGTAAGCATGTGTAGGTGCATGCAAGTGAGCTCACATCCTTATCATACACATTTGTAATTCTTATAACTATAAAACTCGACGAGAACATTTCAAAGTCGTCGTTGCTCACAAGCCTATACAAAACGAACTTTGTCTAGAAGCATAGATTTATAAGTCCTCCTGCTTAGAAAAGTTGGAACACCGAACCTAAACTATTGCTTATATTTTCCAAAAGATTTAAGGTTCGGAGTTAATTTTATAGTGAGCCCAAGCGGCGCATCCATGGGGATTGCAGTGTTAACCTCCCTTCCTACCAAATGATGTGGTAGGAAAACATGTTAAAAGGTGCTTTGAATAAATTAGAGAATAGGAGCAAGGGTGTCCTTTATACCTCCTCTGGCGTTCAATTTTCATTGGAAAATATCATACACAAAACCAAAATCTTCGCAAAATTTTTGCCTGAGTGCACCGCTGATCCGCATTGATCACTAGATAAGATATATAAAATTTTTGTCACAGCACAATTCAAGGCTTTTCAATAGTTATTTCAACTTCAAATAGCTACCAGGCAATACACATATTATATCTAAGATTTCACATGAAAATTGGCATAAGCATATTCGTTAGCTAACTTACGATCGGAGAAGACAAATCAGCATTAGCATCTCGGTACAACAACCTGCACAAACCACATTTCCATAATTCGCTGAATATTTCTATATTTATCGTTTAATTTATATTCAACCATAAGCTCGTATCTGCTATTAATTTTCAATGCCTTGATTGCATCTTAATCGTTCGTTTGTAAGCTGAATGCATCTGGCATAAAAGCTCATAGCCACATTTTACGGTCGATTTCATTCGTGAGCTCACCTTTCCATGCAGCTAATTTAATTTAATTCAATATTTTTATAATTCTAATTTTGTACTTTATGCAATTAGTTATGCATGCAACGCAGTGTTCTCATTTTGTTGCATGTTTTTTGTTATTAATCATCGGTAATTATGAGACATGCCTTATTGTATTTTTAAACGCACGTTGATGTCATGCATTTTGAGCAGATTTTGGCAGCTTTCGAAACTGGTCCCAAACGAATTTCATACATTTCATTTTAGAGTGTGGCCTTCGACAGCCACGAATTTCGTAGATGTGACTTTTTGTATACGTTTTATTTGGCGCATTTGTACGCGTATCTTTCTCTTCTTTTGTGTGGCCGTATTTTTTATGTGCGCAATGCTCTCGTTAACCTCATTTTTGCTCGCCGCGTTCTAAGTGGAGGAGGGGCGCAGGAATTTCAATTATTTTGCTTATAAGCGGCATAAAGCGCAGCTTTTGATGAATTTGATTATTCTTTTGTTTAGTTTGCGTAGAAATACAATCGTGCCAAGCAGGCACGTAGTAAAGGTGTGGACGAAATCGGTTTCAAAATCGAATAAAAAAAATCAAGATAAGCCTTCAACTGTACGTAACTGTATATGCTGACTCTATGCGCTGCAATGAGCTACGACTTCAAAAACAGGCACTCGAGAATTCAGTATCATGTACATAAATAATGAAAATCTGCTCAATTCTGTTTGATCTCAATAAACTTCATAAGCATTTATCAAAAATCTTGCCTGTTTTTCTTTACTTAATTAATTCATTTAATTGCCACTATGTCAAATATATGCAAAGATTCGAAAAAATCGATTATCATAGGCCAATCAATCTGCAAGTATGCTCAAAAATATTTATAAAATTGAGCAACATTTCGAAAGAGCATTATGCAATGATATACATATAAGTAGAGCAATGTTTTTGTTGCATTTTGTAGCAACAAATGCCAAAATCATAATTTTTTGGCAAAAATTTAAAAATAGAAATTACACCATAGAGAAGTTTGGCCAAACACAAGCGTATTTTCGGTTCTATTAAAGTAGCTGAAGCGCTTGTATATTGGCACACAATTTGAAAAATTTAATCTTCATACTTTTCTTTGGCATTGTGCGTGCATGATTTGAAATTTCGGCACACATTCAAAAGTCGGCGCCAATAGACGATTTAATTTTTTATTATAAACTGTATTGCACTAACTTTTAGTGCAAAGTCGAATTTTAGTTGTCTAAGTCTTGATTGTGAAGATGTTTAGTTAAAGCGTTGAGAAAAACACTGCCAAAAAATGTTAACATGTTTCTTTAAGCAGCTGAGAGTCGTAAGAGCTGTTAGTTAGTTTAATTTCGTATAAAAGTGGCAAGTTGTTTTCTTGAGTTGTTTATCAAGTGCAATCTATACAACAATTCAAAAAAAGATAGTCGTTTGCATAGCTTTTCTACATGATTCGTTAAGACAAAAAAGTCATATTTTACATGATTGCAGTTAAAAATTGGAATTAAAATGTTGGAGTTGTAAGGAAAAATGTTAGAATTTCAAATGCCTTTCGATTTAAGTAATTCAAAGCATGTGAACTTCAATACAGCTCAAAGTATCAAGTAAATTTCATGTGCAACACTTTCAATTGCATACAATTTTTTATATAGCTTCTTCTTCTTCTAAATTGGTCAGTAACAACCCTTTAGCGGATTCTCTCTATGCACCCCTGCTATATGCGCCCTTTGTTATATAGCAAGCGCCTTAAGATGCTAACCTTCAGATTTGCAATAGACATATGTATGTATGCTACTTGTATAATAAAAATTTACCAAATCTAACAAAAACCCATACAATTTTCAATTCAATCTGAACTCTTTGAAATGCAATTGCTGTTAACGTACACGATTTGAAACTAACAATACGCCAAAATGACCCTGAGTGTATCCAAACAATTCCGCAACATGTGTGAAATCAAAAACACTTTTTGCCTTTACCTTTTTTTTGTATTTTTTTTTTGTTTCTCTTCGTGTTATTTTCAACGTTTTTTCTGCTTCCATTCTACATTTAATTCGATTTGCCTGCCATTTTGCTGGATTTGTTGAGAGTGATGTCATTCTTTTATAGTTTGTTATTGTTACGGTTAAATATTTGTTCTGCATGTTATGCTTTTAATTGTTGTTTAAATAAAATTTAAAAAAAAGTTAATTTTAAGAGCGCTAACATTTGATAGAATTAGTAGTAGATTGGATAGGTACGTTTTTATATCGATTACAGCAATTACTTGAAGAACTGACAATTTCGGAGAAAAGTTTTGTCAAAGTGAGCCCAACTTCGTATTTATACCTGACACGTGACTTTTTGGTAAGTCAATTTTTCTTCAATCATATTATCAGAGCTCATATCGGTAGCTGTCAACACTGGCAAACTGCATTAATTTGACTCTCGCATTTCGACACACGCCAACAATTACGAAATGCCAAATTGTGCATACTTTTTTTTACTAAAGCGCCATTCAAACTTTTCACTTTTCATTGAGGCTGCACAATTTGCTGATTAAATTTAAAATACAGCAATATGTTTTCATCACGTCGCACTGCAAATGGCTGAACGACTGACGTGCCGACTGACTGACTGACTGTCTGCCAGATGAACTGAAGTATTCAATTTCATTTTGAATGCGAATTGAGTTCATTTAACAATGGCTTCAATTGAGATGCGCTGCGACTTTTGAGCGCTGTTTGCGCAAGTGACAATTAAACTTTCTTTTCTTCGTTTCAAATTTAATCAACTTTATTAAAATTTTTCTTTAAACAAATTTAACAAACTATAATGCTAAGAGCGAAAAGTTGTGTTTATAAATCATCTTTTAAAATTTAACAAAATTTATTAAAAATTTTGCATTTAATAGAAAATTTTGCAATTTAAATGAAACGCATAGAATGTGATATTTTTCTCTGTAATCGAAAATTGATTTGTAAAAATGGCAATAAAATGCTGTAGCTGTTGCATGACGCTTACGGCCAGCTGACTTTCGTTCATTAGCGATGTTAGTTTGCAAATATTGCATCGTTGCATGTAAACATGCAAGATCGGAATTAGTTGCTCCAAGGCTAATATGCCGCACAAATTGCAATGTATAATAGACACGCATACATACAAGCATGCAAGAGGCAGCAACTTTATTTTAGCACTTAGTAGCTGAAGCTTATATTGCATGCCGCAACTATGGACGAGACGCTAGTGCCTACGCACTGTATAAGTGCAAATAAAGACGCTCAGACTCGACGCGAAATGCACTCAGCCAGCGTCGCCTTTGACGCATTCAATTGTCAATCAAAGTGCGGCGCACAAATCCGATTGTCATTTTGCGCATTTGCGGCAGAAAACGATTTCGCATCGGCGCATGCGTACATAATGCATTATTTTGACAGCTCGATGTAGTGTTGCAAAGACTTTCACATACACACACGCACACACACATGTACATGCACCATCGGCGTGCAGTAGTTTCTACGATCCGTCGACTTGTCTGTCGCTCTATGACTGCCACTTTGGCAGGATATCAAATATAGGGTTGCCAACAACGCAAAGATTCCGCGATTCAAATGAATTTGGCAAGCTTCAAAGAAAGTTTACAAAAATTTTGCAAGATCGGTTGAACATCATTTTCTTGCAAACAATTTCTCGTTGAAAATATTGCTGATATTAGTACTGTATGGAAAAATTATAAAACCTTAAATTATTGCCCAAATATTTTTCTTCAGCATAGCATCTATGCCAATGTTCATCTTCTAATATGAAATTTATAAATTATTTGATTTCAAAAATGCATTTGCTTTTCTCTTAAATAATTGTTGTTATGAGATTTTTATCTTATCCACTCGGCCGCAATATTAAAAAAAATTAGATCATAAACTTCGTAAGGTAACAAAACTTTGGCACTTTGAATTCTTTCAATTTAAATATCGCTATAGATCCTCGATTTTTATCTCCCTTTTCTTAGAAACAAAATTAGCTCGGTTAACCTTCTCGACAACTATTATTAAAGACTCGCTACCATTTCTACATCGAAACGATATTGTTCTATTTGATAGGTATGCGTTATATTTTCCAAAAATTTATACATACTTGAAAGAAATTTTTGAAATAACGTAAAATTTTAGTCGAAATAATTTTTTGCTTCAAAGCAGGGAATTCTATTGTAATACATAAGTTAGCATCCCTGACCAAGAGTCCCTTCTAAAAACAACAAAACTGCGCAGCTCAAAGTCACTGCACCGCGTTGCATGTTTAGATGAGATAGGCACGGATAAAGAGAGAGTGCAGCGCCTGCGCGCTTGCCATTTCTGCAGCTGCGGCGTGTTTGTGAAAATTTATGGCCATGTCTAACGCATAAATATTTTACATGTTTTCCGCACGCTGCGGTGACGAACCGGCATACAAACTACGCCAGGATTTCTGAAGTTAGACTGTTACAAACACACACACACACACCAACGAATGCATGTATTTGTAAGTGTTTCGAAGTAATGTACTTTGTGCAGTTTAATGGCAGCCGACTCCGCGGACACCCACTCAAAGCCGTGAAATTTTTATCAATTTGAGATTTCAAGCGTTCGCCGCAAACTGGGCAGCAAAATGTTTGAAGCTGGAAAGCAGCTGCTTAAAAGTTTGCTGCCTCGCGGCTGCTTGCAAATATTGCATATGTATTTTAGATATAGAAGACAATTATAAAATTACAAATTTTGGCAACACTTTTGGCCTTACAAAATTACAAAAACTTCTGAAAAGTTCGTATGATGTTTTGTTTAAAAAGTTTGCATCAGTTTCCTTGAAAGCGCCTCATTTAGAAACTTTTGTTTTTGCTTAATTTTGTATATTTTTTTAATTTTATATACACTATGAAAGTTTGTATTCGATGTGGATTTCTGCTACTTAATGAAAGAAGGAGAAGATATCTTTCTATTTTTTTTTAATTTCGAATTCTTTATAAATAGGTTTCGAAAGGGAAGAAATTCATTCGACGATGATTATGTTGTTTTTTGGCAGACTAAACCAAAATCAACATCGTCTGATAACCTTTTTTGGGTACGCTTATGAAAAAGGTGCCTAGTTTATTACAAAAATATTACATTTATTAGTTTACTTTTAGTAAATTTAAACTAAGGTACAGTGTGGAAGTGTAATTTTCAAACAACTTACATACAATATATATAATGTATGCAAATCATGATTCATATTCGGCCATATTTGCTCACTCGAGTAAGACCAAAGTTGCCTGCAGAGCTTCTTCAATATTGGCACAATTAACTTACGGCTGAATTTCAATTAGCGTTTGCTACGGCGCCCACGCTTGAGAGCGTTTCAAAGTCGCCAGCTGTCAGACAGCTTTCCAGCACAGCTCTAATGAGAAGCAGGAGCTCGCTGCGAAGAAGCGCAAGTTTATTTTGTGGCATGCGAAAAATGCACGGCAGCAGCGAGTTAAGGCAGGCACAACTACTTCAGGCAAACCGGCACACCAGCACAAACTGGAGCAAAACGCCACCAAATCGGTGGCAAGCTGTAAGTCAGAAACCATTTCAAGCGGAAATCAGGTCAACGCCAACGTCGGCTGCTGCTCATACCACTTCCTTTTACATCAGCATACAAAAATAGACATTAAAACAAGCATGTTTCTAATAGTCTGCAATTTTCCGTATAAGAAAATCAATTTTAAATAAACAACCCACACTTGCCCCCTTGCCAGAAAAACCCTCACTGCATAAACCACAGCAGTTCCAGATACATGAGCAATGCGAGCACGCGCGCCAGTGGCACGGTCCAGTTAGAACCATCTTTTGATGTCAGTCTTCTTTTTACAAAAAAAAAAATTCTTTTTTACTTCTTAATTACTTGCAGCAAATTTATGGCGTTCTTGCCACAACAAGGCGCAAGAAATAACAAAAGCAAAAAGAACTTATGAACAGTAAACAAACACACACCCAAGCAAAATATACACGTGTATATCTTTGCTATCTAAGCGTGCATATTACAAAAACAACAACAATCAGCAACCACAAATAGCAGATATGTGTACATTGAGATACATTTTGTAAAATGTTGCAAGAAAAGATACAATGGTAAATGTGGTATCTACAGTTTGATATTTCGGCATTAGGCATTTACATCAATTAGCCAAAAGCAAAAGACTACACGCAGAAAGTGAGCGCAGACGTAGGGGTAGCGCGATAGAAAATACTACTGGAAAATCGTATAAATTCTTCTCTGTTCCAATTTACAGATTACATTGCTCTCGCCTGCATTACTGTGAACATATCCTTCGATTTTGTAATTAATTAACAATTTTCAAATTTTGTTCTTCACTGATTGATGCCAATGAAAATATTGCATAGCTAAACTATTGTTTATTTGTATGAAGGCATTTTAATGGTTTAACGAATGATAGTGTGTAAGATAGTCGATACTAGTCTTTAGTATCCCTATGACTATTATATACTAATGTTATTATTATTATAAAAAGTTTCCTTGAAAATAAAAATATTTGGAAAAAAAAAGAATAATTGCGCAAAATTTCATGCATTTCATAATTTATACTGCTTTAGATTTAGTCGTAGCAATTTTGCTATACCGAGCAACATTTTTGAATGAAAACATTTAGCATCTAATATTATCTACAAAATAAACGCATGGCGAGTCTCTTGTAAAACTAGAATCGTTCACTAGACAGGCTAGATAAACAGAAGGAATTGTGGTCGAGCGTCCCTGGCAAATCCCAGGCACACCTTCCTCTAGCACTCAAGCTTTGAATCCCATTCTACTTTGTAGAGCCAGGTGCAATTTTTTAAAAGCCGGACAGTGTTTGGAATTGAATTATAGAAAAACAAAGCAGATAGGCTTAGTATTTAAAAGTTCTTTGTATTTAGAAATATGTCCTCGAATAATTAGATATGATAATAGATGAGAGCGGCAGCCCACTTGTGGAAATCCCCTATAGGTCATTTGAGATCAATTATAATATCGTAGGATGTCAGTTCAAATTTCGTGCGTGTTCGATGCATTTTGGAGCTTACTGTGTAGCTTATCTTATTTCTGTGGACCGAGTGTAGAAGTCGCCTAGGTTTTTGAGCAGTGGAAGCTCACAATGAAGCGTGTAATGCTGCTGTTGTGGACCGATGATAGAAGAAGCGTGGCAGGTGAAAGCTTAAATTTGTTTTTCATCTATAATAATAGAGGAACTGTATTCATAACAGAAACTAGTTAACTGCAGCAATCTCAAATGGCCATTTATTTTTGTTTCGAGAGGCCAAAATTTTTTACGAAATTGTAAAGCAAAGAATTCGTTTAATTAATGAGCTCTGAAATAAACGCATTTTTTTGTAAATGCTTTTTAAAATAAAACCACTGCGAGATGCCGAGCTCTAACAACGAACAGGTGTGCGTGTGTGTGTGTTTGTGCTGCTGTTGACTTGTCCGAAATTTGTTTACTTTACCGAAGCTTTCTTTTAGCACTTGCAAGTGTCGAGCGGCATGGCTGCCAGCGCAGCAATAAATCATTTTCGAACATTTCAATGGAAACTAAACGCATAACAAATTTTCCGGCTTTGTGGTTGCTCACACCCGCTTGGCATATCTTTACAGTTGCGGCTCTACCAAATGGCATGGCCAACGAACAGCCTGTCTGTTTTGACTTAAGTAGGCACCTCTTTGGCCATTTTCTTGCAACAAAAAACTAGCAAATTTGCATAAGTTTCAATGTGGCAAAAATAAATTAAGCAAAATTTGCCGAAAGAATAGAATAAAATTGCGTAAAGCTGAATGAAATGCTGTGGCGTTTATTTTTAGGCCGAAAGGCATGTGCGCGTATTATTTTGCAAGGAGCTGCTGCACAGACACTTTGGAACATGTTGAAATATGCTTCCAAATTGTTTTCATGGAATTGCTTCGATGTACCTACGTGGACGCGTATTTTTAGTTTTAATTGCGCACATATGGAAAACATTAATTTTACACAAACTTTTTATGCGCGCGTGTTGGTATGCGCTGTTGGTATGTATGTGTACAATGGAAATTTGAAGATGAAAATTTTTTAGAAATTTAAATTAATATAATGCCACATTTGAGCGCATTACGAAATTTCACTGCAAGAAAGTTGTGTACAAAAAAATGCTATTCAATATTTCAAAAATTTTTTGAGTTGATTTGAAACGAGCAGCAACTACAAAGGCGAAACGATGGCACTAAACTTTGATAGCCAATGGTTGCGCCCTCGAACGCGGCTATTAAGTCGTCGCAGCCGGCTCAAAGCGTCTATAATTATGTCCCTTCGCTGAATGTGCTTCCGAAGCTGTTGTTTTACCTTCTGCTGCTGCAACCTTTTGCTGTCGACCAACAACTTTTTCATATGTATGTATGTATATGCCACACATGCGCCAATGCAGGTAGCATAACTTCAACATTTAGATACTGTATCTAGATACGTTAGTGTGCAATGCAGATATGCCCCAGGCTTGTAGCCAAGCCGTAGACGCCTTACAAAACGACCTTGAACTTTTTAGTTTGCTTTGCTGCTTCTTCGGCTGCTTCGCCCATTGTTGCTGTCGTCTTTCTAATTGTTCGTTCAAGTCTCTTTTATAATGTTTACTTTACTCTAGTTTTAAGCAAATTTTGCTTCGCATTTTAAACTAAAGCTCTTTCCCCGAAATTCTGACACGTTTTACGAACAATCCGGCTCAAAGTTGAAACAAGTTTGCAACTTTGTCGCTTGGCGGCTTCCTCGATGCTCGATTTAGAAACCAGTTTCTATTCCAAATTTATTGGCTTAAATTTTTGCTGAAATTCTTTCAAGCTGAAAGTAAATTTTAGTGCGTCGCAATTTGCACATTCAGTAAACTTGAAACCGTGGAACCTTGAATAGCTTGAGTCGATTTTGACATACAAATTTATGTGTTCTTTCAATATGTAAAAGCAACTTTTAAGGCGTGTAGCAGAATTAACAAAAAACTGTTAAAACTATACGAGTCTTTCGTGCTCATACAATTTATAATAATTTGCAAAACCTTTATGTAGAAAAATTTCAAAAGTATTTGCTTGAAGACGCTTATCAAATCGATTTTCAATTTCGATGTCAGTCAATATTTTCTGCTCTTATGTATGAACAACATTTCCCACTATACTCAACATAGGGACGACAACGCGACTCTTTGATAAAAATGTGGAAAAATATGCAAAACAAAAAAATACTCAAATATCAACTATCTACTATTTTTTTAGTTTTTTATTAACTAAAATCAAAAACTAGTGTATAATATTAACATCTTGTCGATTTTGACGGCATCGATATTTTTCATATCGATATGAAGAAGAGAAACATTTTGATATATAATCGATTTTATTTTAGAATGTACATGCATAGTCTAGTCCCCTACTCCATAGATTAGCATGCTCTCTTCTGCGTTGGCCCTCGACCTTCGCATCGAATAACTTCTTTCTGAAGCATTGAATCTTGTCTGTGAAACCTGTACACATTTTTAAATCGCCGGTGAAGAAAATAGTTAAGAATTTCAAAAACTTTACACCTCCTACAGTCAAAATATGTACACCTCTATGCATGCACGTTAGTACATATGTATATGCGAGAGGTACCTCGGCCACACGAGACACCTGCATTGTGGCAAATTAGAAACTTTTATGGCTTAGCATTTACCACTCCAGGTCACAACACACTCAGCATTTCATTTTTTTCGGCTTCAAATGTCAAAATCGAGTGAAATACAACAAACAATAAATGCGGCTTAAGTGAGCAAAGGTGTACGAGTGCGCGTGGGCACTTAAATCGCAACAAAGCGCCAAGCGTACAATCAACAAGACCGGACCAGGTCAGACCGGGCCAGATATGGTGGGGAGCAAAGCGGGCAGGAGTCCCTAGCCAACGGTCTACGATAGAAAATTTACTATTTACGAGTGTGTAGAGTGGGAACGGGTGAATATGCTGGGACAAGAGCAGATAAGACACATGTTGGGAGCACTCATTGTCAGTGAAGTGCTGTAAATTGATGCGATGTGCTGTGCTGTTGTTGTATGAAAGTGTGTATGTGGAACGTACTTGCAGTAGAGCGACCACCAGTTGTATGGGACCGCAGCGCACCACAATGGTGCCGATGGTTGTGGCGCGCAATCCTTGGCTCACGGCGCTGCCGCCATCATTGTCGGAGGAGAGCAGCGTATTGTGGCCGGCCGCTGACGCCGCCACGACGCCGCTCGGACTGGGCGAAACCGATGATGACATGGTGTGGTAATTGAAGTTGTCATGTTGGCGCGAGGGTGCATTCGAAATGTTCGAGCCGGAGTACAGCGAAGACATCGACGAGTCCAGAGTTCTGTGGCGCTCCATGCTCGCGATCGATGATCGACGCCGACGTCGCTGTGAGTTATGTGCGTGCTGCTAAGCGCCTGTGATGCTGCCGCCGCTCGAGGGCTGCTCCTTTCTATTGCTTGTGCTTGTGCTTGAGTTTGTGTAGTGGGCGTGTTTCTGCAGTTGTTGTTGTTGCTGTGCAACTATTTTTTGCTTTTATTACCGGAAAAATTTTCTTTAGCACTTTACGTTGTATAATAAAAAAGCTGCGTTTCGTTGTTTGGATTTGAGATTTTGAGTTTAAATTTGATTTCCGTTTGTTGCTTGCTCTTTTTCATTATTTACAAAACTAAAATGAAGCATAAAAATTGTTTCACTTATTAATTAAATTCGTTTTATATATTATGTATGTATATGTCGTTTGTTTGAGTGTCGCGTAATCCTTTTTGCCCTTTATAATAAATTGCAAAAATTCGTTATGGAAAATTAAGCACACAAATTTCGTTTCTGTTCGATGTTTTTCCTATTGCTTTATCGTCTGCTTTGCTTTACAAATGCTCGCGCTTTCGCCGCTCTCGAACGTCTGGCAACATTTGCGTTTCGACGCGATCGTCAAAAATGTTTAGCATACGGCATGAAGTCATACCCCAACAGCTCGGCAACGTTTCTGCTCAGTTCTCGACAAATACAACAACAAAAAATTTGAAAACAAAAACAAAAAACAAAAACAACTCAAACTTAAATGCGTACTATTAGCGCGCTACTGTAGCTGCTGCTCATTCTATTCTATTTTCGTACGCCAGAATCGAAAGCGGTGCTCGTCTGAGTTGTGCGAAATTCGTGCGCGTGTGTGTGTGTGTGTACTTTTCCGCTGTTCGTGTTGTAAATCGTTTTGTTTTATGCACATATATATATGTATGCATGTATTTCCAAAAGTTCCCCCCTGTAACAAGCAGCAGCATATGCTGGCGCCTGCATACATATCCGCCAGCTAACGCTTTTTTAATAAAGTTTAGTAATTGATTGCATTTTTGAAAAAAAAAAATCATTTTTGTATTTTATAGTTGATTTCATTTCCTTACTTGCTTTCATTTACTTTTCGTAGAATCTTTTTTATACCTGATTTCTTTGGTTCGATTTGATTTGATTTCTTTGCTTGTTTGCCTTCATTTAATGCCCTACGACAATAAATATCGCCACACACATACACACGCATGGAGCACGCATACGTATAGTTGCACGTATCTACGTTTTGCGCGATCAATGATCGCTGCTGATCAGGCTGAACGGCTCTTGACGCATCGCTAACAATGTCGCTACTTAATTCGCATCTATCAGATAGCAGCTTCGTATAATTCTATGTTTTGCTCTATAGCACAGGCTAATCAGCATGTCTTTTACACGCGTACACGTACATACACACATTTCCCAATTAACCATATTTGAAATGTTTCAAATTAGAAATTTTCACAAGGCTACAAGAGAATATATAAAGGCTTTGATGAATATTTCATGTTGCTTTCAGATATTTTGTGGCAGCGTCCCAAATAAGGGGACTAAAAGGTTTTCTTGCTAGTAAAACTTTTGAATTTTTCCGATTTATAATTCTCAACTTGCTCTCATATGGCTTGATATTTGAAAGGTTGAAAGGAGAGTATGTATATAAATATTTTGCTACTAATTTTAAGCTATTGCTACAAGAATGCAAACAGTATACTTGCAATATTTCAGCCGTAATTGACTGCCAATTTAATTATTAATTTAAGGAAAGTATCAAATAATACCAAAAAACATTGAATTGTAATATTAGACTCCGCCATAATAACGCCATAGAAAAATTCTATCAATAACACTATAACATATTATTATTATTTCACTCAAGTTTTGAAAGCAGACATATTGCTCATCTCTTAAGTAGCTCAAAAGCACTGCCATTGTTCGCTGGGTTGCGCTAGTTTTTCCACAGATTATTCAGCAATTTGCATTTGCTCCGTTTTTAGGTGTTTGTGCAAAAGAGCAAAAGTGCATTTTGTTTAATTGCAATTTTTCTAGCAGGCATACTTATATGCAATAGGTACACTCACACACGCATACGCACGTATGTTTACATGTGAAGTATCTATGTGTGTTTTGTAGATTGATTGGCGCTTTTAGCGAAATTAGGCAAACTTTGCCTTTGCCTGCATTCGCTTTTGCTTGGCCCCCTTTTTTTGTCTGTAGCGAAAAATATTATTCTTGGCCGGTGCATTTAGGCATTTCTATGAATGCGACTGCAGCGTAAAAGTTTTCAAATGGAACGTCTCATTGAAATCAATTACAATTTTGTATGCATATTTACAGAATTTGTTTGAAATTTGTTCCTTTCGTTTGCGTGTGGTTGTATAATAAAAGCGTAAGCATATTCAGAAACTTTGTGCTAATTTTGCTTCGCTAAAATGTTTAGCAGAGAAATTAGTTCAACAGACTGTGTTTCACCTTGTATGTGAAATTATTTTAAAATGGCAAAGAGAAAATGAAATTCGAACAATGAATATCGGCATGTTTTTTTTTAGGAATTTCGGAAAATTTGCTAACTATATTCGATATGCTAGAATTGAGTTATCGAAACGGCTTCACTTGCAAATGGCTTACAGAGCACACAGAGCTTCGTTCGTACTAAGTTTTAGAATAGTTCACTCGTTATAAAATTTTCTGTTCAATTTCAATATTAGTATTGACATTACTTCAATATCAATGGTCTTACACAGAAAGTAGCTATGCCGACTTAGGTCGATTTTGACTATTTTGCATAGCTGATAGCAATATTTCGAAATCTAAACTGTAAATATTTGGTCTAAATCTGGCGAAAGGAAAAGTTCCTACCATCACTAGCACACTAGCATAATTGGAAATAAGATTTATCTATGTGGTGAAATGTGCTTCGAAATTTAATGCATGTAGAAAGCTGTAGATCCTTGATGCTTGGGGTCACAATAGAGCGTCTAGGTTGCAATACGCAATACTGCCAAAATTAATAGAAATTATCATTATTATGCAAGAAAAAATGTCGTATCGAAAATGCTGACATCAGTTTTGCAATATTCCTCAAATTTTCTTATCTTTCAAACTGTTATTTTAAATAACTTTGCGGCTTTTAAATATCATATTCGCCTCCAAAGACGTTTTCTATTGATGCTGCCTTGAAACACTATTCCCCAGTAGGTACTACATATGACGCGCACAGAGCAAAAACGCTTCGAGTGTCAATTTTCGCCTCATTGCGCACATGCGCTGTGCAGGTATAAAAGTCGTTTTTGCTCTGGGCGCGTCATATATACAATATGCCTTTTACTTTAAACAATTTTCAACATTTTTGCTGTTGTAAAAATATAAAAACCTCAGCGCTTCAATAGTTCATAACTACTTTTCAAACATATTCTCCGATGTCAGCAATATGACATTCCCACTAATTATTTGAATTTTGCATAGGAATATTAAGAGGCAAGTGACTATGATGACGCAATCTAAAGCACTCAGCTGAGATGAGTTATTCACTTTGTAATAACATAAAACAGAAGAAGAAAAAACAAAAAAAACCTGTAATAAAAACCACTGTTAAAAGCGCCATTAACCAATGAAAAGCAACAGAATACGTTCTACAGAACTGAGCAATTTCGAGCAATTGCTCAAATATGAGCAACAACTTCGGACAATAATAAATTTGGCTTGGACGCGGTGACATTGAAATGCGCATAGGATGCGAAAAGTACGCGCTGGAATAAAACGCGCTAATGACTTAATTGTTGTATTTATCATGGCAGAGAGCTGAGATATTTTACGGCTTGGCGGTTTGGAGAATGCGAAAACGGCGAGCAGCGATAGCAACAACACACGCGAATATGAGATTTTTGCTTGAGATTGAGGAGCATATTTTTGTATAATTTATTTATAATTTATTATTTAGTTCAAAGGTGCTTAGAGGGGTGAGGCGCTCTGTTCAGTTACAGCACCGTCAGCAAACGTTTGTATAAATTGTATAATGAAAGTAGTTTAAGATTGTACTTAAGAAACACTCATAGCTCATAAATTGTCAAATTTTTTTAAATGTTGCAATTTAATATTAGTTATTACAATTTATATTTTAATAAATAAATAAAAATTTTACATTTTTTGTTGTGACAATTTTTTGCAAATAAATTTGCGCTGCCACACACACGCACAAGCTCTTCACGCGCGCGATTCACAAACGAGACTGAACTGCGGCGCTCGTCGCTCAGCAGCAACAGGCGAGCCCCAGCAGCACGATTGCTTGCGCCAGTGATCGTGCTGCAAAAGTGTAAAAAGCTCCAACAGAAAAAAAGCCAAAAACGATACAATACAAAGGAGGCAACAGCAACAACAGGCCAGCACAACTTAACTGGGCTCTGAGCGTTACGAACGCGTTTCGCTCATAGCTCGTTTTACGTAGAGTCGAGCTGTGAGGGTAGCGTGAATTGACGCTGGAGAGCAGCAACAAATCGCAAGTAAACAAATGCGCCAGATTGGCAGCTGTGAGTGAGCGTGAAGTCATGCTCTGGCCGAGTGCGCGCGTGCAGAATGGCTGTTTGTTCCACTGTGGCGGCAGATCACATCATCAGCAGCGCACTGCAGATACAATTGTATCTCGTCGTCTGCTGTGACTGCACTTGAAGTGCTCTCAGCACCGAATTAGTGCTAAGCTTTGCAAGCGTAGCCACACTGTAAGTTGAAGTCGATGAAGGCACAACAGGAGAGCGGTAGAGGCGAACGACGTACATGTTTATCTAAGAGAGTGTATCTCGCTGGTGCATAAAATCGATTAGAGTATTTCTTTGTTGTTTTCTGTGTGCGGCCGTGGGAGTAGCGCCGTAAAGTGTGCGCAAAAGCACAAGCTGCTCTTAAGCCGGCTACGTCACGGCACACTTTATACCGGCAACAAAGACAGCAACAACAAAAGGCCAATATGAAAACAAACAGGCGCGTAGTTAGTGGATCTGAGGGGTTCGGTTACTCTGAGCTTATTAGAATGAATTGAATTAAATTTTCAAAATTGTAAAAGTACCCGCCGAAAAATGTCTTTATGCAGAGTGAGTTTTTTTTATTTTAAGATATCAAATTTTCTCTACAAAACCTCATCAGGTCAACAAGGGGATGTGCATGAAATTTGCTATTTTTGAAATTAAATCAAGTAAAGCTAATATTTGAGCTGTTATTTTGGAAAGTGTAATAAGTAAATTTTTTACAAAAATGTAGATAATAGCAGTTATAGATAAAACTCTTTATGATCTTTTTATGGGCAAACAATTTTTTGTATAAATGAGATTCTAGTATTTTGAAGATGGAAGTTTTAGCTCTTAACAGTATTGACACTGAGAGTGAAATGTAAACATTTGAATATCTCGCAATAACAGAAAGTGGCCTTATTCTACTTTCAAAAATAACAGTTCATTTAGCTTCCCAGCGCCAGAGGATATTTAAAATTTTCAATGTGAAACACTATTTTAATGCCCATTCGTATATGCTGGGACAAATGAAAACAATTTTACCTACAATCGAAGGTTCATGGTAAAAAGATGGACCATCTTTCATATCGCATGGAGAAAAATTCGTTTTTCACTGCAATTCAAAATTCAAAAAGAACAGATCTGTTTGTCTTGACATCATAACAAATTATTTCAATTTGTCGAAAATTATTTATTTTCGAAATTTCGAAGATCATTTTCGAGAACGATATTGCTTCGATATTGTTTCGATATCATTTTCACATATTTTCAACATCATTTAGCTTACTACATATTTATTTTGCACTCTTTCCCTCGTAAAGAAATGCCGGCTACATACCTAACAGCAACAACAACATGCAGCGCCGACAGCGATCATTTTAGCATTTAGCACGACACGGCGAGCGCGACCAATTCATGATTTCAATTTTGCCTTAATTCAGAAAAATCACTTCGCCGCAAATGCTTTCGCAAAAGACACCAGACACTCGAGCGGATTACACAAGCTTACACGCCGCGCCGCGCCGCGCCGCGCCGCACCGCTCCAGACCACATCGGCGGCTCGGCCGCATGCGGATGCAATGCATTCAAGAGAGTCTCAATGGTTCGCAGACTGCTGCCACTTGAGCCGGCGCAATTCGTACGCGACAGCTACAAGGAGGAAGCAAGCAACTTGCAACGTGCGGCATTTGCATGCGGCGCGCCGGCCTCATTGATTGCCAAAACACATCGTCGTGAGGTGATAGTTTTCGTAGCTGCATCGTCATTATCATCACCAGCATGCACCATTACTAATATTACTTTTATTGTATGACGTTCCGCCTTTGGCGTGCTTTATTAAATTTTCCCTGACGCCGCTATACACCCCCTCCCCCTCCCGCACACTCTTCAATTTTCCATAAATGTTTGTCGCTTTTCGCCATTTTTATGCCTCGATGTAAAAGTCACGAATGCGCAGACGCGTCGTCGCATGGCGCTCAAGTGGCATAAATTGCTTAACGCTGCATTTGAAATTAACAGTCGCCATCAAAATTTTACGGTCACTTTGAGTGTAGCATGTGGCTTCCCTTTGCTATTTGCTTTGGACATTTTGACATTTGTGCATTATCAATTAGTTGAGCTGAGCGGGATTATATGACGATTGGATTGTGGTTGCTAGAACTAATGACATTTTAATGTGCCATTAATTTAATGTGCGTACGCTATGAGCGGTACTTATGCCATTATTTTATAACTGAACTTTAGTCAATAATATATATTTTAAGCTTTAGTTTATAGTTTTGTAGTTTTTTAGTTTAGTTCGATTGGAAAAGAGAGAAAGAGAGCTACTTTTTGTGTCCATAGCCGCCTTGAAATACGCATTTATCATTGATATAAAGATAACTTCTATAGATATAAAAGCTGCTTTGGATGCCATTATTAAAAGTTTCGTCAAGCGTACAATTTCGAGTTCAAAACCTTCCTTAAACGTATGTATGTATGTATGTATGTATGTATATGATATGAAGTCATTGACTTCATTATCAAAGATACTCGGATACTTTGCACGATTATTAGAGACCGAATCTCCCATGGATGGACCAAGTGGACAAAGTCCAAACTATACTTAAAATCATTGACTGTATGCATGGTGGTGCATGTGCAAAGCTGGTACGTGCGTTGGAGACCTGCAACAGTTTGTGATGCCATATTAGAAGAAGAAGATAAATATTAAATAAATTAATCAATACCTGCATATCACTCACTCATAGAAGTTATCGGCAACAAAAATTAATTAATTACAAAATATCAATATGCCACCGATATAAAATAAAAGAAATATTTTGCGAGTTTCTGAAATGATAGTGTTACATCTACAAGATCGACCAATGAATGCCAGCCACTTCCAATCCGTACCGTGTTTCAAGTAAAATTAATTTAACTGCTTGCACTCAAGTCACTGTGAATACACTGACAGTTTGTGCATGTGACCATTGGTTTATTAAAAAGAAAATACAAAATTTTAAGACAAATTAAGCTACACACGCAGAATGTGTTTAAGAATGGTTTATTCAATGCAATCGAGTCATTTTTTAAATCGACAAAGGTATTTTCATAACATTGTTTATCATTACAGAATTAACCATACATTTTCTACATACTCATATTTGTGGCTTCCAATAACCAAACTCTGCCCATTCTTTCTGCCTTTAGTGGGTTAAGAAGATATCTTTTCTGTTGTATACTAAGGACAAGAAATCTTGCAGAAAAATCGCATAACAACGTCACGCCTAAAACTATGCTTAAAACTTTGTTGTTCAATGGTAGTATTTTTCCGTTATAATTTTGAGATTTTTCGCATTTTTCGTTACGTCATTTCATCTGCATTACGTGGTAACAGACCAGACGGGCAAGGAAAATAGAATTATAGCCAGTAAATGTGGAAAATTTTGTCAATTATGTATTTTTTTTACATCTTATAATTAATATTTAATCCACCGTGTTATTAATTAATATTTCAATAAAAAATGTTGTGATTATTATGTATTATGAAGATTCGAGCAAAATGATGAAAACACACGGAAAACCAGCTCGAACACAAACATTGTTTGATTCAAAATGCTGTAAAAAAGTTTTGTCACGCTTGCGAAAATGAAAGCTTTTAAGTAGATGATGCAATTTTGTTGCCAAATTACTATTCCTATATGTATTTGAAACTAGAACTGCCTTTCAAAGTTCAAAGCTCACACGTATTATGTGCCGGCAAAATGCTGTTAAATTGGATGTTTCACAAAATGCACCTTTTTCTATGAGAATTTCTGCGTTACGATCTGAATAAATACTTCAAGAGCGAACGTATAGAGCTCGGGTAAAGGATTTGTCTGCGATACGAATAAATACGATACGCGATCACTAACTGAGCCTTTACGGGGTGCAAGACGGGATTGTCTCAGCCGAGCGCTTTCAGACGAGTGTCCGATGTCGTCAGCTCGCTCTGTCTCCGAGGCGACCGATCGACACGGGCTAGGAATGGGAGTACATCGATTAGACACCCATTACCTACCATACACTTTACAAGTATCGAAATAAATTTGTAATTTTATTAAAATAGATTTTTCATTATAACGTATAATATTTTGTATAATATAAATTTTATAATATTTATGTATGCATGCAGAGATAAAGTTAAAATAAATAATGTGTGTTTAAAATAAATACAAAAGCATTATGTGTATGCATTTAATAAATAAGTTTGGAATTCTCCGTTGAAATGCCAAGATGGCAAGCTTAAACAAAATTTATTTATCATTTTATTAGTTTCTTGAGCAAGCATATACACATTTGTTTTTGTATGCCAGCAATAATTTCGAAAACATTTCACAGGCAGCAACAGTGTGGGCCGTAAAATAGCCAGCGCCGCTGTATATAGGATATATATTTATATATATATATATATATATATATTCAATAGGATCATTCATGCTCATTCATAAATTTTGCTAATTCTTCAAATACGCTAAACTTAAGCAACTACTTGTAAATAAAATAACATATAGAAAAAATAAATAAAATTTTGTTGTAATTTTGAAAATTTTGAAATGTGACATTAACCGCAGCACAGCCAAACAGCAACAGTTCAGGGTTAAGTTCGTGATTAGTAAGCAATGCCAAACGCTTTCATCTTCGTTTTCTGAGAGTTAGTTGCTCTATTCAATTCAAAATGATTTATATTTATTGCGGGTTGGAACAGTTGGAAAAAACCACACAAACAAAAACACACACAATCAAAACACAAAAACAAAGCAAGCAGGCAGAACGTAAAGCGAAATTGCAAACGCGGGCACGGATTCTAGAGGAATCCCTTGATCGTTTGCTTGGTTATGTTCTCGTAATATTTGCTGCGTCGCCAGGCGGCGTTCGGCTTGTGGTTAGTGCGTTGCTGCTGCTCTGGGCTTAGGCTCGTGCAAGTGCTCACCTCCGGCGTGACCGAACCGGTCACCGGCAACAGCTCCGTCAGCACCTGCAGCGACGGCGCATCGGCAATGCAGGACTCCAGCTCGGTTTCCGACTCCACGGGTATGCTTTCGAAGTGTGCCGCGTCGCCTGGAGTGGGCGTCACGCTCTGGCTGTGCAGCTCTTCCACTTCGGCCTCGCTGTTGGCGCCCTCTTCGGCATGCCCGCTTGCTTCTGCCTGCGCAGCAGCAGGTGAAGCTGGCAGCGCGGAGCGAAAACTACGCTCCGAACTGTCGAAGGACATGTTTACAGGCGACACGAGCTCAGGCAAATCAAAGGCATATGTAGAGTCATCCGCTTCGCTGGCATCGAACGAATTCTTGCCCGAACTAATAAAGGAGGACGTGCGTCCCGATGCCGTTTGAAAGGAGGATGAATGTGAGTGCGGCGTGAAATTGCCCTCGGATGCGGTGGCGAATGAGTCGTCCTCGGTGGAACGTGAGTGCCAATCCTGCAAAGCATAACAGAGAAATCATTGATTTAATATGCCAAATTGTGATACTCAACACTGGTGTTTAACTCACCTCGCTGCTGTTGCTTCTCATATGCTCCAGCTTCTTCTCCGACGAGCTCGAATTCGTTTCCAGCGCATCCGCATCGTTCTGTGTATCACGTATAACACCATCCAGTGATTCGGCTAGTTCGGCAATTTCGGTGAGCTTGTGCGAGATGGCACCACAAGCCAAGGCGTTATCGTCGATGGGCTTCACCACAATTGTGGTAGCCTCGGCAGCATTACTAGGCTCATCGCTGCTATGGGTGCTATCAGCTACGGGACTGGGCACATCGGAGGCTAGATCGTCGACTACGACACTGGAATCATTTAACATATTTGCCTGTTTACTTGAGGGAAGTCTATGACTGTCTTGCACAAAATTCTTATTATCAACAACAGACACGGGGGTGGTTTCAGTGGTATTTAGCGCATCAGCACCAACTATTTTATTCCTAGAGCTATTTTCATTATTGAAAATATGCTGAGTAAAAGTATTTTGTTGTTGAAGTGAAGCGGAAGTGGATTGTGGCAAAATTGCTGTAAATATTTTGGCTTCAGCTTGTTCAGTTTTTTCTGGTAAAATAGCAGCTTTCTCACTTTTAACTGTTGTTGTTGTGCCTGTTATATCACTGGCATCTTTTACGCTATCTGTGACTTCGAAATGCTTGGTGCTTGCATTTTTTCCTAATATTCCATCAGCTTGTTCGTCTATTTCACTTCCGGTTGTTGCGGCAACTTCTACATTATCATCAGACAACGTATCTTGCTTTTCAGCTACAGTGTCCAGCACACTTTCAGCATTAAAGGCTACACCGTTTACTTGTACATCCCCCGCTACTTTTCCGTCTATTGGAATTTTCATAACAAATGGCTTTGTAACATTTTCAGTTACAAGTGTTTCATTTCCGTTCGGCTCCGTTTTCATCTCAACATTTTGTACTTCAGTTTCAACAGGTTCACTCTCTGTTCTCTCACTTGTCTGCCGCTCTGCGACGCCATTTTCCATGGCCGCCATGGCACCGCCATCTACTGCCGCTTCCGTTTTGGATTTGGAGAATAAGTTACGAAATCTGGCAAACATTTTCAGCTCAAGCTTATTATATATAGCTGCATATAGTATTTAATCGTTTACAAATCGTTTTCGTTACGCGTTCGTCGCGATGAGTTAGGAAGTGCTCTTTGGAAATCGTGCTAATGTTTTACGTAATTTAGCTGAAGACACACGCGTTTAGGCCCGCTGCCAGCAGAGAAATTTATTTATTTTGGCACTCAAAATGGTTTTCCTGGCTGGCGTGTAACTTCAAAATCAGGGCTATGCCTAAGGCTAGAGGCGGGCACGCGCTCAAATTATGACGACTATTTTTAATGGCGAGACCGTAGCGATTCCGCCTGAAGCCGCTCGTGCTCTGGAAGCGACGGCAGAGCGCACGAGCTGAACGTGTGCTGCGCTTCTTTTATGCTAGACCAAGGCACTAAAACTTAATATGCTTGCTTTGCGGAGCCACACGAGTTTAGGGTCTCTTCTATAAAATTTTATACATATTTGCGCAATTTTTGCCTTAAATTTTCTTTCAATTCGCCACTTGAAAGGCACACGATTTTTGAGCAATGGCGCGCACGAAAATATCAATTTTTTTTTTAGTATTCCTACTGGGAATTTTTTCCGTAAGGCGGCCGGCGTTGACAATTTTGCCTCAACCGGGACGACACGTTGCAGTTTGATCGTTTCGTTTTATTTTGTACCACGCTGGACCGCACACCAAAATAGACTGATTTGCTTTTTCAAAACTTTTCATATGCTTGGGGCCAAGATTTTCAGTTTTCTGAAAAGAGCATTTCAATTTGGAGACGTTTGACTTTTTCTTTTGTGCGGCGTGGCGCGCGGCGGCAAGTGAGAGTGCTTGCTTTATTTCTTCTATTTGTTAAAATGTTTCTGGCTGCTTTTGTCAAGTTTTTAAGTAACAAAATTTTGTATTTTTCTTTTAAATACTTTTGCTGAGTGGACAGACACGGACTGTCTGTGGCATATGTGTGTGTGTGTGTGTGTGTGTGTGTGTGTGTGTATTGCTAACAGCTGAAGCTAAGATAAATAAATGTAGCTAGTGACGTATGTATATTAGCTTTTGTGGCAGCTTTCTTAATTTGAAATTTTTCAAAAAAACTAACAACATGCCGCAAAAATTATAGAATAAATTTTTGTTGAAATTAAAGTAGTAATTTATGATGCAAGAATGTTGCATTTAAAGAAAAAGCACACGCACACAAATACATTGTGTAGATGTATGTATGTATGTTGCTGCTTTAATAATTAAAATGCAGCAAAGCGCACAGTTTTTTTTAATTTTAAATTGATGCACAGCACATTAGTTTGCTGCTTAATTATGAAGCAATCAATCAAGCCAACGCAAATCCATGCTAATTAAAACTGTCTAGTGTACGCATGCATGCCTAGAGCACAACAACAACAGCAACAACAACACAACAACAAGTTACAAGGGCAATGTTGGCAAACAAATGCAACAGCATTTGCCTATAGCACAGTTCCCCCTTTGCACCTCCTGCCCCTATGCCAAAACTGGCTATAATCTCAGCATAATTAATGCGTCTGCCAGAGAGCCCAGTGCAGGGCAAGACCGAGCTGGCAAACGCTTTTGCCATGTGCCCTGCAGCTACAAGCTACAAAGTTGTTGTTGGCCATTATAAGCAATTGTCATTGAATGTCAGCAAAACACTTAAGACACTTCAATTGCTGCAGCTTGGAGTTTACAGTTGGTTCACGTGGCAATATGTGTGGCAGCATTAATATGCAGTAGTTCACGTGGCAGCCAATGCTGGCGCCTGATGTTGGCTGCTTGAGTCCGATGGAAGCAAAATTCAACGACAAATATCAACAGCAGAAAGCTAGTCTATACCCTGCCTGTCTCCCAGCTTTAAGGCTACATCCAGCACAGCAAGCCATTGGGCTTTCAATTAGGTTAGACAAGATCTGAAGAAGCTTGCATAAAGATTCAGAAGGTAATCAAGAGCTCGAAGGCAACAAACCGAAAAAATTGGCATATCATATGAAATCTATTTTCTGAAAATATTTCTTTGCATTTCGCAAAAATAGTATGTATTTTTGGAAAAAGAACTTTAAATAGAAATTAAAGTAAGTAAGCTTAAAATAGCTCCAAAGCTGAGCCTACTAACTGTATAGTTCTTCCTTGCATAATTGATCCTAGATGAGTAAGCATCTTCTTACACTAAAGAAGGTAATCTCAGTTCTAGGTCTGGTCTCTTGTAATAGTCGTACTCACACTAACGTAAATTGTCTTAGTCGTAGGCATAGTTTTGCTTGTACTTTCAAAATTGGAAAACTCATGTATATTCCTTTGTCAAAATATATTGGTTTATGAATTAACTAAAAGCTATAAAATCGAACATCAAATATATAGCATATACTGAAATGTTTTTAAAACCCATAAAAAATGCTGTTATATCATGCTTTGATTGGCTACACCAGAAATTGCATACACCAGCACTCGAACTTCAATTCAAACGCTCTTTTTTGAGTGGAAATCGAAAAAAGTTGCGCTGAAGACCTGAAATTATTTTTCTTGTCACGCTGGTTCCGTTGATAAACCTTGGCATGTGTGAGAGCTAATTAATTGAAAGGAAACTGCTAGTCCCATAGCTTAACTTTCTGGGAGATAAGACCTCAATATAAATACTAAATATCTCAATGTCTTCTTCTGAAGCCAATTTAAAGGTTAATTCCTCAAACAAAAAAACTTGTTTTTTTTCCATTCGGTCCAGAGTTTCATACTTTATGACATATTCATTATAATCTCTCAACTCGATTTACTATACATGGCAATTGGCAATAAATTACATCTCACCATGCTTTTGCCGCTGTCTAGAGAAATCGACTTTACATTACTTTCAGCGAATAGCCACGCAGCTAGAAACCACTCTTGTGTGTTGTTTGAGATTTGTGAAAGAGCACAAAACCGTAAGACATAAAACAGCGCCGTGAACCGAGCTACCAAATACCAACCTCTTGCCGGTGTGTGCATCCAAAACGAAAGGTTCCTTCAGTCGCGTCTTCAGCAGCCGGCCCAGTCGCACCATGCGACCCACTTCCAGCAGCAGTTGCTCGCGCACAACCAGATATTTGCGCAGCTGCTCGCTTCGATCCGGCAGCGTCGACTGTGCCGGCGCATCGGCCACGGGCGACGACTGCGGCGTGTCGCACTCCTCGCTGCTGATGCCGCTGCTGCTGTTCTGCTGCGTCAAGCTGCGCACGGACACTTTCAGGTCATGCAGTTGCTGGCAGTACTCCTCGACGCTGCGATGGAAGACCGCTGAGACGCGCAGTCGCGTCATGTGCTCCTGACTGATGGCCTGCAGACTGTGCCAGGTGCGTTGCAGTCGCTGTGACAATTGCTGCGCCAACGCGTTGTCCAGTTGGCAGGAAACGCGCAGCGCCTGGGAGGCCTCCAGCAGCTGACAGCCGTAATTAAAGATACTCTGCAAAAATGGAAAACAGTTTAGTGATGGCGATATTATCCCCTGTTATATTATCCGCCGCTTTGCACTGTTTCTCTCCCCTGCCGCTTTTTAATGCCACGTGCCTGAAGATTATATAACACTGCAATGCGATCGCGTAGTTCCACTGCAATGCATTTGACTGTTTTGTTGTTGTTGTTGTTTTGCTGATCCAATTGCAAAGTCATTTGTTCGAACTTTATTTTACCTTTCGCCAAGCGATCGCAACATCTTTCTCTTCTTTCACAGCGCTTTGTCGCTTTAAATAAGCTCTTCAAATCGTATCCATTTCGGATCGGTATCCAATGCGGATGGCGAGTATTGCATTCGGCATGAGTTGCATTACCTGGCGATATCTGATTTTTTAAGCATGGCTTTAATAGCAATAAAATCGTTTATTTATTTATTGCGCATATTAATCTCAAGCATTCCGAAATATTATTACTCTCATGCAGAGGAAACCGACTTTGATTACTTTAGCAATTACTTGTTGGGCTTGAAATGCAGCTGAAAAAATTATGTTTCGCAATATTTAACAGCATTGAGAAAGTTTTCAGAACCAAGCCATAAATGATTGACTTCATGATCCATCCAAAGTTCGTCAGTTTGGGATTTGAATGAACCGGTACTCGTCGTTCAAAACTGATCAAGAGGCGGTTTAGCTATCAAGGTTACGCTTCTAAAGCAACTATTCTTTGGTTCAAGACAAAGCATTGAAGAGCAAAGGTTTTTGGCCTTTTAAGCTTGAAATTTCGAAGAAAGCATTAAAGGCAAATCGATACAAACATTAATGAAATTATGAAATATTTATAACAGTTTATTTCCGAGATACGAAAATTCCAAATTAATTTCAGAAACTATAAAATTTACTTTAGAAACTATCAAATAGGTTTTCCGATTATTCAAATTAGTTTCAGAAAGGAACGAATACAGTTGATATTAATCAAGTTAATTTCAGAAACTGACAAAATAAATTGCGATTGATCAAATTGGTGTTTGAAATCACCAAATAATTACAGAGTAGTCGAATTGATTTCAGAAACGGAGAAACTGAGCTTTGTCTAATCAAGTTGGTAAAAGAAACCCAAAAATTGAATCCAGAACAGTCAAATTTATTTCAGAAAATATCAAATGGATTTCAGATTAGTTAAATTGGATTCATTAACCGTCAATCGTATTACAGATTAATAAAACTAAATGCGCCAACCCATTGAATAATTCCAATTTATAACTTTAATGAGTATTTTGATATATTGAGGCATGATCTTCTAATCATGCTACAAGGCAGCAAAAAATACGGACATGGAAATTGTAAACTTCGCAGAATTTCTGCCTTATGCGGCAAGTGCAACCCACTAAATTGCGCCACAAAACAAGTGCAACAATTTAAAGAACAGCCAATTAACTTTTTACGCCGCGGAGTACCGTTCCATTTGCTATGCTACAAGAACGCAGTTAAATGTGCAATTTGATGAGGGACGTACCAACGGAAACGGTACCGCTTCAATTCACATGCCGCACTGGCAATACCGACAACAACAAAAGCTGCACAAACAACTCGTCGATAAAATACGCGCACAACAAACCACTTGCAACTGCCCAACTGCCATGCCATCCCAGTTCCAGCCCCAATTTCAATTACAGCGCCTGTCAGGTTCCACAACAACAACAACAACAACAGCAACAACAAAACAACTGCATTATTGGCAACTCACCTTTCCAGTTTCTTGAAACGTTTGCAACTCATCCTTTTGCACCTGAATCTCGTGTATGTTGCAGCCGACGTGCGAGTGGCACTTGATCATGACATTGTACAAATCGTCGATCCATTTTATCGCCATTCGGGCGTCCAGCTCGTACGCGCGAATGTGTGTCACCTGTTCCAAGGTGAGCTTCTGCAGTTCGACGCTGTCGCTGAAGATGTTGCGGCGCGCTATCGTCGTGTCCAAAATGTCCCGAATGTTGCAAATGTCGTCGCTGTAGTCGATGTGTAGGTCACGGCCAAGCGCGTCCTTAACCGGCATCGCCAGCATGTCGCTCAGTTTTTCGCCTTCCCTTATGAGTTCGCGTTCGGTGTTGGCTGCAAGTGCATTATTTTTAACAAGAAGATGTTGCGATCAGTGAACATTTTTATGGATTCATTAAAAGTCAGGAAAAATACATAAATAAATTTTCCGAACATGAATGAATTAATCACCGTAGCACCTGCAGTGGCGATCAAAGGCAGTGGTGGCAAAGGTTTATCCGTAGGGACATAACGAGAAAAAAAAGTTTAACGGATATTGACAAAATTTGAAGGGGCCTCAGGGCTATAGTTTCATTATCAGTTAAATTGATATTTTTCCTATAAAGCTCGCCAGAATAGGCCTCTAAACCTTGAGAGTAAAGAATTGACTGGAAATTTGCTCAACCTTCAGAAATTCTCTTTTCAATTATGGACTGTGTAACCTGACTCTGAAAGCGCAATCTTTGGCAAATTAACGCGAAACTACCCTTTCAATTAAATAACTCAACTGAAGTCTTTTAATTGTTGTTGCCCTGTGATTTCCCCCTCTGCATAACCACATCATTGTCCCCCAACTCACCCAAACTCAGCTGACTCTCCTTGAGTTTCTG